>JAXCLR010000081.1:53593483-53605802 GCA_035584095.1 Annona squamosa
TAATTATGGAGAGTGAAAAGTTTTAGATGGAAAAGTTTTAGTTGACACTTTTTCATGTGAAACAAACACACCCTAAGTTTCATCAAAATGAACATATCGGCATCTAAAACATCAATCCCATGTGAATATAATCACTACTTTTGGCTTGAATCACAAATATAATTGTTATACTGTAAATTCCTAAATATACTCATTGCTTTTGTATTTAATCCTAAAGACGTCCATTAAATTTCTGATGGTGTGTTTAAACTTTAAACATCAGTTATAATTTCATAAGTGCCCAAAATAATAATAGAAGATAAAATGAAGTGTGTGTTTAACATTTGATAAACTTTTGAAAGAAAAATTATGTAAATTTTTTTGAAATAGTAAAAATTATGTGATATGATAAGGGTAATGATGATGAGTAAAAAAAATACAGTTAAAACAAATATGATATTGCATGGATAATATTGAAGAAATTATTAAAATATAGGATTGTTATATAAGAAGATATGAATGAATAATTTAAAAATATGATAGTTGTGGAACATAAAAAGTTTTTTATAATTGCCTAATACACCCGAAATTGAACATGAATAAAATTAGAGCTTTTAGGATCTAGAGCTCTCCTGTAGTTAAAGCAATGGTGAGTGGTAGCATTTAACTCTTTCAATCTAACCTTAAATTTGACAGATGTATTAGTAATTTTTCACATATCAATTAAAGGCATTTATTCACATCCATAACAAAATGGATATTTTGATGTTAGATGCAAACACAGTAAATAATGTTGTGGGTATATTTAGAGTTAAGAGTAACATAATAGTTATATTTGAAAAAAGGTCCACCATTGATTCTAAAATTCTAACGCATGTAAACAGATCTGTGTTTTCATTATTTACACATGAACACTATTTATGTACGATTAACTCATGCTTTTCATTTATATGAGGGATAAGATGACCTCCTTCAACAGTCGAGCCTATAACTTATGTCCATTTCCATTTCCATTAAGAGCTCTGACATCATTGATATGAAAAACTCGAAGCTCATTATATCAAACATTAAAAATATCCAGCTGATTAAATAAAATCCCTTTAATGTTTTCTTTATTTATATTGCACTCATCTCAAACATGTGTTACAATCAAGCTTTTGAGACATTTTACCAAATTTTCCTTACAATATTTTGCATGCATTTAATAATTTCTATTTTTACCCCTAACAATCTGCCTATACAATTATCTGTGGACACTCCCACAAAATGGGGAGAAAAGATGCCATAACTCATGTCCTTTCTACTTCTACCGCCATTCGAACCGAGCATATGTTTCTTGTTTCTTCTTATCCCTGGATCGTATCATTTTGCTGTCCAATGCTATTACAACCCAGATGGTTATGGATGTTTAAAACGAAAATATAATGATCATAGCAATTAGACAGCGAAATTTCTAGGAACTCACGATTTCCCAAATAGTTTTAGCAAAGCCAAGTCACCACTGCATGAAGAGCTGCCGTCAAGTGAAAAGAACCTTATAAATCAGGCCGGTATCTGCTGCTTTTAATCGGCTTATTCCATATATGAAGAGGTACACGGCATCTTCCGGACTTTCATTTTGCTGGAAATTTTGGACTTACCCGTAAAATAGGCCTCTAAAATATTCCAAACATCAACTCTCAAGGATGCCGGACCTTTGAATGGAATGTGCGTCTTGACTTCCATAATTGCTTTTTCAATTCCAAGACATTTTCTTCAATTTTCAATATACCTTTTTACATTTCCATTACATACACATCACTTTTCTCTATCCCATTCCAGCTTCTTCTTGTTTTCTTTTATTCGATCAATCTTACAATATCACATCTCGTCTCATCCCATTCCAGCTTCTTAATCCTTTCAAACAAGCCCTAAACCGTATCACAGATAGATATCTATCTCGGTAGGGCTATTCTGTGATATTTTGAGAACTTAAGGCAGTTCATTATGCAAATATCCAACCACACACATGCAATTACAGGAAGTCGCAAGATCTATTTTGCAAATATTCCAAAACCTGGTAACGAGTAACAAATCAACAACGACAAAAAACAAATAACAAGAAAAAGACTACTGATGAATTAGTTTAATTGAAATAGATTAGTTGCAGAAAAATGTATCAGACTACGAAAAGAAATAAACCAAGTCAGTCTCAAGGAAAGAGGAGAAAAGTGGTGGAACCGTCAATTGCAACAAAAACGAAGACTGCATTCGTTAATGGCATACATGGAAAGAAAACAAAGACAATTGGGATGCACAAAACGAAACGACTTCTTAGATTTAGAACAAATGCTTCCATTATTCCTACAAAGCCATAAATGTTACAAACACTGCTTCAAAAGGCTTTCTGCAGAGCCAAAGAAAACTATGAATATATATAGATCTATATCTTAGGACTTCCTGTGGAGATTTCATACGCAAAAAGAATCAAAATTCGAACAAAAATGACAACTTCAAAAGCCAAACAAAATTACTCATTTTGTGAAAATTACATCTCTGACTTGGCCTGCAAATTCATGGGATCATTCTTGTGTAAAGCTCGGCAGAACTGTTGATCATTACTACTGGATTGAGCAACTGGGGTTGTCTGGGGCTTGCTGACAGGACTAGAAACATTGGATCCACAAGCATTCTCAGTTGAACTTGTTGGATGGCTGTATGGTCCGCTATTCACCACTCTGCACGGACAAAGTAATATAATGTTGTATCCGGACAAAAAAAAAATGTAATATGATGGACAAATTCATCTCATAGGTGGCACAATAATGGCTGGATTTATTGCAAATGAATCTTATCAATCAAAATCATACATGGTATTAAGATCAATATTTTTAAAAGAATTCCAATGCCCATTTCAGAAAGATTGGATGTTTATCTCAGCAACAACAGATGGATGTGCTGAATAAATTGTTATCGACAAGATACGTGCCACCTCAGAGAAGAATTATTGATCACCTGAGAACTGAGATTGCACATCCAACCAAAAAAAAAAAAAAAAAAATCAAAGAAGAATGATTCTGATGCAGCAATAACTGGATGAGTCATCAAGTTGATTGATCCTAACGGTATAACACTATGACTAGGTTTTCCATGATATTTCTTCGCGGCTATTGAATATCAACCTTGATCATATAATAAATTGCTATCATTTGAATGGATAGTTTTACGATTCCACGAATCATTATCAACAATGCATCACTAGAAAATGAGCAACCAGCTAGCAATATGGAGAAGGCTTCTGCGGACACATCTTCAATAGCACATGGTGACATAATTTTGACAAAACAAGTCTTGACAAATTACCTCTCCTTGCGTTTCTCCAAAAACCTTGCCAATGAAGCTTTGCGAGCTTGAGGCACTGCTGAAGACACAAGCATCCAAGATTAAAAAGGTCGTGACAAAAGCTGATAAAAGCGAATCAAGAATCAGACATTTGCAAACCCTAATATGTTAGCATTCCAGCCTGTCTATGCAAGTTCATGCCTCCCATCTTGCTGAGACATACTGTCTCAGGGATCTTCCTGTTAGATTTGTTCACATTCTGCCCTTTCATTCACAATCTCATCATGGTTGCAGACCAGAAAATGCAAATAGCTCCCACATTGCCAATGCAGACATGCTAACATGAAGGTGGAGAGAGCATGACATTCAAAAGCTTGACAGTTCTTCAACGAAATAATTTCAGCCAATCAAGATTATACACATTAAATGGACATTTAAGAAAAGCAACCAATACCAGATGGCACCAAGGTCGTTGCAGCAGATGCAACATGCTTTTCTACTTTTGGAGGCTCTGATTGGTTATTGGAGTCCACCAATAGTGCAGATGTATTTGTCACCATCAAATTATCAGTATTGCTGGATCTGCCACCCGGCTGACCAGATGGGTGTGAACCAACAGATATCGGGCTAGAAAGGCCTGAGCAAGGTGAAGCCACACGAGACTGGCTCCCATGAATGCCATCAGCTACCGTGTGTTTAGGGGCCACTGCCTGCATCAGGGCAGCTTTTGGATGACTGGAAATTGAAGCCATGGAGGACCTGCTTCCAGCTAAAAACATAATTGCCTGGGCCTGAACAGAAAAAAATGCCAAAATAACTCAAAATTTTTCTCACTTCACCGTTATGTCAAAGGAAGCTCTGTGGCATCAAGAACAGAAAGGAAATAAATCATGGCACCTTCTCTGGTGATATGTTGTCAAATACATTCACCATCCCCTTATAAAATATTGTCAGTTGCTGTGGTGCACCCTCAGACTTGGAAATATTCCTGCAAAAAGCAATTATATTGTAAAGAAACACAGTCACTGGCATTAACCATCTCACCCTGGATGTGAGCCTGACAGTGTTGGACCTAATGAAAACATTCGCCAACTGATCACTACATGCATACATATACAGATTGTGGGTCCATGCATGCAAATACAAATTGTGCATCACTAATCTGTTCAAGTATCAATTCAAAAGCGTTGACAACACAGCCAAGGAATAAAGAGAGTGATAGCTAATCTGAATGTGTTCAAATGAGTAACATGCATACAAATTGAGTAACACAAACAAAGGTCCATATTTTACCATCATACATGCATACAGATTGTCCACCATCAGCCAGTTAAAAGCATCTGCTTTATCACACAACTCTTGACCAATTGGTAAGCCCAAGTGGCAGAAGCCCTCAGACAAAATGTTCACTGAAGTTGTCCATGAGAGTCCAAAATAAATGGAATGAGTATAAGGTCCCAATGTAATTACCTTGGAGTGTAAGTCCCTGCCATACCGCCTGTTGCAGGGACAATGGAATGAGGATTTGCCATCATTGTTCCCCCTAGTGGTGGTTGTTTTGCAGTCTCAGCTGCCATATTGAGGCCAGATGAAGTGCCATGTATATTAAAGAAAGGGCTGGGCATAGCAGCTGAGAATGAAAGGTTCGATGCTTGGAGGCTTCTGATTTCATGAGGCCATTGACTTGAAACCATGTGAGTATCAATGGAGTGAGTTTGACAATTCGGCACAGAATTTGGGCCTTGTGTCTCAAGACTGAACATTCTCTGGAGATGCAAAACAAAATAAAGATGGAAAAAGACAAGGTTAAAAAAGAAAGAAAGAAAAAAAGGGAAAAAAAAGAAAAGAAAAAGAGAAGTGTTTCAAACTGAAGTTCTGATGCACCTACTCTGCCTTTCCACCATGAACATGCATCAGCGTTAGTGATGTAAATCAAGAACATCCCATGTTGGTCCACACACCATATGTATATAAATATGTATAATACACACACCATATGTGTATAAATGTGTATAACAAGGTTTTCTGTCCTCTCATGTCTCCTAATGATTCCATCACTCTTATCATTTAGCCTGCAAATCACAAAGTGCAATGTTCCCTTCTTGTTTAACCCCAATTACATGATTAACAATAACACCAAAGTAGTGGTCTCTCTACCTGCAATGGAAGGCCAAAAGGAAAATAGCGATGCCGGAAAACCAAGAACCAAGGTCAAGGTTTAAACCGAATATACAGGCGATGATAGAGCAGAATGGTGGAATAGGATTCATGTAACTGAACCAGTTAGCTGGGCTAAGGTTTAGGTGACAATGATTAATGAATTCCTTAATATGCAATCTGAATAGGGTAGCAGAAGCAAACCTGAGTGGGCGAGTAAACAGATTTCTGACTGCAGTCAAATGCAGCTGTGATAGGCTGAAAACCAGAGGAGCTATGGTGTTCAAATGTCAGCTTCTTCGGCTGTTCTTCCTGGAACACATTCATAGTCATGGATGGAGGAAAAGCTGAGATCTTATTTGAGAAAGTCCATTGCATCCCCAGACCCCCCATGGATGCTGAAAAGCCAAGACAATTGCATTCATCAGAACATGAGAAACAATAACATCATTTGTGACAACCAAGAACTCATGCATCATTTCACCGATTTGATATTAGGAATAGGAATTTTACATATGTAACATTACATATGTTCATGCATAGGGCAACTACCACTATCATAGCCTATCTCAGAAAATGAGACACAGCTACCTCTAAGATACAAACCTTGTCCCTGTAAAAGGTAAATCAACACAAAACAACAAAACCTTGATTCAACTTTTCCCCTCTTTATATACGAAATGCCAATCAGAACTTGCCAAATGCTCCTGATTGTTAAATCAATAACCGACATGATGTTGGTCAAATATCAAAAAAAAAAAAAAAAAATGACCAACATGATGAACAGTCCAGATAAGCTAGAGCAAGGAAAGTCCAAAAATCAGAGTTCGAAATTCCTTGTTAAGTCCAATGATTTCCCATTAAAAATCGGTCTAAATGATCTGATCATTATGATATCATGCTGTTTGGACATAAAAATTCATTGAAATAGAAAGAAGAAAAAAAAGAAAGAGAAAATGGAAAGAAATACAAGCTAATGTTTAGACGAATTTTTTTTCCAAAATAGACCTCATTTTTTGATTCAGAGCCATCAAAAACCCTATGATGGGCCATTGGGTCTAAAACTCTAAATAAGGCCCACTAGATTTGCCTAACTAGTGCCCTAATGGTGCACCAAAAGTGGTACATCTGCAATGCTACACGTCATGCAGCATATCATGCACACAAGGTTACACGTCATCCTTGTCCTTTTCCAAAATTACCAAAAGACCCAAATCCTCACCTAAGTAGGGGTGGGAGTTGGGTTGGTTCAATTCAGTTCCAAGTCAACACTATCTTAAACTGATTACTAAAATTCCTGCCCTACCTAACTATATGTTAGCGCAATTTGAGGCTGACCACACCCTACCCTTGTTAAAGTCGAGTCAGTTTGGTTCCGGGTTAAATTAGTTCCTAGAAGCAAGGACAATTATTGTCAGTTTAATGAACAGCAATACATATAAAAAAAATTAATCAACAGTCAATACAGAATGATTTACAAAATTGATCAAAGGTGAAATTGATTCAATTTATCATAACAATATAAACTTAAAACAATAAGAAAATGGAAAAATGCAAGGAAGCATTTGGTTTAAATAAAAGTTTCAACTAAAACTTTTCACTCTCCGCAATTACTCAAATTTTTTATTATTTCTTCAAATCTTCTTATATAAACTACCATACTTTTTAATCATTTGTACACAACTATCTATATAACTAACCTATCTATTTTAACTTTATTCTCTTCGTTCCTCCTCATTACTTCTATTATATCACATCATTTTCTTTCATTTTAACAACTTTTACACCAAAAACTTTTCATTCAAAGATTTTATCATTTCCCAAGCACACCCATAGCAATGAATAATTCAATGCATTCAAGGCTTACCCTCTCTTGCTCCTATCTCTTCAAGCTTCCAGTATCGGTCTTTTTACTCTTCAGTCCTCATAGCAAATCTAGCATCCTATTACATAAAGAAAATCCCTCAAGCTCCACCCAAAACAAAGGTTTTTCCCTCCATGATGTTGACTACATTCTAAATAACCTTTTTGGTAGGAAGATGATCCTCAATCTAATGGTCAGATTGTCACAAAATTCAAAACGGCCCATTCAATTATTATCAAGCAATAATCCAATTATCCACTTGAAATAAAGTTTATCTGGACAATGGAGAAGTTTTTGGACAGTTATGCATGATAAATTCTCCCATGTAACGCAAAATCTGAAAATCATCATCCTAAGACTCAGTTAATACAGAGGTCACATCCTCTCATTTTTTAGCAGAGAAAAAAGTTTGGAATTGGACCTTTTAGTACTTTTCACAAAAGGATAAAGTTGTATATGTGTCATCTTATGTGCATTGCATGTACCATTTGTGCTACATTATCAAATTACCCATCAAGCGCATCTAGTGAGTCACACTTTAATCATGTAATCCGTCTTAGGACTTTTGATGACCCAGAATGCAAAAATGAGGACTTTTCACTAATTATACTAAAAAATATTTTACATTTTTGCTTTCTTTTTGGTTGTTGCTTCTTTCAATGATTTTTTCTGTTGAACACATACCATGCACATGAAAACACTACAAAAAAGAATTTGTACAGTAACAAAAAATGTTTTCTTTGTTGTCGCTTGTATAATTTCATTGCCAATAGTAATGAGTAAACCATATTTTTGTTGCCAAAGACCGCACTTCTGCAATGAATAAGTTTTCTGCAAATAAGCAATTGCAAGAACTTCAGAATTTTGCCAACCATATTTTTTGTTACCAAAAACTAAATTTTTTGTTGTAATGGGAATATTTTAAATAACAATTAGGATACAAGAATAGATGTGTAAGATCACAAACTCCCATCAGAACTTTTGAAAACTTTATCTACTTAGAAATGGTGTATCCTAGGGTTCAAAGTTGGGTAAGGTTGTGTAAAGTGACCTCCTTTGTGTAGTGTATTTTCCATTTTTTTTCCCCCCAATATGGTATGATAGGTTTTACTTTTATCATCCAAGACAAATGAATACCCAGACTGGTCTATATAAGACAACCATGCTTAACAAAAACATTAAATGCATTGAGTAATTATTTACCAATAGCAATTCGAATTCTCTCATTTTTCTTATGATTTTAATATTATACTTGTTATGATAAGTGGACTCAATTTCATTTTTTGTCATTTCTATAAATTATTAGGCATCGACAATTGATTGATTTTCTTACATGGACATTAAACTTCTAAATGTTATACTTGCTTCTAGGAATTGATTTTAACTTAGAACTAAACCAACTTGAATTTGACTAGTGGGGTAGAGTCAATCTTGAATTGAGCTAACCTATGGATAAAGTAAGGTAGGAATTTTAGAAATAGTTTAAAACAGTGTCAACCAAGAACTGAGCTAAATTGACCCAAATTGCACCATGAGTACAGCTCATAAAAATTAAGTCTCAAAAACAAGAACATGTGCACATAATGTATTTTTTATATACAATGAAAATTGTGCCTATTTTATATAAGTTGAAAATTGCAGAAGTATATTCAAACTCTTTCCTTGTATCAACATTACACAAAATGCATTCGTACATGGTGAGGTTTTATTCCCCAAAATAGATAACACGCCTGACAAATGCATACACAAAAGGTGAGATTCTATCTCACAACGGAGCATTCACTATTGATATTCATAACTTAACATAGTTTTCAGACATGGCTATTTTTCGTTTTTCACCTTGAAGAAAGACAACGACCTAAATGTTATTTAATTTTACATTTTGTTTCACATCAAGGAAGAACACAGATACTACAACAAATTTGATTGCGAGGAACACAAAATTCAGTTGTAAAAAGACAATAGTTAGCAGAATTGCCAGCAAACCTTTTCATTATAAAACTCATTACAAAAGAAATTCCACTAATAAATTTCAACAACAATGACATGGTCAATATGAGTACTAATCCACAGAAATTTTAGGAGCACCGACGACAAAAGAAATGCCACTAAAATGGTTGCCAAAAGTCTTCTTTGTTGTAAATGATCTAGTATTTGTAAGTAGCCGATAAAGGGAGTCAACTCTAACACAAGCAACAAAGACAAGAATTTGTTAATTTAAGGATTGTCTCAGAGAAAAGGAGTTATAATGTTGTCTGCAAAAATTCTTAAATATACGTCATTGACTGATGAAGCAAGGCAACACAAGCAGAGGTAGGAGACAAAGACAGCCTTGTCTCATTCTCAAACCATATTACAACCCTGTTAGATGACTTTATAAAAATTTTAGAAGAAACGGAAATTTTTATTCGTTTAAGGAGTCAAAATATTCAGTCCGACAAATCAGAAAAAAAAATTATAACAATTTCAATGACATAAAAAAAAGACAAAGCAAATGCATATAAGCAACAAGATTAATATATACCACTCCCGCTTCTATGAAACCTATTTTCTATGTAACCCTCTCCATTTTTAATATCTTGATAGTTGATGGAAAATCTACTTCATCTATTATATTTAACATCATTTATAGTATCTTAAAACCCTTTTATTTGTCTACTATTACTATGCATAGGTCCCATTGAAATCGATGTAATAAAATGATTTAATGTTAAATATCAATTTTAAAGTTGTATTTTCAACATCTAAACCGTCTAAAATATCATTTTCACACTGATAAATGATTCTATAAAGTATTATTACATTTTAATAGATGCATAAATGGATCTAAGTGTTTTTCATAATTTACACATTAATATATATTTTTCAATAAATGTAGCTTATAAATATACTTGATTGGGATGAAATTTGGTCTTCTAGATGAAGAAATTATATTAAATACAATGAATTGATTGGATTTTCCTTCAAGAATTAAAATCTTAAAAATTGAAGGGGTTGCGTGGCTCCACTTCTATACAACTAAGTTACATAGAAGCATAACCTATATACAATAACGAAAGCACCTAAAAATTTACAAGAATGTTATACAACATGACATCAATACTCTCTCAAGCCATACCTATTCACTTACGATGAGGCTCATGGTCCATCAATTAAGATCATCAACCAATTTTGCCTTGGTAATGAATTATTAAATCTTTCATATTCAAGAATAAATCCCTGCCTTCTTGCAATATTTTTAAAATTCTAATGAACCAAATCTCAAATGGCTAAGTCCTAAACTAGAAACTTCCTTGCAACTCCCACCCATGACAGATCCATCTTATCGCTACAAGTATCAAATTATTAAGAGATATTTGTGCTCTTGCCTGTGATTTTTTATAAAAATTGCTTTTATGCTTATGATTTGGAACTGATTGCAAATACACCTAAGGACTTTAAAAAAATATTTGTCGTTATGCGTATGGCAAGCATAAACCTCTTTTTTCTATAAAAAAAAATCAAAACGTTTTATGAGAAATCCAAACCACCAATTAGGTTTGTTAATGCGAGTTTAGTTAATATATCAAAAATCACTACGTATACCTTCATGAGCTATAATTAATTTTTAAAAAAATTTATATTTATTACAGCTCACCAAGTTATTGAATGAAGGTCATTTTTGGTATGCTAATTAAATTTATATTAAAAATACAATTGGTGGTTTAAATTCATCAAAAATCTTTTGATTTTGTAAAAATCAAGAGATTAACATTTTCCATAGGCATATCCACCAATATTTTAAAAACTTTTAGGTGTATTTGTAATAAGTTTCAGACCATATGTATAAACACAAATTGTGCAAAAAACCTTGGCATGAATCATGATCACCAATATCTCAATTATTAATCATTTTGCTAGAATTCTGCCTTTACAAACAAGAGACACTGTCCACATCCCAATGCACTAAAAGCAGAATTTATCAGGCCTGCTGTATATCGTATAGAGAAAATCCAAAAAAATAAAAATAAAGCATAAAATTTCAAATAGCACTACTATCAAGTATTAACAAATGGAAAACTGTGAACTCCATAATCCATTTGGCTGAGGTAAGCTTCTCACAAAACTCGAAACATGCGTCACCAATCAAGAAAGGATCAGTATCATAGATCCAAAAAAAAGTTTCATCATCCTCTGCGGCCACCCATATTGCGCCCAAAAATTATTTATTATTTTTTTAAAATTTTAAAAATATTTGAGGTCTAACCTCGATCTTTATTCCTATAAAATTTAGCAATTTTTTGAATTTATTTGATATTTTATTTTGTTTAAAAATACCAAATAAATTTTAAAAATTGTAAATTTTCATAAGAAGAAATCTAAGTCAGGCCTACACTTTATCAAAAATAAATAAATAAATAAAAATAGTGAGGCCTACACATATTTTAAAAAAATAATAAAATAAAAATTTCGACTACCCATATTACACGGCCATACAAGATCACCGTTCACCAGCCACCAAGAAATGGTATTAATTCTCACGTAACACAAAATCCACAAACTTTTGCCATCAAACAAAAAAAATTAATAAAATAGAAAATCCAAAGACTTTGCACTGATAGATTGAAATAAGCCCATGCCATTCACAAAAGCATCAAAAGTGTGTAAATTTCAAAATCACTTGGATCAGTTGAATGTTAGCTTTCAAAAAATATGTATATGAATTTATTATTCTACATAAAACGAATATTTTACAAGGTTCAGATTTCGTTAAAAGTATGTTGGCGGTTGGTTCACCCAACAATCAAACAACTTCATTGGATTAACGTTTATTCTCACGGAATAAGAAAATAAGATATCGGTCATAAAACTTGTGGGTCCCATTCTCAGTTTCCACCGCCCAAACGATCGGTCCGATCAAAGGATCATTTTCCCCCGCAGCGGGGCCCACAATTTATACAGAAGGGATTGGTTTGGATGGGCTAACCAGCCGACCGGCAGAGGAAAGAGACGCTGCGC
>JAXCLR010000081.1:53614729-53625019 GCA_035584095.1 Annona squamosa
TTATCCTTATATTTTAATATTTTTCTATCAACTCTCCCTTAATAAACTTATTTATTTCAATTTTACCTCTATTACTTTTCACCAATCACTCAATTTTTAAAAATCTTCAATTATTTTCCTTCAAACTTCCCTATTTATTTTAATTTTACCCTTACAATTTCATATCACTTCCACCTCTCCCGCATTCTCACCAACAATACTAAACATCTCTTTTATCTCCCCACCTAGATTTGATTATTAGAGAATTTTATTCATTACATATTTATTGTAAAAGAGAAAAAAAAATTCATTGTATAATTCTACACAGCCTATAATGACCCTATCTTTGTAAATATTTCTTTACCTTCACATGATATCAATTTTCTTTTCGAATCCTAAATTTATTTGACACATTTTCCTTTAAGCGTAGGAATACTCTTAACTTTTTCTTGCCTAATCAAGCTAACAGTCCTAAACAGAGAACTGATAGAATATGGGAGCTAATATTTGGGGATAAAAGGTGTACTAATTAAAATTTTCATCAAAATTTTTGAGTATGTATATCCTTTATATCATTTTCAAAAATTAATATTTTTGAAGGTATTTAAGTCATTTTACTCTCTTAAAAATGTTAATTTTTGAAAATAAAAAATATTCTAAAAATTATAAATTCTATTATATAAGTTAAATATATACTCGACAATATATTTTCATGAAAATAATTAAAATTTTTAAAAATACACCTTTAGCCAGGAGCTTATGTCAGGTCCAGAGCAAATACGAATATAATCCTCGGAGAATTTACAAAATAGGCAGAAAATTCCAATGCTTAGTCCGTCTATTCTCACGTCTATTAAATTATTGATTTTTAACTCACGAGATGCCGGAATATCAATAGGGAGCTCCATCGGAGTATCGACTTCTGCACTTATCCGCTGGGATTGGACGGTGAAATTCAACACATGATCCGCATTTTGCCGTAGCGGGCGAAATTGCGTGATAAGGAAACGTGCACGGCTGCGCGTATGGGATGATCCAGACCGTACAATCCATGACATGCCGATAATATTCTTACATTTTTGCCAAAAATCTTGGCATATCTTTTTCAAAAAAAATTCTATTTTTATCGGTTGTTACTCAATTATTGCAGGTCGACAACTTGCGACTTCGATATCCTATCGCGTCACTTTCCCTTGGAATCTTATTTTGCAATATCTCGGCTTTATTTAGTACCGAGTTGATGTTCACTCACACTACTCAGATATTAGGGTGTGTTTTAAATGATATACGAATTTTGAATTCGATCTTTATTTGGGATGAAAATATAATAATATATATTAGGAACAGGTAAAGTTGCGTTAAAAATTTTAAAAACTATTTAAGAATTAAAAAATTATATTGAGAATAGTAATTTGAATTTAATTCAAGAACCTTGTATAATTCGTAATAAACGGTTAGGGTTTTGCTTAATGAGAGAAATTGAATTTATAATTAATTATAATTAAATATAACTAAAATTGGGTTGTATTATGAATGCGTGGCTAACAGGGTCTGCAAAGAGCTCCGCCAAAGGTGTGAGGCGTCCGGGCTTCATTGCTTGGAGCAATGTTTCTGTAACTATTTTGTTAGCAATATTGTAAATCTTAATAGTGAAAAATGAAAAAGTTTTTATATAATACAAATGGTTTTGAATAGTGTAAGTAATTCAATTTTTCATTAAACATTAAAATATTAACAATGAGAAAATCAGTTATATAGAAGAAATGTTACATGAAAGCAAAACCTATTAATAAGGATTATTAAAAATTTATATATACCTGAAATTGCATTTTTACAGTTTTTTCTTTGTATGAAATGATCTTATATATATATATATATATATTGATTTTACAATCATCTCAACTTGTATTGCAATTAGACTCTACATATTCTTATAGTTTTAGGCTTTTCTCAAATGTACTCGTTATGTTTAACCATAATCTTAAATCTACCCACGACATTTTTAAAATTTTAAATATACCCATAGTTTGTAGCTAATCCAAAAAATGTTCATTATGTTAAAAATCTTTAGTTAAATTTTTATAAATGCCTAAAATACCTTTGTTATAAAATAATTAAAATAAAATAAAACGAAAACGAAATTATTGACTCTCTAAATTTATAGCTTATGTGCAATTAGGGCATTAGTCAATTATGACATTCAAATTTTAGATTATGTTCAAAATCTGATGGATATATTAGTAATTTGGCATGTTAACTCGCTGATCGAGTGTTTTTGGAGTTAACTACAAATACAGTGTGTATTTGAAATTAAGATAAAACATAATGAGCATATTTGAAAAAACCGCTATAATTTTCCATGTAATCTTTTAACAAACATCTAACAATATCCCTGCATTTCCTCACCTCGCGAATACCGGCTGATCATGCATGCAGCAATGGTGTTACCACCAGGTTACGGTCCTACTGGCATGAAGTGATCTATTCAGATAAAAGAAAATAATAGCACAAATGAAATATATAAAAAGTGGATGAAAAAAATGTGCAGGACGGGTTTGGGTTTTCGAAAATTAGCTTCGGATACAATGTTGGGGGCATTTTCGGAAACAAGAATAATTAATTAACTCAATTTTTTATAATAATTTTTTTTTAATGATTTTAAAGGCTGCCCACCCACGCAAACATGCTGATGACACGTGTATTGGCTTTTTGCGTGAGCATTCGTGGGTCGTAATTACTGGTAAGGTGGTATTATTTAAAACATGTGTCGTATCTAACTCGCTGTTTGGGGATTAAGTAGTCTATTTCGGCTTAAATTGATAAACAGCATCTTCAAAGAAGAATCGTTACTTGTAAAGAAATGTCAAATAAATTTTACTTCAAATATTTTAGCTTACCGATAAACATAAATTACATAAAAATGGGCTTCAAATTCAACCGTATTCCACATACAAGCCATCGTTGAATGTCTTTTTAAAGACGTGTAAAGGAAAACGAAATTTCATTGCTTAGTAGATACCTTTTGATATGTTGCAATTTTATCTAGATTATTTCTAAATATCTCCACTACATTTAACCTTAATTTCAAATATATCTATTACGTTTTCAAAATTCCAAATATACCTACTACGTTTATATTTTTAATCCCGAAAATGCACATTTCATCAAAAACCATCAATTAATTTTTTTTAAATGCCCAATTTACTTCTATTGTAAAATAATAAATGATGAAATAAATAAAAAGAAAATAAAATTGAGGCATTTTAAATTTGAAATTCATGTGCAATTATGACATTAATAAGTTATAATGTTCAATTTTTTCGATTTTGCCATAAATTTGAAGGGCATATTAGTAATTTTACATATTTTCTAAAGTGGAATGGATATTTTCAGAATTAAATGCAAACATAGTGTGTATATTTGAAATTTTAGAAACGTAGTAGGTATGTTTAAAATTAAGGTCACACATAATGAGTATATCTGAGAATAATCCTTTATCTATTAAATTACTCTACTTTTTATTATTAACTCTGTAGCCCAATCATTTTCAAGTTTTTCCGTGTCAACTAATTAATTTATTTTAACTTTAGATGTATTTGGTAACTTGAAAATGAAAATAATAATGGAGAATGAATGAAGCCAACATATTAATTACTTAATTATTCTACTAAGTCACTCGCCCAAACCTCCCCTTGCGGGAGTATTTGATTTTCCCCTTGGTAACTGGAAGAACGTTGTTTTCTTCTTGATAATTAAAATTAAGTGTATTATCTTTCTATTGATAATTACAGAAGTTCTTACACTTGAATGTAATATAAATTGAGACCTGACAAATACACTACTGTACTTTTTCCATTTTTACCCTTTAATCTAATTATTTTTTATATTTTTTTCTTAGGCTGCCTTATCTATTTTTACTTTTTTTTTTTTTTTTTTACTTTACTTTTATCATATCTATTGCATTCCTTTATCTCCATTCTCGTTCTAACATTATCAAATTGAACCTTTCGGTTTCTTTACCCTTAATCATTACTCTTATGATGTTATATCATGCCTTTTCTTTTTAAAATTCGTCTCTAGTAAACTTTTCACTTTTTGTTTTGCATCTTTCCAAATGAATGCTAACTTATCATTTATTTTAGTACAATTTTGATATCATTTAGCATCTGACAACCTAATTAATTTACTTTTTTATTAACATTATTTTAATTATTTTTCTCATATTTTATATTATTATCCTATTCATTTCGACTTTATTTACTTCATTTTTAATTATTACTCCTATTATATCACATGATTCTCTTATTTTCACAACTTTTTTCATGTTTATTTTCTCACTTTTACTTTTATATCTTTCCAAAGAGATCCTCCAAAATTTATTTTTTGTTACAACAAAGTGGCATTATACATTCCATCAAAACAGTCACATCATACTTTTCAAAAATCCTATATTTATGCTCAAACATAAATTAGAGAGCAACAAATTCTAGATCACGCAAATCATAGAAATCACAATGAACAGCTATGAATGTGAAGTCCTATCGCTTAGTAAATTATTTTTGCTTTAAATATTAAACAATTACGTTATTTTTCAATACAACTATATAAGTCTTTTCTAAAAAGTTCAACAGTATCTAATTAATTTTCTATTATTCATACATAAATATTCAGTATGAATGGTATAAACATAAACTTAATAGCAGACTTTATGTGGGCTCTGAAAATCCTGATTTAATATGAACTATTTCAACTTTAAATATTAAACAAAGTTATCTTTTGGAACAAACTCTGAGTACTTCTATTAATGAACCTTAAAGAACTTTATTTTTGAGTATTCTAATCAATAAGACAAGCATAATTTTTTTTTTATGAGCTCAAAATCGCACTGAAGAAAAGGAATTGGATTAAAGGGTTTATTTTTCTCAAAATGGTGAAAAGCTGCAGGCTAGATCAACCTTACAAATATTTGAAAACGCATAAAAAAATACACAAATATGCAAAATTACAACATCTATTTTCTTTTAAAAAAATATTCCACTTATCAAATGTCGCCACTATGTTCGTCTGAGCTTTACTAATGATTTAACCATATCAATGTCCATATTAATAAAATACTAAAGGAACGAGTGATGTTGGTAAATGTATATAACCCGTACAGATTTCACATAACAATTTTCATTTTTAATCTTCTAATTGATTGATAGAAAAATCAATGTATTCATTATATTTAATATAATTTATTTACGAGAGACTGTTTAGCAAAATCAAAGATTGTATAAGTCGCATTTACTTAAAATATATATTCATAAGTAAATAATGAAATATGCTTTGATAGATTCACGTCTACTGATATGTTTAAATAGATTCACATATACATTTAGAACGTAAACAAACTTTATAGAATCATTTTATTTATACATTTAATGATATTTTAGATAATTTAACTATTGAAAATATAATTTAAAATTAATATTTAATAAAAACCTATTTTATTATATTAATTTTATATATAAAGAATAATCTTGTTAGCCCGGACTAAATAAGTAGATAAATAAGTGTATAAGGTAAAAAATAAAAAAAGTGTTGTAAATGAGTTTTTTGAAGTGGACTAAGTGAGACATTTATTTAGACCGGGTGAACACGTTCGTTTCTCTTTATATATTTTTATGGAATCATGCAAGATGCCACTAAAAATCAAAAGGATTTTCATAATAAATACATGACTATAAAACTTTTGGATAAAATTTTTTTGTGTAAAAATCGTTAAATTGGCATAAAATAATATAATATGATAAAGGTAATGATGAAGTGTAAAAGGAATAAGGTTAATAGTATCTGCAGTTGTGTAAAAATGATTAATAAATAGGATAGCTACATACAAAGATATAAATAAATAATTTTAAAACAGAGCAGCCATGAAGAATAAAAAAATTTTAGATTGAAAAATTTTAAGACACATTTATTTTTTAACAAAAGTTTTCAACTAAAACTTTTCAATCTAAATTTTTTTTATTTTATCCAACTATTATGTTTTTCAATCTACAAATTATCTTACTTTTCAACATTTTTGTACAATTATACCTGTAACCAACCTATCTACTTTAATCTTATTCTTTTTATTCTTTATTGTTACTTATATTATATTATATTATTTTTTTGTTCTAAAAACTTTTATGTCATAAAATTTTTCATTCAAAATTTTTATTACTTCTTAAACACACCTTAGCTTGATATCTTCTTCTTGCCAAAGACGTGATAAATGGAACGAGTTTTCCGTGGAATAAAATAATAGGGTTACATAAAATTGGAATTTAATATAAGCAAACCCGGTATATAAGTAATTGTTGGAATGCCAATCAGTTCGGATAGTTATTGCGATGATAAATATGATATTTATGGCGAAGGGATAGCAGATGAAGGGCTGTGATGCGAGGATTATTCGAAGGTGGACAAAAGAGCAGGGAGCACTGAAAATGATGTTCAGGTGACATATCACCAGCCGGTCCAACGGAAGTCTGAGCTTGGGTGGACGGATCGTTGACAACAAAGCGGCTCTTGGGTATTGGTTGAGTTGAGGGTTCATATAAGTATTAGCTCCCGCGGATCACTGTATGAGAGATGGAAACGTGAGCTTCTTCTGATTTCACGCAGAAGCGTCCATCCGTCCGCCCACGTGAACACTCGTCTCGAAGCAGCTTCTTCGACGCAGACTGCCCAACGCCGCGTGCATCTAATGGAAAAAAGTGAAACTTTAATTTGTCGTTATCTAAATTTTTTCTTAAAAAATGTTTGGAAATATAAGTATGTGTAAGGAATTATTCTTATATCCATAATAATTGTGTAGAATTCTATAATATTTCGTAAATTCCTTTTATATCTATAATATTCTATTTTAAATTCCTCTTGTAACCGCGTCATTAAAACTACCATTATCTAACCTATTTAAAAAATAATTTTGCTCATTTAAAATTTTTTCGATGAGATAATTTAACCTTAAAATAACTTAATTATTAGTAATAAATTATACAAGATATTAAATAACTTAAAAGTCATATTAAGATTGATTATTTTAATTAGAAAAAATTTAAAAGGGTAAAATTGTCTTTTCAATGAGATAGATAATAGTGATTTTAACGACGTGGATATGGGAAGAATTTAGGATGAAATATTATGACATAAAAGAAATTTACGATTGTGGAAATATTAGAAATTATGTATACTTATTATAGGTATAAGAGGAATTATCCTTATATATATAACTATGTGTTTTTGTTTAATAGAAAACGTTATGAGTGCATTGGATTAGGGTCGAACATGACAGGAATATTTGAGAAAAAAAATTATTTTCGTTTAAAAAATCATCTTGATTGAATTTTTGGGTAGTCCGAATTTGCATAAAATTATACGTAAATCGTAAACAGGTATAAATTATAAAAAATACTTTGATACGTTCATGAACCCATTAAAACGTTATAATACATCACAGGAGAATTAAAAAAGGAAAATGAGAATCTAATACAGATGACGTAGAAATAAATAAAAAATAAATAAGACAGTGATATCAAAGCATATGAGACAATGATTATAAAAATATAAAAAATTGAAATGTAGAAGTAAAAATATAAAAAATTAGGATCGGTGTTAACTTTTACATTCTCGATCTCCTTTTTTTCATTCTCTTCTAATTCTCTAAATAAATACACGATCATCTATTTGCATAAAAATTATGTTTTAGGCAGTTCAAATGTTGATTTAATATTTTAAATTTGACATATAACACAAATAAATTTATAAAACTTTATAAGATGGAGCTATGCATATCCTTAATTTGTTAGTTAAACAAGAATGGACTCCATTTCATTATAGTGTACCATAACATTACTGTTTTATAAAATCTTAATTTTTCCAAAGGTTGCTAATGAAAATCTAAACCATTGCTTTTTTAATATTAAAAATCTTAAATTTAAAATATTTATTATCTTCTTTATATTTATTTATATGTGAAAAACCGCTTCAACCTGCAACTTACATGTTGTAAAATTAAGACACCCTTTGAGATTGAATATACGTATCGAAATTAAAGATTAAATACATGATATAGACTAGTTTTTAATATATTCAAATCTTTAAAACCATGAATAAATGTTATAAAAGTGGGGCGGATGAAGCCTCCATGCAGGCCTTTTTTTATTATTTATTTGAAAAATATTTTTTAAGGTTATGTTTGTTTATTCTAATTAAGCATGTGTTTAAAAAGTAATAAAATTTTTAATAAAAAGTTTTTGAATTGATAGAAAATGATATGATATGATGGGGATAATGATAAGGAATAAAAAAATAAAGTTAAAATAGATATATTCATTGTATGGTAATTGTGTAAAAATGATTTAAAAGTAGAATAATTGTATGGCAAAATATTAAAAGATAAGGTAATTATAAATATTGAAAAGTTTTAGTTGAAAAAGGTATTTTGTTCATTAAAATCCTTCTAAAATAGTTCAATATAAAGCTTTTTACTCTTTATAATTACTTTATTTTTTAATTTTTTCTTTATATTTTCTCGTACAGTTATCCTTCTCATTAATCATTTTTACACAACTATCCATTCAATTAACTTATTTATTTTAACTTTATTCTGTTTATTTATCATCACTACCCTTAGTATATTATATTATTAATTCAAAAAAAATTTACATGCAAAATTTTTCATCTAAAAATTTTAACACTTTTTTAAAGACACTCTAAATCTAAACTTTTGAAACGAAAATCAATGGAGGAATAATTTCAAGAGTGCCTGGGCTTGGCAGACCCTGGCATAACATCATCTATCGAATGATAACTAACCTTGTACTACTTTATGGAAATGCTCGTCTTATTCATGCAGAAATTAGGCACCTGATTATGGCAAATGATTCCATCACTGTTTCTTGACGGGATCGCTTAAACTTATCGCAAGTTTGTTTGGCCAGCAGATGGATAGATTTTTTTTCTCCCGCAACCCAACAACCAGAAGTTAAAGTTGTTGTCAGCGGATGGATCAACTTCACAAATGTTGTTTAAATAGAGTTGAAATATACTACGATCCCTAATATCATTCAAAAGAGGAAGGAACCACACCTGGCCCACCAAGAGGTATACCATCTAAATATCATTCACTCAAAAGAAAGAGCTGCATGTGGCCCACCTAGAACTTGAAGAATGACACCTAAACTAATTACTATCACATTTCATAACATAAATTACTCAATTGATTAAAACATCATTCTTTGGAAAAGCAGTGATGTTATTTTCAACCATGAAATTAGTAGATCTTATACCCCTCTATTTATTTATAAGCTATAATTTTTAGTATAATTTAAATAAATATAACTCCTTTTATTTTTATTGTTCTCCAAACTTTGATCTTATAAAAAAATTGTTTAGATTACCAAGAATAACGACTTTGTGATTCTATGAAAACAATTATTTGAATATTAGGAATTCAATAAATTGTAGTTGAGATCATCTTTACTATCCCAACGAAAATAAATTGTACAGTAAAGGTACATTTGATGTAAGAGAAAAGATCTTCTTCTAATGTTTTAAAATTAATTACGTAATTGTAATTTATAAATATATCTACATAATTTGATCATAATTATAAATGTACATATTTAATTTTAAAAATTGCAAATAATTTACATATCATTTGACTACAATTGCAAATACATCCAAACTGCCATGACCTTGTAATAGTGTTGTCATGAGTAAGTATAATTGTAAACATATGCGAATTGTATGAGTATATTTACCAACCACTTGGTAAATTCCAAAACTATAAAAAAGATAAATTGCAAATATATTTACACAACTAGCATATACTTGCAATATACTCGCATTGTAAAGGCGTCATTATGGAGTCGTAACAACATGGATATATTTGTAATTATAGTCAAATTATATAAGATTATTTGCAATTTTATAACTAAGTAAATATATCAACAATTACAGTCAAATCATGTAGATATATTTGCAAATTACCTCATATTTTAACTATTCTATTATTTTAATTATCATTCTCTCTTTAATATTTATTTATTTTTAAAATTGTCGCTTACTTCTCTTTTTTTGACTATTTTGTTCTGTGGTTGTGGGACTATGATCGCCTGCACCCAGGAGCAGGCAATGTTGCCTACTCCCGGGCACATACCTCAATTTTTTTTTAAAAAAAAAAAAATTTCATAAAATTGTTAGTCCAAGTGTATTTAACATGTGTATAAATTTTTACCATTTTTGGAGATTTTTAGATATTTATTTTTTATTTTTGAAAAT
>JAXCLR010000081.1:53632880-53644495 GCA_035584095.1 Annona squamosa
TTAGGAGTTCTATTCAATGCTCCCAGGTGCACTTAAATTCAGTGTACCCAGTAATTTTTTGAATTTTTTTATAAAACTGTTAATCTACGTGTATTTAACATATATATCAATTTTTACCAATTTTAAAATTTTTTAGATATTTCTTTTACATTTTTAAAAATCCGTGGCAATTTTAGTAATCTAAAATTACTGGAATGCCATCGATTTTTAAAAATTCAAAAAATCTAAAATCTTCAAAATTGATAAAAATTAATACACATGTTAAACACACTTAGATTACTAGTTATATAAAAAAATTTCAAAAAAATAACAAAAGTGCATATTTGCGCCCTGGTGCATAGGATCACAAACTATGTATTTAATGTATAAATTAAGTTTTACTCTTTTTTTTTTATGAAAGTTTTACTATTTTTAGAGGAGGCTTTATTTGGTAAACTTGGGTGCACTAAACTTCGGTACACCTAGGGTACAAAAACTTATTTTTTAATATTTTAAAAATTTTTATACAACTGCCAATCTAAGTATTTTTTTTAATATGTATATCAAGTTTTACTATTTTCGAAGATTTGTAGATATTTTATCGAATTTTTTAAAATTTGTGACATTTTTATAAAAACACACATAGACTAATAATTTTATAAAAAATATTAAAAAAAAATCTTGCACCTTGATGCACCGAAGCTTGATGGATCCAGGTGTATAAAATCAATTGCCTTTTCAGAGATATGTTTATATTTTTCAGATTTTTAAACATAAAGATATTTTAACCATTTTCAATAGTTAAACCCTATGTTTAAAAATTCAAAAAATATATACACATATCCGGATAACACTTAATTTATGTAATAAATGTATTTAGATTAATAATTTTATTGAGAAAAATAAAAAAAATTTTAAATAATTTGTTGACTTGGGCGAAGTAAGCCATTAATTAGCCCTAACAAGATGACATCCGAACAAAACAGAGTTGAAAGTATTTTACGGTCTTGTAAGCATCACGTTCTCCACCTCCTCTGAAATGCTTCTGCGTACGCACATCATACAATTATTCTTTGGCGTTGTTGTACCATTTTGTTTTTTTGATAATTAAATTGAATTTTAATCTTCCTATTACATTTAAAATTTTTTAACAAGAAATGAGGTTTCATCTGAATCAAATATTTGTGTAAGTCAATTTGACAAAAATGAAAAAGTACAAACTCAACCATCAAATTAGGGTCAATTTCATATATACTAATGAATTTTATTCTTGATTCCGCTTATACCTATGAATTTTAGCGTGAATTATAATAATTTAAATTATATCTATGTTTTTAATTACTAACTAAAACTAACAACATTAAAAAATATGTCCTCTTCCAAATTTAGAAGTATAGATTTAATCCATATAACCGATTATGAGGACTTGGTTTATGAGAAAATTTTCCTAATCATGCATATTCAAATAACTGATTTCTACTAAATTATATTTAATTATTTTGTTAATTAAGGATCCATTTGGTAGGATGTAAAAGAAATTCTCTTACTTCTTACTCCATGCTTTTTAGCATGCTAAAATACGGTTGATACAGTAATTATTTAACTATTCTAATTTTTCTATATTACTTATATATTTTAGTGTCTTTTCACAGTATTTTTAGCCTGCTAAAATACATGTGCACATGTCCATGAACATTACATGATATTAATATGCCAGCATGACTTTTCATAAAAACTCATAAACATTTATCATTTCAAAACATTATAGGAATGACTACCCTTAAACACATTTCATAAATACTTGAAAATAAAATCACATTTTCAACGTTGTGCTTGCTTACTTCCTTAATCCGTATCTTTCACCTTTTCCTTTCCTTTTTCTATATAAGAAAAAATGATATTTTTTCTATAGCATTCCTTGTCTTAGATTGCTTCCCATGCATGCTTTATAATCATTTATTACCTCATTCCTATAGAGGTTAATTTTATAAAGATACTTGGTCATTACTTCCTTAAGTGGATTTTTTTTATCCATTAATCCTTTAAAAATTTCATCCATATATCCTCATAAAATATAAAAATAAATCTTTATTTTTTCTCCAAAGCCACGCTGTTCACTGTTCATAGCTACTGTAGCAGTACTGTTCATAATCACTGTTCAAGATCACTGTTCACGTTTATTGTTCACCCGAGGTTACTGTTCACATCAACGTGAGTTACTGTTCATGGGTTCTAAAAATTGACATTTTTTCAAAAGTACCATGACATAGCTTATGCTTAGTATATCATGGAAAAATTCATAAATTATGAACTTATCATCATTAACTTGGCCCAATAAATTATTTTCTCCATATACTAAAAATCAACATAAATTCACTTAAGCATAATCTTTAATTCTAAAAATTATGAAATTAATATATCATCATTCCAACATCATATTTATCATATCCGTTCATCCCAAATCATTATTTATCAATTTTAGAGCATTATTTACACATATCATATGCTATTTTCCCGAATGCTCTATCTTCGCTCCAAATTTTTGATGTTTTGGTATAATTTCAATTAGATATTATAAATTTACTTATTTTCTCATAATTAGGCATTATCTAAGCATGATTTTACTCTAATTAACACCCAAAAAAATTTGGGAAGAATTCCCTTACCTTAAGTAAGAAAACTCTCATCCTACTTGGCCTTTCTCTTTCTTTCCTTTTCTCCTTGCTTCTCTGACTTAGAACTTGGGAGAGTTGGGGAAATGAGCTTGCTCAAGTATTTTGAGCTTGGGATGGGTGTAAAATTCATTCAAGGCACCCTCCCCTATTTATATCATTCCAAATTTCATGAAATTGCAATTTACCCCCTTGAATTTTGGACTAAATTATAAATATATCATTTCCATGTTATTTCCAAGCAACTTCCTATTATCCTAGGTGGAAAATTGATGGCCACAAGTTTACATAGCTGATCTATCCATTAATTGCTTGATTTTCATCAAAATACGTGATTAATCTCAACCGTTGATTATCCTTGATTGAGCTCATCTCAACCATTGAATTTTTGGCACAAATCTCCATGCTAGCTCACATTTTCCCATGGTGGACTTTGGGGGATTTTTGTATTTTTTTTATTTCATTAAAATATCATATCTTAAGCTACTTTTTCAAAAAGTAAAAGTAGAATTAATAACTTGCTTTGAAAAAGTTAAGCCTCATTTACTTGCTCTCCAAGAAATATATTTTTCATGATATTTGGCTTAATTCAATCCATCCATCATATTTGGCATAATATTTTAGCTATCTATACAAAATTTCTCCTTAATTCGATTTCCGGATTGTAAGATATGAATTTTTTTATGTTTTCTCCTCAAAATCCATTAAAATCCAAAAATTATAAAAAATCCAAAAGCAATCTCTACTCCTCTTTTGTCCTTTAGTTGGAAGCTTCATTTTTTGTCTTTTATAATTAAGTTAATTCAAAGTGATTAACTTAACATATTCTTTAATCCCACATTTACTATTCACATTTCACTATTCATGTTTATTATTCATCCAAATTAACATTCCACAATTAGCTATTTAATCTTTCAATGTCATATATTGCAAAATATCATTAATATATATTTCATATAAATATCATTATATTTCTCAGGGTTCATACACATTCCTAAAATCGGAGTTTCACAAAACTAGAATGAGTAGAGAACAAGAGTACGAGTACTTAGGGTCTAAGATTTCACATGCAACTTTTGCAATGAGTAGTGGTATAATTATTTAATCCGAATATTATTTGTTAAAGGAGAACAAACCCTAATTTATCCTTGTACCTTCTCTCGAAACTTACAATGCGTACCCTAATTTTCTTAATCATCTATTTTCATAGGATTAAGTTAATTAGAATCTATTAAGTTCTGTAGTTTGTTCATGAAATTTCTCAAGGTTATCACGCGTATTCTCAGGGTCTTAGATTTTCAGGTTTAATATTTTGATTATCGTATATTAGATTTCTACCTCTCGATTTCATCATCTAATATATAGAATAATGACAAAGTACAAGCCTATGTACAAGACAAGCATTAAAATCACAAAATATTAAATTAACAAAACTATCCATCATAAATAAATTAAAAAACTCACACCAAGCTACATCATGTAACCCATTAATTACTTGATAGGATTGTGTATGTAAAATGGACAACTGAATTTGATGTTTTAGTGCCGAATTAGAATTCAGCATAACTTGGACATCTTGGATGAATGATAATGACAATGGAGGCTTAATAACATTGAACTTGCTTGCATAACTTTTAAAATAAACTATCTAGACGTTGCTGATTTCTTGGAAATTTATGAACGGCTGAAAATTGCTAACATGGATGGTTTGGATTTGATCTTTGCGTGATGGACAGTTCTGATCTGAAATCTTGCATAGGTTGATGGATTTGAATGTTTAATGTTGGTGAGCCGCACATAAATCATACACTTAGATGACTGGATTGAGGAATCAATTGGACATCTTGGAATTTATGGTGGAGAATGGACGACCTAGATTGCTTTGATTTAATTGGACGAGATTTGTGTGGGGCCCACTGGTTCTGCTTGGATGGCTTGGATTAGTTGCTTGATGATGAAGGTAGTGAAATTATTGCTTGCTGATTTGGACGGTCAGTTTTGGGCAGCTAGATGGCATGGGTGGCTGGATATTAGTGGACCCCAAATCAATGATTTCTGGCTTGGACAGAATTTGTTTGGATTAAAAATAATCCAGGCCGTGATCTAGAGTGCCGATTGCATCGTTGATATTTCATTGAATGAAACTGCAACTCTTTCGACAGTCAACAAAAAGTCAAGATGTTATACCCCGTAAACTTCCCCAAGTAGCTCCGATAGGCGACTTGGGCGTGCTCGGTGCTGGGTGGAGGAGAAGGGGAATCTGGCCATAGTTTGCTGGTGGTCCTTTAACGGCAAACTTGAGGGTACTTCAGCACGCTGCGAAGAAGCTGCAAGCTGGTTGGGTATCTCCAAAAGGTTGTGAGCAGGGACGAATGGACCTGAGTATTGGTGATCTCCTTGGGGTGGAATTGCAGACAATGGAGATATCGGGAGAAGCTATAAAGAAAATCAAGCTAGGGGAGGAGGCAACTGTCCTCTGCTCCATTTGGAGTGCCAAGAAGTATAACCGGGAACTCTTCAAAGCTATGATGCAGTAACTATGGAGGATGAAAGGATCATACCAGTTCTTGGAGGTGGGGGAGAACCTATTCAAGGTATCATTCTCGAACCTATGTGATGGGGATAGGGTCCTAGAAGGGCGCCCATGGCTGATTGAGCGCAACTTGGTCCTCATTGCAGAGTTGAAAGAAGAAACTGAACTCGCTCACCTGGTGCTCGTTAAAATGCCCCTGTGGGTTCATGTAACAGGACTACCCTACATTGTGGACAAACATATTCTGGGAACTAGCATTGGGAAGTCTTTTGATGAAGTGGAGACGGTCGTGGCCTTTGAATCAGAACTAAAGATCTGTGTATTCGTAAATTGCAGAGAGCCATTGAGGAGGGGAATCTTTATTGAAGTTAGTGAGCAACAGAGGAAGTGGGTTAGCTTCCAGTACGATAAGCTGCCTATTTTCTGCTATGGCTGTGGCATTATGGGTCATGCTATCAAAGACTGCACCTTTGTGTCAAAGGAGACGAGGGAGCTGGCTAAGGCTGATCTACCATATGGTAGTGGACTGAGAGTTGGGGCAAGACCCATGCGACTTCGTGTTGAAAAGGAGCAAGGGAGTAGGGTGAATCCAATGAGGTATGTCGGGGTCCAGTCTCTCTCATATGGATCCCTACCAGTGATGGGAATGGAGCAAGAAGACAGGAGGGAGCGTGGCCCATGTCGAAGGGGGCTATGGATAAGACTCCCATGACTCAACTAGGAGGCAATAGCACCAATGGGGGACAGATCCAGGTCACCACTGAATCAGTTCTTAGGCAGCAACAGATGATCTTAGATGTTGTGTGCGCCCAAAGGAGTGAGGTAGCAGTAGAGGGGTCGTGGGACATCATGCTGGAAAGGAGAGGAGTGGAGGGCAGCAACGTTGCTGGAAGTGGAAAGGAGGAGAGCTGCGAAGTGGGGGACAAGAGCAGATTGGTGGAGCATGCCAGGCAGTTTGTTCTGGATGGTATTGATGCTAGATCAGCTTGCTCACCCATCAGTAACATGCAAATCTGTCCTCCTCATCGATGGCTTGTGGAAAATTTGCAGGATGGAGACGGGGGGCAGTCTTCTAAGTTGGGCAAGAGGGGTATGATGTGCGACTCTCTTGATGTTGGGTTGGGGACAACTACATATGAGGGGTGCAGTGGGGTAATGACTGGGGCCATGAACATTAAAAAGCTAGGGGGAGAGGGAGGGGGAGGAAGTCCAAAGGGGGAGGCAATGGGGACTATATCTCTTTATCCGGACTGTTCAACAGAGGATGATGGCCAATATGAAGATTTAGTGTCAAGGGGGGGGACTACCAAGGAGGACCAAAGGGAGATGGAAGAGGAAAGCAAGGCGGGTGGAGGGGTCAGAAAGTAGTTACCTCAATGAGAGGGATGGTGGGATTCAAGTGAAGAGGGGAATGTCAGTGGAACCAGAGGGAGTGCAACCCACACCGAAACGAGTGAAGGGGCCAAGGAAGGTGGAGTGCATGGAGGTGGTGGCTGAGGGGGAACCCTAGCCCCACCTCCTTTAAATAGCAATCATTGTCTGGAATTACCGTGGACTTGGGAACCCATGTGCAATTTGATGTCTTCTTGGCTTGGTCAGGAATCAAGTGCCCAGACTAGTCTTCCTCAGTGAAACCAAATGTAATACGAAGGAGATGGAGGGAATTAGACGCAAGTTAAAGTTTTATTGTTGCTTCACTATTGAGCCGGTTGTGAGAAGGGGCGGGTTGGCCCTTTTGTGGAACAACCAAGACTCTGCTACCATCAAAAGTTTTTCAAACCACCATATCGACGCCGCTTTTCAGGATTGGAGGTTTACGGGCTTTTATGGTCATCTGGATGCAAACTGCCGTCCTCAAAGCTGAAATACCCTCATCCAGTTGGGTGAGCAATGTAACCTACCGTGGCTAGTCATGGGTGATTTCAATGAAGTTATGTGCCCAACTGAATACTTAAGTCAGAGGACACGGACATAGGGCCAGATGGATCTTTTTTGTGGGATGGCGGACAGGTGCAACTTGATTGATCTGGGCTTCGTTGGTCCAACTATGACTTGGAGTAACAATCACAGTGGTGTTCAAAGGGTGGAGGCGAGATTAGATTGGGGGCTCTCAACTCCCAGCTGGCTAACTCTGTTTCCCTTTGCGAAGATCTCCATGTCCCGGTATCAACTTTTGATCATTGTCTGCTCCTAATGATACTGGATTCTATGGGTCAAAGAAGGAAGCCCCCAAGGGAGTTCAGATATAAGTTGTTCTGGGCAAGAGACAAAGAGGCCCACCACATTGTCCACCAAGCCTAGACCACACAACCTTATGGGTACATGACTATATCAGAAAGGCTTGGGAGGATGATCCATGTGTGCAGTAGGGAGCTCTCAAGATGGAATAGGTCAAAAAGGGGAAACCTTAGGCAGGAGATTGATCGGAAACAGAAGGAACTCTCTTCCCTCTTGAACCAAAGGCCCACGGATAGCAGGGATGCAATTGTGAAGGAATTAAAATGCGACATCAACCTGCTCTTAGATGATGAGGAACAACTATAGAGGCAACATGCTAAAACCCATTGGCTTCATGAAGGGGATAAAAACATGGGTTTCTTTCACCAGATGGCTTCTAATCGCCGGAAGGCAATTGTATTGATGCTTTGCAAGACACGAGTGGCAATTGGGTCCAAGACCAAGATAAGATGTTAGACTTAGCAGTGGACCACTTCTCGTCACTATACTCATCCTCGAGGCCGAATGACATTCATGGTGTTGCTGATCTTATAACAAGAAGGATTTTTGATGAGCAGAGGTGGGCTATGATAAGGCCTCTCCAATTTTGTGAAGTGGTAAATGCCGTAAAAGCTATGAGCCCGACTAAAGCCTCGGGTCCAAACGGGATGTCAGTGGGCCTCTTTCGTTCGCATTGGGCAACGGTGAGTCAGGACATATTTAAATGGTGCAAAGCTTTTATGGAGGAGCACGACTAGTCATTGATGAAGGGTCATTTGCGTGGCCTGAATTCCACTACCCTGATTTTGATTCCAAAAAAGGCCGATGCTCAAGACTTATCCCATTATCGACCTATAAGCCTATGCAACGTTGCTTATAAAATTCTGGAAAAATTTTTGGCGAATAAACTCAAAATGTTCTTGGTGGACATCATCGGCGAGCAACAGAGTGCCTTTGTACCTGGACGGTTAATCACCGACGACGTGCTTCTTGCCTACGAAGCCATTCACTCTCTTAGGAGGCGTAGGGAGGGGAAGAGGCAGGAGATCGCCATCAAACTTGACATGTCAAAGACATACGACAGAGTGGAGTGGTTCTTTTTGAAGTAAATTATGGTTGCAATGAATTTCAGCCCGAGATGGATCGACTGGATTATGGCTTGCTTAACAACGACGCAGTATAGGGTAAATATCAACGGTTTCAAATCTGGTTATTTCCATCCGTCGAGGGGCTTGAGGCAGGGGGATCCACTCTCCCCATACCTGTTTTATCATCGCTTATATCAAATGCGGTTGCCCATGGTGGTTTACATGGAATAAAGCTCAACCCGTGGGGGCCTCCACTTACTCACCTTCTATTTGCGAACGATGCCCTCATACTTCTTTGGGCCACGGAACAGAACATAAGGTATTTTTGAACATTTTACAGATGTACTCAGCCTCATCGGGCCAGGTGGTTAATGTGGATAAAACGGCGGTGTTCTTCAACTCAAATATGGACTGCACTACCAGGTGGGGTGTCACCCAACTGTTGGGATCTGGGGGTAATGAGATCCAGCATTACCTTGGTCTCCCAGCATGGCTTGGTAGAACAAAGAGGGGGCTATTCAAGAACCTAAAAGTGCGTATTTGGAAAAAAGTGCAAGGGTGGAAGGGTAGACTCCTTTCATGGGGTGGAAAGGAGATCTTGATTAAGGCGGTCGCTCAGGCCATCCCCTCATACACGATGAGCATATTTCTTTTTCCCAAGACTTTCTGCCATGAACTCAATAGCATGTTAAGCAGGTTCTGGTGGGGCGAACAGGGTAATAAGCGTAAAATGAGTTGGATCGCTTGGAGCGATATGTGCAAGTCAAAGCTATCAGGTGGGCTGGGTTTCAAAGATATCTTCTATTTCAATTTGGCATTGCTTGCAAAACAAGCCTGGAGGCTGACAACAAACACCGACTTGCTATGCCACAAGGTGCTAAAGGCTCGTTACTTCCCACACGCAGACATTTGGCAGTGTCGGGAGAAAGCTACTGATTTTTTCATATGGAGAAGTATTCTGAAAACAAGAGATGCAATTAAATCGGGGTGCAAATGGCGGATTGGTAATGGAAAGCGAGTTCCTTTTTTCGGGGATAGTTGGCTAGACCCAAGGGTAACCAAGGCTGGCCCTCTCCCTATCTCCATCCCGGATGATGTAAGGGTGAGCCACTTCATTGATGAGGACACAAATTCGTGGAAGAGGGACCTCATTGTGGCCGCAGTGGGTGAATCAGGATGGCAGCAGATCAATCTTATTCCCCTTCCTCACACCGGAGAGGAGGATGTCCTTTTTTGGAAACTTGAACCTAATGGTGCCTTCACTGTCAAATCAGCATACCAGTTCCCAGCGTCAACAGCTGAGCCCTCAACTAACATGGCTATTAATCAAGCTATTTGGAGGAGAAAGCTCTCAAGCAAAGTCCTTATCTTCGGGTGGAGATTATCCAAAAATGCTCTTCCAACTTTACTGAACTTACAGCGGAGGGGTATTGTGGTGGACCTTGTTTGTTTGTTTTGCAGGATCAATATCGAGGATGTAGACCACCTGTTCTTGGGATGTACGTGCACAAAGGGGTTGTGGACCGGGAATGCTAGGCTCACCTCAACGGGGGCGACTGTACAGGACATGCTGAGATCTCTTGCCCAAAAAGATAGGGTGAAGGACTTAGCTTTATTCATTCTGTGCTGCTGGAGGGTGTGGTTCATGCGCAACAGGTACAGGGAGGAAGGGATACAGCTGACGTTCGAGGGGATAACTGAATGGTGCTATGATTTCATTGAGCAACAAACCAGAGCTAAACTCATATGCCTGAAAGGGATGATTGATCAACCTCTTGTCCCCCGATGGACTATGCCGCCACCTAGTGTGGTCAGGATCAATGTTGATGCTAGGAAACACTGCGGAAGGACGATCACGGGGTATGCGGCAGTCGTCCGGGACTCAAATGGTGCTTTCATTGCGGCGAAAGGTTGGCGACGAAACGGTGTGCTGGACCCCTTACTAATGGAAGCCAACGCTTTCCTTATGGGAGCAAACTGGGCTCTCGAACTCAGGTTAAACTATGTGCAGATTGAAACTGATTACTTCTTCTCTTTAACTATTTAACGACGGACTCCACGGTTACCTCACCTGCGAGTTTTGTTGTGATGGAGATCAAAGCCATTTTGTCTGCCTCTCCTCATATCTCGGCTCGTCATGTTTTTTGGTAAGGAAATAAGGTTGCTCATTCTTTAGCTAATTTTGTCTCAATTTCTTTTTTGGATCAGGTTGTATGGTGGGGTAACCCACCCCAAGCCATCTCGGAAAAAATTTCTACAGATAATTTTTTGGCAATGCATTACTCGGACCACTCGTCCCAACCCACTTTTCAAAATGAAAGCGAGCTGAAATAGGTTGCGTGTCCTTTCTCATCCAAAAAAAAGAAGTTAGGAAAGCGCGTACGCAAAATAAAGGCGGCTCAATGTTGGGATCCACCAACATTGCTACTCTTTGGTTTCTGTTGCTTTGACATTTGAGGTGGAGTTCATCAAAACCCTGCACTTGGAAATCTCTCATACATTTTATAATACAATGAAACTTTATATAATCATTTATCGATATATAATTTTATAGCAAATGGTTTCGTATTGAAAAAACCACTTTAAAGTTATTATTTACATCAAAATATTTTATTACATCGAATTTGTACTGTTTTCAGACAGGGTCCATACACATATACAATTGGGATAAAAATTAATATGATAATAGAATATATAGTTCTAAATATAATAGGTGGAGTAGATTATAATTTTATAATCATGCGGGGCCCATTTTGATGCACCTGTACTCTAATATAACTTATATATATGAGGTGTGATCCCGTTAGAATAAACTAAATAAATGTCCTACTTAGCCCGCCTTTAAAAATTTTTTTATAATAATTTTTTTCTTTTTCCTCCACATGCTTGTTTATCTAAGTGTATTTAACCCATAACTAGATTTGACCATTTTTCGATATGTGTATATATTTTTTTAGATTTTTAAAGATAAAAATATTTTGAATACATATATACACATATACATTTAAAAATCTCAAAAAAATATATAAAATTTTTCAAAAATAGTGGACTTGGTTTATATCTTAAATACACTTAGATAAATAAATGTACAAAGAAAATAAGAAAAAAATTATATAAATGAGTTTT
>JAXCLR010000081.1:53652623-53668652 GCA_035584095.1 Annona squamosa
AGCCAAGACTTACTCAAATTGATTTGTTAATCATCAAAACATGGATTTAGCTAGTTTTCCACATATTTCCAACATAACCATAGTAAGCGGGAGGCTACGTGGGAGCTAGAAGATGATATTCGTAGAATCTGCCCTAAATTGTTTCAAAATTTAGAATGATTATTGCAAATTTTGAGGATTGTGAATATCAAAATCTATGGTCCTATTCGACATAAGGTGGGAGAATGTAAAATGTTGAAAAAAATAATTTAAGTTAACTGATCAAAACTCCACGTGGGGCATCCCATGTGGCAAGGGTAGACTTTTTGACCAACTGGACTAGATAAGTAATAATGGGTCTTGCCCAATTATTATTTAAATATACCACGAGTTATATTTATATTTTCATTTTTGAATGTTATTTCAGCAATGCGTGTAGCTCGGTTGGCATACAAGTGGTCCAAGTGGTCTTAGAGATCTAGGGTTCGAGTAGGGAGTTTCACAAAAAAAGTAATAATTAATTTTTACACTTTTGCCCCCAAGCATGTGGGCCTCACAGGTTAATATATGATGAGATAAGAAGTCTTTTAGATAAGATTGGCTAAGACGGAATTTAAGTTTAAATCAAATTTTATTTCTATCTCTCTATCTCTTAAAAGCTACGATATCTTTTATAAAAGGATTTGAGGAGTTGATGGATTGAGGGAAAAATCATTCCGTAAGGGAAGAGTTGGGAGCCAGAGTTGTAGGAAATAAGAAAAAGCTCCAGCAGGAATTCGTGGGCAAGTAGGATTTTATTTGGGAGCTGATTTTTGTTCAATAATTATGCATTTATATATATAATTTTTTTGCAATTAATTAGGTCATACTAATTAATTGTATAAATCACATATATTGAATGTTATACTTTTTAGGCTTTGGATTTAATGCGTTTGGCATGATTTATTCATGATAAAAAATTTTGCAAAAGAAAATATCAAAGTTTAATGCGTAGGATATATGTGTAGACTTATATATATTTTTAATGCATTCTTTTGTAAAATGAATACGGGATATAAATATTTAAAAAATTATAATTTGTAGACTAATGATCTGATAAGGGTGCCTTGATTTTTGATTTATGAAGTTATACGCCATTGAGAATTCATCAGATGCTGGGAGTCCTGAAGCTTCAAATTTTAGTTTCAACGAAATTTCCAATAAAAGCAACAAGCACATTGGTTGCTTTTGTGAAGTTCCCTTCCGGAAAAGTTGAAACTGACTCATAGATGTACTTGTGATGGGCTTTTGTCTTTTTTTTTAATCTATTTTGCTTTGTGAACGAATTGTGGACAGAAACGACACTATAATAATGGCAAAAGCAATTTTTAAAATTCGATCCAGCAACAATGTTGGTTGACTACCAGAGGCCAGGCAAGGCCCATTCATGGTGAGAGCACGGATGATGCTGGGATTGTGGATCGCCTAATTTAGGCATTTAATTCTAATTTTCATGATTAAATAGTTTATTTTTATATTTTTGATGCTTCTGGACTCAACTTATGCGTCTGATTTTGCGGTTGAGGTCTAATTTTTAAGATATTAAATTAAATAATTATTTTATCATTTAGTTAAATTTTATTTGGGCCATTATCCAGTTTTAAATAATTTTTTACTTGCTAATCATGTTGGGATCAACCCATTTATTGTTAAAAGTGTACTAAATCAATTCGGGACAGATTTTCGGGAGACGCTAGATGACAAGTGTTTGCAGGCCGAAATAGCAAACAAGGAAAGAACGACGGCGACGATGGAGACGTGGTTGAGGCCTCCGCCTTGGCGCTGGTATACCATCTGAACAAGCGTCGCCGCAACGTTGAGAGCCATGGAAAACGCCGCCGCCCGATGTTGGGATCCGCCAACGTTGCTACTCTTTTGGTTTATGTTGCTGGTTTCTGTTGCTTCGACATTCTAGTCGGAGTTCATCGAAGCCATTTTTGAAAGTACCGATGGTTGTTATTTGTTTAGGATTTTTCTTTTTCTTTTTCTTTTTTTTTTTTGTTTTTGAGAAAATTGTTTACGAAAGTTGTGCTTGTTAAATTATGGAGGGAGAGCCATGCAGTGCTTCCAATTCTAGAAGGATAAATATTCAGATATACCCGTGTTGACTGAAAGCATCGAAGCTCAGTGACTTCAGTGGAGCTGTACATTGCCGCTAATGATTCTGCCGATGAAAGTAGACAAGGTCCTTTCGCACATCACAAGGTAGCGTGGAATTCTTTCGACAATCAATCAAGAAAGTAGGAAAACGCGTCGACGAAGAAAAGAGCACGCGGCGATGCGGAAAACATGGTATCGTCCGTATCTTTTCGGATCGTGATTTAACGCACCCGTAACCCATTTTAACTCTTTTTTTTATATTTTTTGAAAATTTTTTATACAAGTGTTAATAATATTTAACATGTTTATCAATTTTTATTATTTTTGGAGTATTTTAGATATTTATTTTTAATTTTTGAAAATAAGTGACATTTGAGTAATTTAAAATTACCCAAAATGCCATTGATTTTCAAAAATAAAAAATAAATATATAAAATAATCTAAAAATGATAAAAATTGATATATATATTAAATACACTTAGATTAACATTTATATAAAAATTCAAAAACAAGGGTTAAAATGGTTTAATGCACGAGGGTGCACTAAAGCTCAGTACGCTCGAGTTCATTAAATCACGATCCCATCTTTTCATCAATCATCAATTTTTTCTTTTTTATTTTTACATTTCATTCATTTTTCCTACAACTATCATCCAATAAACCTATTTATTTTAAATTTACACCTATCATTACATATCAATCACACAATTGTCAAAATAAAATATTTTTCATTCTCTACTGCATTCTACAATTCCAGTTATTTCAATAAGAATAATCAACACTTTTAAAAGAAAATATAAATACTCAGTCTATCTAGAATTATTTTTTTAAGTAAGAAACCAAGTTTCATCTAAATAAAATAAATAAATATGCATGGGCCATTTTAAAAAATATAAAATCAATATAATAAAATAATTTGATATATATATCATTTCCAATTTCATATATTTAACATCTAATTTAACATTTAATATGTGTTTAGAAGTAATAAAACTTTTGGATGAAAATTTTTTGAAATGAAAGAAAATGATGTTATATAATAAGGATAATAATGAGGAATAAAGGGGAAAAAATTAAAATGAATAAGTTGCATCTGTAACTGTCTAGAAATAATTGAAAAGTATAGTAGGAATACGTGGAAAAATAATTAAAAAATAAAGTAGTCATTGATCATTAACAAACACCCTTCTAAATTGTGTAAAATATTATTCTTAGGTGGATAAATGATTCCTCAAATTATTTATTGTTATTATTATTATTTTATATAATATATTTTATTAATAGTAAGAGCATTAAAATTGTGTCTAAGGGTTAGATAATCAAAGCAGAGCCAGTACGACGACTTCACTGCATGCACCAACTCCTTTATTTCCCACCTCAGAAAGTTGTAGCGAAGGTGCTGGTTGTCAATTCCTCTTCACTCACGTGAAGACACGTCTTTTGTGGGCAAAATTCGAACCCTGGAATAAATATGATCCTGACCCAGAAAATCATCTCCAACAAGACGCAATTAAGTCAAGGGTCAGGAACTTCTTACCACTTACAGATCTAGGGGCATCTTACATCTGTGAAGAAGCCAATGAAATTCAATGGGTCACACATGTGGAAGCACTCGCCTACCAAGGAACGGACTTTTTATTTTTCTTTTTTTCGGAAAAATGGTAATGTCTGATATGCATCCAGGCAGCTTTTTTTTATTTTCACTGTTATTTTTTTCAATCCAGATATGTCATATGCACAAACCAACAGTTTGCCCGCTTATGTGGTTCCAGCTCGCTGCTGAATCTCCGTTTGCAAAATGTTTATATTTATATTTTAAATTTATTGTGAAAATTTCTCCATGTAATTATTTTAAATTTAATTTGAATTAATTTGGAAAAAAACTCTATTTTTAAACCCGGTCTGGACCCTCTCTAACCCGGATCAGATTTAATATTATAGAGTTTGGTACCGGGTTCAAACCTGTCTCGCCTCAGTGGCTAACCTCCATACTTAACTAACGGTCGTGAAATTTCATCGAAAAATCTTCCAACATTTTTCTAGAATTATAAGGTTGAAGGGTTAGATGAAATCACTCTGTACAAGAAATCTCACATCATATTATCTATTTTATTACATATATAAAAATATAGAAATTAAACAATATAAATTTATTCAAATCTAAATGCATTCATCCCGAGAAACAACAACATATCAACTCTATACTAAAATAAACTTTACAAGAAATTCTTCTACATCATTCATTTACGTAAAAAAAAAACTTAATTTGATCTTTCCTATTAATTAGAATAATAACTCACATCTAATATGATAAACCGGGATCTCTTTTCATTCTTGTCTTTATATTAGATTCATACCTCAGTCCTATCATCTTGAAGATCAATATAGGAAAACATGAGTCCTAACTAACTCCGTAAGTAACTAACTCCGTAAGTAGGATATTGGTAAAACATTTAAATATTAAATCAAGCAAACCTCATTTCCACAAAATAACTCAAACATCAAAAATTTCTAAAATTTATATGTTCATTCATATTATGCTCATACAAGTACTCATGCTCAAAATGCTTATGCGATGCAAATGTTCATCTCCAACATCACATTCATGTTACCCGGTGCACTAGGTAGACTCATCATCACCATACCTTTTATATGGTTATACCACAATATACTTTAACTCTTCTTATTTTTCAGCTTTATCAGAGAATCATGATATATCATGCTCACTATACAATAATCCATTCATACATCATTCTCGTGCTCATATACTTATTTTAAACATATTTATCAAACTCAAATAATTTACTTGCGAAAAGACTTATGAATCCATCATCAACTCAAAATACCTTTTTTCATACTTCTTAACTCAATTAAATAATTACAGCAAAAAAAATCATAATCTCAAGAAAAAAGTTTTCATAAAAATCTCAAATAAAACATTTAACTGATCACAAAACATCTATGCCTGAAAATTAAACATCCATTGACATCCATAAACATCCAAATAAAAGTGGAAAGTCCTTACTCACATTTTATGCAAATTTCTAAATCTCTAACTTTGAACTTTCCAAAATTCCAACATATTTTCACTTTAGTCTATATTTAAAAAATAATAACAATAATTTAAAAATAATTATCTTTATTTCATCCTCAAATAGCATATTTTTCTCATTTTCAAATTTCAAATACCTATACGAAGACACCCATCTTTCACATTATTTTATCATATTATGAGAATAACGACTTCGATTTTATGAAATAATCCACTATTATCATATTATGAAATCCAAGAACTTAGAACTAATTCCTTGGATCATCTCAGCAGGCTGAAAGACTCTTTTTTTTTTTTTTTTTGCTTTTGGCGATTGTAAAGAAAGATAAGGTGGTGCCGTGAGGGCACGGTGTACAGCTAGTGAGACGCCATTTCTGAACAAGAAGGTAAAGGATCAAACGCTTCTATTGCACAGCCAAAGCAATTCCCCTCTCACCTGGCATGGGGCCCGCTTGCCTCCTCATGACCGCGCCTAGCCGTGAGTCATTTAACTTAAGGTTTTACAAGTTAAGATGAACCTAAACCCTGCTAGGTTTATGTGAATCTAAATACTAACCATAATATTAGAATCTTGATTCGGGTGGGGCTGGCATTAGGCTCGATTTTGGTTTCGAGTTGAAATTCATATTATTTTCGAACTAATAAGAGTTGAAATTACTGATACAGATAACATTTTTAAAAAAATATTATTGCATTTATATGTGAATAATTTATATGTGAATATATTTATATGACTCATAATATCTTTGGTTTTGTTGAAAGTTAATTTTCTAATTAAAAATAATTCTAATTGCAATGAATTTGCCTATTCACAATCAAGGTAAAAAAAATAAATAAAATTTCATGAAATCACTATCTAAAGTTTAATCAAAGTGAGACTTAGGGGACGTTTAGGAATATGAAAGTTGTGGAAAATATGGTATTTTGTGGGAGTAGAAAATGAAATATTTTGAAAATTGTGTAATTGATATGAAATGATAGCGGTAAAGTTGGAATAAATAGGTTTACTTAAGGTAGTTGATAAAGAAAATGATTAAAATATAGGGGTAAAAGTGAAAAAAATATGATGATTGATTGATTAATGAGGTATCTCGAAATCTGTGTCACCACCATTTTTCACCAATATTTCCCACAACATATTACCAAATGTCACTGTCGTAGTCAGTTAGTATAATTTTAAAGAGTTAGGATATTATAATTATTTACAACTAAAGTTAACATAGATGCAATAGATTCAACTTTTGTGGAGAAATGCAGATGATATTTAGGTTTTAGAATATATTTTTGAGAATTTAATTTGATTTGATTATGATTACATCAAAGAACTTTTATTATAATTATATGATGCGTTTGGGAAGCGGTAAAACTTTTAATGAAAAATTTTTAGCGTAAGAGCTGTTAAATTTGTAGAAAATGATGTGATATAATAGAAGTAACGAAAGAATAAAAAGAATAAAATTAAAATAAATTTACATGCAGCAAAAGTAACGACTGTATTTTACAAAAACTGTTATAGAGAAACCACTTCGCAGCGTTGATTTTAGGATCTACGTTAAATGCAGTAGCGACTTCGATTTTATGAAATGATCCACTATTAAGAAAATCCAAGAACTTAGAAAGAACTAATTCATTGGATCTTTACAATAAGTTGAAAGACAAAAGTGGGTCATTTTTACTGACCAGATGCAGTTTTCTTCAGTGTCGCAAGGGCAGGCCACCATTTCTGACAAGGAAGTTAAAAGGATCAAACGCTTGCATTGCATAGCCACTGCAGGTGACTCTCACGTGGCCTGAGGCCTGCTTGCCTCCTCATTACCGCGCACAGAATTATCTTTTAATTATAAAATTAACTTTCTTCATAACCAAAGATATTATAAGTCATATAAATATGTTCACATTAAATTATTCATATATGAGTGTATCTCTATCTGTAATTTTAACTTTTATTAGTTTGAGAATAATCCAAATTTCATCCAAAATCAAGACCAAAAACAATATCAACATGTTCCAAACTAGGATTCTAATATTAGAGTTAGTATTTTGATTCACATGAACTAGATAGGCTTAAGATTTGAGTTCATTTGAATTAATTGAAACTCGACCTGAGTTGCACACAGAATTTCACATTGTGAAAACTTATTGCCCCACTTTTATCAAAATCCAAACAGAAATCTGGCCAGTAAAAATGGCCGACCTTGTTTTTCCACCTGCTGTGATGATCCAAAGAATTAGTTCTTTCCTTAGAAATTTCCAAGCCAGCAAGTTCTTGAATTTTCACGAAAGTGGATTATTTCACAAAATCAACACTACACTCGTTATACTATAACAGTTTTTGTAAAATACAGTCATTGGTTTTGCTTTATGTAACATGAATTTTGCTACAGTTTCGTTACTCTATCGACAAATACCAATCACAAACGACAAGCCTAGCTACTTGTTTGTTGTGATACTAATCGCATATGAATAAATGCAACTATTCTTTAAATTAATAATATCTAATATTATTGCTGCCAACATTTAGGTGAATATGCTTTTAGACACAGTCATTTATGTTTTTTTAATATTAGCATCATATAATATTATTGCAGCCAAATTTTAAGAGAATATGCTTTTAAATAGAGTTATTTATGTTGGTTGCAAATAATATTAAGTTTGGCACTTACAAAAAAATTTTCATCTAAAAATTTTATCTCTTCCAAAATACATCTTAAATTGAAAAGTAGGTTGCATTTAATATAAATCAAATTTGCACTAATTACTGCAATTAAATAGCAATTACTTATTTTCAAGCACAAATAATATTAAATTGATGCCATTTGACTAAAATATTCTTAAATAGCCAAGCATAAAGAATCGAATATTATTTGCAACTAAATTCATCATGTAATTCAATTCATGTTAGGTTTACAATAACTAGGGAGCAATTGGATGAAATCAAAGTCCTATGGCACATATTTTAATGGCCAGAACTAAAAATCAAAATTTTTGCCCTAAGTTCAGTCCAAGTCATTTAAAACTCTAAAATTTTTCTATATATTGAATAAAACCATCTCAGATAAGAAACTGTAAACCAACTTGCATCATTACATTCAAGTAATCATGTCTATAAAGCTATACAATCATGTCCACATCAAATAAATAAAAATGTTTACATCCAAGTCAAACTACTGTTTACATAAAAAATGAATTAGATAAATTAATCACACCACCACTATCTCATTGGCGACCATCCGCTGGATCATCTATTAGTCAAAACAAATGGAGTAAGTTTCCATGAACTTAGTAAGTAAGATTATTTCATGTAATCAAGATTATAATAATATCATCTTCTCTCAATTTCTCATTTCTTTGAGCATTTAGCATATCTTAGATGTCATTTCTCATATCAACCTCACCTATAAGTATCCACTTTTAAATTTGAGGACAACCCTAAGGATTAAGGATCGTAAATCCCTTAGGATACTCATTTATCCTCAAAAATCAAACTTTTGGGCATTTTTTGGCTAATCTAGCACTTTCGTTGAACTCAAAATGCGCAAATCCATAGGATACAACCCCTGGATCATCCAAATCGGACATATGAAGCTCAATTTTCATCAATTAGAAAATGGACGCGCCAAAAGTTGCCATGTGTCGTGACTGGTATCGCCGCCAGTGTTCTAGCCCAACTAGGCTTCTTGGTGGGCTTCTATGAGCTTCGCTCTAAGCTTCACTATTTGGGCTTCTGTTTGGGTTTCAACTCTGGTCTTTTTAGCCTTAGAATGGGCTAACTGAGTTTCTCCAGCTTCAAGCCCATAGAAACAGTGCTAGGCTCATTTGCTACTGGGCTTATACTAATCGAGCCCAATTCTGTAAACCCACTTTAGTTTCTGTAAATTAAGGAATCTCCTGTCACATCTAATTTTACAAAAAATTCTGTGATAGCATATGATTTTTAAAAAACTACTAGGCAGAATTGCAAACGTCCAAAAATATGAAAATAGGTAGTGTTTCTCCCTTCTCTTATGTATCCATCTATCAACTACCCCTAAGGTTTATTTGTAGTTTCTCTGTAACTCCGGATTCAATCTCGAAATCTCTTCTATTGGAGACTAACTCCTTAACCACTTGGGCATCTTAAGCTGTAGAATTAAATACTTAAAATATTTTATATAACCCAACCTTTTCAATCCAAATAGGCTTAATTAGACTTAGCCTAATAACCTTTCATTTATTCTTAGCCTATATTGCTTGGTCAAATGGTCAATTGTCACAATATCACATAAGTAGACATGTTATTATTTGAATGGACAACTTACTATTTCTTCCTAATTATTACACATACGATTTAAAATTATTTATTTTATGATGATACTAAAAATCAATTCAATAGTCGAACGGTACTTTAAAAGACATGAATGATTAAAATTTTAGAAGCAAAATTTTTAAAAAAAAAAGTTGATAAAGTAATCAAATTAATTTATTAGTTTTGATTTCACCATTTTAAAACCAACAACTAATATAAATCATTGATTTTGATATATCTACATTTATAATTAAATAACTAATAGTAGATCTACTGACCATACCGAATCTTGGTTTAATGATCCAAATTAAGTCATTTCCCGAATTCTCTTCAGTGGTTCCATCAAATCCCCCTAAAAACCTTTGTTTGGTAATTTGACATTATGACTTCGTAAATGTAATTTGATATTATGACTTCTTAAATTACCACTGATGATTATGTTGGTGGGTAAACAATTAAAAATAAAATTGTGATTTTTATTGATAAAATCCAATGATCTCTGTCTTAATCCATAAGGAATCGATTCCATTGGACCATTCCTCTTTACACTTGTCAGCTCATTATTCCAGGAGAACAAGCCGATGAGCAGCTAACAAGGATCAGAAACTTTCGTACTGAACATTGAGTAGGGTTGTTAATGGTCACGATTAACTGTTATGCTCGTCAAACCCGTCTATAAATGGGTTTGGGTTTGGATTTTCGAATAAATGGGTTATGATCCGCCAACCCGTTTAATCATTTAATTAAATAAATAGATAAGGATTGAGATTTTATAACTTGTCAACCCGTTTAGTAACTCACTTAACTCATGTAAAGTTTTATATATGTACATATAAACCTCTTTATTATTTTTCTTCTCTAAATCTTCTTCAAGTTACTTAATTTTCATTTTTCACTGTTGCCCTAATTCTATTTTCCCGTTACTTTCTTATTTCCATTTCCCCTATACCGAAAACACTCTCTCGTCTCTCCTTGTGAGATCATCATCTACTAAAGTTTAGGCTTTCAAGTTATTTGCTATGTAATCCGTTAATAACCCACCAACCCGTTTATTAAATGGGTTGTAAATGGGTTAGGGTTGAAGTTTTTAAAATGAGTTAATAAACGGATTAGGGTTGAGATATTTTAAATGAGTTTAGATTATGATTAGGCTCCAACCCGTCAAATCCAATCCATTAACACCCCTAGAGGTGAGCACATCTGTACATTCACCTAATTCTCACTACCGATGTAAATAGAGTCCATTTCAACCGAACCTGACTAATTCAATCCAATTTATAATGGTTTGGGTAAGGTATTTAACAAAAATAAATTATGTAACCTAATTTGAACTAACTCAATTTCAAAAGTGGGTTAATTTGGGTTGGATGATTGTCAACTAGATCCGACCCAACCCGATTTCATATATTAGTCTACAATATAATAAATTATTAAGAAATAGTCTTATATTATCATGTAATACATAGGAATTAACTCGACATTATTTCTTTGAGAAATAAGATATTTTAGCAATTATATCATTGTTTACGTCATAAACTGGAAAATATTCCAGCAAAAGGATTAATTTTTATTCTTTCATATAAATTTATATTTTAAAATATATTTAATTAAGTAAAAAAAATTTAAATATTATATATTTATTAACCCAATTTCTAGTCCAAAGTGAACTGATTTATATAAGGTCAAAATAAGATTAGATTAAAGTGTGAAAAAAAGGATTGAAATTAAGGTTAAGTTAAGATTTTATAGGGTGAGTCAGAGTTGTATTTATCTTAACCTGAGTCAACCCGACCCGATTTACTCCCCTACTTGTCATGCAACATGTCTACTATAAAACGTGATGGGCAGCTAGGGTTTCCATGTTTCTTGATCCTTAAATTTGTTGAAATCCATTGTATCAGTAATCATGAAATTATCCTTACCCACCTTGTTGAACGTTGCCTGCATGATCTTGCATAAGCGCTCACCCCTTCCAAATAAATTAGTTTAATTTTATTTCCTTTTAAAAAAAAATTTTGGGTGAGAGAAGTCGCGTGCTGTGTCGACCCCAAGTGGCACTGAAATGAATGCCAACGGAGAAGAGAATGTAATGTCACGAGTAAATTAAATTTGATAATTTATGATTATCAGGAATATAGATAATTCTGAAGGAATTAAGAGGATTGTGACCATACCTGTCAATTAACTACTAAGCCTCGAATTTATAGTTTACGTGCAACTACCCCAGGACATCTGGCCCATCAACGCTATGAATTTTATCATTTAACTTTGCTTAGGCAGGTATATATCATATATATAGGATTGAAACATGTATATTTTCAATTAAAGTAAATACAAATTTAATAAAGAAATATAAAATATGTAGTTTTGCAATTGGTTAAGATATATACATATTTTTGCAATTGGTTAAGATATATTTTGAAAGTGGAGTGATTTTGTTAGCCCAAAAAATCCATTTCAAACAACTTTTTTTTATTTTTTTCTTTGTACACTTATTATTTAAGTGTATTTAACATATAAGTTAGGTTGTACCAATTTTATATATTTTTAAAATTTTTAAATATCTATGTATATATATATATATTTTTTAAATATCTTTATCTTTAAATTTTTTAAAAAATATATACATATATCCAAAAAAGGTAAAACTTGATTTAAATATTAAATATAGTTGTATAAATAAGTGCATAAAAAGGTAACAAAAAAGTTATTATAAATGATTTTTTTAGGTTAACTAAGCAAAACATTTGTTTGGTCCAGGCTAACAAGATCATTTTTCATTTTTAAATGCATTTTTATCGTAAAATCGCAATCCTATGCTACCGTCTACGTTGAGCCTGAGTGCTCTCAGCTTCCTGTTCAATTTTGCGAGTGTGATTAGAGCGGTTGGATTGGGCCCTGGCATTGAGGTAAGAGAAAATGCAGACAGTCCCTTGTCAGACGCTTCAGTGTGGGTTTATTAATTTGCAAACCAGTCATCCCATTCCTTCCTCATTTCCCACCACTCTCTCCCTACCTCCAGCTTACTCGCTCGGTTACTCTCTAACTACTCTTTCTCCATCCTCCTCTCTCTCGGAATAATCCAAGAATTTGAAAAGAATTAATATATGAGCAGAATATCCTATCTAAAAACACACGGACCAAAGAATTATAAACAATGGATTTTTTATTTATTTATTTTTTTGATAAAGGAAGAACTCTACCTCGACCCCCCCATTGTGAAAGGGGTTCGGGGTAGAGTAATCCGGTAAATTCATTGCCATATAAATGTCAGTACAGATTTTCTGAACAATAGCTTGTGGGGGGGTTCCCCACCATGACATACAATCCGTGTCAGACCTAGAAGTCAAGTCCGCGATAGCATGAGCTACCGTGTTCCCCTGTCTAAGAACATGGAGGGCCGAGAAATGAGCATTGGCATGAAGAAATGATCTAATCTCTGAGATAAGATGGCCCGCGGGTGAGAGGATCCTGCTATCATTTGTCAGGTAGGTGTAGAGAAGAAATGAATTAGTCTCAATTTGGACAGTGGGAAGCAAGAGGTGGGAAGCCCACAGAGTACCGAGACGAAACGCGGTTGCCTCCCCCAACAATGGATCCCCCACGCCCGTCCGTTTCCATCCTCGAGCAGCAATAAATTGTTCACGAAAATCCCTAATTACTGCTGCGAGGCCCAAGATTCCCTGCTCCACATAATATCGGGCATCGACATTGACCTTGAAGGCGCCAGCCGGCGGTTTTAACCATCTGGGAACAAGGGGAAGATCCAAAGCATTCGCCCAATCGAGGAGCTTTACTCGCCTCCATTGCTCGATATACTCCTTACACCACGGTAGAATGTTAGCAAACCCAGGTTGGGCCCCCTCGGCCTTCTGTTTGTTCTGAACAAACCAACCTCTCCAACAAAACACGATGAAAAAAGCCAGCTCATCGCACCTGGGTTTAGAGGCGAGGAAACACATGATTTCCTATATGGAAGACGCCCAAAGGCGAGCCGGAACAACCTGCCGAGATAAGCATGCAGTACTGACACAGTTCAGAAATAGGTGATGAGCATCCTCCGGCTCCCTCCGACAGAGGAGGCAATGAGGGTCCAAAACAATCCCCCTATTAGAGAGATTGCACAGTGTTGGAAGAGCACCCTTGAATAGTCGCCACCCAAAAATTATGATCTTGCTCGGAAACCGTGTCCTCCAAATGGCCCCGTAGCAACTTGAGAGATAACGACTATCAGTCCCTGCCGTAAGTCATCTATGAGCCATATTGATTGAGAACTGGCCATTCGCCTCATGCCTCCAGAAGATACAATCGTCCTCGGGGTGGCATGGAAGAGGAACACGACTGACAGCCTCCCACCCTGCCTCACCGGCTGCAGCCAAAACCCGGTCTTTAATCCACCTATTCGACTCCCCAATAAAGAAACTCACCGGAGCATCCTCCGGAATAGAAAGCGGAAGCGGTCCCACCTTGCATACTCCATCGTCCACCCAGTCGTCCTTGAAGAACTTGACGCTTCTTCCATCGCCAATCCGCCACCTACACCCCGGTTGAATCATATTACGTGCTTAAGGATGCTTTTCCAGGTGTAAGAGTCCGATTTCCTTGACACGCACTCCCAGATGTCAGAGTTTGGAAAATATTTGGCTTTTAAGACTTTTGAACAGAAAGAGGTCGTGCACGTCAATAGTCTCCAAACTTGTTTGGCAAGAAGGGCGTAATTGAATAGGTGGAGATCTCTGAAACCCAACCCCCCCCCCCCGCACATTTGAATATACACATATCCTTCCAGGCCACCCAGCTCATCCTGCGCTTATCCCCCTGTTCCCCCCACCAAAATTTGCTTAACATCCCGTTAATTCCTTGACAAAATGCGTGGGGGAGTAAAAAAATGCTCATAGCGTAGGACGGAATTGCTTGTGCCACTGCCTTGATAAGCACCTCTTTCCCTCCCCATGACAGTAGCCTCCCTTTCCGCTCCTGGATTCTATGCCAAATGCAGTCCTTGATTCCCTTAAACATCCCACATTTAGATCTCCCCAACCATGCCGAGAGGCCAAGGTACTGATGAACTTCCTGACCCGAAGACCCGAATCGACTAGACCATGCCTCCCTTTCACTTTCGACCATATTTGAGCTGAAAAATAGAGATGTTTTGTCAACATTCACCATCTAGCCCGAGGAAGCAGAGTAGATCCTGATAATCTCCAAAAATTGCAAGATATCCTGCATATCAGCCTTGAGAAAAATAAGAGCATCATCAGCAAATAGGAGATGAAAAATTTGGGGCCCCCGATGATTTAGTCTAATGTCGTGCAGAGATCCACGAGCCACCGCGGACTAAATGAGTGCCGACAGGCCTTCCGCACAGAAGAGGAATAAGTACGGAGATAGCAGGTCCCCCTGACGAAGCCCTCTTTGAGGATTGAATGGTCTAGATTTAAAGCCGTTGATTCTCACACGAAAACTAACAATATTCATGCAGTCCATTTCGGGCAAAAGTTCATAGCCTCCATGATCCGTTTTAAGAAACACCATTCAACCCGATCATAAGCTTTGGACATATCTAACTTAACTGCCAACTCGCGTCTCTTACCCCCCTTGCGCCTCCGAAGAGAATGAATGACTTCATAGGCGATCAACATGTTGTCCGAGATAAGCCGGCCCGGGACGAAAGCGCTCTGTTCCATCCCAATGACGTCGTTAAGAGTAGCTTTTAACCTATTCGCCAAAACCTTAGCCAGGACTTTATAAACAACATTACATAGGCTAATAGGCCGGAAATGCGACAAAATCTGGGCGCCCGCCTTCTTTGGAATCAGCACCAAAGTAGTAGTGTTTGCCTCTCGAATGTGGCTGGCCATAAGGTTGTGGTCCCTCTCCTCCATAAAAGATTTGCACCACTGAAAGATATCACTACCAACAATATTCCAATGCTGCTGAAAAAACTCCGGTGACATCCCGTCGGGCCCAGGGGCTTTTGAGGGTCGCATGCTCTTTACAGCCTTCACGACCTCCGCCATGTACAATGGCTTGGTCAGTTCCCCCCGCTGGACATCAGATATTTTCCTTGAGATAAGACTAAAAACCCAGCTTGCATTCGGAGGGGTAGAAGATGTATAAACCTCAGAGAAGTGTGTGGCAGTAAGATTTAACATGTCATCTTGGTCTCTGACCAACTTCCCATCATTGTCAATAAGCGCCTCGATAAAATTAGTTCTTCTTCGATTGGAAGCCAACTGATGAAAAAACTCCATGTTCCTATCCCCCTCCATGAGCCAATGGGCCTTTGCCCGAATACTCCACAGTTGCTCTTCGTCCTCCAATAGAGAATTAATTTGAAATCTGAATTTCCGGATTTCGTTGTCCCGAGCATCCGAAGGGGCTTGGACTAAAACTGCAGATAACTCCCTCTGTTTCCGTGCAATGGCCTTTCAAAGATTCCCCCTCCTCGACCTGTTCCATTTGGAAAGCTCCGCACCACATACCTCAATCTTCTGTTGCAGAACTTCGTGAACCGCAGCACCCCTGAGACAAAAAGACCCCCATGCATGTCTGATGATGTTTGTAGCTTCAG
>JAXCLR010000081.1:53699241-53721156 GCA_035584095.1 Annona squamosa
AAAAATAATAAAACTTAATTTATAAATTAAATAAACCTAACTTTACATATATATATATTTATGAAAAAACTAAAAAAATAAAAATATATATTTCATGGCCGGACGCGCGTGGATGTCAAAGGTATCTTCACGGCTGGACAAACCTAGATGGATGAGATCTTGTATTTAAAAAAAAAATAAAAAAATTCACTTTTGATGATCCTCTGCCCAATCTTAATGCACTTTTTATTCGTTTTTAATATATTTTTATCCTAATTTTTTTTCAATTTTCAATATATTTTTATCTCAAATTTTCATACCGTCCTCATGCCATCCAAAATTTAAATAGCCCCTAATATTTTTATAAGTAAAAGTTCAAGGCGCCCGCAAATTTAAGGCGAAACAGAAAGTGAATCGCATGTTTTCAACGAGTTCTTTGCTTGAGACTGTAGACATATCATCTTCATTAGGGTGCTGTTAAAGGTTTTTAAAAAATGAAAATTCTTGTAAATAGATAAAATTATTATTTATAAGCGATGATGTGAAAATAAAAAATAAAATAAGATTTAAAGAATTTAATTTTTAATATTAAAATAAAATATCTTTAAAATGCAGAAATTTTTTTCTGAAAATATTTCTCTCATCATCGACATTTATTTGTTCATTATTGTCTTCAAAAAATTTAATAAAATCCCATGGTTTACAATTTTAGGCAACCTATACACAACTTTCTGAAAATATTGACATACGCTCACAATTTCACCCAACCTACACAGCCATGGGTGAAAAATCCAAAAATTAAGACGAAATAACAAAATTTGGAAAGGAAACACGGAACGCCAAGAGATATACGGCACGAATCTTCAAGATATCGATTTCACGTATCAAAGCTATAATATTTTTCGACTTCTTCCTGATGATTAATTCCCAAACTTCTGTTCAGCCAAACTCTCGGCACTGACGAATGTGCCGTGAAAGCCGTAGGGTACCCGCGTCCTCAGCTTCACAGCGGCCTCTTTCTTCATGGTGAACGCGTTCACCACCACCAGCTCCGACTCGCCGTTTTTCTCGTCGTGCATGAAGCTCATCACGTACCCTTCGTCCTCGCCTCCAGCTCCATCACCAACTGCCACAAACGTCGGCTCCCCACCGAAACACAACGCCTCGTACATGAACCTGCTCACCTCTCCCGTCCTCAGATCCACCTTCGCGATGCCCGAGCACTTTGGCCACGGCTCTGCGATGGCCAGGAACACGTACCGCGTCTTCCTCCCTAGTTGGCTCTCGTTCACCTGACCCGACTCCAGGTTCAACCCCGGCACGATCTCCCTCCTGCTCGACTCCCCCGTCGTGAGGTTGAGTCGTATTTCGGACAGCACGCTCGTCAGCGGCTCACCAGACTCGTCGGAGAATATCGAGTCGGGAGGCGACATGCACGACCCGATCACCACGATCACTTCCTCCCCATCGCTCGCCTCCTCCCACGCGTTGTAGAGGTGGAAGCAGAAGCAATTGGGTACGTCGATCCACCTCATCAGCGACTCGTCCGCGTCGTATCTGGGCAGGACGCCGAACCGCGACGTCTTGTTCTTGTCGTACATCACCGGGGAGCGGCCTCGGACCATTTGCGAGAAGTTGAACACCACCTGGTGATCCGGTATCACCACCGAATTCTCCGTGATGGCGAAATCGTGGATCATCGTCGGCTGCTGGAGCGTGATGGCCACGTCCGCAGATTTCCTTCCGTGGCGGTTGATCGAAAAGAACTTGAGATATGGGCTCTTTAGCACGTCGTAGCAGAGGGAGAAGAGCTCGTTCGTTTCTGGGTCGACCTTCGGGTGGGCGATCATAGCCCACTTCAGCTGCCCGTTGAAATCGAACCGCCCGGCTGTTCTGAGATCGCCGTCGGGCGTGATGACAACGTGGTAAGGGAGGTCGTCCTCGGACATGGCGAGCAGCCGGCCGTCGTAGTACGCAAGGCCAGCGTTCGCCAGGCCCGTGCCGCGGCGCAGATCGACAATTCCTGCGGCGGCACGGGAGAAGAAAAGCGCCAGTCTAGCAATGCCGGAGCGGCCATGCAGCTCGCCGATAGCCTTGGGAAAGAGCGCCCTCCCCATCAGCTCTTCCTGCACGAGTCGGTTCGTGCGAGTGAAGCGGCAGCTGTAGCTGGCGTCCTGGGGACCGTTCAAGCTGACTGCGTGGATCATGCCGTCGCCATCGAAGAGGTGGTGCGCGCCCGACGGCTTGAACATGGGGTTGGCGCCGTTGCGCACGTAGACTCCCCTCAAGCCCGGCGGGATCCGTCCCACCACTTGAAGCCCTTCCTGAACTGGCGACTCGAGCACCGGCGCGAAGTTCCCGGCAATCTGGATGGAGGGGTCCACCGTCTTAGCCAGCGGTTGCTGCTTCTCCAATTTCACCACTGCGCCTTCGACGGCGTCTAAGGCCAATGCAGCCAGACTCTGTAAGAGGTTCGGTTGGCGATTGGGCTGGACAGAAGGTGGGTGAGGAATTGCAGGCGGAGAAGGCGGCAGCCGAATTTCTTTTCTTCGCAGATGCAGCTCCGGCTTTCTCAGAACATGCCTTTGGGCTTGTTCCTCAAAGGGGTTTACTAGAATCTGGCATCTGGGTCTCTGAATTCTGCATTCGGGAGTCTGGGATTTGCGTGGTGAAGTGCTTGCTCTGCGAAGCATAGCTCTCGAAGAGGGGGAGAAAACGGTGCCAGGGAGCTAGTGAGGATTTATCTGCCGTTCCTGTAAGGAACTCTGGGAATTGATACCAAAGAAGAGAAGAAGAGGCAGTGACACGTTTCGAAAAGGTGCGAAACCTGACTGAGTTGGCGTAGGAAGTGTTGTTTCTACGCACCGCATCCACTAGAGGGGGCAAGCCGGTCGGTTTCGTTCCATTTTTGTTCTTCTACTTACAGACAATTGTCCATCCCAAGTCTATCCTGCCCACTATGCTGACTTTGGTAGAATTTTGCAGCGGGGTGATAGTAGGAAAGTGGAGGAAGCTGGAAAGGAAATATTCTGAAGAGTACATGTATTATATGATATGGTAGAGAAAAAGTTGTATAAATTGAATAGTTTATGAGAATAGAGATTGAATGATAAGGGTAAAGTTATAAAAATAGAGTTGTCATATAGAGTGTGTTTGGGAATGAATAAAACTTTTGGTGAAAAGTTTTGAAAAATAAAAGTTGTCAAATGATGTGATATAATAGGAGTAATGATGAGGAGTAAAGAGGATAAAGTTAAAATAGATAGGTTAGTTGTATAGGTAATTGTGTAAAAATAATTGAAAAGTAGGATGGTTTGTGTTGGAAGATGTAAAAAAATAATTAAAAATAAAAAAATTGTAGAGATTGAAAAGTTTTAGATTGAAAAGTTTTAGGTGAAAAGTTTTTTGGATTGCCAAACACCCCCTTAAACTTTTAATTCTCTACAATCATCATATTTTTTAATTATTTTGTTATATTTTCTTATAAAAAATACCTCACGGTTTAATTATTTCTATAACTAATACATTTATTTTAACTTTATTCTCTTTATTCCTTATCAATATTCTTATCATATCACACCACTTCTCACTTATCCCACCAATTTCTAAATTCAAAATTTTTCACTTAAAAATTTTATATCTAAAATTACGCTTTCACTCCGAGACATTTGCTTCTATGAGCGCGACGTGGCTCTGCGCCTGATATTTTCTACGTCCTCATAAATCCCGACCTCAAAAAACGGGAGCTGTTGGATAAGCGACGCAGTTCTTTTTAAATGCAACCCCATAATTTTGTAATTATTTAAATAAGTCCTCATTATTTTTTTTCGAGATCTATCCCTATTCTGGTATTCTGGGTCAGGAAAAAAGTAAGAATATGTTTTACTTTCAAAATCTTAAACTTAGAAGGGCTGCCCTCATATGTAATCAGTTGCTTTTAAAAAAGAAGATTTATAATTTTATTCGTCAAGTTTCCTAAAATATTTTAATGGAGAGCTTATATATTCCAAAATTTTAAATAATTAATTGTGATTTTACAACTGTTAAATTCTAAAAATGAATATATACATATTATTTTTTATCTATTTTTGAAATTATAAATGAACACATAAACGTTGATGATGATAATAGCTTGGATGTATAAGTGCTTTCAAAAATTTTTTATTATTAAAAGTATAGGCTCAAGATTATTCGATTCGCATACCAAAATTCATAATTTTTCTATATATGCATATATTTTTAAAATTTCAACAGTCAACAGTACTCGAAATTTAAATTCATTTAAGCTCACATTTTTATTAAAAAAGAATAGATAAATTTTTTAAAAACGCGCAATCTACATGCAATTTTTGTTATTAGAATTAAACGAAAGAGGTTAAATATAGCCATCGAATTGAATTTTGATTAATCATCCAAGCTATTTTCGTTGAATTCGGATGATATATTTAGGGTATTGATTTAACAATGGTTGGGAGCATGGAGGCTCTATGCTTATTTTTAGTTTTTGATTTTTAAATATATTTCTAAAATCTAAACTATCTATCATCTGACATCTTTAACATATATTATTTTAGCATACTTTAAAATTATTGACGATTTATGTAATGTAAAATATAAAATCTTTTGAGAGGGAACACACCACTATTAAAATTTAAAATTTTTTAACATAAATATAATATATTGAGGTTTACAATACTTATAATTTTTTTTGTTCCTGGGTTTATGCACGAGTGGTAATGGCCTTTGCCACCCAAAAATGCGACACTATTTCTAGTCACCCCAATAACACTTGGAATTTATTTCATCCCTCTAGTGGTGGGGGTATTATTTGATTCCTCCATATTGTGAGGATTATTCATGTGCTGATTTGTAGTATCGGATGGCTTGAAACGTGTATATATATAGTTTTTAGAATTATAAAGACATAAATAGATACAATCTATTTATAGTTATTATCGAATTATTAGACACTACCCCATGTTTTATAAAAGGAGATGTTTATCAACATCCATCTATAGGGTGGGATGGCATGTGGTAGGGCTACGTTTCTCAAAATCAATGATTACTCTATTAATAATCTTATTTTTTCCACTTACCCCTATATTTCAATTATTTTTTCTTTTAATAATCTTAATTATTCTAAGTTTACTCATATCATTCCTTATCAATTACACGATTTTTAAAATATTCAACTTTTCACTTCCTACCCTATCCCACAATCTTACAAAAATGTACATTACCTACGTCCTCAAAGTTAACTACTACGCTTGGACTGTGAAGATAAGAGTAGCAATGTAACTTAGATACTGTACTCACGTGTGTTACTCTAAAATTAGTAGTACAAGTTCTTAGTTTCTTACCTACTAGGTAGGAAAAATTCCGAATAAAAAATATTTAGCTACATTATGATAAAATAAATTCAAAGGTTCGAGTAACCAGAATTGATCTGAATTTAATCATATGTATAACGTCTTTTATCTGATATATGATATATATAATGATACAAAATATATCTTTTATAAATATAAAAACTTGTTTAATTATCTATCATTTAGTAGATTTACTCAAAACATTTTAAAATAAGGGTGTATTTGGTAATGTTAAAAAAATATCAAGTTAAACTTCTCAATGTAAAACTTTTCACTCTCTATAATCACCTTAATTTTTAATTATTTATTCACGTTTTCCTATATAACTTCCTTATTTTTCAATTATTTCTACATAATTACAAATATAACTAATCTATCTATTTTAATTTATTCTTTTTACTACCCATCATTACTCATATTATATCACATTATTTTCTTTCAATTTACCAACTTTAATATAAAAAAAATTTTCATTTCAAAATTTTATTACTCTTCAAATTGAACCTAATTTTATTATATTGATTATAGGTATTAAGATTTATAGTAGATTTATAATATTTAAATATGGTATGTAACATTCTATAAAAATATATAGTATGTAACACTTTTTCAAAGGACTGATTTGGAATCTAAACTGAAACTCGCTTAATGATAAAAAAATAAATAAATTATGATAAGTCTCCAACTATCTTGATTAAAAATAACATAGAATAGGAGTTTTTGAAAATATGATAAAAATGGTCTACTTTTAATAAAACATATTCGACTCGCGATTGCACCCGTATGTAGGAAAAGTGGCTAGTGGTACTCTTTGGGTACGTTTGATAATAAATAAAAAATTTCAGACTAAAACATTTTAATCTTTTTTGCTTTTCCTAGTTATCTTTTTTTTTAATCATTTTTTTTCCTTTTTCTTGCACAAGTACTTAGTTTTTCAATTATTTCTACGTGACTATTCATATATTTAATATATCTATTTTAGTTTTTTTTTTACTTTTAATTATTATCATTATCATATTATATTATTTTCTCTAATTTAAAATTTTTTTTAGAATAAAAACTTTTTATTCAAAAATTTTATCATTTCCCGGACATAACTTTGTTAAAAATGGGAAAGCAGAGGAGGATGCATTTGAGATTACGAGAAACGGAGGACGCAAAGCCCATGAAATGTAAAAATAAAGGCAGAAGGGACGCAGAATGCTTGTGCGTGGGGACATAGTGACGCAGAGAGAGAGTGGGGGAGAGATGGAGAGTGCCATCTGCGGAAGAATTTCTCCTTCGCCCAGCCACTTCTTCAGCCCTCCCAAACCAGGTAGATCCACCGATTCCTGATTTTGACACTTCCAAAAATCATATTTCTTTCGTTTTTGAAATGATCGACGCGCGTTCTTCCTTTTTCTTCAATTTTAATCTTGCTTATCAAGCTTCCTTTTTTCGATTTTATGATTTAGTTTTTTCTTCTTCTTATAAATCGTGGGTCTTTCAAAATCGAATCATGGAGATCTTGTGTCGTGGAGTAGTGCGAGTTTATGCCGAGGAAGCTTGAGCAGATGGTGGGATGGCCTGTTTTGGACATCTTTCTTGAGAAATTGTTTGTCCTGAGTCCTGATTAATATCATGTGATTCAAAATCTCTGTGCTGGCGGTTAATTGTCTCGCTCTACGAGGAATTATATTCGCTGACTTTTGAAAAGTTGTAACGGGGGAGATTAGTTGAATGGAAAAAGAAAGAAAATGATGTCAGCCACAAGCGAACAAGGTTATTCAGCATTTTTTTTGGACCTACTGATGTCCATGGAATTCTGCTAAAAATATTACTTCTACTTGATTGTCGGTATTGTACTCGGGCATTATTACGAGTACTCTTTAGGTTCTCTGTAGAATTTGTATTCAATGGTTTCCTTGTAAAGAAGATAAGAAGTTTTCCAAATGTTTAACAATAAGGACAGCTGTTATGTCATAGTGTAGGGTTGTTATAATCATTGTTGTGCCGCAACTCATGACAGAAATTGCAGTGCTTTTAAGAGAAATTGAAAACAAATAAGCCAGTTAAAATTGATTAATATGAGATATCAACGCTTCATCACATAACCAATTTCTATTAGTGTCTTTGGGTCCCAAAAGAATACACTATAATTCGTGCCTTGCTTATGTATTGAATTAAGGTTTTCATTGTAGTAGACAAAATCATAGTTGTTAAAGGTGCAAGGCGCATTAAGGCGCCAAGTATCTTTGGGGTCTAGGCACAAGATGCACAAACAAGTGAAGCACCACATAACCCGTTTAATTTTTATATGTTAATGCTTAAGTGAAAATCTATTCCATTCATTGTGCTTAGTGTTAGTTGTTTAGCTAAGAGACCAAGTTCCATCCAAATCAAATATGCGTATAGATTACATTTGTTGAAAAGCTATATACATTCATTTGTAAATGACGAAAAATGCTTATATCCATTTATATATGTATTAGAATGTAATGATACCGTATATAATCATTTATAGAATCATTTATCCACACGGTAAGATATTTTAGATTGTTTAGATGTTTAAAATACAACTTTAAAATTGATATTTAACGTTAAACCATTTTATTATATTGATTTTACATATTTATAAATGGAGCCCACGCATATTAATACAAGACAAATAAAAGGATTTCCATGATAATATGAATGATGTTAAATACAATATATAGAGTGAATTTTTCAGCAAACATCAAGATATTAATAATGAAAGGTTACATAAAAGAAGAGTTTCATTGAAGCGAAGCTGTGAGTTTAAGGATACTTGGAAAACATTTTCATGAATTTTTTTTTTTTTAAATATTCCTTTTAGCTTAGACAAACAAAAGCGTACTCAGGTTAGCCTAGGCTAGCAAGATTTTGTTGATTTCACTTTTTTTTTTTTTTGGATAATTCGTTGTTTTCACATTTAATTGAAAAGGAAAGTTGAAGTTGAAAAAGTCAACTCTATTGACTGTTTGAAGTTTGTATATTTTTGAGCAAGTTAAATTGGGCATATTAGGTGCACCTCAAGGCTGAAGAGTGCCTGAGTGAGCATTGAGCCTTGGTGTGCCTTGAAAAGTTCTGGGCGGAATTAACCCTTTGGAAACACAACTTTGATTCAATCTTAAACCAAATGAAAAAAGAAATCAAGTATATTTCCTGATCCGTGTTTTAATGATCACAAACTCAATTCCATAGTGCATAGAGTATTAGTCTGTAGGCCTGAGTTGCCTGACACAAATGTTCAGGAATTTTTTTATTGAAAATGTTCTGGAAATTAAGGTCAACATTATTTGGTAATTTGAAATAAGAGGCTGTCATCATAGTTTTTAGAGGAAGTGAGGATCCACAATTTTGTCTTTCCCAGTGGACAGAAAGCAGCCTCATTTACAAGATTAATTGCCATTGCCACTATTTCTTCAAGCTTAAATGTAAAACTTAAAGGAAATTATTCTAGTCATGTTAATGGAATTATAAATCTTGAATCAAATTGTAACTTAACTGATTCAAACGAATGAATTCAAGATCTATTAAAAAATAAAAAAAGATCTTTTGCTTAATATTAAACTTGGGGTATGTTTGGCAATGGTTAAAAGTTGTCATATTAAAACTTTTCAATATAAAACTTTTCACTTTCCATATCAATCATATTTTTTAATTATTTTTTCATATTTTTCTATACAACTACCCTACTTTTCAATCATTTCTACACAACTACCCATACAACTAACCTATTTTTTAAAATTTTATCATTTTTACTACTCATCATTACCCCTATTATATCACATCATTTGACAACTTTTACTCCTTAAAACTTTTCATCAAAAGTTTTACTCATTCCCAAACACAACCTTGAATTTTAAATTAGGATTTCGATGATGCCATGTTTTTAGTTAGGAAAATTTGTGCTTTCTTAGTTAGGTGACTTTGGCTTTGTCTCACTGTCAGGTTCTGTTGTTTCTTTCTTTTTATGGATAGAAAATTGTGCTTCTTGCAGTGATGTGAAAATATGGATTTCAGGTGATAAGTTCTCCCTTTATAAACGACCATATGTGAGTCCCGGAACCCGAACAGTAGTATCAGCTGCTGCACCAGGCAAAGGTGCTGGATTGTTGGAGACGCCCACACCAACCATTCCTAGTCGTTCTCCTAATTACAATGTGAGGTATATGCACTAGAACTGCTGGGTTTCTAGATAATTACTTGTTGAACATGAGCTTCCTTGGTTTTTTGAAACTATTGGCACCGTTAAAATAGTTCTTGAGATAATAAAAATTTGTGTGCCTATTCCAGTATGATACATAATGGTGCCTCAGGAAGGTAGCAGTACGCATCTGTTATTTCACAAAGTAAATAGTCATAGACTGGCTTAGGTAATCAAGCGGGGTCCTGTCTTGCTTTGTTTCTCATCTCTCGGAGGCCTTTAAATGATGAAGTGGGGAGATATGCCTGCCTTGTTGAACTGCTGATCAGATATAGTCAGATCTTGAAAGGAAAAATCAAAGAGTTCTATTTGGTGATTGGTTAGTTGGAAAGTATTAAAAGGAATGGGAAGAATGTCTGTGAGGGGATAATATTGACATAGAGTGAATTAAATGAAAATTAATTGTGTCCGCAAGGGGATAATATCAACATAGAGTGAGGGCGTGTTTGGCAAATAGTAAAAAATGTCAAGCTAAAACTTTTCATTCTCCATAATTATCCTATTTTTTAATTATTTCTTTACATCTTCCTATAAAACCTTATTTTTCAATTATTTTTACACAACTACTAACTTAGCTAGCCTATCTATTTTAATTTTATTCTCTTACTCATCATCGTTCCCCTTACAATATCACATCATTTTCTTTCAATTTAACAACTTTTATACCCAATGTTTTTCATCCAAAAGTTTTATAACTTCCCAAACACACCTTGAATTAAATGAAAATTGATTGAGTTTAATCAATGATTGGTAATATAGGAAATGAGAACAGGTAAGGTCCTTATGCTAGGAAAATGCCAAATCAGCCATTGGAAAATGGTATTTTTGTTTGGAATTCTTTCGAATCAATTCCAAAGGAACCAGCCTGTCAGGGAGTGGGATATCCAATATGATATGCCAAGAACCTTAAAGAATGCTGGCCACAGTTCATATTTGGTGCTAATCAAAATGTTTATATGGGTTTGGTTGGTTGATTACTTCGGGGATTTCCCTGATATTAACTTAATGAACAGGGGAACTATGATTATCTGTTATCTTCATACTTGAGGACATTGTTCACTTTTTCTATGCTTTTTAATTTTGAATATTCATTTATAGCATCACCTCTGTTAGAAAAACATTGAAATTTAATAACTTAAGCTTTGGTGCAGTAATGCAGTTTACTGTGATGATTTATTTCTTTGAATCCACCTTATCCATTGGATGAACTACCTTTTACTGTGTTGTCAGTCATCATATACTTGAGAACAGTGGCTTATTTCTTCTGTGCTTATTTAATTGATTTTTTTAGTATCATGTATGCTAGCAGACATCAAATTTATCAATAGCTTAGCCTATAGTGACACAGTTTACCATGATGATTTATTTCTTTGAATCCACACCATCAATTGGGTGCACTACCTTGCTTGATGGTGAGCAATAATTGATAAGACACATCTGTGAATTTGGGATATCCTTATTGATTAAAACTCTAAGATCAAAAACACAATCGATTTCTGGGAAGGCAAACTTTCTTTCTGCCCTCTAATTTTGCATAATGCCTTTTTGTTTACCTATAGTTTTAAGGAAGAGCACTATATACTTTAAAAGGGACCTCATCACAAAACAATTATGGACATTCATTCGTAACTTTATTTGTTATTTTGATTTTTTTGGGATGTTTGTTATTCCTCTCCCTTTTCATAGAATCTAACCAGACCTTTTTTTAGATTTATTGTGTCAGATTATGTTTGAAACTCAGGGGAAATGGGTAGCAATTAACCTATATGTATATTACATCACTATGAAATCTGCTCTGCTTGAAAACGCTGTCTGCATGTTACAGTTTTGATTTCTTCCTTGAGGAACATTAGAATAATAATTAGCTATCAATTTCAGGCCAAACAAATAGATGTCTTGCATGGTTAACTTTATCCTCTTTGAGATAGTATTGTACTTCATATTTGGCATGTAGAGGATATTTGATATTTGGTGAAATTTGATAGCCTTATGTCAATGGATTGGATGGTCTAAGCATCATGTGCCAACTACTGGTAGATTCGTAGTCCAAACAGTTTTTTGAGAAACTGGAGTTTTATCATCTATTTTTCTATTAGAAAAAAGCAAAAAGTAAATACTGGATGACAACCTCAAGTTAGATGGAAATATATCAGCGATGTATCTGCTAGTTTCATCTGCCAGACAAGTGTGTCAGCACTAGGTTCTATTTCAATTTACCTGGATTGCAAGAAGCCATACCATGCTAGAGTTGTGTACAAGTGGTCTTTTTGCGCAGACAAAGAATTTAATTTGTGATTCAGACATTTTTGTTGATTTAGGGCCCATTTGGCCAAGCATTTGAAAACCTAACTGAACTTCTTTCAGCTGGAACATAGTTTGCATGAGATTGAGTAGTGTTTCACTGAAATTCTAAAACCACAATGATAAATTGTAACTGTAAAAAATTGCGATTTGAAGAAAGCCTAAAATTCATGCTTTTTGAAATGGCAAAAGTGAATCTTGACTCTCTCTTGACAAAAGGAACACCACCACTACCATCATCATAAGCCATATTCTACATAAGTGGGTTCAGTTGCATGGATTCTGCTACACCATTCTTGACGATTAGAAATTAAGTTTTGAGTAATCCTGAATGTTTTCATATTTTGTTTATTACTTGCATATCTTGAGAAAAAGACATTGTCTCCTTAAAAGTACCTTTGTTGTATACAAGAAAAAAAATATATTATGTTTTCCTCCTTGAAAAAGGTACAGTAATGTAGAAAACAGGAGGCTTAGTTTTCTCATATGTGAAGTAACATAGTAATAAATAAGCATCATACATAATACAAATAATTTTTCATTTTTTAGGTAGATTAATATTTCATGCACATGTTATAAATGGGAAACAAGTATTTCTTTTCACATGCCAAGAAGAGGTGGTAACTGTGCATCCTACTGTGGGTTCTCTTTTAGAGATAAATATTATTTTGAAGTCTTTGAAATGTTTTTTGTCCTTTTTAGCACTTGTTTGGCCAAGCTGTCCATGTGTAGCTGAATTTCATCGCCAATATGTATGACAAAAGTATCAACTATCAGCTTCCCGCAACATATGAACTCTTACTAAAATTAGGCTATTCTTTAGGAGTTGCAACACTTTTAGATAAAAGCCAGATACTTTCAAAACTTATAGAAATGCTGGCACTATGCAAAAATGCATGGCAAATAGGCCCTTAGTCATCTTATGTCTAAAAGCACTTTTATCTTTTAGATCGAATGTAAAAATTTCTTTAAAAGTTATTTTTAAATTATAAAGCCAAGCACTTTGCATTCTTTTTTTTAACAACATACTTTTTGTAAAAGTCTGAGGTTTGATTGAACTTTTCAAATTAGATGAAATTTAAAAGCTGGGCCAAATGGAGCCTTAGTATCCTGAATAAATGGCAGAAGTGCTTATTATTCTTCTATGATATCCTCATATTCTTCCTGTGGTTTATATCTGGTTTAGAGATTTCAAATGAAAAATACTGTACTATGAATTGAAAAAGGCATCTAGGGTGTGTTTGTTAATGAGTAAAAATTGTCACTCTGAAACTTTTCATTCTCCACAACTATCCTATTTTTTAATCATTTCTTCACATTTTTCTATACAACTATCTGACTTTTCAATCATTTCTACACAACTATCCACACAACTGACCTATTTATTTTAACTTTATCCTATTTACTCTTCATCATTACCCGTGCCATTGATAATTTCTACTTTCTACAACTTTTCATCAAAAGTTTTACTCATTCCCAAACACACCCCTAGAATTTTCCAAAACATACTCTCACATTTGCATATCCAATGTTCTCAATGGAAGTCATGAAAACTATCAAACACAGACCGTTCTCTCCAGCCGAGTGGATTCTATATTTTATGCGATATATACTATTTTTGCTGTTTGCTAGCCGTTTTCTCCTGAAATGAAAACCAATATAAATTCACGTTAAAATATGAAATCTTACATGAGTATACATACAGAATATGGATTTTCTGTTCAGATCATTATCTCCTTTTCCCTCGCCCTTATCACAAATAGTTTTTCTCCCCTCTCACATTGTTACATTTTCAATTATAAACCCTATCTTTCATCATCAACCCTGCATTTTATCTACATTCACCACTTCACCTTTTGAGACGCCTCCTTCCTTTTTTCAGATTTCAATTGTTTCTAACCTTTTTTCTCTCTTTTTCTAAAGATCCAAATAGAGCTTAATGCTGAAATGGAAATACTAGAATTTTGAATGGAATGTAAAGGATTTGATCTTGACTGTTCATCAAGTCCTAGGCTATTTGAAATATTTGGAGTAGGCTCACTTTTTGTTTTTGAATATTAGGAAGAGCTACTTATGAGATGACTACATGGAGCATCTCAAGCTGTTTGGAAAGAACTACATAGGAAGGAAATCTCTAGAGTGTGTTCAGTCCAAAAAGCGTAAAAGAAAGAGTTGCCGCTTGGAAAATTGAAAGCTTTTGTAAAAGCTATACAGAGTGAGAACCATTGAGGATGTCATCTGAAAAATTATATGGTCTGTTAAGATTCTAAATAGATTATAAGAGATCTTACTTATCTTGGGTCTTTTGGAATATTGCTGGGATTCTCTTTGGTAAAGAAACTTTTGAAATGCAATCTTATCTAGTTAATGTACTGAAAAATGATATTAGTGATATGGAACATTAGGTCACATGCTTAAGTCTCCATCTCTGTGATGTCAGGAAATTGTTCTAATGTCTGCTTTTTCTTCCAGTAAATCGAGGAAATCAGCTCCACCATATCGTGTAATACTTCACAATGACAATTACAACAAACAGGAGTATGTTGTCCGAGTTCTGATGTCAAACATTCCCGAAATGACGATTGATTCTGCAATCAATATCATGAAACAAGCACACAGCTATGGACTTGCCGTGGTTATTGTCTGTGACCAAGCAGATGCTGAGCACCATTGCCAGCGGTTGAGAGATAATGGGCTTCATAGTTCTATCGAGCCAGGAAGCTGTGATTATTGTCTGTGACCAAGCAGATGACAAACACCATTGCCAGCAGCCAACAGATAATAGGCTTTTGAGTTCTATTGGGCCAGGTGGCTGTACTAGATGCTGAAGGTGGATTTTGTGAGCAAGCACAGGTGGGTCAGCAATGCTTTTCTGTTACCAGCCTAGTTATTAGTGAGTTGCTCAATCTCTGAATATGTCCATATATATGAATTTTATTACAATTATTCCACTAACGAGGTAAACTGAGACGGTGTAAATGGGCGCCATTCCATAAATGTTACTTAAGATGGTGTAGATGGGACCATTCCATAAATGTTACTTCACTGTGTAGCTGATTAATTTTATGTTTGTGGGTGTCTATATACGTCCATATATATGAATCTTATCATGATTATCCTACTAAATGAGGTAGACTAAGATTGTATAGATGGGTGCCATTCCATGAATGTTCTTCTCTGCACAGCTGATTAATTTTATGCATGTGGGTGTCTTGATTGGGACTTGGTTTAAGGTTCTGGTCATGTGCATGTTTTGGTACATGACTATCCATGGTTCCCATGCTTCAGATGTTTCCCTACTTTCTGTTTATATAGTTTAGCTCATCGAAGTTTCAATCTTCTTTCATGTTCTTCTTCTGTGCAGTATTAATTTATCCCAATTTCCGTGCATTAATGAGGGTCTGGACTCTGGACCCCCTTCTGCACATGAAATCTATTTGGAATTATGAACATGAAAAGCTACTTGACATGTTAGCGGGCTGGCTTGAAATCCTGCAATTTACTCAGGAACTCTCAGAAAAACTGTAGCTGTTTTATTTGGCTCCTTCAGATGAGAAGACATCTACTGCTAGGCTTCCATGTTCTTTCAGCATTTCTGTGTATTTCAGCTTTCGTGACTTTAAGTTGCTCTTGGCAAGGCTAGAATTTCAGTATCTGGGTTTGCCACGTTTGAAAATCAGTCTTCATTGGATAAAGCTGTTCGAATTGGAATAGGGTTATGATCACAAAATGGAGATTTTAAAATTGTTTCTGGGCGCCGTTGGTGCATTTTGATTGATGGGGCCATAATAAATGCAAATTCATAAGCTTATGAAAAAAAAATGGAGTTATTCGTGCTTATGAAATTTTTTACACAAATTGAAGTTATGCCTATGACATGAAATTTATTGCAAACGTGCCTATGAATATTTAAAAATATTTTCCGTTAATCTGATAACAAGTGTGAACCTCTTTGTTTTTGTAAAACATGATATCTTTGATAAATTGAACCCACTTGTTATATTTTTTAATGCTAATTTAGTTAGGATATCAAAAGTTACCTTACTTGATACCTTAGTAGGCTATAGCCAAATTTAAGCCAATCTTACTAGTTTATATTTATTGTGGCCCCCTTTTTTTTTCGTTATTTTGTCATTATCAAATATAATGAGTAATTTGGATTTATCGAGTGGTCATGCTTCAATGTTTCCATGGGTATCAAAGCTTATTGCCCACGCAAGCTTTTTCTTTTGTTTGTTTGTTTATTTTGTATGAATAGACGATTTAAAGTAAGATATTTTTACTTTCCAAATTTTGCTTATTATTTTTTTCAATTTCAAAAGTGGGTTGCGTTTTTCGTGTGCTGCGCATAAAAATGCAATTTATCATTTTTGAAGTTTAAAAAATATTACACAAAATCAAGAAAATGTAATTTTCTATGGGGGAAGATTTTGCTTAGTCCGTATCTATGTAAAATAATTTTAAAAATAAAATGAAAAAGTTTGCATGAGCATTGAGCTTTAATGCTCACACAAGCATTGGAGCATGACTCTTTCTCAAACGCATCACGATCTCCAAAAATCAAGAGATTTACTTTTGTCCTCAGCATAATTGCAAATATTTTAAAATTCATAGACATGTTCATAATATGTTTTATGTTATAGGGATGACAATACAGTGTAAAAAATCATAGGTATAAGCCTAAATAATTCGAAAGTATATAGTATGTAGAAAAATGATTCAGTGCATCTGGATGCACTTAGCTCTTGTGTTAAGTGTACTAGGTGTAATGCACAATTTATTTTTGTTTTCAAAATTTTGTATATTTATATGGGCTCAAGCTTTAATGTTCCATATATATAATTTTTGTATCTTTTTTATTTTTTTTAATATTTTGCATTGAATTTTAAAAAATAAAAAATAAAATATTTAAAAACATAAAAGTATAAAAACTATATAGATTGGATATTTATGCTCGGGTCAACATGGATTTCAAAAAAATTAAACAATTAAAAAGGTTTATGTATTTGGGTACATTTAAGCTAAGTACATCTAGTGTACCAGATAATAACCTCAGTGTGTGTTTGGAAAATGAAAAAAAATGATGTACATAATAAGAATAATGATGATAAATAAAAAGAATAAAGTTAAAATAGATAAATTAGCTGTCCAGAAATAATTGAAAAGTAGGATAATTTGTATAGAAAGATGTGAAGAAATAATTAAAAAATAAGATAACTATAGAGAGTAAAAAGATTTAGATTGAAAAGTTTTGAATAAAAAGTTTTACCGCAAAACAAATACACCATTAATATATATTATTTTAGGGGAAGTATTTTAGTGTTGCCGACGAAAATGACCTTGAGTAATGTTGCTTCATTTTGGTCTGTTTTATGACTAATTGAAAACTCAATTTACTCATTTTGTTTTATATAATTTATTTTATTATGGTATAAAAATTATTACCATCAAAGATTTTGTAGGGTTGTATTTTTTTTCAAATATTTATCATCATAAGTAGTTTCTCACCTAAGTGGAGTTAGTTACACAAGCTCTAACATTCTTAACAATAAGTAATTAAGTTTTTAGTAATCTTTAATGTTTTCATATTTTGTTTAATTACTTCAATCTATAATTGAATAAATTTAACTCTCATAATTAGTGCTATTTTACCTTCATTTAACATGACCAAACCACCTTAATATGTTTTTTCTCATTTTATCATCTATTAGCTTCAATTTTAGATTATCTTGAGTTATTTTATTTTTTCTTGTTTTACTATTGATCCACCTTAATATTTTTATTTCTTGCACATTCATTTTATCTATATACTGTTATTTAATATTCCAACATTTTTCCCCATGAAACATAGCTTGTCCATAGCAATCCTATAATCATGGGTAAAATATGAAAAACTAGCTAGATCCATTTATCTATTTATTGGTGTGTTATAATCATTCAAGCGCATATGAAGAATGTTTTGGACAGTCTAGATATTCTATTAATAACTTTCGAGTAGATATATAAATTAAATTATTTTATTAGGTTTGATTTTATACTTTTGCCACTTTCATTCGATGGGCTTTATAAAAATATTGGATTTAGATGAAATTTAATTTTTAATTAAACACATGATTTTAATTATAATGAGTAGATTGAATTTTAATTGAACCTTCAAAGTGGTTGTAAATTAGAATAGCGTAGGTGATCAGGTACAATATCCACAATTATAATAATGTCATTGCTGGGTTTCATGCTAATTGTGCTAGTTTCGAATCAGGTGTAGTTTTATCCGGGAGCAATTAAGTGCACCCGGGTGCATTCAGCCTCAACGTACCCGGGTGCACTGCACCTATTTTTTTTAATTTTTTTCTGAAAATTTTTGTATACAATGGTTAATCTAGGTTTATTTAACATATGTATCAATTTTTATGATTTTTGGAGACTTTTAGATATTTTTTTTAGATTTTTAAAAATCAGTGGCATTTTCGGTAATTTAAAATTACGAAAAATGCCACTGATTTTAAAAAATCCAAAAAAAATATCTAAAAATCTTCAAAAATAGTAAAAATTGATAAATATGTTAAATAAATCTATATTAACAGCTTCATGAAAAAATTTTCAAAACAAAATAAAAAAAAATAGGTGCAATGCACCCGGGTGCGTTGAGGCTTAATGCACCCGGGTGCACTGAATTGGGCTCCAGTTTTATCTCCCATTTTAAGAGTGAGTTCTTCTCCAACTAATAGTTGGCGAATATCTGTTTTGTCAAATTAGAAAAAAAATGTACTTTCAAATGATCGAACTGTAAATACGTAGCTTCCAAAATAGAACCATAAAAAAAAAAATAATTCAAAAATACATGACAAGGCCCCTTAACCCTAGTCAAAGTCCCTTCTATACTCCTATCTAATCAATAATGAGTACATAATTGCCCTACACAATTGAATAAACAGTACAACTAGCAATAACCAATTGAATATAGGAAAGCATATACATAACACCTAAAGCATATCCAATGCCAACATTGAACATATGGGGCTACTTAATTGCCCTGTATAGCACTCATGCTCCATATGCCATGTCTAGCAATAACTTATCTCATGGTTCTCAACAGTCCATAAGTCTAACAATCATTCAAGGGTCCTACTTTGTGATCATGTCTCTTTTTTTATTGGCAGTTATACAACGTGATAGATGATACAACAATCTAGTACATTCATGACTCTCACGTTATGAAAGGAATTTTTCTATACACACCTCATACCAGAAGAAATTATGTAAAAACCTCAACTTTTAAAAATCCTTTCACAGAAGGATTTTGTGGTCATATTTTGAGGGTGATGATTAGCTCATTGATTGCTCTAGTTCTCTCAGATGTTCTCTAGAATTGGACTCCACAACTTTACTATTAAAGTGCTTCTTTTGGCAATTGGCACTCCAGTTTTATGACTATACTACTAGGGTGTATTATTTTAAAATTATGTTGGTCATTTGTAAACATACATATATAGTTTGGCCGTAATTGAAAATACACTTACGTACTTCTAGAAATCACAAATTACTTTAATATAGTTTGAACATAATTATAAATATATCTACGTGTTAAAGCACCATCACATTGTCGTTACAATATGAGTATATTTGCAAATATATGAAAACTATGTAGGTATAATTTTTGCAAATGTAATATATAAATAATTTGCAAATATACCCATATAATTTTCATATATTTGCAAATATATTCATGTCATAATGGAAGATAATGACGTTGTAACTGCATGAATATATTTGTAATTATGTTCGAACAATATATGATCATTTGCAATTTTAATATGTGATTGTACTTGCAAATTATACTTTTTCTAATGAAATTTCTTAGATATTTCACCAATCCACAATTCACTTTGGAAAATTTGCACATCGGTTGCTCAAGCTTATGAATTTTCAATTTTAACCAATAAAGTATAAAATGTATAGGAAATGACTTAAAGTCTCATAAAGGTGAAGTTTTCTTCCTTCTTGATGCAAAATTCTCACATTGCTAATTATTTTGACTCGAAATGATGAAAATGCACTTTTATTAATTCTGTCCAAATCTTAAATGAATTGCCCAATTTGTTTAATTGTTTTGGTAGAGAAATATTTAAAATTGTAAAATAGAGAACAATAATTTTAAAATGACATTCTGGCCATTTGGAGTGAAAAAGTAACCGCGTTAGTGTTTCAAGTTGTTTGTAGGATTAGAATTATACATATCTAAAACTCAAACTATCTACTGAAAATATTAAAATTAAGGATCAAAAACCACAAATCTGGCAAACTCGAGGACCTATATGAAATCCCACTTTCACTTCTGGAATCCGGTGTATGATGTGTTATGCTCTCCCAGTGTATCAAAGTGGCTAAGCTAAGCCTTTGCTTATGAGTGACGATAACGTTTCGGCACTTGGCCCACACGGCCACACCTGACTCAAATTTCTATATTTTCCTCTCATAATAAAATATAAAAAAGAAAAATTTAGACAAAAAAGGAAAAAACATTATCATCAAAGTGAGCTTAATCGAAGAAGCAAAGTCCATAACTGATTTATTAAAAGGGACATTCTTACAACTCATGGGTGTAGACCACAAGCGGACGCTGGTTCAATTTAAAATTAATAAAAATGTCACTAATTTTAAAAAATTCAAAAAATATTTAAAAATCTCTAAAAATAATAAAAATTTATATACATGTTAAATACACTGAGATTAATAGTTGCTTAAATTTTTTTTCAAAAACAATAAAAAAATGGGTGAAGTATACCCAGGTGCATTGAACCAGCGCCCACCACAAGCTCCACCGTATATGAAAAGACTAAAGCTTTGGAGACCACAAGCTCTAACGTATATGGGAAGACAAATGCTTCCAAATAAACGTCGAACGAGCGGCGCTCATTTGGTCACGGTTGCGTGGATAAAATCACCCACATCAAACCCTCGTGGTTTTGAATCCCACCTCTGGGATTTCGAATGAAATTGTGGAGGCGTTGTGTCCCCTCTTGATAAATTATGGGAGCATCGGTCTTCCTTAATTTATACGTGGAGCTTGTAGTCTTCTGGATGAAAATTGGTAGAGCTTATTGTAGTCTCCAAGATTATAAATGTGCTTGATATGTAATATCAAATGTCAAGATGTATAATGTACAATAGCAATAATAAAAAAGCTTCCAAATAAAAGATGGAGAAAAAATGCTCCTTAAAAACAAGGTTGGTGATATTGGATCCTACGAACTGCTGCTGCATGTCCCTGTTAAGAAAAAGAACTTTTAGTTACTCCTTAACAAATACATGAACCAAACTTCCTATTTACATGCTAATAAATGGCAGTTGATTGCCTAACATTCATTGTGCTAAATTGCTAAAATAATTTCATAGATATCTCACCAACCCACATTTTGCTTTGAGGGATTCACACATTGGTCCCTAAGTTTATAAAATTTGTGCTTTTATTTAAGGTTCACATCTCTAATATATAACTTAAAAGTTTTAAGAATGTGCAATTTTGATTCCTGGGATGAGGTGAAACTCTTTTTTTTTTTAAAATTAATGTATATTTACATCATATCTCAACTCGTATTATATTCAAAATTCGGAAACAAATATTATAATTTTTCTACAAAAGGAGACAATAAGCTCCCAAAAATTAACAGAAAAGATAATAAGCCCTTAATATATTTCTAAGGGGGACAAAAATGTCCCCCTCTAAAATTTGATTCGAAATCCACAAAGTGGGATTAACACAACAAGGGTGCACGGATGAAAAACCTATTCCGTCGCTCGTGACCAAACAAGCACGGCCCGTTTGGCGGTGAGGCAAACTCTAACTTCGGTAATTTTAACTCAATCCAACCAAGTGCCCTCTTAGAAATTTTGTCCAAATCTAAATGGATCACCCTATCGGGTTGATTTTCGGTCCATTTTTGTGGGACGTTTTTCCAGCAGAAATACTTTAAAATTTAAATCAAAATTTATATTAAAATTTAGGATTTCACATTACCAAAGGACCAAAATTATACATTTCTAAAACTTCAAACC
>JAXCLR010000081.1:53721256-53732805 GCA_035584095.1 Annona squamosa
AAAATTATACATTTCTAAAACTTCAAACCATTTGCTGTGAATATGAAAAACTTAGTAGTCAAAATGAGCAAATTTCAACCTACATGCAAATCCCCCTTTAACTTCTAGAATGGGTGTATGATGTGTTATGCTCCGCCAGTGTATCAAAGTTGCTCAGCTCAGCCTTTGCGGAAGAGTAACGACAACGGTTTGGAGCATGGCCCATGCCTGCCTCAAATAATAAATTTCCATCATTTTCTCTCCCTTCTAAGTCCTAATAAAATTCTGAAAGGAGGAAAAAAATCTTAAAAAAACGGGGAAAACAAAAAGAAAGAGAGAGAGAGAGAAGAAAAAGGTGAGGTGGGAGGCAGAGTGTCTCAGTGATTTGATTTTTCTCCTGTATTTCGTCTTCTTCCCAAGAACTCCAAACAGAGCAGCGGATCGAAGCTCTTTTCTGCTCTGCCACGCGCTTGCCATGACCATGGCGGCGTCTTCCACAGCAGCATGGACGTGGGCAATGAATGCAACCGCCGTCGCATCTTCATCGTCGTCATCTTCTTCTTCACACACGTTCCAGTGCCGATATAGAAATACCCACGTTGCAAAATTATCATTGGACGATTCTAACTCTTCTTCCTCCTCCTCCGCTTCCTCTTCTTCAGAACCCATCAGCGGGCGACACCCAAACCGAAGCAAAGGCACCCTCAACTGCCCTCCTGCAATTCCCAATTTGGATTCTTTGACCCGAAAGCGACCGACCCCACTCGGCAAATCGGCTGATGGAAGCTACTCGGTTCTCGGTGGTGACGGTTCCGGTGGTGCATCGCCGGAATCGGCTATCCAGCCGATTCGCCAGCTGGGTTTGTGGAAGCGGGCGGGGTTGAAACTATTCTTTGGGAAGCGGCCATTGTGGAAACGGATTTTCTTTGCATCCAAGAAAGTTAGGAGTATTATTCTGCTCAATGTTCTCACAATTATATATGGTATGTTTGCTTTTCCTCCTTTATTTATTGATTAATAATATTATTATTTTAAAGTACTGGACTAAGATTTTGGGGATCGTCAGCAACCTTTTACCTTAATTCAGTTTAGCAAGTTCCCAATTTTGTTTAGTGAAATGTGGGACATGCCATCATCAGTTGAGGCTGTTTGCAAGTTGTTCTGATGGAATTAAGCTATGCGGTTGATCTGTCAGTTTGGCTGTCTTCAATGATGACAGAGGAGAATGCTTGCTATCTACACTAGACACTTCCTCTTAGGTGTATTGTTGAGAAATCGAGGAGATACCCTTTGTATTTGGGGACTTACAATCTTTATGAAGGATCATGTTAATTTTACTTACAGTTAAGGAGTCACAAGGCGAGTCAAATACATTTGGCTGATTTTGCAAGTACTGTTATAAATGCTCTTAAACTCATTCTTTATTGAGATGGAAGTGTTGATGTGAGACATGAAGTGTTATGTGATAAAGGATGCTGAAGTGGCCTATGGAGACATCGAGGAGAACACTCTGGGATCTAAACTGAATTTATTGACTACTTGTTGCCAATTTTCTTGGGATATCTGCTTCTTTCCAAGCTGAGGAAGCATTATTAAGTTAGTTAGGGCCAACTCTTATGCTTTTGAATTTGAAGCTTTTGAGTGTGAATTGTGCAGGTGTTCGACATTTGTCACATTATTTTCTCTTTTAGCTTTTTTTATTGTCTTATTCTTTATATAGAAATATAAAAGTTCATCACCATAATTAAGTCTAAGCAATTGCTGCAAAATTATAACGTCAACTCTCGGCTAGGTGATAGTTTAGAAGGATAATAGTGATGCAAAGAAGTTTTAGCAAGACAAGGGCACCCCTGCCTACTGTCAAGTTATGCTCCCTTTTGTTAGGGATTGGGCATATGGCTTTAATAAATGTCGCCTTTCAATGTATGGGAGTTTTCAAGGTGGGATTATGTTTTCCCTTTTCTGAATTTCTTCAAGGAATGTCGCATTTGCTTAGGTTTCCACATCCTTATATCCGCTTTGCCATTTTTGAGGGAAATCCCATTATACTAAATTATATCCACTTTTGATACCTCCTCTACTATTTCCTTTACACTTTAGATGATTACAAAAATAGGAACATTGTCCTCTAGTAATAAACAATAAGCAAGCTCTCGATTCTATTGAAGAGCAACTGATGTAGGACAGGTAAAGAAGAAGACAAAAGAAAGAGGAAGAAACTTCGAAAGAGATAAGAAAAGAAGAAAGAAGATAAAAAAAAAAAAAAAAAAAGAAGAAGAAGAAGAACAAAGAGAGAAGAGGAGAATAAGAGTAAGAAGCAGGGCAATCAGAGAAACACTTATAAATCCCAAACTATGATACTCATTAGAGCTTGTGTCACCCTATTCTAGTAACATTCTTTAAAGAACTAATCTTGAGAAAAAGAAATTGCAAATTTATGTAAGCTTCTAAGATAAATAAACTTAAAGTAGATATTCTAAATGGATCTTAAGATATTCTAGTATCTTCTAAAGATTCTAAAAAATCCAAGATAGAAACAAACACTGTAAAAAAATTTAAACAATTTGTGAAATTATCTTCACATCTCACATCATTCTCATCGATTTAGAAAAAATTGTCCTTGAGTTTTGCAGGGAACTTTCTTCAGCTTTGGCGAGGAGTAATAATGCTATCCAACACACTGGAATAACATCTTGTTAGTCAGCTAAGACTTTATCACCAAAGGTGCAACTTGTAATCTTTATACCCTTAGAAAACTGTTTTGCAATTTTTTGGAAGTCATTGGAAATTTAGCAATTTTCCAAAACCGAGGGGAAGCCTTACAAAATTTCAGAAACTATGAACCTATTTGGCAAATTTCAGCAAGCAAAAGGCTTTTAGAAATTTTAATTTATGTTTTCTGAAATTTTCTGAATCAAGGGTGTTTTAGCAAAAGTTAGCAAGGAGAAGGGCTGGTACGAAAATTTCCAAAACTTAGATGACAAGTTGTCCTTGCTGGAAAAGAGTGAAAACCTCCACTAAGCTCTACAAGGGGATGTTTGGTAAGGTAAAAGTTATGGGAATGTGGTATTTGGTGGGAATAGAAAACAGAATATTTTGGAAATTTTGTGATTAATATGAAATCATAGGGGTAAAGTTGGAATAAATAAGTTTGTTAGAAGGTAGTTGATAAAAGAAATGATTAGAATATATGGATAAAATTGGAAAAATATGATGATTGGTTATTGAGGTGTCTTGAAATCCGTAGCCCCACAATTTCCCTCCCACATTTCCCACTACCTATTCCCAAACATCCCCTAAGTTGTCTGTGCGAAGATGCAGAATTGAAGAAGAAGAATTTGAAGGAAGAATCAACACTATTGCTTTAGTGGTTTTAATGAAGAGAGTTGTACAGACTTGAAGGATTTCAGCAATGTGTCTGAAGATTGGTTGCCTTTAGTAATTAGTATGTGAAAGATGGAGGAGCAAAAATCACTAGGTTTTTCTCCAATACCAGTTGATGTAGATAGCAATAGACAGTAATACTAGGTTTGGCTCTGATGTCAATTGATGTAGGATGTGTAAAGAAGCAGGTAGAAAAAAGAGGAAGGAACTTGTAAAGATATGAGAAGAGGAAAAAGAAGATAGAAAGAACAAAAGAACAAAGAGGGAAGATAAGAATAAGAATAAGTAGCAGTGGAACCAGAGAAATACTTTTATATGTCTCAAACTGTGATACTCTTTAGAGCTTACAAGTGTTGTATTTATAGTTGAGAAGACACTCTATTCTAGCAATGCTTATTAAAGAACGAATCTCAAGAAAAAGATATTGCATATTTTAAGTAAACTTCTATGAGAAGTAAACTTAAAATAAATACAAGTTTATTCTAGACAGATTCTAAGATATTCTAGAAGATCTTTTAGTATCTTGTAAAGATTCTAACAAATCCAAGATAGAAACAAACACTCTAAAACAATTTGAACTCTAATTTATAAAAGTATCTTCACATCCTGCATTAGGAACTTTTTTATCCTTATCAACTTCTTCAAGAATTTAAATAACAAAGAGTCTAGCTTTCTAATCTCGATAAGTAGCCGTATTTTTCCCGAGCATCACACGCTAATTAGAGATGCAAAATGAGAAAAGATCTTCCCAGTCTATCACTATGAGATGTTTTCTAACTAATATATCAAAGGCTCGTCACAATTCTCGACATTAGGTAATTTTTGACTTGAAGTTACATTTTTAGGCCTCGTACTCTAGATAAAAAATTCAGAGAACAGAAGATAAAATCTCACCTTCAAATGATCCTTCTGCATACAAAGGCAACATCCCTTAAGTTAAATGCTTGATGCTAGGAGAAGAGAGTATAGCTCGATACTGGGCAGGACGTGTTAGTCCTGTTGTAATTGCTTTGAATCACCACAACTTTGTAGAAAATCTTTACCAACTCAAGAGGAGCACCACTTAGTTAACAGTTGGCATTGTGGTATTGCATTATTGTTTACACTTAATTATGATTGCGAACTTCCAGATTTTCATCTAAGAAGTGGGTATATAAGACGGAACATTGAAGAGGCAGATAACGTGACAAATGCAAGAAACTTGCATGACTCAGTTTTAACATGATCCTTCATAAATATTATTGATCCCTAGGTATGCGAAGGGTATTCTCATACAAATAAGATTAGGCTATGCTTTTGGACTCCTATCCAACTTTACAAACTCTATCTCAACAACAAAAGTAACAGAAGTTACAGATGCAGGTAAACCAATTGAAGCTCTCGTTGCAAACGGTGGCCTTTCCCATGCCATCTAGTTTGCTTTAGAAACTGTTACTTGAATCAAAATATAAGCATCATGAAACTTTAGTCATCAAAAAAGGAACATGGAGGGGAGTCGAAGACATTCTGATCATGTGTCTGACAATTGAGGGTGGGCCTTGGTGCAACAATAGGAGTTGCCATTTTGCCTGTCTGGTTTCAGCCATAGGTAACAGGTTTATTGTAAAACAGGGATAAGATTCCAGACATGGACACTCCTCTTGGACTCCCACAATGTGTGGAGCTCTGTGTACTGGGTCGGCCCTTTCATGCGTCTGATAATTGAAGCAGGTTTAGGGTGTGTTTGGCATTCCCATAAGCTTGTCAACCTAAAACTTTCCAATCTCCGTGATAACTCTATTTTCTAATCATTTCTTTGCATCTTCCCATACAACTACTCTATTTTTTAATCGTTTATCCACAACTACCATATCTATTTTAACTTTATTCTCTTTAATCCTAATTATACCCTTATTATCAAATCAATTTTCCCATTTTAAAAAGTTTTAAACCAAAAACTTCTCATTAAAAGTTTTATCAAATACCAAACACACCATTAATATCCACTTTCTGCACCTTGTGCATCTTGTGAACTTCTTCTTGTTAACTGCCCATTTCAAAAAGTTGTACACCAAAAACTTTTGGTTAAGTTTTATCAAATACCAAACACACCCTTAATATCCACTTTCTCCACCATGTACATCTTATGAACTTGCTGTCCTTAACTGCCCAAGCATATAATAGAGCTGTTGGTCTTATAACTTTTTGTGATATACTCATTGTATCATGAATGCGTAGTAATGTGGATGTATGACAAGTTCATTCTTGAGATTATGAGTAATTAGTTTTAGATAGGAAACGACATTTTGAGGGATTATGCCCATGGTTATAAAATGAAGGGAAGAAAGACTAGACTTCAGTTCGCCAGTTCAGAAGTATACCTTTTTCAAATTCAAATGTTAATTTCAAAGTTCATCAGACCATTTGTTGATATGCATTATTCTTTTCATATGTGAATTGATGTTGTAATTCATTTGCCAGCTAGTGACATTCCTGTCATCAAGGAGGTTGAAGAGATTATGGATCCAGCTCTCTTCACTGTCGTTCGGTTCACCTTGTCGGCCATTCCTTTTATACCATTCATGTTACAAGCTCGTGGTGATGGGCGAACTTGTGCTGCAGGAATGGAGCTAGGTCTCTGGGTCAGTTTGGGCTACATCATGCAGGCTCTTGCCTTACTTACGTCCGATGCTGGACGTGCGTCATTCATTTCTGCGTTCACAGTAAGCTAGTCTTTAGCTGGGTTGTATCATCTGTGTTTTTTCTTTTTTTTAGAAAAAAAAAACAATTAAGGGTTCAAAGTTTTTCCTAGGAGTGAATGCAACGCTTGAGAAGAAGTTTATGGCTTAAAGGTTTGCTGATTTGAGCAGGTCATTACAGTACCTTTCATTGATGGCATTTTCGGAGCAACTGTGCCCTCCCTGACTTGGTTTGGAGCAATCATCACACTTGTAGGTGTTGGTATGCTGGAATCCAGTGGATCTCCTCCATGTGTAAGCACTGCTTAACTAGTCTGGTCTTCTTTTCTTCATTTTCTTCTTTGCACCTTTCTTTCTTTTCTGTTATGATTGTATATGGTTTTAGTATTGTGTATGTTGGCTTGCAACCTCAACAACATATAAAGAATATACCAACAAAGGTAGAAAGCATGGGTGCAAAGCGGGTTGGGTCAACCTGTAATCCGATCCTTTTTAACCAGGTTAAACCAGTATTTTTCATAACCTGCAATAGGTGCAAGTCACAAAATTTTACCTGAATTCAAAAAAAAAAAAGTCAGGGCAGGTCGACAATGTCTTGACCCTAATAGATCCGACCCACCCTACACATACATTTATTAAAAAATTATAAGCATATTTATATCTTATTCTCATCATCTTTTAAAATTTTCACATTATTTATAATTAATTATAATCCAATTTAATTTTTAAAATTGTATGTTTTAGTAATTAATATGTAAGTTTTGTATAAATGAGATCTTTAGACTAAATAAGTACCAAAAATACAAAAAATTTCAACGTTTACCCAAAGTTTGATTTGAGACAAATTCAAAATTGGCCTGATTTCTAAAAAATTGTAGGTTTAGGGTTGGGTCAACTTTTCCCTGCCCCGTACAATATGTAGGGTTAAGCATAAGGTTTTCCAAATAGCGTTAGGGTTAAGTCAACCTTGGCCAAATATTACCTGGCCTGATTTTCAACCCTGGGATTGATGAGAAAGGGCTGAGTCACAATTCTTGAACATGCACATATAATGATTTGGTGTGCTACTGCTTGAGTAGCCACCAAAATCATTGACTTTTTAGTGCTCAGTACTGTGTTGAAGATGATTTCCAGGCTCCAGCCGACAGTTTGCCCATGCGTTTGCACTTGATGGGATTGATGGTCAATTCTGTTCATGATTTTTATTTTATTTTATTTTTTTCCTTTATGCGTTGTTGTTCCTGCAAAGATATTATCACAAAGAATATAAAGCAAATGTCCATCATAATCATCATCAAAAGCTGTTACCCAGTTGTGTGGGGTCTGACAGTGATACATTAACATGTTTCAGGTTGGAGATATTTTGAACTTCTTCAGTGCTGTCTTTTTTGGCATCCACATGCTAAGAACTGAACATTTTTCAAGAGTCACAAGCAAAGAAAAATTCTTAACCCTTCTTGGATTTGAGGTATTTCTTCCTTTGTGAACAATTTCTTTGAAATGTTAAGGTGCATAGATTCATGACATTTCTAAGGTACATAAATTCATATCTAGCACAATCTGGTTCTCCTGTGTTAACAAGCCTGTCAGAACATGGACTTGAACAGAATTATCAGAGGGGCAAAATTGTGAATGTATTTGTGGCTATGTTTCAATGAAGGTTGCAATTGCACTTGTTCTAGGATTGAAAACTTGAATCTCGGGGCTCACCTGATGAATCAAAACGTCTTGTGCATTCATGGACATTGACATATATTTGAATGTAACAGAAGAATCAAACAGGCCAGACAGATCTCAAAATTCATGTTTGCTCCCATTTTTTGATTCTTTGAATAATGTTCTTGATCATTCTGTATTAATTTAATGAATTCAGGTGTCCGTCATTGCCTTGCTATCGATAGCCTGGTACTTTGTAATGGGTGGATTTGGAGATCTGTACAGACTGCTGTCAACATCTTGGTCATGGATGGAAGTACAGGATTTCCTGATATCATTTCCATGGATACCTGCACTTTATACTGGCATTTTCTCAACTGGATTATGCTTATGGGTTGAGGTTTGTCTCTTGCTACCTAAAGTCACTGAATTTTCTTAGGATTTATAGAATTTCTTGCTATTGTCTCTAGGATTTCTGATCATCACTAGTAGGGTGATTATTTTATTTTATTTTATTTCTGAAAGACACTAGTGATTTTGAGAGAATAGAAAATTATCATCTTCAATGCATGTGGCAGTGTGGAAAATAGAAAATATATTGTTCAAGGTTCTGTTTCCCTCCATTTTGCCTCATAGTGGAACATTTTCTAACAATTTCCTATCTGAAATATAATTTATTCAACTGGGGGACAAACTGAAACATGACTAATTTCATTTGAACAAACAAAACTAGAATTGGTTCGGCAGTAACTGACTTTGAAACAGACCCAAGAAGGTTTTATTGCATGTGTAAATTCTTGTTCCTATTCATCCATATTATCCTTGATACAGTCAACTATCATTTGTATACCGATTCTACGATTTGTGTGCATGCAGATGGCCGCAATGCGTGATGTATCAGCTACCGAAACTTCCATAATATATGGACTGGAACCACTTTGGGGTGCTGGTTTTGCATGGTTTCTCCTCGGAGAAAGGTGGGGCATAGCTGGATGGATTGGGGCAGTCCTTGTGCTAAGTAAGACAGACTCTTCTTCTTGTGCTTTTTTCAGTCTTCTAGCATCATGAGCCTGAATAAGTTCTATTTAGTCTTTTGTATATTTGGTGTCTTCTTCTTCAGCACTTCAGCATCATGGGATTGAATAAGCTCTATTAGTTATTGTGTATATTTGGTGTCTTTTATGGAAGTTTTTAATGAGTATATTTCCATATTGACAATATTCACTCATTTCACCAGTGTGGCAGTGAGTAACTCTTTTAATGAGATGGGGATAATAATTGATAGGTTGCTCTGTTTCTTGTATTGGATGTTTGAGAGGAACAAAAGTAACTATGCTTCATAGTAAAGAAATTGACGTAAAGAATCTCCCACCGGAAGACATCATATATTGGATGATTGAGAGAGACAAAAGTAACTATACTTCAAATTGACATAAAGAATCTCCGCATGGAAGATATCTTGGGGTGTTTGTCACCTCATTATTGATAAAAGAGCCTGTTATTTTTTCATTCTAGCACCAACACTGAGCTTCATCTGAAAGGGGCTTCTGACTTTTCCAGGTTGTTGTTGGCATTTTTATGTGCTTTTCTTTCCATATTTTACTGCCTAGTCCATATAGCGAAGCAGTAAATAGTCAAATCTACGATCACCGACCTCTTAAGAAAGATCCTGTTCTTGCTTCATTACTTTGTCGGATTCAGAGTCAACCATTTATTGTCGGCTCTTCCACTGGTACATCCTACCAAAAATTCCAGTTGATGTTGTCAAAACTTTTTCGACTTCACAACTTAAGACCTGTGCAACTGTATCTAATGAAAAATTATAGTGTTGATAGTGGGATATTTTTTCTGTCATGATGGTAAGTCAAAAAAATTGAAATTTCACTGTGTGAGTTCGTCTACTCCAATATATTGACCTGAGAAACACACTATATGTCAATGTATGGCCTACTTACATATATTATGCATGTTATCATACTATTTGGGTTCTTGTCATCTTGTTAAGTGTCTCACGAGTGTCATATGGTTGTACTTTTAATGTACTGAATTCTTTGAACAGTTCCACGTTTCCTTGAATGTAGAACATGTTAAGGAAAGTGAAAGTGGGGATTCAATCCTTTTAATAAAATGTAAAGGTTTTTCAATGTCTTTGTTTCGAGTATCTGAAACCTAAATATCCTGTTTACTGAAGCCCAACGCTGGAGATTTTGGTGTAACCTAGAAGTCTGTTTGTTCCTGGTATTGAAATTATTCATGTGATAATTGTACAATCTAACATGATTTTCAATGCAGACGTAATATTCAGATTTTCTATACCATAAAATATGGAACATATAATGTACTGTTCAAACCCCAAATTGCAAGACATGGACAAGATAAATGCAATGGCTATATGCGGAGAGTAATTTTCAACTGTGAATTTGGCAAATTTGGTTGAGACCATTGATCCTTTAAGTAAACCACTGATTGCAATCAACAGATGAGATAGTGAGTAGTAGGTTGATATATTTTCGTCGTCATACCAAAACTGAACTAATGCTTGTGTAAGGAGATACCTGATGCATGTTTATTTCTTCTGCAGCTGGGAGCTTAACAGTGCAAATCTGGGGTTCATTGCCTGAGAAGACAAACGAAGAAGAAGCCAGTGTACCATGTGATCAGCTACAGTCTATCAGCAAACAAGACATCTCCGTTGTACCGGTTATTGTCAACTCTACGAAGAATTTTATAAAGCAGTTAAAAAATGAGTAAGCCAGTGCTTTTGTACTTACTGTAATATATGGAAACAGGCTATAACAAAATCAAATTATTGCTATGGATGAGTCTCATGAGTCCTTGTCCCCTTCCAGCGCGTGTTTATAATTGTAGTGGGATGATTATCTAAGACCTGCCATTTAAAAATCATATTAAGGTTAAATTATTTTAATTAGAAAATATTTAAAAATGCAGAATTATCTTTTTCACTGGGATAGACAATGGTTGTGTTAACGGCATGGGTATAATATGAATTTATAGTGAAATGTTGTGTATATAAGAGAAATTTGTAAAACGTCTTGGGTATCTTAGGAATTAGGTGTAAATATTGTAGGTATAAGGAATTATTCTGAAAATTTTTAATAAGATGATTAATCTTGGTGTATATTGTTTACAAAGTAAGGTTTATTAATTTTAAATGTGTATATATTTATTTTGTATTTTTAAATATGGGAGTATTGTGCTCATTTTTCCAGGGTGAAAATGACCACAATACTTATGTTTAAAAATACAAAATGAATACATGTCAATAGCCAAGTGTTTTAAAATATAAAATAAATAAATATATATACCTATTTGAAATTGGTAAAGCTTTGTTTATAGATAATATGCACCTAAGTTAAAAAATTAATTTTAAGACTAGCCGGCCCATCTCAGATCTACTCGAAAGGTCACTTTGGCGGCCATATGTATGAATGATTTATGCCTAGTCAAAAGAATAAAAATGAAGCTTGCAGTTTTTTCCACTAATAATTTGCATATTTCACACACACACATATATATACACATATAAAAGAAATTTTCTAGTGCAATGCAACTACACCATAATTACGGTGCAATGGTGCTGAAATAGGCTCCACATGATTATAAAATTTACTTCATTCATTATATTTAGAATAATATATGCTATTATTATTATATTAATTTTCATTCCAATTGGATATGTGTAGAGACCTTATCTGACAATACTATAAATTCAATATAGTAAAATAGTTTGATGTAAATAATAATTTTAAATAGTTTTTTCAATATATTTGCTATAAAATTTATATATAGATAAATAATTGTATAAAGTTTCATTGTATTCTAATATGTGCA
>JAXCLR010000081.1:53745776-53771999 GCA_035584095.1 Annona squamosa
CAATTTTAAATACAATGGGTGGGGTGGATTTTCCATTTATGATCAGGTGGGGCCCACAGTGCATGGACTGCACGGTGTAGTCGCATGCACTGGATTATTTCTATATATATATATATAAAGAGCTGAGCTGTGAGGTGCTTGCCTACCGCTAAGAGTGCTGAGCCAATATTTGACAAATTCCTGGAGAGCATGCACAACTACCATGCATTGGTGGTGGACTCTACCATGTATGCTGACTGCTTGTCGCTTGATCATCTTCCATCGGACCATTCTACTGCATTTGGAATTTTCACTAGTCCTTCAAGCACTGGTCATCACATCCCCTGTTGGCTGTTGATCTTAAATTGGGATCATTTCAGTGGGTTCTGCTGTTTGGACAACAGAATACTTATCCATTGTTGACGTTTCGGATAAAGGAAATCCATTAGGCTATTTCCATCGAAGTGTAAGGGTTGTGTATTATGTTTTGAGTATGAGAGTAGTTCCATGTAAGATTGCATAGTGAATACGAAAGAGAATGCACGTTGGCTTTGCATAAATACCTACGAGCGTCCTATTTATAAATACATATGTCTGGATGAGGCATGGGAGAATGAGTTATCAAAGTATTATTATTTGAGAATACGTGTGAAACATTTAAAAAATGAGTGTAAGTTATTCTCTATGTATGTCTGTAGCTTATTTATCATAATAAATTCTTCTCTCTCTGCGATTATTTCTATTCTAAGTTCAAGAATTTTTCACGTAAATTTTATTATCTTATAATACTGTTGTTGTTTATTTAATTCCGTGTGCTTTCATTTTAATCCGTTTCAACCTGAATAAAATTTCCTAACATGAAGAATAACAGAATTTTTTACATAATAAAAAATGTAACAGAATTTTCTTGTCGTATCAAGGTTTTTATGTCTTGACATTTTTGCCATTTCTTCTGGTGCCAGGTTTTCGAGCCCTCTCGAAGCTGTTCTCGTTGTAGCTCTTTTTGGAATTATGCTTTAAGCACTAGGATTCCCACGATCGTTCCTGGCGAGAAGATGGAGCACCAATGGTGCTAACCATGTGCTCTGGTCATTTCCAGCCACCGCTGATGGACGTTTGTAACAAAGTAACTGTTGAAATTAATCAGCTTGGCTTCGACAACAAAAAAAATTATATTTAATTCCTTCGTTTTTAGTATTTTGACACTTTATAGAAAATTCCCTCCATCCATTATAATTGGCATCAATTATATTGTAATGAAATTATTTTTCCATTTGTTTAGTATGCTTTGCATGGCCCCACCTATAAATATATAAATCAACATAATAAAATAATTTAATATTATATTTTAAAATTCAAAATTGTATTTTCAACGTCTAAATCATCTAAAATGTTACTAATATATGAAAAATAATTCTATAAAGTATTGTTATATTCTATTACATATATAAATGAATCTAAGCTTTTTCATAATTTATATTTGAATATATTTTTCAGCAAATATAACCAATGCATATATTTTGATTTGGATGAAGGCAAATTTCACATATACTTATAATTTTATCCTTAATTTTAGTTATATCCATCTACTTTCAAAAATTCCAAATATATTCATGCATTCTGCTTAAAATTCTATTCAAACCTATGTCTCCTTATTAAATGACAAATATGCTTAAACTCTAATTATGATTTTAAGTTAAAAATTCATGTTCAAATGATTTTTTTTCATACTTTTACAGAGATGCAATCATGAATTTGATTTTTATTTCTAAATTTAGGAATATTCATTTAACAAAAAAGGTTTTGACATATTCACTATTTCATATATGGGCATAGGTATGTATAGAATTTTGTGCAAAATGGATGAGTATATTTAGAATTTTCAAAAGTTCATAAATATAAGTGAAATTATAGTTAAATTTCATGAATGTACATGGAATTTGCCCTTATGTAAATAATCATAAATATAATAAATGAAATAGATTTTTCATTAAGCATGAAAATATTAAAAACAGAAAGAGTTACATGAAGCAAAGTCCAAATACAATTAACGTTAAACTAAGTGAATATATTTGAAATTTATTTTTTTAAAAATAATTATAGAGAAATAGAGAACCTCATGCATTTGTACTTATGATTAAAATAAATTTCAAAATCATACAAATATTCATGAAGGGCAATATGATGGACGGCCTGATCTGGAAAAAAATCCCAAGGAGGTATAGATTGCACATGATTACATAAGAACATCGGTCTACTCTATATTATTTCATGAAGGGTTCTACATTCAGCAAACCAGTTCACCAGATTTTTGAAAACCAGTTAAAAAATGCCGGGAGCATTATTATATACGCCAACATGTATTTTAAGCTAAAATGCAATATTAATTTAATTTTTTTTAATTTCTTCTTTATAAATATGTTTTCCTAAATATATTTAATACATATATCAAGTTTTGCAATTTTACAAAACTTTGTCATATTTACTTTTTAAAAATATCAATTTCAAGAGCATTTAAGTCAATTTCCACCCTTAAAAACTTAATTTTTAAAAATAAGAAATAAATACATAAAAGTATTGTAAAATGACGGAATTTTGTATATAAATTGAATACACATAAGAAAACATATTTATGAAAAACTTAAAAATATAACTAATTATAAAAATAAATAAATATTGTATTTTAACTTAAAATACATCATGATGTATATAATCAAACTCCAATAAGCCCACCCAAATGATGATAAATCCATAGAACTAGCCTGACTTTATATCATTTTTTAAGGGTTTCACTTTGAGAGAGCTGGCTCATTTTTTTTTATTGGTACTTATATACTGAAATAATTGATATTCAACTCAAGCATCTTTACAACTTTTACACTATAAAGGGAATTCTTTATAAATACCCCCGAGTCGGGAAAAGGTTTATAAAACCCTATTACTAGGAAGAAATTACAATTATGTCACTCACATTATATGGGAATCGAAATCACGCCGGCACCAAGGGTGCCATCAGCAATGTACCACTAACGCAGTACGTCCCGGTAAGAAAAAACGGTGGCCACCCCCACACTTTTAAAATCATTTGTTAAAAAATTGAATTTCAAGATTATGCAAACCGACCATGCTTTTAAGTCATTTGTTTAATCAAAAAACTGAATTTCATCAACATAAAAAATATGCATAGACCTCCCTGAGAAATCAATAAAATCAATGTAATAAAATCATTTGATTTATGTATCGATTTCAAAGATGTTAGTTCCACATCCAAACCTTCAAAGATAATGTTCCATTATGAACCAATGATTATATGCATCATTATACGATGACTGAATATTACTTTTTTCATAATTTATAAATAATTGCAGATGTTTTTAAGGTGGTCCGGTCCACTCAATAATAGATTGCAATGATCTTTATTGTATTACTACGATAGAACAACTGATTTTAAACAATGCGAACAATTTAATTTTGATTTTGTTATTAAAGTGGGGCCTATCTAAGAGGTTATAAAAAATTTCCGAACCTCAAATCCTTTGAAGTGAGACCCTTTTATAATATTCTTTATAAGGAGGGTGATCTTGTTTGCCTCCATAAACATATTTTTGTAGGAGGGTGATCTTGTTTGCCTCCATAAACATATTTTCGTAAACTAGTTAATCTAGATATAATTAATGTACAAATCAAGTTTTACAAATCACATCTCATATTATTGTTATTACAAGTTGTTTCCTATTCCTGATTTGTCAGTGACTTGTTGGGCTCTACATTTAATGCTCTTTACCTTTTTCTTATCATCAAAAATTTCTGATGGGAAATCCTCAACTCCTCCTAACTAAAACCATATGGTGAGTAGTGAGAGGGGCTGTTATTAAAAGTTCCATTAAGATAATCATAGTTAGTTGTATCCCCTATAAAAGCCATTTTAGCTCAAGTATCAATTGTAGTATTTCCTGTATGCAAAACATGAGTGAAAGAGATGTTATCGACAGTAGCTGCTACACGTTTGATCAGACTCACTAGTGATCATAGGTAAGAATGAACACTGTCATTGCCATTGAGAAGAGTAATTAGGAGGAGGGAGTCACTCTCTACCTAAATATAATGATGTTGAAGTGAAGAAACTTGCTTTTTAAGATTGCTTATGCCTCAATCATTATTGGGTCTGTCAAACCATTCCATACCATGTCTAGGCCACAATAAAATCTCCATTCTAATCCCGAATGATAGCACTTATGCCAATTTTCTTATTATTCATATCATTGCCAACATCCACATTTAGGGTGTACTTAGGAATGGATAAACTTTTGATAAAAAGTTTTTAGTGTAAAAGTTATCAAATGATGCAATATGATAGGGGTCATGATGAGGAGTGAAGAAGATAAAGTTAAAATAGATAGGTTAGTTACGTTGATAGTTGTGTAAAATAATTGAAAAGTAGAATAATTATATAGGAAAATGTGAAAAATTGATTAAAAAAATATGATAATTATGAATGGTGAAAAGTTTTAGATTAAAAAATTTTAACTTGGCATTTTCTACTCATTGCCAAACACATCCTTAATTTGAAAATCCCATCTGTTGGTTTCTACCATTGAGTAGCACTCTCCTGGACTTCTTAGTTACAAATTTTGACAAATCTGGCAGAGTTAGCGATCCATATGTAGTTTGTAGTCCATCTAGGCACATCTGGCAATGATAACTTGACACCATTAACATAGAATTTGTTTCTAATATGCCATCTTCTTCAGCATATACACAATAAAAAAAATAGGGGTAGTTCATGCCTTGTTTTGAGACATGATAAAAGACATCCCCCATGTTTTCAAATACCATTCCAGAAATTAATTGAGTAATTTGGGAGTGTAAGGCGCACCTTTTCCTAAACAAATCCAAATAGATGGAAGCAATCTTCTACATCGTCATTACATAAAGAGCAAGTAGTAGCTACGAGAATTCCTCTTTTGGCCAACTGAACTTTCATTGGCAAGGAATCAAGGAGCAACCTCTGACCAAAAGCGATGATTTTCCAAGTTTTAGCTGCCAAAAAGTTGTAAAAGTATCAAGATGTCCTTGGTAATTGGCCATTGCTAGTTTATATGCAGATTTCACCTTGAAAATGCCACCATATTCCATTGACCAAAAAACTGAGTCCTCCTCATCACAAGCTAGAAGTAGATTGGAATTGATAATCCACTACCCCTCATCTCCCACAGCGCTTTTCATCTTTTCTTCATTCCAACATCTATTTTTCCCATCAATAAAATTAGCAACCTTGCTAATGGTAAAGGGCCAACTCTTCGTAGTGGCATAATGGTCCAACTATAATCCAAAAAACATATTGTTTGCCCTGCTCCAAATCTCCATTTGTAGCAACTTGAAGGCCTTCAGGAGACTTTTCCATGTGAAGGAATCCCTAGGCTTGCATTTACAGTTCGAAAAGTTTCCATGTAAAAAATATCTACCTTTCATGACCTTGAACAAGAGGATATTTGAATTTTTAAGAAGTCTCCAACCTTGTTTGGCTAAAGAGTGCAATGTTGAAGAAATGTAAGCACCTAAAGCCCATGTCACCCTCTAAAGTGGATTTACACATTGTTTTCCATGCTACCTAACTAATTTTGTGTTTGCCATCCCCCCCACTAGAATAAGCTCGTTAGAGCTTCAATATCCTAATAAAGCGTCTTAGAAAGGAAGAACAAACTCATGTTGTAGTTGGGAATGACTTGTGCCACTGCTTGCAATAGAACTTCCTTGCCTCTCAATGATGATGATAATTTCACTTTCCAGTTTTGTGTTTTCATCTAGAATCTTTCTTTAATATGGTTGAAGACTTGAGTCTTAGATTTTTCCAACTAGGCTGGAAGCCCTTACTATGTTTGGATTTGTCTACCATCGGATCTAAGAAGTCTATCTCCTCTTTGACTTCCAATAGAGTGTTGGTACTGAAGAATAAGGTTGTTTTGTCAATGTTTATATTTTGGTCTGAGCCTACTTCATATATTCTGATAATCTCCATTAAATTGAGTGTTTCCCATCTTTTTGTTTTGAGAAAAAGGAAAGCATCATCAATGAAGAACAAATGGGAGATTGTGGGTTCGTTTGTGCCAATCTTGATTCCATGCAATAAACCTCTTTTGTGGTAGTTATAAAGGATTGAAGAGAAACTCTCGGCATATAAAAGGGATAAATAGGGACAGAGGGTGTCTCCTTATCGAATACCTAATGCTCTTTACCTAATAGTTTAAAAAGATCCCGCTGGTAATGGTAAAAGAGGAGTTGTAAGGGTAGGTTAAAATTAAAATTTGACCAAATATTTGATTAGCAAAACATTCTAACTGATCAACTCTAATATATTTTATAGACTATAGAAAGATTATTAGAGTTTGGTAAGATGAATATTTTTTAAATTGACTAATCTATTTTCAATTTCCAAGTCTTTTTTGTATAAGAGTGATTCAATACATCCAAACTACATGGAGCCTCCACACAACCTTTGTTTTTTAAGTTTAAAATATTTTTAGAAACTAGACCATTTATTATGTTTTAACCCATAGTATAAAAATTATATTTTGCAAAAAATAGCATTTTTGAGAGCAGATATATAATTATAAAATTTTTGAAAAATATATAGTATATAAAAGTTTTAATTGTATAATTTTTGGAATGATAAATAACAAATATGATAAATAGTTTTGTGCTTGAGCCACCTTTTATGGACAGAATCAGAGTAGAATCCCTCCGATTAATATATTTTTTTTATCATAGATTAACCAAGCTTATTAGACATGAACTAAGTGATTCGGAATGAATTGGGCAAAAGCCTAATAGATGTGGTTTAGGAGCAAACTACGTGAAAGTCGGTGTGGCTTGTGACTCCCTAAAAACTGTATAAAATAGAAAACATGAAAAGTAAAAAAATTCCTAATAATTTAACTGTAGGTCTCAAAGATAAGGTGTGATATGTTTTAAAATTATATAGCTAATCTGTAGACGGAAATGAACAATATTAAACTCCAAAATCAAGTTCCGACAAGATCGTTACAAGGTGAAAAAAGGTGAAAAAACTATACCAATTTCTTCTAATTTGGTTTGCTACGATTTGACATAGTTTTTAGATTATGTGATAAAGGGGTCGTTAACCTCTATATGAAGTAAAGAATATTCCCGAGCCTAATGTAAAAGGGTTTCCAGAGAGAAAAGAAAGGATGAAGTGGAGGCGGAGTGCACTAGAAAGACAAAGTAAGCGAAGAACCAAGGCTCATGCGAGGCATCGGAAGAGACAAAGGAGCATAGTTATACTTAGAGTGTTAATGTTCATGGTCAATCTATCAACCCGATCATCTAACTTATTTATAAATAAGTTTTGGATAAAATTTTAAAATAAATGAGCCTGCTCTGCTGACTCATTCAACTATTTAATTAAATAAACGAATTATGGTTGAAATTTTATAATCTATCAACCACTTTAGTAATCCTTTTAACTCGTTTAACCTATTTAATTCGTTTAACTCATTAAAATTATATATTTAAATTCTTTAATTATTTTTCCTCGTTAAGTCTTTCTTCCGTTACCTAATTTTCATTTTCTTATTGTTACCCTAATTCTATTTCTCTGTTATTATCCTATTTTCATGTTTCTTGTGCCGAAAAAACCGTCTTATCTCTTCATATGAGATCACCATTTACTAGAGTCTGGGTTTTCAAGTCGTCTGCTATGCAACTCGCCAACTCGTTTATTAAATGGATGGTAAATGGATTGGAGAAGATTTTTTTTAAATGAATTAATAAATGGATTAAGGCTGAAATATTTTAAATAAGTTAGAATTAGGATTAAGCTCTAACAAGTCCAACTCGATCTGTTAACACCTAGGTCCTGCTTACCCAATGCAAATGTCTCATCTCGCAATGTCAGAAACAAGGATGTGGGATCAGTAATTTCATGTTGGGGGATCCATCCATGTAACCCCTTAATTTTTAAGATTTTAATTATTGATGAAAAATTCAATCCACTAATTATATTTAACATCGTCTATTTATCTCGTAACCAAGTTTCATCATGATTAAGTATGTTTATGGTCCGCATTTATTGAAACATAGATACATTCATGTGTAAATTATGAAAAACACTTAGATTCATTTACGCATATGTTAGGATATAATAATATTTTATAAAATCATTTATCTACATAGAAATGATATTTCAGACAATTTAATGTTGAAAATGCAATTTTAAAATTGGTATTTAACATTAAACTATTTTATTATGTTAATTTTCAATGGGGCCCGTGCATAGTGATTTTAGACAAATAAAAGATTTTCAAGATATTATAGATGACGCTAAATGTAATAAGTGAAGTGAATTTTCCATCGACCATTAAGATTTTAAATATATAAGGAGTTATATAAAAAATTAGTTTCATAGAAGCAACACCAAAATATTAGTGTTTTCAGTAGTTTTTAATATTCTTTTATTTTTCAATTTTATTTAGACTTGTACATATGAAAATTTATTATTTTAAAATTTTAGATTTTTAATCTCAAAAATCAACCATTTTCACCCACTTTCAAAATTAAATGGGGGTGACAACTATCGATCTTTGGAAATTTAAAAATAGATAAAAAATGAAAATATTAAATTTCAGTATATATATGGATTACATATGGGCCTACACAAAAACAAAAACAAAATAAAAAAGGTTCAAAGTATACCGAAGTAAAAGTAGTTGTAAGAATCTTACCCACATTTGAAATAATACTTATATATTTAATACTTCAATTATTTAGACGTTAAAAAATTATTAAAATTATTTAAGATAATATGCATATAATTTATACGAAAATTCAAAAAATCATGTATTAAAAATTTTATTTTAAAAAATAAATGATAAATGAGTATACTACCTTTTTAATTTGTTACAGGGTTCACAACCCTCCTCGGGGAAGAAAGCCCAGGTGCACTACCATCAAGCCGAAGCCGGTCACAACTGACAAGGAATCAAGGATCATGCACTTAAACGCATTATTAAATAGAACTATAATCGATTATATGACTTAATTGTGTTATGAAAAATTTTAACTTTTACTTTTAAAGTTATAATTAAATATTAATATTTTCATATATATAGTTAATAAATTTATTATTATTGAGGAAATTGTACTTATAATTTTGCATATTTGCATTATTTCGCACATTGAGGTTAAAGTTTTATGCAAATAGAAAACGCAATTCACAAAATATAAAATAAAAATTCCTAGTGAGAGCATTTGTAAATATAAGTAATAAAATTTTAAATTTTATCCGATTAAAATATATATTATTTAACTTAGATTTCTTATTTCCATTACATGTAAACTATGATTATTTTATGATGAAAATTTTATATATCTTGACCAAATATATTTAATGTATTAAAGATAATGAGTGATTTAGATTTCATTAACTTATCCTCAGGAGGCCAACAGCAAGTATTTCACATTTGGATTGAAGTAAAATTCCTTCCAATGAATTACTCTGTATAATATGATTTCAAATAATTCATTTAAATCCTAAAAAATAATATAAATTTTTATATATAATAAGAATGAAGTTAATTTTTACTGTTTAAAAATTATATAGCTTAAGTAAATGAATTATATTTTGTGTTTATATATTTTTAAAAATTCCACTAAAAACTTGTATTTTAACGTCTTTCCAAATTTTATAAAAAAAACAATCTTTTAAAATTAGATTTTATAACTTTGCTATTTGTAGCACCTGCCGGGAGCGCTGCGATAGGCTAAGAATGGTTTTCCGGGCCTTGAAAATCTGGATCGTGTTGAACAGCAATGTGGGCTTATTTTTCTGCATCCACATGGGGTAAAACGCGTTAGGATTCACGATTTTTAGATAAATCTGGCATATGGGCAATTTCTCGTAATTTCGGCAGCATAACGGCTAAGAATGAGCTTTCCGTACACGAATCAAGTCGCAAATCCGGTAACATAACGGCAGCGTATTATGCTGGTATCCGTGGACCCGCGTGCACCCATCTTACCGGGGCGTTAAATCAAATACGCACACAAAAATAAAGAAAAAATGAAATCACTGCTGATCTTTAAAGGGAGATCAGCCCCCTGTTTAATGAAATAAAGCACTAATCGTACAAAACCCGAGTTCCCGCCTTCGGATTGAAGCAAATATAGAAAAATTTGCTAACATGAGGCGGTTTATAAGGCATAAAGAGGGGGAAAACGAAAGATTTGAAAGAATGTGAGAGATGAAAAAGGGGCATGGAATAGGGCTTGGAGCTCGTAGAATGGGAAAAACTAAGACGTCGGGGGTATGCTGCAGACTCCCTTCCTCCCCTTTGGGATGCCTCTCCAAGTGTGTCCCAAGTGAGGGGGGTGTTCTTCATTTTATAGGTGTTGGAATGGGCTTTGGGCCACTTAGGGTCATGGACTTGGTCCACAAGCTTGAGCTTGAGTTGAGATCATGGGCCTTGGGCCACTTGAAGGATTGAACTTGGTCCATAGGCTTGAGCTTGATGGGTTAGAGTTTGGCTAAACCCATTGTTTTGAGTGAGCCGTTGTAGAGGCTCAAAGTTGTAGAGAAGTCTGCTTCTGAGGCTTGGTGGGCTGGATCTGGCGGGCTAGAGCTTGGCTAAGCCCGTTGGCTGCGTCTTGCTGCATTGTGGAGCCTGCTGAGGTGACCTGTAGGAGCTTCATTCTTGTAGGCCGAATTTGATTTATTGAAAAGCCTGCTTCGAGACTTAGTGGAGTTTCGCTCTTATGGGCTGAGTTCGGGAGGGCCCGCTTGGCTGGCTTGAATTTTCTTTTGTCTTGAATTTGCTTGAGCTTGAATCTTGTTTCCACTTATCTATCTTTGGGCCCAAGGGTGGGGTGTCAACAATTGCCCCTCTTTGCCAAAGGCTTCTTGACGGTGAATGACAAAGTGCCGGACACCCCGCTAACCTAAGTAATTTTCAGGTCATTGGGTCTCTTTGCAATTTTCACGAATTTGCGGCTACCTTTCTGCAAACGTGGTTCTGGAATGGTCTTTTTGCAAAATTTCTGCTAGTCCAATTTTGTAAGACCGAGAATCTTGCTGGACTATCTGGCATTTTTCCTTGAGTGGGGGCAATTTTGTGATTTTCAAAAATAGGAGGGGGCGTTTGCACTTTCTCCCTTTTTAAGGCTCGGTCGCCGGCCCCATCTCTCGCTCTCCCTTTCTGCTGTTCACCGCCGCCGCCGTCTTCCGTTTCTTCATTTGCCGACGAGGTCACGGCTACCACTACTGTTGTCTTCGTCTTCGTCTCCGACTATTGCCAGTGTTGCTCGCTCAAGCCGTATTGCTGTCGCTTTCATTGATCGTTCTTTTTTCGCTGCTAGGGTAGTTGAAAATCGCCATCACCGCCCTCTATTTATCTTCTCCGGCAAGCGCTGCTTGCTCGACTTCTCCACTTCCGACTGCCTTTGCCACTGCCGAAGCAGCTCGTTGTTACCGCTAAGTTTTTGATCGCCGTTGCTGCTGCTCGGTGATCGTTGGGCCTTCGGTTCATTTGTCGCCGCGACTATTAAGTCATCGCCGCGCTGCTACCCTCGGTTCATCTTCCTCTTCGTCTCCGGCTGTGCCATCCGTCGGCCGTCATCTCTCCAACCTCCTATTGTCATGGCCGTTTGTCTGGGTTGTACTGTCGGTGCCGTCTTCTCCACTTCTGGCCGTTGCCGTTACTGTTGGCTAAGGTTGCTGTTGCCTCTGGTCGCCACTGGTGCTGCTGTCGGCTGTCACCCCTCCAACCTCCGGCCGTCGTGGCCATTTGTCTGAGTTGCACCGCCGATGTCGCCGTTGATTTCGTCGATCGCCGGCATTCTCGCTGTCTAGCTTCCCCTACTTTGCTCGGCGACAGTTGGGCTGCTGTGCTCTGGTAAGGGTTTTTTCTTAAATCTTCCTTCTTCGTTCCATACAGCTTGCTCGTGCTTAAGGATTTGGCGTCTAGTCGCTATCTTGCCGTTGCGAGGCTTTCTGAAGTGTTTATGACGAGTTTGCTTTAGACAGGTATCTCCATTTTTCCTATTTGCTTTGGTAATTGCTTTCCCTTCTGCCTATTTTGCCTTGCATTGCTACTTTACGAAAGATGTGTTGGGATTATTTTGAAACTAAGAGAGATTGCTAGGAGTCCGCTTCTTGTTGTAGTTGAGTTGCTATTTGGAGGCGGTGGTCCCCACATTTTCTTTATTAAAATTTGATGTCAGTGACACTTTTTCATTCCTTGTGGTGAGCCCCTTGCTGGAAGAAAGATGGTGTTCCCTTGTATGCTTTTGCTTTTAATCATGTGCAGATATTTCCAGTATGTGACCGTTACCTTTTGTACGTAGAAATATTTTGTGGACTTGTCCTTGTTTGTCGTGGCTATCATGATGACCTTTCTTCTTTTTTAGACTGCTTATGCTTGCTTCTTTTGTGACTGTGTGTTGACCTTCCCTTGCTTCACGTTGCTTTAGTTTGCCCGGGATGGCTATCCTTTTGGGTTGTATGATAACCTTTCCATATTGCTTGAGTAGCTGCGACTTCTGTCATAACCCCTTTTTTTTTCTTTTTTCCTGTTTCTTTCCTTTTTTTCTTTTTTTTGTCTTGTCTTTTTATTTTTTTATTATTTTTATTTTTTTGTTTTTATTTTTTTATTAATTTTATTTTTTTGTTTTTTTGTTTTTATTATTTTTATTATTTTTTTTATTTATTTTTATTTTTTTGTTTTTTTTGTTTTTTTTACAAGCATGAAAAGGTGGAGTAACTAACCTTTGTTTCATTACTTGTCAGTTTTTATTGATCCATTATCTTTTCTGTTGCAATTATCAAGATGTCTTCTCAAAAGGAGTATGGCCTACGTCCTCGGGATAGAGCGGTACGGCTCAAACTCGATGAACCAAGTGGATCGACAAACATGCTTATTGAAATTCCAGATGATGTAGCAGGGCAAAGCAAGAAGGCTTCGTCCTCAACGGCCAGAGTTTCGGTTGTGAGAACCTCCTCAGCTGGGCATTGTCGTGCCAAGCTTCCCTTTTGTCGTCCTACTGACGTTGCTCCTATCCCGCCAGAGGTTAGTTCAAACTCGATCGAGACGGAGTCCAGTTCGGGGGAGCATGATGACATGTCTTCTGACGATATTTTCTATTCCCTAAAGGGTGGATCGTTTATCCAAGGGAGCAGTTCTCGGGCCCAGGCGGTGGACTCCTCTTTCCTTGATGAGGGGCTTGTTACTCCGATAGAGGAATTTTCTGTTCAAGAAGGTGACCCGATTTGAGATGAACCTCGTGCCCAAGAGGGAGATGATCCTATTCGAGGAGAAGGATCTTTTGGCCGAGAAGAGGGGCCTGCACCTATCGAGGAAGATGATCTCCTCGAAGAATTGTCGGTTGATGAGGAGATGACTTTAGCCCATGAAGGGGGATCTCCAGCCCATGACGAGGACCCAATTGTCCCGAGAGTGATTTTTTTGCTAATTTCTCCTTCAGCCCTCCCGAACTTAGGAGAAGACCCTTTCTTCGTCCCTTATGAGGCCAATGCTATTGGGGCGGTGCCGGCGGGCAAGGTATATGTCCTTCTCTATTTTTTTCATTTGAACATATTTTCTGTCGCTAGGTTGATCTCCTACTTTGTCCTTCTTTGTAGATTGACTCCCACATCACATGTTATCATTCCTAGAATAGAGTCCGTTCTTGGTTTGAGAAGTTGTCCGCCGCTCTTCGAGACATCCTAAACCGGACTCCATTTCATAGATTGGCGAGCCTCAAGCCAGTCTTAATTCCTCGGGCTTTGAAGACATCCTTGATAGAGCGGTGGCAACCTGAGACTCACACCTTCCATCTACCTATGGGAGAATGGGGGATCTCCCTTTTGGACATGGAGATGCAACTGGGGCTTCCTTGCATGGCTCGAGAAGGCGTTGTCCTTTCCTCTCTTGATCCGATTATCATGAAGGACTACTTGGCTCTGACCGGGCTAGAGGCTTCGTTTGAATCTTTCCCTTTAGAAGAGCCATGGAAATTCTGGGATCAGATGAGAGAGAATGAGGCTAGCCTTGAGGCAGTTCAATAGGAGGTTCGCAGCTTCCTCCTTTATCTCATCGGAGCATTCTTTCAGAGTGACTCTTCTCGGAACGTGGATTTGAGGTGACTCCAAGTTTTGAGGGACTTAGATTTTTCTCACCCTCTTGGGTGGAGACGTATACTTTTGAGCCATCTCTATATCAACTTGGGCGCTGTCAGCCGGGGTTGTAGGAGTTGCTCCGATTTTTCGCACCTCATCGGGGCATGACTCATTCCTTCTCCCTTTCCTTTTTTCTTTAGTCTTTACTGCTTCTTATGACTTTCCTTTTCCTTGTAGTTATGCTTCTATGAGTATTTTTCTGTTGGGTGGCCCCAGAATAACTTTCCTGATACCCTCCCTCGGGCTGCTCAGTGGGCGGAGTCTCGCAAGACTCACATCCCTCTTTTAATGTGGCGGTCCTTGATTAGTAACCTGTTCGAAGAGCAGGTTTGTGCATTCTACTGCTTTTCTTATCACCTTTTTGTTATAGTTATGACTTATCCTATCCATTTCTTTCCCTTGGTAGTTCCATGTCGCCCCTTATGCTCGGTGGATGTAAGATCCAACTATTAATGCTATGGTGGGAGAATCTACTAGTCGCTTCCTGCTATCTGACGGGGTTCGCGCCACTTGGTATTTTGGGAATAGGCTACTGTGGTAGTTGACGGGTGACAAGCGAATTCTGTCTCCCTTTGTTCATTCTTCTTTTGCAGAGTAAGCTTCAGTTTCCATAGAAGAACTTCACCAATGTTAGGATGGATGGGGGTCGGAGAACTTTGAGCTGCCCAATGGAGGCTATGATCGGTAGTACTCAGTGTATGGGTGCCATGTCCCGGCTCCCGATCTTATCTCAAACGGTCGTCATAAGGCTTCGGGTGACGACATTCTTGCTGAGCTAGGGCTGCCGGTGGGATGCACTGAAGATTTTTCTTCATCTTTTCTCCTTTTTTGACCAGCTTATATTTTTGTAAATCTGAAAGCTTGGATGCCCATTTTTTGGTTGTAAAGCCATGTGAATACAGGCTCATTTTTTGGAGAATGTGTATGTATGATTTGTTGTTTTTGCAGGGCATTGATCTTGTAAAATTCTTCTTTTAATATCCCTTATAATGCTTTGATCACTTGTAGGCCGTAGGCCATTGTGAATTCTGCATGCTGGTACTGTGAAAATTTTTATATATATATAGACCTAAAAACGTTCCAGGTCGATTGGCGTTCTTCTTCATTTTCACAATCCGCGTAAGAAATACCATGTCGTGCATTCGTCTGTATTTCTCCTGTTTTTACGTGATTTTCTCGTCCGTGCGAGCTAAAATTTGCCTGTCATGCTTCTTCTGCACCTGCTCTGAATTGTTGCAACACATTGCCCGTGATCTTCCTCCTTTTCTACGTTGTCCTTTCCTTAGATGTCCTTCTCTCTTATGGTCGGCTTGCTAGAATACGGGAGCAATCCTTTGATCCGAATTTGCTGCTACTGCGATTAAGGATATGAGTTTTCATTAATGACTTTCATCCTTGCCATTATCTTATGCCTAATCTCCACCTCCTTTCCCTTGGATTAGCCATTCCATGGAGAAGGTTGCAATCATGATCTTCTGCTTTCGTTTCAGTAGTTTGGTAGGTGTCTCTCCTCCTATTTAAGCTCCTTTAATGGCGTTTTTATGGCCGCATTTACTGTTGTTGCTGTTGTGTTATTTGCTCCGTATTTGCTTCTTGATTTTCCATTTTTGTGGTGCTTCTGTTTCTGCCTCTAATCTCCTTGCTTTATGGCTGATTTCATCAGTAATGGGGGTAATTTACCACTTATTAATGGGGGTGCGTTTCTGCCAAATGGGGGTCTCTTCATGGAAGATCTCCTGCCTCCCGACAACTCTATTTCTCCTAACATTTCTCCTTTTCAAGGCCTTTATGCGGGGGAGATTTTGTTGGAGTGGATAACTGATTTTTGTAAGGAGGAGAGATTGGAGCTGATGGAGCTAAACTTTCTGGATGTATTGGATTTGGCTAAAGTCCCGTTGAACTTTGATATCTTGACAATGGCCGTTGAGCATTGGGTACCCGACTTATGTGTTTTTTAGTTCGGGAGTATAGAACTTTCCCCGTCTTTGGAGGAGGTTGCATTGACAGGACTCCCATTATCTAGTACTATTTATATACCTTGCTCCATTGGTCGTGTGGGGGAGGTCTTGTTTGACTTGTTCAGTTTACGGGCTTCTACCATTGCCTTGAGTTATAATAACTTTGACATGCACATGTCATTGGACCTCTTTTATTGATTCTTTTCACACAATTGCTGGACCGATGGATCGAGACGGGTTCATAGTAGGAATGCTTTGATCTTTGCTTTTCTTACCGAGGCGCTAATTCCTTATCTGGCTGTCGATTTTAGACCCGAATTGCTTCCCATTGTATCCACAGTTGTCCGGCATGAATCACTTGTTTCTTTGGTATTGGCACATATTCATGAAGGATTAACCTAAGGCACTAAGAGAAAACTCTCTTTCAAGGTTGTTTGTCCGTATTGCAGGTATAGCACGGGTTTCTCTTTCCTTTGCCTTTCCTGTTCATGGATAACTTTCTTGAAAAAGACTGATGTACTTTCTTTTGTAGATGTGGCTTTTGGAGCATTTGGGACCTTTCATAAGCGTGCCTTGGGCTTTGGTGGAGGGCCCCGGTCTCGTGAAAACGTTGCTTACCGCCATGTTAACCCCTTTGCCTACAGATATTTGGAGTCACTTGAGGGACTTGTCCGAGGTTAATGTCATATGGTTACCTCCATGACTTGCAATCGATCATATTCTTTGCACCAAGAGCTTTAGTTGCTTGACTTTGGTTGGCTTATACGGGTGCTCATCTTATCTTCCCCAACACTTCATGAGGTAATTTGGGATGTTGCAAGTTCTCCCATATCTTCTATCTTTGGTTGGCGTCCTTAAGCAAAAGTGGGCTTCAAGTCGCACGGCCTTGGAATTGAGAGCCATACCCACTGTGATGCCCGAGATGACTAGCGATTATCGTACTTGGATAAGCCAACTTGTTACGGGTATGCGTCCTCGAGGTCTTGCCGCAAATGGTGTCATATCTACTGCGGATATCTTCATGGAGTTCCAGTGGATTTATCGGGATATACAAACCCTCCATTCTCAGTTGGATGTTTTAACTTCTTTTTGCTTGCATCAATCCGACGCTTTGGCCACTATGGGAGGAATGCTAGATTATCATGAAGCCACCTCAAAGCATCTCAACCAACTTCTGAATGCTAGGCGTTAGTGTCATTGCTATGTGTAGCCCTTTTTTGGTTCTTTTCTCTTTTGTGGATGTTGGAGGAGCGGGGTTAGTGGATTGTATAGCCATTTTTGTTGTTCATGTGTATCACCCCCTTTGGCTCATGATGTATCTTTCAATGCCTTTGAATGAAATGGAATACTTCTCTTTGACCATACTTTGATGTTTCTTCTCTTTGCTTTGATTTTGAGTTTTATGAACTTTGAGAAATCCGTTGTCTTCTGTGAATAGCACCGCTGCACTTCCCAACGAATCCGGATCTTGGAAGTTAAGCTGTTGAGTTGCATTCCTCTTTGCATGCTCCATGAATCTCTTGCCAAATTTTGCATTTCTGCTTTGAAGAGATCAAGAGACAGCTCGGGGTTAGTTACAGCTCGTCTCCTGTCTGTCTGCCCCCTATTTTTGAGTTCTCGACCCTTTTGGTCGTGTTGGGGGTATCTGCCAGGTTGCTGGAAGTTTGCTTTGCGAGCCGTGATGTGAGACCCTGAAACTTTTTAGGTTGACGAGCATGTCTCTAGCAGTAGCAGTTCTGCACTTGTGAATTGCCCCCACTTTCATAGGAAATGCAGAAAAGAAGCTGCTGGATGTCCTTCTTACTTTGCTGTCATATCATCACTTTGATGGTGAACCCTTTTATGGATAGAACCTCTTGACATGGTCAGAATTTATGATTTCGGCCTTTCCATCATCTCTGGATCTTGAAATGGCTAATACTCCATTTGATAGTATTTTGGCGATAATCCACGGACCTTCCTAATTAGGCCTAAACTTGCCTCTCTTATCCGAATGGTGAACAAGTAGGATTCTTTTCATAACGAGGTCACCTTCTTGGAAGTTTTTAGATCTTACTGATTGGTTATAAGCCCGTGCCAGTCGCCGTTGATATGCTTGAGTGTGGTGAAAGGCTCGAACTATCTTTTCGTCAAGTAGATCTAGCTGGGATTGGTGTATTTGCATCCATTTTTCCATTTCTATTTCGCTTTCTTTTAGTATCCTCCAAGTTGGAATCTCCACTTCGATAGGTAGGATCGCTTCCATGCCGTAGGTTAGAGCATATGGTGAGAACCCCGTAGCACTCCGGATAGAGATTCGGTATGCCCACAAGGGGTATGACAACTTTTCCGCCTAATCTTGATAGTTTTCTACCATTTTGCCAAGGATCTTAATCAAGGTCTTGTTGGCGTCCTCAACAACTCTGTTGGCTTGAGGACGGTAAAGACTTGACTTGTGATGTTGTATTTTGTATTGGGCTAGGAAGTCTTGAACTTTCTTACTGATAAAGACTGTGCTATTGACACTGATGATTGCTCGCGGGAGTCCGAACCTTGATAATATGTTTCCTTTGATGAAGAGTATGACTTGCGTTGCATTGATAGTAGGGAAGGATGTTGCTTCGACTCATTTGGTGAAATATTCTATTGCCACCAATATGTATTCATGCCTGCCGATGGATTTAGAAGCTATCTTGCCGATTATATCTATTCCTCAAGTGGAGAAGGGTCATGGAGTAGATAAGTAATGTAAGTCCGTTGCGGGTGAGTGTATCAAATTCTTGTGCTTTTGACATTTGAAACATCTCTGCACATACTCCGAGCAATCTTTTTTTATTGAGATCCAATACTAGCCTTGGCGCATTATCTTTTTTGCCATCATGATCTCATTCATATGCGCTGTGCAGTCTCCCTCATGAATTTGAGTTATGAACTCTTTTGCCTCTTGTCGGTCAACACAATGTGGTAGTATTTGGTTATGAAATCTCTTATACAATGTTGCCCCCTGTATTATGTAGGTAGAGGCTAATTTTTTATGGTTCTTCTTTCCACGGGAGTGATGTGATCATTAAATGTTTGGTGCTCCAAGAACTGTTTTATATCATGGTACCATAGCTTTTTTTCCACTTGAGTCTTTTTGGCTTTGACTGTCACTTGTAAGCAATATGCGGGTTGTATGATTTCTTGAGTTCCCTTTCCGTATGGTATTTCAACCATAGATGCTAAGGTTGCTAGTGCGTCTGCCAATTGGTTTTGAGCCCGCAGTGCATAGGTAAAAGTGACTTCCTCAAATGAGTAAACCAAATGAGACAATGCCGCATGGTAAGGCTTTAGCTTTTCATCTTGGGTCTCTCATTCTCCATTAGCTTGGTTGATTACCAACTATGAGTCTCCATAGATTTGAAGTTTTCTTGCCCCCAGCTTGTAGGCTTCTCGTACTTCGGCTATGCAAGCTTCATATTTGGCGATATTGTTTGTGCATAGGAACACCAACCTCCTTAATATCATGATTGGGGCTTAGTTGGGAGAGCAAAGTACTACTCCTATCCTGCTACCCGAAGTGTTCCATGCGCCATCAAAGTATAAGGTCCAAGCATCGTTTTTCTTATCTTGCTCCACAAGTAGTATTTTTTCATCCGGAAAGTCTTCTTGTAGCGGTTGATAGTCCGGGAGTGCTTGTGTGGCCAGATAGTCTGCTACAATTTATCCCTTGACGGCTTTTCTTGTGACATATATTATATCAAACTCTGTGATGAGCAATTGCCAACGAGCCAGTTTTCCAATCAACACGGTCTTTTGGCAAAGATATTTCAAAGGGTCCATCTTGGAAATGAGCAATATGGTTCGGGACATGATATATTGCCTTAACTTTTGCACGGCTCATACAAGAGACAAGCATGCCTTTTCAATTTTCGGATATTTAACTTCCATCGGGGTATATTTTCTGCTCAAATAATATATGGCTTGTTCCTTCCATCCCGATTCATCTGCTTGTCCTAGCACTGCTCCCAATGCCGTTAGAATGACCGAGAGATATAATAATAGAGGGTCTTTCACTTTGGGCGGCACCACGATTGAAGGGTTAACCAAGTAGGTTTTGATTTTGTCGAAGGCGATTTGGCAATCTTTGTTCCATTCTTTAGGAGAATCCTTCCCTAGCAACTTGAAAATTGGTTCACAAGTGGATGCTAGTCGGACTATAAACCGACTAATGTATTGTAGTTTGCCCAAGAATCCCCTTATCTCCTTTTCGGTTGCGGGAGGCGGCATGCTTAATATTATCTTGACTTTTCTCGGGTCCATCTTGATTCCATTTTTACTGACGATGAATCCCAATAAGCACCCCCTTTGAGCACCAAAGACGCATTTTTGCAGGTTGAGTCTTAGTTGAAAATTTTCCATCCTGTTGAATAGTTTTTCAAAGTCTCTTAGATATTCTTCAAAGGTGTAGGACCGAACTATCATGTTGTCCATGTAGACCTTCATTTATTTACTCATCATGTCGTGGAAGATTGCCGTCATGGTGCGTTGATATGTAGCTCCGGCATTTTTCAAACCAAATGGCACTACCTTATAGCAAAACGTCCCCCAAGGAGTAATGAAAGAGGTCTTTTCTCTATCTTCTTCGGCGATTTTGATTTGATTATACTAGGAGAATCAATTCATGAAGGAGAACCATGTATGACCCACCATGTTAGGTAGTGGGAAGTCATCTTTTGGGCTAGCCTTGTTGAGATCTCTATAGTTGATGCATATTCAGAATTTTTTATCTTTTTTGGGCACGGAAATAATGTTAGCTAGCCATTGTGGATAATGCAATACGGCCAAGAATCCGACATTGTATTGCTTGATCACTTCATCCCTTATTTTGGACATCCATTCTGGTTTGAGCCTCCTTAGTTTTTGCTTAACTGGTTTGACATCGGCCTTTATTGGGAGTTGATGAGTAATTAGATCTTCGTCAAGTCCGAGCATGTCTTCGTAAGAAAAGGCGAAGTCGACTAGCTGAGGCTTGAGAAAGGTGAGCATTTAGTTTCTTTCTTCGGTAGATAAATTATTTCCAATACGAAGACATTTGAGTAACTCGGATGTTCCCAAGTTGACGATCTCGTAGTCCAAAGCCACGTCATTATTTTCATGTCTTTCTATATCGCCGCACGGCTTCTCATCAACTCCACTGTCTTCTAAGATTTCTAGTAATTCGTAGGACCAGCGAGTGCTGGCCCACATTTCCGACTCCATTTGATTTTTTTTTTGAACGGTCGCCGTATGCGTGGTGTGGTTGCTAGAACTGAGTTTTGAGCAAGTTGGTATAACATACCAATTTTTGGCTTGTCTTGGCACAAAGGCGTTTTTTTCATGCCGATCATCATGAGCTATCATTAAGACTTTTTGGGTCTTCAATACTTTGGGTAATATGTGCCTTGCGCTTATGAACCGAGTTGCTTTGTTGGATTTCTTGAATTTATATTCCTCGGGCTTATACCCAAGACCCCATTTGTTGTTCTTTTGTTGAGGATTGAGTAGCACCGTCTTTCCTCTGTATTTGATGTTGAATTTTGTTGTTTGCTTTTCGGCTAGAGGTATGACATAGTGGAGTGAGAATCTTTGCTTTGAAGGGATGTAATGGACTTCATGCATATCATCCATCTTGAAAGGGAGAGGATCCGCAGATTCATATACTTCAATAAGTGGAACTTCATGGCAATTTTCAAATTCTATCGGGATGACAATCTCTGCGTCAGCTTCGATGACCACTAGCCGTCCCGCCGATATGCACTTCAGCTTTTGATGGAGAGAGGACGAGATGACCCCTGTTTGATACAACCAAGGTCTTCCCAATAACATGTTGAAAGTTGCGGTGATATCCAAGACTTGAAAAGGGACAATCATGATGTCGGGTCCCACTTGTATTTCTATGTCTAGCTTGCCCAACACCGTCTTTTGAAAATTATCAAAGGCTCTTACATGAAAGTCGCTCGGTCTCATTTAATCCGTCGGGATTCCAAGTCTCTTGATTGTTCGTAGTAGGCAAACATTAAGACTTGCGCCATTGTCAATAGTTACCAAGGAGATCTTCAAGCCTTTGTATCCGACCGTGATATTTATGGAGTGTTCATGGTTGTGCCCTTCCGCGGGAAGCTCTTCATTAGTGAATGTGATGACGCCCTTCCCATATAGATATTTGAGCCAACAAGGACTTGAGTTGTGAAGCCACGTCATACGGTGATTCTTTCTCCGGGTTGGTGATTATGTTGCGAGCCGGTTCCTATCGGTAGACTAAGCCATTAGGACAAATATTGCATATCTTCGAGCATTGAGGATATTCTCATGGGACATTGTGTGAGTCATTTCATGACTAACAACATGAGGTAGTCTTGGTCATACCCTTCTCAAGGCTTATGGACATTTCGGGAAGCTGTTCCTTGTAGTGTAATGGTTTCTTACTTGGCCCATTGTAAAGTGATCATGTAAGCTTCATGACTTGGCTTTGCGGGTCCTCTTACAACTTCTATAAAATTTATATTCGTTGCATTAGGATTCCTTGGTTCATGCATAGGTAGGGAATTTCGGATCACATCCGTATGAAAGTTTGGTGAAATTTTGATTTTTTCCTCATCTATTAAGTCTTGAATTACATGTTTAAAGGTAAAACATCTTTTGGTGGTATGACATCTCCCTTGGTGATAAGCACGGAACTCATTTTCTCGGTAATTTTTGGGAAAGGGATTAGGCATAGGTTTTAGAGCTAGAGGTGCAAATATATTTTTTTCGATGAGCATGTTAAGGACGTTGGTGTAGTATTAGGCGAGAGGTGTAAAATTTCTGGGTGCTTTTCTTTGAAAAGGCTTAGGGGTGGTGTCTATGGCCTTTACGTCCTTGGTCTTTGAGAAATTACCATTTTTAGGTTCTTGTTTCCTTCGAGTTGTATTCCTCTGGTAAGGCCATGAAGAGATGGTGACATGTCTGATTCCCGCCTCCACTTGGTCCCCAGCTTGGAGGAGTTGAGTGAAGTTAACGTAAGGGTGGGAAATGAGGAACCCGAGATGCTCGTGTGTGCTGAGTTAATGATGATGGAGATTTTCTCATCCAAAGGCAACGTGCTCTTCATTTTTGCTGCCAATGTCAGCAATCTAGCAACGTACTCGGAGAACGTTTCGTCCTCTTTTTGCTTTAGTGCTTCAAAGTCGGCCCATTTGGGAGTCATGTTCAGCTTGTATGAAAAGCGATCCATGAAGGCCAAAGAGAGTTGTTCCCATGTTTTGATCAACCGGCAATCTAGCGATGTGTACCACTCCAAGGCGTTCTTCTTTAGGCTATATTGGAAAAGCCCTATCAAGACTTATTCGCTTTTCATCAAGGGGTATAGGATGCCACAAAAGGCCTTGAGATGGGCTCGCGGGCATGAGTCTCCTTCATATGCGGGTAGAGCCGATATCTCGAACTTCTCAGGCAGCTTGGTGCCGAGGAACGGGCATATGTCTTCAATTTTAGCCGAGGGTAAGCCCTCTCTTTGATATTGTCGTATTCACTCCTTTATTTCTTTTAATTGGTTCTGGAGTTAGTTCTTGAGGTCTTGAATTTCATTACAGTCTTGTTCTAAGACCAACTCTTCTTTTTTATAGTGATCATTCCGTGATTTATGGGAAGACTGTTGAGGTCCTCCATCTTATTTCGTATTTGGGTTTTGGGAACAAAATGGTGGTGTAACCGTGTTCTGATTCTAGCCACCTATTAGAGGTGACCCATGTTTGATAGGACTTCTCTAGCTTCTGTATCCTCTTGTCAATTGCCGCCATGTAGGCTTCAATGGATTGCTTGAACTGGTGATTCCGATCTTCATGGTGTGAGGATTGCTCGAACTCCATCATAGCTGCTCTTGATCTGGTAACCACGGGGCTTAGATCCACGGTTAACTTGCTTTGCCTTCGAGCTATGATGAAGAACCTGAGCAATCAATAAAAAGAGATTAGTACTTGAAAACAAATAACAAAGAGATCAACCTTTGGATGGATGCTTGCAAGTCTAGGTCCTTTTGTGTTCTTTGCAAATTTTATTTGTTTTAAGTTCCACGCGTGAGAATATTTGAGGTCCACGGGTTTGGTTTGCTTGAGGTACCTCTGGAAAAATGACCAATTCGCTTGAACATCTTTGGAAAAAAGACCACTTCTCTTGAAGCGTTTCTAGAAGAATAACCAGTTCACTTTAAGAGTTTTTGGAGGGAAGACCAGTTCGCTTTAAGCGTCTCTGAAAGCGTGACCAAAAAACTCCTAGGTTATGAAAAAAAAACATGATTTTTACGCCTGATTTTTTTTATCTTTAATCGATTTCAGGTTTCCTAGAGGTCGTTCCTTTATGTTCGTTTCATGTATCTAGATAGTTACAAGTCGTTGTTCAATGGTTCCCCCCTTTTGTGGGTTTTTTGTTGTTTAATAACCGAACGCCTTTGGACCTAAAAACTTGTCAGGTTTCTGCGTGATTTGGGCAAAAACGCAAGAAACTCGCTACCGGAAGACAGGAATACTTCTGTAACTCGTTGTTCAGCGAGGAAGAAGCTCCGATCTTCAGCTTTCTGTCCCCCTTGCACCGATGTAGATCAGCAACGCCTTCCCCAGTGGAGTCGCCAAGCTGTAGCACCTGCCACGAGTAGGCCTTGGAAATCTGGATCGTGTTGGACAGCAACGTGAGCTTAGTTTTCCTACATCCAAATGGGGTAAAACGCATTAGGATTCACGGTTTTTAGATAAATCTGGCATACGAGCATTTTCTCGTGATTTCGGCAGCATAACCGCTAAGACAGGGCTTTGCGTACACGGATCAAGTCACAAATCCGACAGTATAACAGCAGCGTATTGTGCTGGAATCCGTGGACCCGCATGCACCTGCCTTGCCGAGGCGTTAAATCAAACACGCACACAAAAATAAAGAAAAAACGTAATCGCCGCTGATCTTTAAAGAGAGATCAGCCCCTGTTTAATGAAATAAGGCACTAATCGTACAGAGTCCGAATTCCGGCTTTCGGATTGAAGCACATATGGCAAAATCTGCTAACCCCAGGCAATTTACACGACGTGAAAAGGAAAAAAAACGAAAGATTTGAAAGAATGGAAGAGATGGAAGAGGGGCGTGGAAAAGGGGCTTGAAGCTTGTAGAGCGAGAAAAACCGAGACGTCGGAGGTACACTGCAGACTCCCTTCCTCCCCTCTGAAATGCCTCTCCAAGTGTGTCCCAAGTGAGAGGGGTGTTCCTCCTTTTATAGGTGTTGGAATGGGCTTTGGGCCACTTGGGGTCATGGACTTGGTCTATAGGCTTGAGCTCGAGTTGAGATTATGGGCCTTAGGCCACTTGAAGGGCTGGACTTGGTCCATAGGCTTGAACTTAATGGGCTAGAGCTTGGCCAAGCCCATTGTTTTGAATGGACTGTTGTAGAGGCCCAAAGTTGTAGAGAAGTCTGCTTTTGAGGCTTGGTGGGATGGATCTGGCGGACTAAAGCTTCGTTAAACTCGTTGGCTGCATCTAGGCTGCATTGTGGAGTCCGTTGAGGTGGCCTGTAGGAGTTTCGCTCTTGTGGGCTGGATTTGGTTTGTTGAAAAGCCTGCTTCGAGGCTTAGTGGAGCTTCACTCCTGTGGGCTTAGTTCGGGAGGGCCTGCTTGGCTGCCTTGAATTTGCTAAAGCTTGAATCTTGTTTCCACTTATCTGTCTTTGGGCCCAAGGGTGGAGTATCAACACTATTATAGCTAATTATTTATATATTTATTTAAGTTTACATATATTCAACTAAATTTTCATTATGAATTTAGATAATACACACGATGACTATAATAAACGTTTATTACGTAAGCTCTAGAAAATTTACTTTTGATTTTATTGCACTGCATGGTGAATAATAATTGAATTTTAAAATAACTAAATTGTCATATCTAATTTTAAATAATATACACTATTTTATATATTATATGCCTTGCAACTTGGATGCATCGAATAATTACTTTTTTTATAATTTAATCCACCTATCATCAAGATCAAGTAAGATATAGGGGTTGTTTGGCAATCACAAAAACTTTTCACCTAAAACTTTTCAATCTAAAACTTTTCAATCTCTACAACTCTTCTATTTT
>JAXCLR010000081.1:53772099-53784714 GCA_035584095.1 Annona squamosa
TAAAAATCTAAAAAAAATATCTAAAAATCTCCAAAAATAATAAAAATTGATACATATGTTAAATAAACCTAGATTAATCATTGTATACAAAAATTTTCAAAAAAAAATAAAAAAAAATAGGTGCAGTGCACCTGGGTGCGTTGAGGCTCAATGCACCCGGGTGCACTGAATTAGGCTCCCGATTGAACAGCCACCTTCCTGATCTTCCCACGGAAATGAATCAATGTAGCAAAATTCGTTGCGTGTGGTGAAATTTTCCTTTGACGAGTCTCAGATCGGGGAGGAATCTTGTCTATAGGACAAGTTAAGGTTTTTCTCGTCCATGCGACCAGCTGATTTATTATCAGGTAATTTGTAAATAACGTACTTAATTTAATTATAATTATAAATATACTCACGTAGTTTAAAAAATAATAAATAACTCCATTTAGTTTGATCATGATTACAAAAATACTTACGTTATTTGTGTACTATGACGATGTGAGTATCTCGCAACTACATGGGTGTATTTACAAAAATTAAATAAATACGTTTAATTTTTCAAATTGAAACTATACCTACAGAATTTATATATCTTTGCAAATACACTTACGCCCTAACGTGTAGTAAAGGTGCTACAACAACGTAGGTATATTTGCATTATTTATGTTTTTTGAAACTAAATAGGTATAGTTGCAATTATGGTCAAGCTAAGTAGGTATATTTATAAACTACCCTTTATTATTTCTTCATAGTTTTTATTCTGTTCTCATTTGCAATCTTCCTTTCGCAGCATAGAAAGTGGTGTAGGAATTTTGGATACACACATATTATTTATATGTATGTGCTATCATAAATTAACGGCCCAAATTATAAAAGTGATCTTATAAGGTTTTATGAGCCTAAATCATCTAATAAAATATGAATCTCTCATGCGTAGAAACCTTACAGCCTAATTTCTAATTTCTATTTTTATGAGTGGCTAAATTAGAAATACGAAAGATAGGTTTCCTACATAAATAGTTATGGTCCCCAGGTTATGCATCTATTAGGGTTCTTTTCTACTATCCCATCAATAGAAAAGAGGAGCCACCTTCTCCATAACCCCAGGGTATTAACTTGAAAGACTCAAAAACTACAGAATTCAAGAACGGGCTTCATCCATGGATTTAGGTACGCTTCCGCTTATGATTTAGCATGGAGGATCCTGGGTGATTATGGATTTAATTAATATGGTTTCCCAATAAGCGGTTCTTGTGAAAAAGCACAACATGAGAAAGAACGTAAAGGCAACGAATTTCACTGGCGTGTGGTTCGGAGATTCTTCATGGATTGATTGATTAATTTTATTGCAATGAAAAATTTTCGGCTTCTCTATGACGACCTGTGAAAAGGGTCTCTAAAAAGGAAACTGGACAGAATATTTACTTGTAAAAATTCTTCCATGAACTGGATCTTGACCGAGCGCTTAAGGCATTTGCTATTTAAAAAAAAAAATCAAGGAAAGTGATCAACCACATAGAGTGAGTCTCAATGAGGTGGATTTTTGGGTCCCAGTTTTTTTTCTTGTCTTCCTGTAAGCTTTATATCTGAGCGTATAGGAAAAGCTATTGGAAATTATGCATGGCAGTACAAAGAGACAACACCCAAAAACGTCATTGGTTTTTGGAAGGCATATACGCCAAATTGGGTTGGATCGCATGTTCGAAAATCTTTAAGGAGGAGTATGAAGATTAAGAAGAGGAGAGGTGACATTGTATAGATTTTTTTTTAAGAGTGTGTTTAGGAAGTAATAAAATTTTTCATGAAAAATTTTTAGTGTAAAAGTTTAAAATATGGCAGGGGTAATGATGAAGAATAAAGAGAACAAAATTAAGATAGACATGTTAGATGTGTGATTAGTTGTATAAAAATGATTAAAATATAAGATAATTGTATAAAAATAAATAATTAATTAAAAATAAAATAATTATGGAAAGCAAAAAATTTTATATTAAAAATTTTTAGTTGAAAAAGTTTTTAACGTAAACAAACCTGATAGGCTAAGAATCATAGGCAGAAAGTAGTAAAAAGAAGATTAGTGTACTGTGTAGGGAATTAGTAGTTAGCGCGGGCGAGAATAACATGATTTGTCTTGCGCATAATGAAGAATTATTAGTGGGAATGGACGGTAAGCGACTGTAGAGGAGGGAATGGACAATGATGACGGGTGTGGGTGGGCCAATGGGCTTAGTCGGGTCGAAAGTTTTTTTATGTCTGGACCCACGATTCGAGGGACAATGAGTACCTTGATATTATCATTGGAGATTTGATAAATTTTTTAAATTTATTTTATGGTTTATTTTAATTTTTGAAAATAATCATGATGAGAACATTTATCTCACTTGTTTTGTTTTTTAAAAAAGGAAAATTTGCATATATATATATATATATCCATATAGTTTGATCGAAATTGTAAATATACCAACGTAGTTTCACGAATTGCATATTACTCCCATATAGTTTAATCAAAATTGCATATAACCCCCACATCAACAATTTTCGTTAAATGGAAGACTGTGGAACGTTAATAAATTATTTTATTCCCTAAAATGCCTTTGAAAACCACTTATCTCTTTTGTTTCTGTCTAAGATTTCTTAATTTCTCTCTTGCCTCATCTCTTTTGGTGAACTTTCATTAGTTTTTTGGAGTTGGAGATTTCTAAAGGAAAAAAGGAGAGAGTTTAATAGATCTCTAATGGCAGTGTAACCCAAAGGCAATTTTCCTTGTAGGGTTATGTTCTATTATTTTTGCATATGCTTCATCTAGATCATAGTTGTGGCATTTTAAAGGGATGAGTGATGGATTTTTTTAGTCTTAATCTGGAGAATTACTGTTGTCGATTTTTTCCTCTTATTCTCTGCATAAATCCGACGTCCCATCCTTTTCATGGTTGTGATATTTGCAATCTTAGACAACGATCATTAATGCCTACTTTTATGGCCTCTTTTCATGGCCAGTAAATCCAATGGAAAAGTCCATCTTCTTTCATGGCTCACGCCCCATCGTAATCCTCATTAACTCCAAATAGGGTTTGAAAATTCCAATCCAACGCCCGTTATGGAAGTCCCTTTCCTGGGAAGCTGTACTGTGGATGAAAACCATTATTTCCTACAAAAGCATTCATGTCGATTATGCCACAGTTGTCGAACAGATTGTGGTCAGCGACTTCCCTTTCTCCGCTTCCATAAGCATGGTTTGCACAAATGGGAGGGGAGTTTTTCTAAAATCTCTATCCATGCAATAAAGCCTCCATAATGTGCCCTTTGTGGGGACTGTTTTCAAAATTTTCCATATTGTTCAATCTGACGGCACACATTTTTGCCGCTCGTTCTGACGGATGAAAATGAAGGGAGAAAAGGCAGACAAAGTTCTCTCCACTTCGATGGGGATGCATATAATCAACGCCGTTTTTTCGCCGTGTAGATTTTATGAGCACGATTCAATGGCTTTTCTTGTGAGAATCTTGAGTTATGACGTTGTGTTGGTACAAGCTTCTCTTATGGCTACTAGCCTACGATTCAAATCAAAATTGTGTTGCTTAATTTTGGGTAAAAGGATAGTATTGCTAGATGGAAGAGAGAAGTGGTTTTCAAAGGCATTTTAGGGAATAAAATAATATACTAATGTTCCACAGACTTCCATTTAACAACAACTGTTAATGTAATGATTATATGTAATTTTGATTAAATTATATACGGGTAATATGCAATTCGTGAAACTATATGGATATATTTATAATTTTGATCAAATTATGTGGGTATATATGCAAATTACCCTTTAAAGAATGAAATAAAATACGAAAAATGTTAAAATTTGACGAATTTCGAAGGAGAGATAATCTACGTGGAGTACGCATGAATTGATTACAAAAATTGAGAAATTAAGGAAAAAGAGATTCACATGTCAAACACATTGACCCATTGAATTGGAAATTCGTTTGTTTAACATAATTTAGTTTATCATGTTACTAAAAATATTTGTGACGGTAAACCTATATTTAAACAAAAATAGCATTTGCGAGAGTGAATTGTAGTTGGTAATTTATGTTAGTACTTTAATAGTATCGATAATGCTCAAGTATATAGACCAATGTTGTCAGAACCGAACTGGTTATTGAACCGGTAAAGGAACTGGTTTGGTTCAAACCGGTTCGAACCGGTGACGTCAGCATGACATATTTATGATGTCATAAATATTAATTTTTTAAAATTTTAAATAAATATATTGATAAAATTATATTTTTATAAATTCTAAATATATATGTTAGATTTTAAGGACCAGAGTATAAGTACAAAACATGAAGGAAAAAATTAATAGCAAGTTTTAAAAAATCTTTAAGCAGGAATTTTAGAAAAAATAATTGCATAAACTAACCTGAAAAACTTAAACTTGTAATAAGTCGTGATCATTGTTGCTTGGTTGTAATAAACTTATGCAACAAAATGAAGATTGCTTTGGAAATTCCAAACTCGATTGTTCAATGTACATCTTCCATTCAGCAAAGTCAGCCTAACCATTAGCTGGACAACCAATATTTTCATGTGTCATAATATTCAAAAGTATTTCCAGTGGATTGATTAAGGACTTAGTCATCATAATCACTTCGGAACCCATGGCATGATACACAGCAGAAGTAAGTAGCCGTCTTGACATGTCATCCCTCATCTTTTATCCAGGCCTGGGAGTGGCAATAAGAGCAACAACTGCCATTGGCAGACTTGATTGAGGGCTAGGTATAACTCAGAAAAGCAGGAGACAGCAACCACAATAAAAAAATGCCGCTTCAACAAAATAACCTCCCCTTGTTGGTAAAGAAACAGTTATTTGTAACAGGAATTATAACACCATGGAACCCAATCATTAGTAAAAATCATAGATAAAATCAATCATTAAGCAATTAAAGAAAATCCTGAATCTAATCGGCACCCTTTGCCCATGAAAAAATCTGTGGCTGAGAAGTGTGCGAATTCAAGAAATGCTGCTTGAAATCTCAGAGTGAAATGAAATGCAAATACATAACAATAGAATTTTTTTTTTAAAAAAAAAAAGAAATCTCAAATGGTTGTCAACTACCCTCTGAGAATGAAGGAGAGTGGGAATCGGGAGATGGTTGTCGTCTAACAGGCCGGAGCAAGAGAAGGACCGAGAGTAGAGCAGCCCATTTGTAGGCGGCCGGAATGTTATGTGGCTGCTGAGATGGTGCGCAGGGCTCTCGTTGTGAACGCAATCAGGTGGTGGGTGCGCTGCGAGCGAGAGGGCATCGAGCGTCGGAGCATCGGGAAAGAGGGCATCAGGTGTCGGAGCCAGCGACAGGAACAGAGCAGTAAGGTTTCATGGTCGGAAGGGGGCTTGTGAGCGGGCGTTGGAGCATCGGGCAAGAGGGCATCAGGTGTCGGAGCTGGCGACGGGGACAGAGCAGTAAGGTTTCGTGGTCGAAAGGGGGCTCGCAAGCGGGAGTTGGGAATCGGGTGTTGGGTGAGAGGGCATTTGGCGTCGGAGCCGACGACGACGATGGAGACGGAGACGGAGATGGAGCAGTAGGGTTTCGTGGTCGACCGTCGAAATGGCGAAGCCGAAAATGGGAGGAGTGAAGACAAGCGGGCGACGGTGGGTATTTGGTTTTTGTTTTTGTTTTTAATACACATCAGGCTTGACCGGGCGAATTCGGTTCAACTGTCGGTTCGCCGGTTTAGTCGGGTTTATGCATTTGAACTAAACCGTTAACAATCGAACCGGAATCTGGACCAGTTCACGGTCGGACCGGTCCAACCGGCCGGTCCGGTCTGGTTCTTACAACATTTATATAGACAACTAGGGTATGGCGAAGAGGTGCGTGGATGTTGATCTTAGCTGAGTGTCGACAATAGCATGTGTCTCCAGTGCAATCCAATGTGATAAAACATACTTAAATAATTCAATATTGCCCCATTTTTATCTATTTTGATTATTAAATCAATATTTAATTTACTTATTTTTAAATTATTAATAACTAAGAAATGAAATTTCATGCAAATTAATATACCTAGGGCCTATCTGATAATGTTATTAAATGGATATAAAAATTTGTTTGATTAATACATAAATTTTCAAAAATTGTTAATTCAATAACTAGATCATCTAAAATATCATTCCTAAATAAAAGAATAATTCTATAAAGTACTATAATATAACCCAACTAAATAAATGATTATATATTTTTTAAGCAGATATGACCCAACTAAGACCTAGATTAAAATAAATTTTGGTATCATAGTAAAACAAAATAAGTGAAATAAATGTTGATTTAACTATAATAATATGGAAAATTATGGGGGAAATTAAAATATTTTAGTGTGGTTGACACCATTAAAATGACACCAAATAATTTACAATACATTTATATGAAAATTCCAAATATATGCGATTTTTAAAATCATAAATAAATAGACATGATAAATTATTCAGATATTGGGAAAAAAATTTGAACTTAAATACAAGAGGCTACGTTAATATGTCCATGTAGCAGGCTATTTCAAATCATCATTCCCACATAATGTACCAGAATATTATAACAATTTAAAAAATCATTTACCTGCAAGGAAAAAAATTTAGATCATATAATTATATAATTAGCAGTTTTGAAATTAATACAAAAATTAAAAAATGATGACACTAATTTGATATTTTTATTAAATTATAATACTGATTTAGACGAAACTTAATTTTGTGGTAGAAAATAATTACGAATAGTGTGAACGGATTAAATTTCAGATAATCATCAGGCTACAACCAACTCATGAGTTTTGGTGAATTTAGTTTGAGCAAAAGGTTCCAATTCCATAGAACTAAAGCCTGCCCACAATAAAAAATAATAATAATAAAATTAGATGGACGTAATCCACAGCTAGAAGGCCTTAAGAAATGAAATTTCATGCAAATTAATATACCTAGGGCCACGTTTGATAATGTTATTAAATGGATATAAAAAGTTGTTCGATTAATATATAAATTAACAAAAATTGTTAATTCAATGTCGAGATCATCTAAAATATCATTCCTAAATAAAAGAATAATTCTATAAAGTACTACAATATAGCCCAACTAAATAAATGATTATATTTATTTTAAGTAGATACGACCGAACTAAGACCTAGATTAAAATAAATTTTGGTAACATAGTAAAACAAAATGAGTGAACTAAATGTTGATTTAACTGTAATAATACAGAAAATTAGGGGGAAAATTAAAATATTTTAGTGTCGTTGACACCATTAAAATGACACCTAAAAATTTACAATACATTATATGAAAATTCCAAATATATGTGATTTTTGAAATCATAAGTAAATAGACATGATAAATTATTCAGATTTTGGAAAAAAAATTTGAAATCAAATACAAGAGGCTACATCGATATGTCCATGTAGCAAGCTATTTTAAGTCATCATGCCCACATAATGTATCAGAATATTATAACAATTTATAAAATCATTTACCGGCATGGAAAAAAATTTAGATCATATAATTATTTAATTAGCAGTTTTGAAATTAATACAAAAATTAAAAAATGATGTCACTAATTTGATATTTTTATTAAATCATAATACTGATTTAGATGAAACTTAATTTTGTGGTAAAAAATTATTAGGAATATTGTGAACGGATTAAATTTCAGATAATCATCAGGCTACAACCAACTCATGAGTTTTGGTGAATTTAGTTTGAGCAAAAGGTTCCAATTCCATAGAACTAAAGCCTGCCCACAATAAAAAATAATAATAATAAAATTAGATGGACGTAATCCACAGCTAGAAGGCCTTAAGAAATGAAATTTCATGCAAATTAATATACCTAGGGCCACGTCTGATAATGTTATTAAATGGTTATAAAAAGCTGTTCGATTAATATACAAATTATCAAAAATTGTTAATTCAATGTCTACATCATTTAAAATATCATTCCTAAATAAAAGAATAATTCTATAAAATACTACAATATAGCCCAACTAAATAAATGATTATATTTATTTTAAGTAGATATGATCCAACTAAGACATAGATTAAAATAAATTTTGGTATCATAGTAGAACAAAATGAGTGAACTAAATGTTTATTTAACTATAATAATACGGAAAATTAGGCAGAAAATTAAAATATTTTAGTGTCGTTGAAACCATTAAAATGGCACCCAATAATTTACAATACATTATATGAAAATTCCAAATATATGTAATTTTTGAAATCATAAGTAAGTAGACATGATAAATTAATCAAATTTTGGAAAAAAAAATTTGAAATTAAATACAAGAGGTTATGTAGATATGTCCATGTAGCAAGCTATTTTAAATCATCATGCCCACATAATGTATCTGAAAATTATAACAATTTATAAAATCATTTACCTGCATGAAAAAAAAATTAGATGATATAATTATTTAATTAGCAGTTTTGAAATTAATACATAAATTAAAAAATGATGACACTAATTTGATATATTTATTAAATCATAATACTGATTTAGATGAAACTTAATTTTGCGGTAAAAAATCATTACGAATATTGTGAACGGATTAAATTTCAAATTATCATCAGGCTACAACCAACCCATGGGTTTTGGTGAGTTTAGTTTGAGCAAAAGGTTCCAATTCCATAGAATTTAAGCCACCCCACATTAAAAAATAATAATAATAAAATTAGATGGATGTAATCCACATCTAGAAGGTCTTAAGAAATGAAATTTCATGCAAATTAATATACCTAGGGCCATGTGTGATAATATTATTAAATGGATATAAAAAGTTGTTCGATTAATATATAAATTATCAAAAATTGTTAATTCAATGTGTAGATCATCTAAAATATCATTCCTAAATAAAAGAATAATTCTATAAAGTACTACAATATAGCCCAACTAAATAAATGATTATATTTATTTTAAGTAGATGGGACCGAACTAAGACCTAGATTAAAATAAATTTTTGTATCATAGTAAAAAAAAGAGTGCACTAAACGTTGATTTAACTATAATAATACGGAAAATTAGGGGGAAAAATAAAATATTTTAGTTTCGTTGACACCATTAAAATGGCACCTAATAATTTACAATACATTATATGAAAATTCCAAACATACGTGATTTTTGAAATCATAAGTAAATAGACATGATAAATTATTCAGATTTTGGAAAAAAAATTTGAAATTAAATACAAGAGGCTACGTCGATATGTCCATGTAGCAAGCTATTTTAAATCATCATGCCCACATAATGTATCAGAATATTACAATAATTTATAAAATCATTTACCTGCAGGGAAAAAAATTTAGATGATATAATTATTTAATTAGCAGTTTTGAAATTAATACATAAATTAAAAAATGATGACACTAATTTGATAGTTTTATTAAATCATAATACTGATTTAGATGAAACTTAATTTTGTGGTAAAAAATAATTAGGAATATTGTGAACGGATTTAATTTCAGATTATCATCAGGCTACAACCAACCCATGAGTTTTGGTGAGTTTAGTTTGAGCAAAAGGTTCCAATTCCATAGAACTGAAGCCAGCCCACATGAAAAAATAATAATAATGAAATTAGATGGACTTAGATGGACGTAATCCACAGCTAGAAGGCCTTAAGAAATGAAATTTCATGCAAATTAATATACCTAGGGCCAAATCTGATAATGTTGTTAAATGTATATAAGAAGTTGTTCGATTAATATATAAATTATCAAAAATTGTTGATTCAATGTCTAGATCATCTAAAATATCATTTCTAAAAAAAAGAATAATTCTATAAAGTATTACAATATAGCCCAACTAAATAAATGATTATATATATTTTAAGTCGATATGACCCAACTAAGACCTAGATTAAAATAAATTTTGGTATCATAGTAAAAAAAAATGAGTGAACTAAATGTTTATTTAACTATAATAATACAGAAAATTAGGGGGAAAATTAAATGTATTTTAGTGTCGTTGACACCATTAAAATGACACCTAATAATTTACAATACATTATATGAAAATTTCAAATATATGTGATTTTTGAAATCATAAGTAAATAGACATGATAAATTAATCAGATTTTGGAAAAAAAATTTGAAATTAAACATGAGAGGCTACGTCAATATGTCCATGTAGCAAGCTATTTTAAATCATGATGCTCACATAATGTATCAGAATATTATAACAATTTATAAAATCATTTACCTACATGGAAAAAATTTCGATCATATAATTATTTAATTAGCAGTTTTGAAATTAATACATAAATTAAAAAATGATCACACTGATTTGATTATTTTATTAAATCTTAATACTGATTTAGATGAAACTTAATTTTGTGGTAAAAAATAATTAGGAATATTGTGAACGGATTAAATTTCAGATTATCATCAGGCTACAACCAACCCATGAGTTTTGGTGAGTTTAGTTTGAGCAAAAGGTTCCAATTCCAAAGAACTGAAGCCACCCCACATTAAAAAATAATAGTAATAAAATTAGATGGACGTAATCCACAGCTAGAAGGTCTTAAGATATGAAATTTCATGCAAATTAATATACCTAGGGCCATGTTTGATAATGTTATTAAATGGATATGAAAAGTTGTTCGATTAATATATATTAATTATCAAAAATTGTTAATTCAATGTCTAGATCATCTAAAATATCATTTCTAAATAAAATAATAATTTTATAAAGTACTACAATATATCCCTACTTAATAATGATTATATATATTTTAAGTCAATATGACCCAACTAAGACCTAGATTTATTTTAAGTCGATATGACCCAACTAAGACCTAGATTAAAATAAATTTTAGTATCATAGTAAAAAAAAAAGAGTGAACTAAATGTTGATTTAACTATAATAATATGGAAAATTAGGCGGAAAATTAAAAGTATTTTAGTGTCGTTGACACCATTAAAATGGCACCTATTAATTTACAATACATTATATGAAAATTCCAAATATATGTGATTTTTGAAATCATAAGTAAATAGACATAATAAATTATTCAAATTTTGGCAAAAAAATTTGAAATTAAATACAAGAGGCTACGTCGATATGTCCATGTAGCAAGCTATTTTAAATCATCATGCTCACATAATGTATCAGAATATTATAACAATTTATAAAATCATTTACCTGCGTGGAAAAAAATTTCGATCATCTAATTAGCAGTTTTGATATTAATACATAAATTAAAAAATGATGACACTGATTTGATTATTTTATTAAATCGTAATACTGATTTAGATGAAACTTAATTTTGTGGTAAAAAATAATTAGGAATATTGTGAACGGATTAAATTTCAGATTATCATCAGGCTACAACCAACCCATGAGTTTTGGTGAGTTTAGTTTGAGCAAATGGTTCCAGTTCCATAGAACTGAAGCCAGCCCACATTAAAAAATAATAATAATAAAATTAGATGGACTAATCCACAGCTAGAAGGCCTTAAGAAATGAAATTTCATGCAAATTAATACACCTAGGGCCTATCTGATAATGTTATTAAATGGATATAAAAAGTTGTTCGATTAATATATAAATTATCAAAATTTGTTAATTCAATGTCTAGATCATCTAAAATATCATTCCTATATCAAAGAATAATTCTATAAAGTACTACAATATAGCCCAACTAAATAAATGATTATATTTATTTTAAGTAGATATGACCCAACTAAGACCTAGATTAAAATAAATTTTGGTATCATAGTAAAACAAAATGAGTGAACTAAATGTCGATTTAACTATAATAATACGGAAAATTAGGGGGATAATTAAAATATTTTAGTTTCGTTGACACCATTAAAATGGCACCTAATAATTTACAATACATTATATAAAAATTCCAAATATATGTGACTTGTGAAATCATAAGTAAATAGACATGATAAATTATTCTGATTTTGGAAAAAAATTTGAAATTACATACAAGAGGCTACTTCGATATGTCCATATAGTAGGCTATTTTAAATCATCATGCCCACATAATGTATCAGAATATTTTAACAATTTATAAAATCATTTACCTGCATGGAAGAAAATTTAGATCATATAATTATTTAATTAGCAGTTTTGAAATTAACATGTAAATTAAAAAATGCTGACACTAATTTGATATTTTTATTAAATCATAATACTGATTTAGATGAACATTAATTTTGTGGTAAAAAATAATTACGAATATTGTGAACGGATTAAATTTCAGATAATCATCAGGCTACAACCAACTCATGAGTTTTGGTGAATTTAGTTTGAGCAAAAGGTTCTAATTCCATAGAATTGAAGCCAGCCCACATTAAAAAATAATAATAATAAAATTAGATGGACGTAATCCACTGCTAGAAGGCCTTAGGAAATGAAATTTCATGTAAATTAATATACCTAGAGCCACGTCTGATAATGTTAATACATGGATATAAAAAGTTGTTCAATTAATATATAAATTATCAAAAATTGTTAATTCAATGTCTAGATAATCTAAAATATCATTCCTAAATAAAAGAATAATTATATAAAGTACTACAATATAGCCCAACTAAATAAATGATTATATTTATTTTAAGTAGATGGGACCGAACTAAGACCTA
>JAXCLR010000081.1:53784814-53804613 GCA_035584095.1 Annona squamosa
TCTATGTTTCTCAGCGATAAGTTAAACCTGGTTGGGAGGGCATCTTTGAATAGTCTCCATCCAAATATCATGATTTTACTCGGGAGCTTCATCTTCCAAATGGCCTTGAACACTGCAAGATTTGATTGGTTTGTCGTTGCCCCGTTCAGCATTCTGTAGGCAGACTTGACAGAAAAGCAACCATTGGGTTCATATTTCCAAAACAGCCTATCCTCCTCAAATAGGGTGGGTAGAGGAACCTGACTAACAATTATCTAGCCCTCCTCTCCCGCAGCCGCCACGACTCTCTCCCTGATCCACCTTTGCCCAGCTTCGTTTATGAAGTACTTCACTTTCACATCATCCGGGATACCCCGCGGGAGAGGACCAGCAATGGGCAAATGGTCCTCCAGCCATACATCCTTAAAGAATTTGACCCGCTCACGAATACGCCACCTGAATCCATCCCGGATCATCTCCATTGCCTTCATGATGCTCTTTCAGGTGAAGGAGTCAGAAGCTCTTGGAATTGAGCTCCAGATATCACCGCAGGGAAAATATTTTGCCTTAAGAACCTTGTAGCAGAGAGAATTTTTTTGCGACATGAGGCGCCAAGCTTGCTTACCAAGAAGAGCAATATTAAAAAGGTGTAACTCCCTGAATCCCAAGCCGCCCGATATTTTTTATGTGCACATGTCCCTCAAGGCGACCCAACACATCTTCCGTTTGTTCTCCTTCTCCCCCCACCAGAATCTGCTTATCATCCTATTAATTTCGTTACAAAGTACTTTTAGGAGCAGAAAGATGTTCATCGAATATGTCGGAATAGCCTGAGCTACCACTTTGATGAGAACCTCCTTCCCTCCCCACGAGAGGAGCTTACCCTTCCATCCTTGAATTTTGTTCCAGATGCGTTGCTTGAGTCCTTTGAACATGTGGTTTTTGGCTCTACCAAGCCAAGCTAGGAGCCCGAAATAGTGGTCCAAATTCTGGCCCATAGTTCCGATCAGGTGGGTTATTTTGTTTCTCACAGAACTGCTAACATTCGGGCTGAAAAACACAGCAGTCTTTTCAACATTTACCACTTGGCCCGACGCCTCCGCATATTATTGAAGAATTGCCATGAGATTTTGGACATCCCGCCTCGTCGTCCTGATAAATATAATTGCATCATCCGCAAAGAGAAGGTGGGCAATAGGCGGTCCCCTAGGGTTTAGTTTAATGCTACTGATTTTTCCACCAATTGACGCACTAGCGATAAGAGCGGATAGGCCCTCGGCACATAAGATGAAGAGATAGGGAGATAACGGATCACCTTGCCCACTCCACCTAGTCATATGCCTTGGACATATCGAGTTTTTCTTTTGAACCTGCCTGCGTTGGCTCTCGAAATCCGATTGTTCCATGAATTATTTGCACCAAAGATAAACATCCTGCCCAACAGTTTGCCAGTATTTTTGAAAAAACCCCGCTTACATTCCATTTGGCCCCGGCGCCTTTGTTGGGCTCATCGACTTGACAGCCTTGGCCACTTCATCAAATTCAAGAGTTCTAGTCAATGAGAGCCTCTGCTGATCTGAAATTTTTGATGAAATAGTAGCGTTCAACCAGTCACTTCTCATTGAAACAGAAGAAGACAACAGAGAAGAGAAGTGAGCCACAGTCATTTCCATCAGCTCATCTTGGTCACTGACCCATTGCCCATTGTGATCGATTAAGCCCTCAATGGAATTGACCCTTTTGCGATATGACGCCATATTGTGAAAGAACTTCATGTTTCTGTCCCCCTCGTGAAGCCAATGGGTCTTTGCTCTTTGCCTCCACAACTGTTCCTCATCGCCCAGAAGAAGATTTATTTGGGCCTTAGTGCGGTTAATAGCACCATCTCTATGGTCAGTGGGGTTCTGAGCCATAAGAGAGGCCAGCTCCCGTTGCCTTTGCTCAATGACTTTCCTTAGATTCCCCCGTTTTCGACGGTTCCACTTAGATAGATCCGTACTGCATGATTGGATCATCCGATCGAGGGGAATCGGGCCGGAGAGACCAAGTCTCTGCTGCGAGGTCCATGCATGGTTTACGATCTAATGGGTCTCTTTATCTCTACCCCAGAACAATTCATACCGAAATTCCCTTGGGGGTTTGCTTTTGCGTGTCAAGGTGTTCAATACCAACCATAGAGGACAATGATCCGAGTAGTTCACCGCTAAATGGAAGATTTTTGCATGAGGGAATAAGGACAACCAATTTGGCATCGCCACTCCTCTGTCTAGTCTGGCTTCTACCCGCTGAGAACCCCTAAGATTGTTGCTCCACGTCATAATTGGTCCCACAAACCCAATATCCGCCAAGTTGCACCCATCCAAAGCATTACAGAATGAGTCCATTTGTTGTTGAGGTCGAAATCTCTGGCTGAGATACTCATCTGGCCCCATAACCTCGTTGAAATCGCCCATTACTATCCACGGGGATTCCGTCCTCTCACTTAGTAGTCTCAGAAGCTGCTAAGTGTGGACCCTTAGATGCGGTTCAGGATGGCCGTGTAGACTTGTGAACCTCCACCCATTAATCATTGCGTCGATGTGGTGATTTGAATAGCTTTTAATTACAACAGGAAAATCATTCTGCCAAAGTAATGCAATATCGCCCCTTCTATCCATAGAATCAACCGCAAGACAACAATCAAACTTGAGCTTGTATCGAATTCCTTCCATTTCCATTGTGGTCCTTTTCGTTTCAAAAAGAAATATCAAACGGAGATCTTTTTGCTTGACAAGGTCAAGGAGACAGCGAATTGCCTGTGGGTTCCCAAGCCCACGGCAATTCCACGCCAAGAGAGACATGTTACTCGAGGTGGGCCTGAGGGACCCCCTCAGACACCACCTCCTTATCTTCAAGAAATTTCTCTCCCTTTGGGCGTTTGGGATTGATGTTGAGCTCCTGCTGCTCCTTGTCTGCCCTTCGTTTGAAATTTCCCCCGTTGGAGATCATACCTTGACCACCTACCAGGCCGGGTTTTGCCCCTCCCGCCCTCCTTTTCCATCTTCCCCTCCCACGTTTATTATCTGTCCTTCCCTCTTGAGATGGGTCGGTGATACGAACTCCCTGTAATTCAGCGCCTCCCCTTCCCAACAGTTCAGCACCAACTGTTGAAGGAGAAGCTTGTGGCATAATTGGAGCCATGCAAATTGAGATTTCCTGCATAGAAGATTGGGAGATTTCCTCTTCCATTGCAGATTGGTGTTGGGGGGAGATCCTTGGCGTCTACCTCGACTCCAACATAGTTGACAGGCATTTCTGGGAAGCATTCCAGCCCAACTGCTCAGGTTGAGGAAGCCATCTCGGGTCTGTTCTTGTTTATGGCTGCATTTGGATATGGTCCACCTTAATAGCACCCTGATCACTGGATATTGGCAGCTCATGCCCAGGACGCCGCTGCCGTTGATGACCGTCTGCATGATCACGTTGAGGGCCCCAAGGTTCCCATCCTTCCTGAACATACCTTGCCTGTCCAGCAGAGCAATGAAAATGGTCGTGTGTGAGGTTTTCCCCAGAATCCTGCTGCTGGACCTGCACTATTTGCATATCGCGATGGCTATCTTGAGGATTCGCCGGCGACTCGTTTTGGGGATTGGGCTGCTGACCCTGCATTATATGCATCCCACACTGGTTGGGCAGAGGTTTCGCCGCCCACTCGTTATGGGAAGTGTTCTGGTGATGGCTATCTCGCTGGGAAAGATGGCTCGCCTGCTGTTGGAATGACAACGCATCCCAACACTGCTGCTGAGTTGTCACATGAGCCCCCAAAACATCTCCACTGGCCATCTGATCTGCGTCAACCATGTTTGTCTCGCCCAAGTATTTCCTTGGGGACACCCTGCTTTCGGATCCCAAGCCGTCTCTATCTCGCAATGGCCTGGTACCCACTCTCAAAGCACTCCCATACGGCAGATCTGCTTTGACCACGTTATCGGTTCTATCTCCCAATTGTTGGCAGTCCTTAAACGCATGTCCCATAGTTCCGCATTGGTAGCAAAATATCGAAAGCTTTTCGTATTGGAATGGGATCCATGTTCTCCCCTGTTTCCCCACTTGTATAAACAAACCTCTTCGGATCGGTTTCCTACAGTCAATCCACACTTTCAATTTCAGCTCCATGTCCGATGCTTCAATTGCATCTACAGCTTCAAATGTCTCGCCAATTCGACGTCCCAGCTCAAGCTTGTCTACTAGGTGAGGAATTCCCTGAATATGCACCCATATAGGCGTTTTTACAAGCATAACATGGGCAAAGTCTAGCTCCTCGTTCAGGTCCATGATCACCACCAGCTGTCTGTCATACAGCCATGGCCTCCCTGCGAGGACCCTCTCCTTATCTTCCTGGTTGGAGAAGACCACCTTGTACAGGTTCTCTCCCAAATACACGAAATGAAAATTGTCGGTCGTCCGCCAGAGTCTCCTCATCATGGTTTTTAACAGCTCTCTATTGTACTACTTAGACGACCAAACCAAGCATAAGCACGCCGCATCTGCTCCCGGGGATATTTTCTTTATCGCTGACCCAGAGATCGACATAGTTTGGAGCTCCTCCTGGAGAAGGTCCTCCACGCTCGGGTTCATTGCAGAAGTTCCCAGTCAAACGACACTTCGTCCCCCAGACGCACAGCACTTAGCACCAGATCTTCCGCCGTAGCAGTCTCCAACTTACCGTCGGAGTCCCTATAGCTCTTCGAGTCTTCGCCGCCTTAATCACTCCCCACTTCACCGTTAGAATTCTGGACCAGGACCTCCACCCGGCGCCGAGCGCGAATAAATCGCCTATTCGGGCCACGCGGGGGAGGACTATTTTTAATGCCTTGTTGATGTGAATGATTCTAGAAACATACTTGCCAAGGAAAACAAGACAAGAATCTTTTTAGCACACAAAACGTGGAAGTATATGCATCCGCATCCACGAGGTTACATTCCCAGCTTCAAAAACCTACTCGCAACAACATATACTTACGATGTCTAGAGTTGGCACAATCATGATTATGACAATTTTAAATGAACGTGTATTTTTATCAAAAAAAAATGCATGTGCATTTAATGGATTTTTAAAAGGAATTTTGAACTTTTTTATACAATTGTTAATTTAAGTTTATTTAGTATATATATAAATTTTTACTATTTTTGAAGATTTATAAATTTTTTTTGGATTTTTAATAAATCAATGACAGTTTTATAATTCACAAATTATAAAATTACCATTAATTTAAAAAATCTAAAAAATATTTATGAATCTCAAAAATGATAAAAATTTATATAGATATTAAATACAATTATATTAACAATAGTATAAAAAAAATTTAAAATAAAAAATAAATTTTTGCACTCGGGTGCACTAGACTACAATCAATCTTGATATTATCTATATCACTGGGTGAGGACTAAACTTGAATGTGAGTAAGTTTTATGTTCTTGATCAAGTAGGGGCCATTTGTTAAAGTCTATATGTGGGGTGGGGTGGGACGCAATGCGGTGCAGTGATATGGGGCGGGAAATGTCTCATCCTTAATATTTCTCTACAAATCGTTTAATACTTTAATAACTTTATTTTTCTAATTTTACCCCATATGTTTCAAGTTTTCTTTTCGACTACATTCCAACAATCCTATTTATTCCAATTTTGCACTTATATCAATCACGCACATCTCAAAATACTTCATTTTTATTCTTCACTCATCTCCTAATCCCACCAAAAAATTTGTATTTCTTCAACTTCCCTCTTTGTCTCTATTTATTTCCCAATTACCGCATGAGACTACTCATACTTTACATGCACACTTGCATGTATACGAATTTGGGTAGCGACACTTGCCTAATTTATCCCTTCCTTAAAATTGTCCTCAATTAGTTGTCTAGTCATCTAAGGAAGTGACATGATAAAAAAAACCATAATATTATTCATAGATAATTTGTTAAGATAAATTTGATAATAGAAAACATTTCTCTTTCTACAATTCCTCTAATTTTAAAATTATTTATTTACATCTTCACATACGATGGAGACGTGATGTGCAGAAAGCAGTAAGTGAAGGTAATAGTAAAGTCAACTCCAGTCACAACTTGAGTGAAGTCACATCCCAAGTCAGCTTCATTCAAGACTTCAAATCACAATAAATAAAAAATTTAAACGTTAGCACATTTATTGCGTGCTATCTGCCACCGAATGACCATATTTGCTTTGAGGCTTTAAATACTTCAATATAAATGGTGTTTGAAGTTAGCTAGATAATTCATTATCTTCTTACTTTCTCTTCTTCAAGAATTTAAAGTTGTACATTCGAGATTTCAAGAAAAGCTCTTAAGTGCAATCGTTCAAGCTTCGTCGAATACTTTCTTTCTACAACATTCAAGAGCTTATTATGCCACATAGTTTTACACAATTCAATAAAGTGTAGATTTTTTTATTAAATATTTGTTTGTAATTTGTTGGATTAGTGTGAAACCAATGTTAAGCGATTGACACAAACTGAGATTTAGTTAGAGTGGTGATTACAAATAATTTATGATTGTCTATCAAACCACATATAGCTGAAATTTAGAAAAGAGCCTAAACCACGAAAGATGTGAATAAAGTAGATGGTTACCTGTATTATTATAAATCCTATGTTTATTTGTACATGTGACTATCCCTTGCATCTTCTGCACAATACTCACTGTTTAAGTTTTAGTTTAATTTAATTATTGGGGATTTGATAAAAAAAAGTTATCTTTAACTAAAAGAAAATTTTAATAACACACTTCCCCTCTTGTGTTAAGTCGATTAAACGGAACCAAAACTTGGTGTTAGAGTAAACTTTAAATTATTTTTGAAGTGATTTCATTATTATTGTATATACATGGCTTCCAATCAACTTCTATCTCGACCTTTGTAGAAAGGTAATCATTTACTAGGAAACCATTTTTTATGATAACGATTTCACGTATTAAGAGTTGAGAATGAAACAACTGATTATGACTATAAATATGGATTTATAGATAGTCATATAAGATAGTGTCACTATGCTAAAATGGGACAAGACTTTCGAGTGGACTGAAGATGAGGTGAAAGTAGTCAAGAGCAATAATAAGGTATGAATTTTTTATTTTGTGCATTCACCATTGCTAAATATGATAGAGTATTCTCATCACAAAGGCTTAAAAAATTTAGAATACCATGATCTCAATACATGAGGAGACTTTCCAAGTACAAGAAAATAGAAAAATATTCTTATGAGAGAACTAGAAAATTTTAGGAGAAAGGAAGGTGAAAATATTTGTAAGATTTTCGAAGTAACAACTGTTCTTAAAAAATTTTGGAAAACTAATTTTCATATTTGAGCAGGTTATGAAGATATAAGAGCTTTACCCAAATTATGGACTCCCAAAATTATAGCTATAAGACCTCAATACACTGATATTGGAAGATCTAGTTAGTTCACTTATACTCATGAATTAATCAAGAAAAAACGATGATTACGACAAGTAAAAGAAAGTCATGACTTTAAAAGCAGCTAACCAAAACTTCAATGAATCTTCAATTAATTCCTAAATCAATGATGAAGAACTACTCTTTATTATAAGAAATTTCAAAAAGTTTGCGAAGAAAATGAAGAACACAAGCTTCTCAAAGGCTTACCAAAACAATGAGAAAAGCAAGAAGTAAAGAAAAAAAGACATAAAATGCTTCAAGCATAGGGGAATGGGTCTTGTGCAAGCCCAATGTCCTCTACTTGATGAACATCAAAAAAGAAATAAGAGAAGAGACAGAGAATCAATTCAAAAAAAAAAATTATGAGGAAAAATCTAAAGAAATATATGTGAACGAAGAACCATCTCTATCCTCAAGTGACTCATCAAGTAAAGATAAGGATATGATAAATTATACAAGAATATGTTGCATGACACAAATTCTAGAATGTAATTCCTATATATGCTTTCACATCAAATGAAGAAGGATTAAGAGAAAAAGATGCAAATTTAATATAAAATGATAAAGAAATATTCTCTAAACCTTACCATTTTATTTCTCAATCAACTTCTTCATCATCAAATGAATCTGATAAGTGTGAAATATTAGAAGAGTTACAATAAGAATATGATGCATTATATGTTGTAAATGACAAACTATGGATGATTTGTTGTTGTGAAAATCCATTGTGTTTGAATTTTGATTACTTGTTATTAGAATTATTTTTAAGAATTACACTAGATATACTATAAGATAACAATATGAGTTTCATTGAGAATGAGAATGTGGTTAATAATGAAAAGGAAAAGCAAGTAGTTGATGTGAATGAAGAGAATGTTACTCTTATTGCTATTGAAAAGACTACGAATTATGATAATGATCCAAAATGAAAAGAAAGCTAAAAAAGAACCAACCGCCTTATGCAATTATTGTAAAAGATCTTTCAAATGTGCTAGTAAGTATGATACTAGTTCATTTTTAAGACATATCGAAAAATGCAAAGCTTTTCCAAAGAGGGGGCAAAATAAGACGAAAAAAATGTTAACGTTCTCTTCACCACGATCTAACTCCAATAAAGAATGATGTATTAGTGTATGGAAATTTGATTGAGCTAAATGTAGAAGTGGACTTGCTGAAATGATCATTATAGATGAAAAATATTTAAAATTATAGAGCATGAGGAACTTAGGAGATGGGTTAGCATGCTAAACCTCAATTTAAATGGATGGCTAGGAAAACTATTGCCAATGATTGTTTGCAATTTATGAAGATGAAAGGAAGAAACTAAAGAAGATTTTTGAAAATAAAGTTCAGAGTGTGAGTTCGACTATAGGCTTGTGGACTTTTATTTTAAATGATAGTTACATGTATCTCACAGCACACTACATTGATAATGAATGGAAGTTACACAAGAAAACAATTAACTTTTTTATGCTTTTACCTCTTCATATCAGTGACGTCATTACTCAAGTAATTGAGGACTATTTGTTAAGTTGGAGGTTGAATAGAATCACCACTTTGACCATTGATAATGAATTTACAAATGATGTTGCATTAAAAATTCTAAGGAGAATGTTAGTGAAAAAGGGTTTTTAGGAAGTGAGAGTGACCACTTTTATGTACATTGTATTGCTCAGATAGTGAACTAGATTATTCAACAAGGGCTAAATGAAGTTAGTGAATAATTAATCAAAGTCGAAGGTGCATCAGATTTATAAGAGGATTCCCAGAACGAGAATATAGTTTTAGAGTATATTATGAGAAGGAAAAAATTAATTCCAAACTTGTGTTGAGTGTGGATATATCTATAAGGTAGAATTCTACTTAACTAATGTTGAACAAGCTTTGAAGTATTTAACAAATTTTGACCAGCTTGTGTTTTATGATGCTACTTTTGCAAAAGAAGACAATCCTTTTGACGATGCTTGGAGTTAGTAAAGCAATGTGTTCTTTTTGGAATATTTTTATGATGTTATAAATATATTATCTAGAACCTCATATGTTACTTCCTCTTTTTATCTAGATGAGGTTTGTAAATTGAAATGTTATTGTTTGAATTTTCTATGTTAGAAGACCTAATCCTTAGAGACATGTCCATAAAGATGAAAAACAAATTTGATAAGTGTTGGGGTAGCTTTGATAAAATAAACATGTGCTTATTGATTGCAAATGTCTGGATTCAAGATGTAATTTGAAGTTTCTAAAATTCTACTACTCACAAGTGTATGACGTTGACAAGGTTAAGAAAATCATTAATAGTGTGAAAACTGAATTTGAAGCCCTTTTTAAGGCTTATGAGGTTAAATTCTCTCTTCAAGCAAAATGAAAGTAGAAGCCTCAACACAAACAAAGGTGAAAGAATTTTCAAAAGCAGCATATCTAAAATTTTTGGCAGTGAATGAGAAAACATAAATTAATTGGCACTTAAAAAAATACTATGATGGAGGATGATGATCTTGACATCTTGACATGGTGGAAAGTAAATGCTTGTATTTATAAAGCATTGTCTTACATGACACGTGATTTATTAGTTATTCCCATATCCATTGTCACTTCAGAATTAGCTTTTAGTACTAGCAGACGTGTGCTTAATTCGTATAAGAGTTCTTTGTCTTCAAGACTTGTGAAATGTTTAATGTTGGATGAAATTAATGCTAAAAGTACATGCATTTGAAGAGGATGCAGATAAACTTACCATCGACATTACAAGTAAGTCACCGGGATCTATATCTAACTATTTCATTTATACTTAGAATGAATTTTTTTTAATTTTAGAATTCCTTAGTTGATTTATGTTTTATATGTTGTAGTCATTAAAGATGAAATTAGAGAAGGTAGTGGTTGTCCTTTTTGTCCTTTGACAAGTGCAAAGTTATACACATTAATTTTTTAATAACTTCTACTTTCTCTTCCCCCCCCCCTCGAAACTTGTTATGTAGCATATATATTTCATCCCTCAAAAAAATATTTTGATTTTGAGGGAAGAGCATTGTTATTGATGAGCTTGTGAAAAGATGAGAATAAAGAACAACTGACTTCTTGATTTTATGATGAATATGTTATAGTAGAAACTGGGTGCTTAAATTTTCTGTGTTGGACAAATATGTATAGTTCATGTGTGTTTATTAAACTTAAAACTTTCATTTAAAAATAGATTGAACGACTTATGCTATTAGTTTAATTGGTAGTGATTTTTGTTTTTTATGTGCATATACATGTACCAATTGTAATGGAAAGCGTTATTGGATGTCGTTTTATTTTATTGATTACATTTGTATAGGTGTTATTTAGGTTATGCCTTCTATAGGAAAAATCGTACAGAAAGTATTATCAATATTCTTTGCACTTTTTAGGTATAATTGTTATTATACTACCTATTTAAACAATTTTTATTTTAATTCCAAATGTGACATTCACATTATTTTTATTGAACGTGAACAAAAAAGACACCGAATGAGTTCAAGAAATTAGCAGTTTAGATGTTCAAGTTGTAAATAAAATTCTGAAAGAGGCATGTTTCATTATTATGTTCTAATAAAGTTAAATAAATATTCATGTTTAATTAAGTAATGATATTTTACCTTGACTAATTAGTAATATGTCTAAATATAATATTTAAATTTAGCATAGTATGTCTTTATACTTGACAAGTTCATGATTTTTAAAATTTTCTTACATAACCTGCCATTTTTGCCGGACCCGCTATTCTAATACTAACTTGAAGTTTGTCCCAAGATTTATTGAGAAAACGTAAAGGTCAAACTGACCTTATCCCAACACATATAAAACTAAAAGTCAAATAAAATTTTTAAAAAGAAGAGTTAAGGTTGAACACACTCCAACCTGTCATTACATATCCTCATTCTCACCCCGACTTAGATGTTATTGCTACGAATACATATAACATATGAATATCGAGTCCGAAGGCCAACAATTATTCTCCAGTCTCATTGGTGATGTCTTGTTCATGGATTCTACACAACATGGGTTTGGCACCGCACGCATTGATATTGAGATATTATTTTTTTTTATGTTAAGGTGCCTCCTTAAGAAACCACACTTCAACAAGTTTAAAACTTAGTGAATGGGTAAAAAAAGAGTATGGGTAAAAAAAAAAGTGCACCAAATTTCATTAAATGTTCACAAAGTTATTACAAAGGACTGTAGAGATATAGTCGGTTGGGGGAACTCGCCCATAAGGCAATAAACAATCTTTGACATTTGTAGTAGCCCTAGCAAACAAATGAGCACAAACATTTACTAAACCATAAACATGAAGTACTGAACGATAGACATGAAGAAATTCAACAAAATTATGCTTCAAGCTCAACCGCCATATCTCCTCAATAGGATGTTTAAGGTAGCATAAGATTCGCCCATTGCCTTTGAGAATTGTGATGAGCACTAGAGAATCATTTTTAATTAATGTAGAATTAAGACTAATTTAGGCCCGCAATTTTGACTTTGCAAATTAGATGAATAACGAATTTGTTTCCAAGCGAGTGCATTCAAAATAGAATATGTATATCTGTGTGTTGAAAATTAAAAATTTTCAAAATAAAGTACATGAGTTTCAAATATTTCGAATAATTAATTTCAAATATGACCATAAATATTACCTCAATTTCCAATTATGAGTGGGTACAAGATTCGATAAATTTTTAAAAGAAAAATTTTTATGGTATGTTGGGAAGTGATAAAACATTTGATGAAAAATCTTGTATGTAAAAATTTTTAAAATGAGAGAAAATAATTTGATATTATAGAGGTAACGATGAAGAGTAAAGAAAAGGCTGACTGTATGCACCAATGTGCATCTAGCCTTAGTGCACCCGAGTGTATTTTCCTCATTTTTGAAAATTTTTCTTAAAAATGTTTTTATATATTTGTTAATTTAGATATATTTAACATATGTGTTAGTTTTTACCATCTATAGTGTTTTCGTAATTCATAAATTATAAAAATGCCATCGATTTTAAAAATAAAAATGAATATCTAAAAGTCTTCAAAAATGGTAAAAATCAATATACCTGTTAAAGAAACCTAGATTAACAATTGTATAAAAATTTTCAAAAACAAATATTAAAAAAATAAGTTACGGTATCATAATCCCAAAAAAGGCTTCTTCTACTGATCAAAGGAAGAAATTGTGGTGCAGCAGCCGCAAATAGACGAATTCACAGCTGGAAATGAAAATACGCAAAAAAGTCTTTTGCGGCTCAAGGCATTCACATTTGCCACTGCTCTATCTGGTAAGTGATCTTATGATCATAATCCGGTAAATTTTATACATACACATGATTTTATTTTTAATTTTATTTATATTTTTATGAATTTATAAAAATTTTAAATATACTTGTGTTGCCTAAAATTCTATTTATACTTACAACTTTTTGTAACATGACGAATACGTAGAAACCCTAATTATAATTTTGAGCTAAAAATTCATATTCAAATAAATTTTTATACTTTTAGACCTTTAAAATCATATTTTTACCACTATATAATCGCATATCATTTAAACGTAAATTTTTATTTATAAATTCACAATTGAGTTTTGCACATATTGGTGAACAAGCGCATGAGGCAGTGGTTCACACCATGCGTGTGTGCTTGATGACACTAATTTGATTCCGGAGGGAGCATAGTCTCCATGTAATAAAAAAAATTGCACATAATCGTCACTTCATATATGGGTCTGGATATGGATAAAATTTTAGACAAAATGTATGGATATATTAGAAATTTTATAAATTTATCTGCGTGAGTAGAACTGAGGGTAAATTTTATGAATATATGTAGAATTCACCCTAATAAAAATTTGCAAATCATTTAGCAAATATAAAAACTTTTGTTCAACGGAGTGGTGCTCCTGTTCTAATCTACTTCTATTACATGATTTTAGGGTTTGTTTGCACTACCGTTTGTAAATAGCAAAATTATACCGAAAGCAGGTTTTCAGAAACGATAGACATGGTGCTTGTTAGAAAATTCCTTTAATTTCTCCTAATTTCTAAAATATGAAGTACTTGGATACCTGGACCAAATAAGTTAAAATTATCTGAAGGTAATAAATATTATATATCAAAATGATTATCATTTCCAATTAAAATCTATATACTAAAATAAGTATTGTATATAAAGATTAATATCATTTAACAAATATAAAAAACATTTGATCAAAAGCGTGGTGCCCCTCTTTGAATCTACTTCTATTACATGATTTTTAACTCTGTTCCAATTTAGATGAGATGAGAATGCTGGGTGCAAAAAGTATTATTATATATTAAGAATAAGAAAATATGTATTGAGAGTAGAAAAAATTGTATTGAAAACAAAAAAATAAATTATTATTTGTTATTATTTGAAAATGAAAGTATTTTTTTTTAAAATAAGATATTTTGTTTTTATCCTGATCACATATTCATCGTATTCTTTGGGGGCAGCAAAATTGCACTTGATGCAAGCTTGCAGACAACGTAGTCGAGGTCTCATTTCTCTCTTTCACTGGGAGTGCATGTTATTTTCTGGTGTTGTGATAAGCCCACAGTTTTAAGCGCGTGGAATTTTTTTTTTTTTTTGATTGAGAGGGCTTGCATTAAGGATGTGTTTGGTAAATTGAAAAAGTTGTCCAGTTAAAACTTTTCACTTTTCATAACTATTTTTTAATTATTTTTTACATATATTTCTATACAACAATTCTACTTTTCAATCATTTCTATACAACTACCAATACAACTAACCTATTTATTTTAAATTTATTATCTTTACTTTTCATTATTACTCTTATAATATTATATCATTTAATAATTTTTATTTTTAAAAAATTTTTATTTAAAATTTTACTCATTACCGATCACATCCCAAATGGGGTCCTGTTCATATGAACAGCCGTGTCATGTCGTTTGAATTCATGAGCGAAGGACAGTTTTTTTTTGACTTTTTCATAAGCGCATCGACAACGACCCATGTGACCATTATAAACTTGCCTGGCGTCGTGGCAGTGCGGTACCACGTTTTCTTCGCTGGTGACAGACGTGAGTTCGAAGCAGCGCTGCAGCATTTTCGTGTAGATTTTCGGTCGGCCAGGACGTCGTGTACGTAATGCGGTGGCGTTATTCTCTTCATTTTTTGTGGGATTGCCCACCAGTTAAATACAAGAACAAAAATATTAGTAAGATACTATAGAATATTGATTGTAAAAATTGTAAGAATATGTATAGGATGTTGTTAGTAAATTATAAAAATGTTTATGGAAAAAAATAAGAAATATCGATAAGGTGCCATAGAATATTGGTAGTGAAGATTGTAAGAACAAGTGTGGGATGTTATTAGTAAATTGTAAAAATGTCTCGGGAATTTGAATGTAACATCAATTGAGATATAACATATGAGTAAAAAATTATAAACATGTTATATTTATAGTTGACTCATCAAAACCATCAATTTTTTGCAATAAATAAGCATTATCTACCAAGAAAGAACATTATTAATTTTTCGTATGAGTATTCATATATTATAATCAAGCCTCAAGACATTCTTATAATTTATTCCTAACAATTTCTACGTTATCTACCAAATTCTAATTTTTCTAATTTAATTTCACCAACCAATGGACCCTCCATGTAGTTGGAAAGAATAATGTCGTAGACTAAGGGTGTGTTTGTTTAGTGTAAAAAAGTATCAACTAAAACTTTTCAATCTAAAACTTTTCACTCTCCATAATTATTCTATTTTTTAATTATTTTTTCACATTTTTCTATATAAACTACCCTACTTTTCAATCATTTCTACACAGCTATCCATACAACTAACCTATCTATTTTAACTTTATTCTATTTACTCCTCATTATTACTCCTATTATATCACATCACTTTCTATTGATCTGACAACTTCTACTCCAAAAACTTTTCTTCAAAAGTTTTACTTCAAATCAAACACACCCTAAAATGTCGCACCAGGCAAAAAGCTGCTGCTAATGATCCAACCGAGGACACCCAGCATGCGTACCAAGCCTCGTACCATCGAGTCAATGCCTCAGTGTCATGTAGCGGTGCAACTTGGTTCAATATCGGCCCGAACCTGGCCCACTGGACCAGTTTGGAGCAGTACTGGAACTATATGTGGATTAGCCCGAGCCCGGACCGATTTAAAATTGGTCCGATTTCGAGTTGATATGAACCTTAACCTGCAAACCCAAACTTGATTTTAAGTTCCCACGTAAAAGTGCATGTTTCAGCCCTTGCCCTAAAATTTCCTCCGAAGTCGTTTCATCCCCTGCCCTAAGCTGCTTACTATCACAGAATTGCAGCATTTAGCAACTATGACAAGCCCACATCGCCTAGGCTTGCTGTAGCCGCATGCCGCATCTTCTCCGGTAGTCTCCATTATCATTACAGCAGCTATTGTTGTCATAGCTTTTGTCGGACAACCCACCTTCTCCAGATGTGGCTTGCCACTTGCTGCTATTGTTAAGAAACCATTGGCAGTTGCATCTTCTCTGGACGCGACTTACTGTTGACATCGTAGCAGCCGTATGAAGCATCCTCTTCTCTGATGCTTCATTGCAGCAGCTGTTAGAAGCCCGAATTACCCACTTCGCAGTTGCGGGTCACAGGTTCTCATCTTCTCAAAAACCAGTGAACGCCCCATTTCATTGCAACGGCTGGACACGCCATCTTGCTGTCATTGGACACCACCTGTTACAATAAGCTTTAGGGTTTTTTCTCTTATATCGTACGATGAGGTGATATTTCTTTTTCCACGCTCAAATGCTTCCCATTCCACAGATTTATGCCACTCTGTGTATGTTCGTATAGTTGTGTTGGTATGCATTTATTAAATATTTTGATTTAATCTGTTTATTGATGTAATATATGATTAGATTGTTCTGATGCACACAAAAAATTTTAACTGTATTTATATGTTATGAAAATGATATTTATAACTGTATTTATATGTTATGAAAATGATATTTAGGTAATTATTTAAATATAGACAGTTCAAATAACATACAAGATAAGATTAGTGAACAAAAGAACAATGGTATATGCATTAAGTTATATTTTCATGTGGTATTAGTTATATTTTTTAATATACATACATATATATGTATTATTTATCCTTAAGTTTAATTAAATAATATAACATCCAATTGTTGCATTTCTTTTTGGGAAAAAGAGTTTGGCTTGGCGGTAGTAACAAGACAAGAAAATAAAAATTATGTTGGAAAATTAGAATGTTTTATTTTGTTTTGTTGTAACTTAAGGGCTTCAGTTGAATATTGTAAATGGATTAGGATTAGAATGTTTTAAATAAGTTAGAATTAAGATTAGGATTAGGTTACAATCCATACAACCTCATCCATTAACATTCGTAGTCGTAATACGAACACAAGTTGAATATCTTTATTTGTAAATCTAATAATATCTTTACGGACCAATGGGGCGCCAAACAGACCAATGAGGCTTTAACCTCGTTAGTAACTCCCTTGGTCGCCACTGCTACGGGAGTTTGCAACATGAATAAACATTTTCAATATTTTTAAATATAATAATGCTTTCATCTATCAAAATATCCTTTACTAGAACATAAAATTCTCTCCTCCCTTTTTTTCAAAGAATGAGTTTTATAATATTGTCATAACGTTGTATTTTAATGAGAGATACTTCCATGAATTACTTTTTCTACATAATTCCTTTCATTTTTAATGTTTAGATGGTTGATGAAAAATTTATTTCATTTATTGTGCATAACATCACTTATATTATCATGAAAACCTTTCCATTTGTCTAAAATTACTTTATATTAACCCGACCTATAAATATGTAAAATTGATGTAATAAAATAATTTAATGCTAAATACCAATTTTTAAGTAGTATTTTCAATATCTAAACCATCTAAAATATCATTATTATATCGATAAATGATTCTATAAAATATTACTACACTCGAATATATATATATATAAATGGATCTAAGCATTTTTCCTAATTTTACACATAAATATAGTTATTTTTGAACAAATACGACACATGCACATATTGAATTTGAATGAAACTTGAACTCATAACTAAATAAATGTGTTAAATATAATAAATAGATTGAATTTTTTATCAATTATCAAAATCTTAAAATTTAAAAGAGTTACATGGAATCTCTTCGATATAATGTAACTTGGTTATATTGAAGCGATCCTGTATTTTAATAATGATATACGAAAATGGCTTTTTTTTGTCTTAATTAAGGTTTTAATGAAAGATTTTTAGCAAAAACACATAAGAGCATGGTCATATTTGAAAATTTAGTGAAAATAAATGATCATCTTTATCATTCTTAACAATAAGAAGAAGAATATAGTCTAACTTCTGTTTTTGACAAAGATCTTTTTTCATTGGGTTGATGCTTCAATTGCCGTTGCACCCTGCCAATTCGGGCATGCGTTGGCATAGAAAAATTATTTATTTAAATATAAAAATAAAATCAATCCGCATACATATATTATTTTTACTTTTGAATCTACATTACAATTTTTTCCCTTAAAACTTTTCTTATACATGCTTGGGAAGAAGAGAAAAATAAAATAGTTGCCACAATTTTTTCCCATTTTTTTGTGTTTTTATATGATAAGATGATATTTTAAATATCTAACTAGTTTGTTGTTTAATTATTACTTCAGACCATAATATACACACACTATTTATTGTATTTATTAGGAAATTTGAGCTTCAATTCTAGGCATGGGATTTTATCTTCATACACTATTTATTTTATTTAGGAAAAATTTCTTCGTTTCCCACAACTTTGACCATTATTCTTTTTATACCCGTAACATTTCAAAAATTCACGGGACATCAATAACATTTCATGCTTAATTCCTCTTATACCCGCACCATCATATTCTAATATGATAGTTATGGCTAATGGACACGTCCCATTCATACATCTAACTTTTGTTCATTCTGAAATTGCGCAGATAGCGTGAAATACAAAATCACACTCCCCAAACATTACTATCAAAAAAATACCCTAACCTAAACGTCCAATATTTCATTCTTCTCTTCTCTTCTTCCTCACGTTGCTCCACTCTTCCACTGTCATGCTTGCCAATATCTTGTCTTCTTAACCTAAACCGACAATCCAAAGTATAGAGAAAATGCCATCTTCCCTAATTTGGTTGCAGAGATGGATAACATAGCCCCAGTCACAGACGACCAATCCACCGCCATTGAAGCCCTATAAAAGCTGCATCCCACGACCATTTCAACAATGAATTCCCCTCCACAAATCTCGTCCTTCTCCGACTACAGTTCAGCTACCAAACCACTCCAGTTCCTATATTTCACGACTGCACCACCCAATTTGTCCATTCTGTTGGCAATTAGCTCTCCCACATTAGATCAGCAATAGCTACTACCGCCACGCAATCATCTTTTCCAATTACAATCTATGCCTGAAGCCCACCATTGCTCCAACAAAGCCCATTGTTGTCGTCCTATTACACCGAACGATGAAAATCAACATTCCCATCTTCCCCATCGTCGAAGAGCAAAAAACTCATCTTAACTTCCTAGGTCATGCCACCACCCGCTACCATATTTTCCACCTCATCACTTGCTACCAACTGGTGTGTTGGATTTTCTGCCAATGAATTTGCTAGATTTGGAGAGAACCGTACCTGTTTCTGAAAATCACCAAAGTTTTCATAAGAATTTCAGGAGACGTTAGGGAAAGTGAAGGTTGTGGAAAATATGGTAACAGAAAATAGAATATTTGGAAAATTATGTGATTGATATGAAATAATAGGGGTAAAGTTGGAATAAATAGGTTTGATGGAAGATAATTGATAGAAAAAATGATTGAAATACAGTAGAAAAAGTAGAAAAATATAATAATTAATTAATTATTAAGGAGCCTTAAAATCAACAATCCCACCATTTTCCACCCATGTTTCCCATGACTAATTACCAAAGGTGGCCTTAAATTCTATTTTGGATCATGAATCAAAGGCCCTACATACTAAAAAGGAAAACTAGCTTTTTTTGAAATGCAATTCCATTTTTAATCATTTGTGTTAGGATTTACTAATTTGACAACTTGGACTCTCACATCTGCCATTCTTATGGACAAAGCAGAAATTCTTGGAGATCCCTTATCGGTCCAACAAATCCTCCTGCAAGTTCAATAACTTAAACAGGAACACATTAATTAGATCATTGCATTCAAACATTGCAGCGATTTAAATATTTTTTTTTGATCTTCCAAGCCATGCAGGGAGTCCCAGATAGTGGTCAAAGTCATTGCCCCCAGATCCGAGTAAGTGGGTG
>JAXCLR010000081.1:53804713-53821674 GCA_035584095.1 Annona squamosa
TTGGTGGAAATCTTGTAACATGGAAAAGTAAAAAACAAAATGTCGTGGCAAGATCAAGTGCTGAAGCAGAATATAGGACTATGGCCTCTACTTCAAGTGAACTGATTTGGTTGCTAGGCTTCCATATTCAAAAGGCAATGAAATTGTTTTGTGATAATCAAGCAACTATTCACATAGCGTCAAATCCAGTTTTTCATGAAAGAACTAAACATATCGAAGTCGACTATCACTATGTTTGAGACAAAGTTCAAGCGAAGATTGTTGAAACTCCATATATTAGAAGCAATGATCAACTTGCAGATATATTCACAAAAGCATTGCCAAGAAGACATTTCGAGAAAATACTTGAGAAAATGAATTTCACAAATATTTATTCACCAACTTGAGGGGAAGTGTTGATAAAATAGGTTTATTATGTAATATAATGCAAGTTGGTGTAATTATGTAATTTGTATAAACTCATCATATATATAGTGAATCCTGGCAACCCTAAAAGAGACGAAGGATTGCCGTTGTGGAGTAGGGTTTTTCCGAACCACGTAAATCTCCCTGTTATGCATGTGTGAATAGTATTCAACACGACGCTTGTTTGGACTCAATCCACCCATGGGGATTAACGGTGAATCCATTTTCTTCTTAGATCTTCTAAGGAAATTTCCAAATATACTGCTGAATTTTGATCATACTTCTTATTTTCAATAAATTGCTTTCATACTCACTGAGTTTCTTTGGAATTCTAAGATCTCTTAAAAATTTCTGTTAACACATATGAAATGACTAATTAGCTAATTTATCGGAGATACATTAGTCATTTTACATATATATTAATCTCACCCTTCACACATCAGGCAGTCTGTTAGATTTCTCCATTAACCTACTTTTGACTTTTGATTTTCTCAGTTCTTTGGTGGTGGAGTTGTTTCGTCTTATGCTCTGACATTAGTTATTAATGCTTATGAATCTTCTTAATCTCAAAAACTAGTTGGAGAGGTAAGACTTTCCCTCACACTTTAGTTCCCTCATACCCATGCCCTAATGTGTAGTAATTGTGTTACAACAACGTAGTTATATTTGCAACTATGATTAAATCTTGTGGAGTTATTTGTGATTTTTGAAACTAAATAGGTACAGTTGCAATTATGGTCAAGCTAATTGGATATCTTTGTAAACTACCCTTCATTATTTCTTCAGAGTTTTTATTCTGTTCTCATTTTCCATCTTCCTTTTGCAGCATAGAAAGTGGTTCTTGTGGAAAAGCACAGCATGAGAAAGAACGTAAAGGCAATGAATTTCACTGGTGTGTGGTTGGGAGATTCTTCATGGATTGATTGATTAATTTTATTGCAATGAAAATTTTTCGGCTTCTATATTACTACCTGTGAAAGGGGTCTCTACAAAGGAAACTGGACAGAATCTTTACTTGTAAAAATTCTTCCATAAACCGTATCTTGACCGAGTGCTTAAGGCATTGGCTATTTAAAAAAAAAGCAAGGAAAGTGATCAACCGCATAGAGTGAGTCTCAGGGTTTGTTTGGTTGGGGTTAAAACTTTTGATGAAAAGTTTTTGAGGTAAAAGTTGTTAAATAGATAGAAAATAATGTGATATAATAGAAGTAATGATGAGAAGTAAAAAGAATAAAGTTAAAATAGATAGGTTAGTTGTATGGATAATTGTGTAGAAATGATTGAAAAGTAAAGTAGTTTGTATAGGAAAATGTGAAAAAATAATTAAAAATAGAGTAGTTATGGAGAGTGAAAAGTTTTAGATTGAAAAGTTTTGGTTGACATGTTTATATCCTAAATAAACACACCCTCAATGAGGTGGATTTTTAGGTACCAATTTTTTTTCTTATCTTCCTGTAAGCTTTATATCTGAGAGTATAGGAAAAGTTATTGGAAATTATGCATGACGGTAGTGCAAAGAGACAACACCCAAAAACGTCACAGGTTTATTTATGCCAAATTGGATTGAATTGCATGTTAGAAAGTCTTTAAGGAGTATGAAGATTAAGAAGCGTAGAGGGGACATTGTATAGATTTTTTTTTAAAGAATGTGTTTAGGAAGTGATAATTTTTTCATGAAAAATTTTTGACATAAAAGTTTAAATAGAAAAAATAATATAATATATAAGGTTGGGGTAATGATGAAGAGTAAAGAAAATAAAGTTAAGATAGATATGTTAGATATATATTTAATTGTATAGAATGATTAAAATATAAGCTAATTGTATAAAAAATGGATAATGATGACGGATGTCGGTGGCCGATGGGCTTAGTCGGGTGGAAAATTTTTGATGTTTGGACCCGCGACTCGAGGGACTCTAAGTACCCTGATATTATCATTGGAGATTTGATCAATTTTTTTAATTTATTTTATGATTTATTTTAAAATTTGAAAATAATCATGATTGGCACATGTATCTTGCTTGTTTTGTTTTTTAAAGAAGGGTAATTTGCATATATATCCACATAGATTAATCAAAATTGCAAATATACCGACGTAGTTTTACGAATTGCATATTACTCCCATATAGTTTAATCAAAATTGCATATAACCTTCACGTTAACAGTTGCCTTCAAATGGAAAACTATGGAATGTTAGTAAATTGTTTTATTCCCTAAAATGCCCTTGAAAACCACTTATCTCTTCCGTTTCTGTCTAAGATTTCTTAATTTCTATCTTGTCTCATCTCTTCTGTCGAATTTTTATTAGTTTCTTGGAGTTGAAGATTTCTAAAGAAAAAAAGGAGAGAGTATGATAGATCTCTTATGGCAGCGTAATGCAAAAGCAATTGTCCTTGTAGGGTTGTGTTCTACTATCTTTGCATATGCTTCATCTAGATCATGGTTGTGGTGTTTTAAAGGGCCAACTGATGGATTTTTTTAGTCTTAATCCAGCGAATTACTGATGTTGATTTTTTCCTCTTATTCTCTGCGTAAATCCGACGTCCCATCCTTTTCATGGTTGTGGTATTTGCAACCTTAGAAAATGATCTTTAATGCCTACTTTTGTGGCCTCCTTCCATGGCCAATAAATCTGATGAAAAAGTCCATCTTTTATCATGGGTCACGCCCCATAGTAACCCTAGTTAACTCCAAATAGGGTCTGAAAATACCAATGTAATGCCCATTATGGAAGCCCCTTTCATGGTAGGCTGTACTATGGTTTCCTACAAAAGCATTCATGTCGATTATGTCACTGTTTGACGTCGTAATATTCATATTATTCGGTATCAAAACAAGGCAAAATCAATTCCATTGAAATCAAACACGGATACACAGAAACCCAAATATTCCAAGAGATGTAAGTTCTCAGCTTATCGGCAGATAAGGCATGCATTCTTTTTATTATTGCCCAAATCAATTAAGTTAAAAAATCTGATTAGAAATAGACATGACAAGTAGGCATTGGGCATAGAGATTATCAAGGGCTTGAAATTTCAATTCCCAAAGCATGCCGATGGGGATAAGGAGAAGAGAGAGGTCAAATTGAGTGCAATCATCGTCGAAACAAATGGTGGCCAACGACTTCCATTTCTCTGCCTCCATGAATATGGTTTGCACAAATGGGAGGGGAGTTTTTCTAAAATCTTTATCCATGTAATAAAGCCTCCACAATGTATATGTCGTGGGGACTGTTTTCAAAATTTCCCATATTGTTCAAGATGATGGCACACATTTTCGTTGCCCGTTCCGATGGATGAAAATGAAGGGAGGAAAGGCAAACGAAGTTCTCTCTACTTTGACGGAGACGTATATGATCAGAGCTGTTTTTTCGCCATGTAGATTTTACGAGCATGATAAATGGCTTTTCTAGTGATAATCTTGAGCTATGACGCTATGTTAGTACATGCTTCTCTTATGGCTACTAGCCTTCAATTCACATCAAAATTGTTTTTCTTGACTTTGTGGAAAAGGATAGGATTGCTAAAGAAAAGAGAGAAGTGGTTTTCAAGGGCATTTTAGAAAATAAAATAACATACTAATGTTCCATAGTCTTCCATTTAATGGCAACTGTTAATGTGATAGTTATATGCAATTTTGATTAAAATATATAGGGGTAATATGTAATTCATGAAACTATGTGGGTATATTTGCAATTTCGATAAAATTATGTGGGTATATATGCAAATTACCCTTTAAAGAACAAAATAAAATACAAAATATGTTAAAATTTCGACGAATTTCAAAGGAGAGATAATCTAAGTGGAGTACACATGAATTGATTGCAAAAATCAAGAAATTAAGGAAAAAGAGATTCACATGACAAACACATTGACCCATTAAATTGGAAATCATTTGTCTAACATAATTTATTTTATCATGTTGCTAAAAATATTTGTGTTGGTAAACTTATTTTGAACAAAAATAGCATTTGCGAGAGTGAATTAAGTTAGTAATTTATGTTATTACTTTAATAATATCGATAAAACCTAAGTATGTCAACTAGGGTATAGTTCACAGGTATGACATGCGAGGAGGTGCGCAGGTGTTGATCCTAGCTGTGTTGACAATAGCATGTGTCTCCAGTGTAATTCAATGTAATAAAAAAAATGCTAAAATAATTCAATATTGCCCCATTTTCATCCGTTTTGATGATTAAATCAATATTTAATGTACTTATTTTTAATAACTAAGAAATGAAATTTCATGCAAATTAAATGCCCAGGGCCACATCCGATGATTTTATTAAACGGATATAAAAAGTTGTTTGATTAATATATAAATTTTCAAAAATTGTTAATTCAATGTCTAGATCATCTAAAATATCATTCCTAAATAAAAGAATAATTCCATAAATTACTACAATATAGCCCAACTAAATGAATGATTATATATTTTAAGCAGATATGGCCCAACTAAGACCTAGATTAAAATAAATTTTGTTATCATGGTAAAACAAAATCAGTGAATTAAATGTTGATTTAACTATAATAATACGAAAAATTAGGGGCAAAACTAAAATATTTTAGTGTTGTTGACACCATTAAAATGACACCTAATAATTTACAATACATCATATGAAAATTCCAAATATATATGATTTTTGAAATCATAAATAAATAGACATGATAAATTATTTAGATTTCGGAAAAATTTTTGAAATTAAATACAAGAGGCTATGTCGATATGTCCATGTAGCAGGCTATTTTAAATTATCATGCCCACATAATGTATCAGAATATTATAACAATTTATTGCATGGAAAAAATTTAGATCATATAATTATTTAATTAGCAGTTTTGAAATTAATACATAAATTAAAAAATAATTAAACGAATTTGATATTTTTACTAAATCATAATACTAATTTAGATGAAATTTAATTTTGTGGTAGAAAAATAATTATGAATATGGTGAACGAATTAAATTTCATGGAATCATCAGGCTACAACCAACCCATGAGTTTTGGCGAGTTTATTTGAGGAAAAAGGTTCCAATTCCATGGAATTGAAGCCCGCCCACATTAAAAAAATAGAATAAAATACATCCACAGCTACAAGGCCTTTAGTCCATAATCCGTATTCCATCTCAATATCTCATGCCAAAACTTGATTTTAGAAACACACTTCCCAAGGAAAAAACGACAAGAATACTTTTAGTACACAAGATGGATGCGGAGGTTACATTCTTAGCTTCGAAAACCCACACGCAACAACATTACGTACGACTAGGAGTGGGAATTGGGATGGGTCGACCCATGACCTGGCTTTGACTCAATCAATTTTTGGTCAGGTAAAACCAATATATTTTTTACTAGTATGGGGATGAGTCAGGAATTTTGACCCGAATTCAAAAATAGGGTCGAGGTGAGTCAACCATGTCCTGACCCAAAGAGTCTGACCCGCCCCGCATATATAAATTTATTAAAAATTATAAGCCTATATTTAAATATTATTATTATTTTCTTTCAAATTTCTCATCATTTTATAATCAACTTTATCAACAATAAAATAATCAATTTATTCAAAAAGCAATATAAGAATCAGTAAAAAAACTTGTACATATATAACTCTTATATGTAACTATATATTAACCTATTTTAATAAACGTATATTATATTTTCAAATGTTTTGTTTTCTTAATTACGTCTTTTTTAATAATTAGTGAAATATTGGAACATATAATATTTAAATTTAGTATAGATGTATACTTATGTTTGATAGAAATGTAAATTTTGAAAATTATCTTTTTTGACCCGTATTTTTTACCCGACCCACTATCCCAAAATCGGTTCGATACCGACCCGAATTTTGTCCCGAGACCTAGTAAAAAAAATAAAAGTCAAACTGACATTGTCCCGACTCAGTATAAAATAAGGGTTGAACGAAATTTTTGAAAAGTAGGGTCAGGGTTGGGCAAACCCTAACCCGTCCCAACCCACCTCGATTCCCACCCCTACGTACGACATCTAGAGTTGGTACAATCATGATCGTAACAATTTTTTTATGGGTATATTTACATACATCTCAACACATTATATTGTAATTCTGAGACATTCTTACAAATACGGAGATACATAACTCTTCCAAATAAATCTGGAGACATAGCCCTACTAAAGAATTAGGAAGACACAGCTTCCACCTAGCCAAAGGGAGACAACAACTCCCACTCCACCTCAAAGGGAGACCATTTTTTTTGGGGCCGAAATCCTAACGTGGCATTCGAACCCACGACCGCAGCCCCGCCAAAACACTTATTACGGTTGCAGCCACCAACCGAGCACACCTCGGTTGGTTATGATTGTGATAATTTTAAATGCACCCACGTTGGTGTATTTGATGGATTTTTAAAAGACATTTCGAACTTTTTTATGCAATTGTTAATTTAAGTTTATTTAGCACATATATAAATTTTTACCACTTTTGAAGATTTGCAGATATTTTTTGGATTTTAAAAAATCAATGGCAGTTTTGTACTTAACAAATTATAAAATTGCCATTAATTTAAAAAATCTAAAAAGTATTTATGAATCTCAAAAAATGTAAAAATTTATACAGATACTAAATACAACTATATTAACAATAGTATAAAATTTTTTTAAAAAATAAAAAATGAATTTTTGCACTTGGGTGCACTAGACTACAATCAATTTTGATACTATCTGTATCACTGCGTGATGACTAAACTTGAATGTGAGTAAATTTATGTTCTTGATCAACTGAGGGTCATTTGTTAAAGTCTATATGTGGAGTGAGGTGGGGCGGGGTGCGGTGCGGTGATGTAGGGTGGGAAATGTCTCATCCTCAATATTTCTCCACAAATCATCTAATACTTTAATAACTCTATTTTTCTAATTTTACCCCATACATTTTAATTTTTTTTTCGACTACACTCCAACAATTCTATTTATTCCAACTTTGCCCTTATATCAATCACATACATCTCAAAATACTTCATTTTTATTCTCCACTCATCTCATAATCCCACCAAAAAATTTGTATTTCTTCAACTTCCCTCTTTGTCTCTATTTTTTTCCCAATTATCGCATGAGACTACTCATACTTTACATGCACACTTGCACACCAGTAAGCATGTATACGAATTTGGATAGCTACATTTGTCTAATTTATCCCTTTCTGAGAATTGTCTTCAATTAGTTATCTGATCATCTAAGGAAGTGACACGATAAAAAAACCATAATATCATTCATAGATAACTTGTTAAGATAAATTTGATCATAGAAAACATTTCTTTTTCTATAATTGCTCTAATTTTAAAATTATTTATTTATCTCTTCCCATACAATGGAGATTTGATGTGCAGAAAGCGGTAAGTGAAGCCAATAGTGAAGTTAACCTCAGTCGCGACTTGAGTGAAGTTGCATTCCAAGTCGGCTTCATTCAAGACTTCAAATCAAGACAGATAAAAAAAATGTAAACGTTAGCACATTTATTACGCGATATCTACGACCAAATGACCATATTTGCTTCAAGACTTTAAATACTTCAATATAACTGATGTTTGAAGTTGGCTAGATAATTCATTATCCTCTTATGTTCTCTTCTTCAAGAATTTAAAGTTGTAAATTCAATATTTCAAGACATGCACTTAATTGCAACCGTTCAAGCTTCATCTAATACTTTCTTTCTGCAACATTCAAGAGCTTATTACGCCACATAGTTCTACACAATTCAATAAAGTGTAGATTTTTTATTAAATATTTGTTTGTGATTTGTTGGAATAGGGTGAAACAATGTTAAGCGATTGACACAAATTGAGATTTTGTTAGAGTGGTGCTTACAAACCGTTTATGATTGTCTATCAAGCCACCTAAAGCTAAAATCCAAAAAAGAGCTTAGACTATAAGTTATATTGTGATTTAATAGTGAAACTCGGGTCTTAAGAGATGTGGCTTTGAAAATTAAAGTAGATGGTTATCTGTACTATCATAAATCCTATGTTTATTTGTGTGTGTAACTATCCCTTGTACTATCATAAATCCTATGTTTATTTGTGCGTGTAACTATCCCTTGCATCTTCTGCACAATACTCACTCTCTAAGTTTTAGTTTAATTTAATTAATGGGGATTTGAAAAAAAGTTATCTTTGACTAAACGAAAATTTTAATAACATATTTCCCCTCTTGTGTTAAGCCGATTAAACGGGACCAACAATTGGCATCAGAGTAAACTTTAAATTATTTTTGAAGTGATTTCATTATTATTGTATATACATGGCTTCCCAATCAACTTCTATCTCGACTTTTGTAGAAAGGCAATCATTTACAAGGAAACCATTTTTTTATAATAATGATTTAACGTATTAAGGGTTGAGAATGAAATAACTTATTATGACTATAGATATGGATTCATAGATAGTGATATACAAAGTGTCACTATGCTAAAAGGGGACAAGACTATTGAGTGGAGATGAGGTAAAAGTAGTCAAGAGCAATAATAAAGCTATGAATTCTTTATTTTGTGCACTCTCCGTTGCTAAATATGATAGAGTATTCTCATGCACAATGGCTAAAAAAATTTAGAATACCATGATCTCAATATATGAGGAGACTTTCCAAGTACAAGAAAATACAAAAAATATTCTTATGAGAGAACTAGAAAATGTTAGGAGAAAGGAAGGTGAAAATATTTGCAATATTTTCAAAATTAACAACTATTCTAAAAGGTTTTGGAAAATTAATTTTCAAATCTGAGCAAGTCATGAAGAGATAAGAGCCTTACCCAAATTATAGCTCTTGAGGAAGCAAAAGACCTCAGTACACTCATATTGGAAGATCTGATTAGTTCACTCATATCTCATGAATTAATCAAGAAAAAATGATGAGTACAACAAGTAACAGAAAGTCATAACTCTAAAAGTAGCTAACCAAAACTTCAATAAATCCTCAATTAATTCTTAAATCGATGATGAAGAACTACTCTTCATTATAAGAAATTTTAAAAAGTTTGTGAAGAAAATGAAGAACACAAGCTTCTCAAAAGCTTACCAAAACAATAAGAAAAGCAAGAAGTAAAGGGGGAAAAAAACTATAAAAGGCTTCAAGCATAGGGAAATAGGTCTTGTGCAAGTTGGATGTCCTCTACTTGATGAACACAAATCAAAAAAGAAATAAGAGAGGAGAAAAAGAATCAATTCAAAAAAGAATTGTAAGTAAAGATTTAAAGAAATATATGTAAACAAAGAACCATCCCTATCCTCAAGTAACTCATTAAATAAAGATAAGGACATGAAAAATTATGCAAGAATATGTTGCATGACATAAATTCAAGAATGTAACTCTTATATATGCTTCACAGCAAATGAAGAAGGATCAAAGAGCAAAAGATGCAAATTTAATATAAAGTGATAAACAGATATTTTCTAAACCTTACAATTTTATTTCTCAATTAACTTCTTCATTATCAAATGAATTTGATAAGTGTGAAATGTTAAAAGAGTTACAATAGGGATACGATGCATTATATGTTGTAAATGACAAACCACAGATGATTTGTTGTTGTGAAAATCCATTGTGTTTGAATTTTGATTACTTGTTATTTGAATTATTTTTAAGAATTACACTCGGTATACTAGAAGATAACAATATGAGTTTCATTGAGAATGAGAATGTGGATAATAATGAAAAGGAAAAGCAAGTAGTTGATGTAAATAAAAAGAATGCTACTCTTATTACTGTTGAAAAGACTACAAATGATGATAATGATCCCAAATGAAAAGAAAGCTAAAAAAGAACAAACGGCCTTATGCAATTATTATAAAAGATCTTTCAAATGTGATAGGAAATATGATACTAGTTCATTTTTAAGATATCAAAAAATGCAAAGCTTTTCCAAAGAGGGGACAAAATAAGAGGGAAAATTGTTGATATTCTCTTCATCACGGTAAAACTCCAATAAAGAATGATGCATTAGAGTATGGAAATTTGATTGAGCTAAATATAGAAGTGGACTTGCTGAAATGATCATTATAGATAAAAAAAACCATTTAAGATTATAGAGCAAGAGGGACTGAAATAGGTTAGCATGCTAAACCACAGTTTAAATAAATGATTAGGAAAACTATTGCCAATAATTGTTTGCGATTTATGAAGATGAAAGGAAGAAATTAAAGAAGATTTTTGAAGATAAAGTTTAGAGTGCAAGTTTGACTATAGGCTTGTGAACTTTTATTTTGAATGATGGTTATATATGTCTCATAGCACACTACATTTATGATAAATGGAAGTTACATAATAAAACAATTAACTTTTTTATGCTTTTACTTCTACATATCAGTGATGTCATTACTCAAGTAGTTGAGGATTATTTCTTAAGTTGGGGATTAAATAGAATCACCACTTTGACAATTGATAATGCATTTATAAATGATGTTGCATTAAAAATTCTAAGGAGAATGTTAGTGAAGGTTTTTAGAAAGTGAGAGTGACCACTTTTATGTACATTGATTGCTCACATAGTGAAGGAGATTATTCAACAAGGGCTAAATGAAGTTAATGAATAATTAACAAAAGTCAAAGATGTATCAGATTTATAAGAGGATTCCCATAGCAAGAATATAGTTTTAGAGTATATTGTGAGAAAAAAAATTAATTTCAAACTTGTGTTGAACATGGATATATCTATAAGGTACAATTCTACTTAACTAATATTGAAAAAGCTTTAAAGTATTAAAAAAAAATTGACCAACTTGTGTTTTATGATGCTACTTTTGCAAAAGAAGACAATCCTTCTGATAGTGCTTGGAGTTAATAAAGCAATGTGTTCTTTTTGGAATATTTTTATGATGTTATAAATATATTATTTAGAACCTCATATGTTACTTTTTCTTTTTACCTAAATGAGGTTTATAAATTGAAATATTATTATTTGAATTTTCTACTTTAGAAGACCTAATCTTTCGAGACATGTCCAGAAAGACGAAAAAGAAATTTGATAAGTGTTCGGTTAGCTTTGATAAAAAAAAAACATGTGCTTGTTGATTGCAAATGTCTTGGATCCAAGATGTAGTTTGAATTTTGTAAAATTTTACTACTCACAAGTGTATGGCGTTGACAAGGTTAAAAAAATCAATAATAATGTGAAACTAAATTTGAAACCCTTTTTAAGGCTTATAAGGTTAAATTCTCTCGTCAAGCTAAATGAAAGTAGAAGCCTCAACACAAACAAAGGTAAAAGAACCTTCAAAAGCACCATATCTAAAATTTTTTGCAGCAAATAAGAAAACATAAATTAATAAGCACTTAAAAAATACTATGATGAAGGATAATGATTTTGACATCTTGACATGGTGGAAAGTAAATGCTCGTAAGTATAAAGTATTGTCTCACATGACACATGATTTATTAGCTATTCTCATGTCCATTGTCTCAGAATTAGCTTTTAGTAGCAATAGACATGTGCTTGATTAATGTAAGAGTTTTTTGTCTCCAAGACTTGTGAAATGCTTAATATTGGATGAAATTAATGCTAAAAGTATATTCATTTGAAGAGGATGCAGATAAACTTACCATAGACATTGCAGGTAAGTCACCGAGATCTATATCTAACTCTTTCATTTATACTTAAAATGAATTTTTTTTTAATTTTAGAAGTCATTAATTGATTTGTGTTTTATATGTTGCAGTCATTAAAGATGAAATTGGAGAAGGTAGTGGTTGTCCTCTTTGTCCTCTGACAAGTGCGAAGGTTATACACATTAATTTTTTAATAACTTCTGCTTTCTCTTTGTCCCCCCAACTTGTTATGCTACATACATATTTCATCCCTCAAAAAAATATTTTGATTTTCAGGGAAGAGCATTGTTATTAATGAACTTGTGAAAAATGACAATAAAGAACAATTGACTTCTTGATTTTATGATGAATATATTGTAGTAGAAACTAGGTGCTTAAATTTTGTGCGTTGGACTAATATGTATAGTTCATGTGTGACTAAACTTAAAACTTTCATTGAAAAATAGATTGAACGACTTATACTATTAGTTTTATTGGTTGTGATTTTTGTTTTTTTATGTGCATATTCATGTACCAATTGTAATGGAAAGTGTTATTGAATGTGGTTTTATTTTATTAATTACATTTGCATATGTGTTATTCAGGTTTTGCCTTCTATAGGATTCTATTAGTTTTATTGGTTGTGATTTTTGTTTTTTTATGTGCATATACATGTACCAATTGTAATGGAAAGTGTTATTGAATGTGGTTTTATTTTATTAATTACATTTGCATATGTGTTATTTAGGTTTTGCCTTCTATAGGATTTCAAAATCATATAGAAAGTATTATCAATGTTCTTCGCACTTTTTAGGTATAATTGTTATCATACCACGTATTTAAACAATTTTTATTTTAATTCCAAATGCAACATTCACATTATTTTTGTTGAACGTGAACAAGAAAGACATTGAATGAGTTCAAGAATTAGCTGTTTAGACGTTTGTGTTATGAATAGAATTCTGAACGTGGCATGTTTCATTATTATGTTCTAATAAAGTTAAATAGATATTCATGTTTAATTAAGTAATGGATATTTTATTTCGACTAATTAGTATTATGTCCAAATATAATATTTAAATTTAGCATAGTATGTCTTTATACTTGACAAGTTCATAATTTTTAAAATCTTCCTACATAACCTGCAATTTTTGTCGAACTTGTTGTTCTAATACCAACTTGAAGTTTATCCCAAGATCCATTGAAAAAAGTAATGGTTAAATTGACTTTATCCCAACACGTATAAAAATAATATTCAAATAAGATTTTTAAAAGTAGGGTTAAGGTTGGACACACTTCAGCCCATTCCCAATTCTCACCCCTACTTAGATGTTATTGCTACGAATTCGTATAACATATGAACATCGAGTCCTAAGGCCAGCAGTTATTCTCCAGTTTCATTGGTAATGTCTTGTTCATGGATTTGACACAACATGGGTTTGGCATTGAACCATTGATATTGACATATATATATGTTTTATGTTAAGGAGCCTCATTAAAAAACCACACTTCAACAAGTTTAAAACTTAGTGAATGGGTAGAAAAAAGTGTACCAAATTTCATTAAGGGTGTGTTTAGGAATGGTTAAAACTTTTAATGAAAAATTTTTAAAAGTAAAAATTGTCAAATGATGTGATATGATAGGAATAATGATGAAGAGTAAAGATGATAAAGTTAAAATAGATAGGTTAATTGTGTGGGTAGTTGTATAGAAATGATTGAAAAGTAGGGTAGTTATATGGAAAAATGTGAAAAATGATTAAAAATATGATGATTGTAGAGAGTGAAAAGTTTTATATTAAAAAGTTTTAAGTTGACAATTTTTCTTCTTTGCCAAACACACCCTAAATGTTCAGAAAGTCATGACAAAGAATTGTAGAGATACAATCAGGTGGGGAACTCACCCATAAGGCCATAAACAATCTTTGACATTTTTAGTAGCCCTAGCAAGCAAATGAGCATAGACATTTACTGAACCATAAACATGAAGTACTGAATGATAAACGTGAAAAAATTCAACAAAATTATGCTTCACAGCCAAATCTCCCCAATAGGATGTTTAAGGTTGAATAAGATTTTTCCATTGCCTCAACTTCCAATTATGAGTGGGTATAGCATTTGATAAATTTTTAAAAGAAAAATTGGTAAGGTATATTGGGAAGTGATAAAACTTTTGATGAAAAATATTTTATATAAAAAATTTTAAAATGAGAGAAAATAATGTGATATTATAGAGGTAACAATGAAGAGTAAAGAGAATAAAGTTAAAATAAATAGGTTAAATATATATATATATATAGTTGTGTAGAAATAAAAAGTAGGCTGTTTATGTAGCAAGAAGTGAAAAATAATCGAAAATAGGACTGTGAAAAGTTTTATTTTCAAAAATTTTTAGTGTAAAGAAACATCCCTTAATATAAAAGTTTTGTAAATGAAAGAAGTGATTTGATATGATTAGGGTAATGACGATGAGTAAAAAAATTAAAATAGATATCATAATTATATGAATAGTTGTGAAGAAATGATTGAAAATAAAATGGCAGTTTAGAAAGAGATAAAGAAATAATTAGAAAATAGTATAGTTAAGAAAAATGAAAAGCTTTAAATTAACATGTTTCTTGGAATGCCAAACATGCCCTTTAACTACACATTATAATAATGCTACTAGATTTGGCAAGGTGTTTAAGAAAAAGACATATATTTTAACTTGTTTCAATGGAGGATTATAGCAGCTGTTGCCAATCGAGACGTTACTTAGGGGGTGTTGAGAAGTGATAAACTTTGATGAAAAATTTTAGGTTGTATTTAGGAAGTAATAAAACTTTTGAAGAAAATTTTTTATGTAAGAGTTTGTCGAGTGGAAAAAGTTAATATAATATGACAGGAGTAATAATAAAAAGTAAAGAGAATAAAATTAAAATAGTTAGGTTAGATGTATAGATAATTTTGTATAAATGATCGAAAAATAAGATAATTATATAAGAAGAAGTGAAAATTAGTAGAAAAATAGAGTAAATATAGAGAATGAAAATTTTTAGTTTGAAAAGATTTTGGTATAAACAAACACCCTTTTGGTGTAAAAGTTGTTGAAGTGAGGAAAAATAATGTGATATGATAAAAATAATGATAAGAAATAAAAATAATAAAGTTAAAATAGATAGATTAAATGTATAAGTAGTTGTGTGAAGATAATTAAAAATTAGGTAGTTTGTATGAAAATATATGAATAAATAATAAAAAATATGGTAGTTATAGAGAGTGAAAAATTTTATATCAAAATAAACACATCCTTAATTTACTATTTATTTTTCCCGTTAATGACCAAGGTTTAATGGGACCCAACCTTTATAAATGCTAGTGCTACTCTTACTAAAAAAATATTTTTTGGTAAAATTTTAAATTTATTTAGTATCGGTCTCGCTTCTATAAAACCTTTTTTCTACGTAACTCCCTCTATTTTTGAAATTTTTATAGTTGATGAAAAATCTACTTCATCCATTTTGTTTAACATCATGTCTAGTATCTTAAAAACCTTTTTATTTTTTTAATTTTACTGCATATGGGTTCTATCTATAAATGTGTAAAATAAACATAATAAAATGGGTCAATATTAAAATATTAACTTTAAAATAGTTTTTTTTAACATCTAAACCATTTAAAATATCAACAATGTGTAAATAAATGATCGTATAAAATATTATTGTATTCTAATACATGTATGAATGGTCTAAGCATTTTTCATAATTTACGCATGAATATACATATTTTTGAGCAAACATGGCCATGCGCATACTTGATTTCGATGAAACTCCTAGCTAAATAAATAATATTGAATACAACGAATGAATTAGATTTTCCATTAAGGATCAATATCTTAAAATTTGAAAGGGTTACATGTGATCGCTAAGTGGAGCTCATTTAGTATTTTATTTTGATTTTTAAAAATTTAAAAAAAAACTAATATTTAAAGATAAAATATTTAAGTGAGACCCAAACATTTATTAAAAATTTTAAAATATAAAAATAATTTTTTCAGTCAATAGCCATAAGATCTCAAGAATGTTTAAAATACAACAAAAAGCAAGCTTACAAGGATTAAAATATAAAGGCAACAATTTTAAGGTACAAAATGCAAATATCAATGGGCTTAAAATGCAAAATACCCCTCCAGTAGGGGAACATGCAGCTGCCTAAATTTGAGGTAAACCGACAAAAGGATATCATAAAGGATGGGGCTGACTGTATGCACCAGCGTGCATGTAGCCTTAGTTCACCTGAGTGCATTTCGCCCATTTTTTTAATAAATTTTATCGAAATTTTTTATAAAAATATAAAATTATTAATTTAGATTATTTAACATATGTATTAATTTTTACCATTTTTGAAGACTTTTAGATATTTATTTTTTATCTTTTAAAATTAGTAGCGTTTTCCTAATTCATAAATTAAGAAAATGCCACTAATTTTAAAAATAAAAAATAAATATCTAAAAGTTTCAAAAATAGTAAAAATTAATATACATGTTAAATAAACCTAAATTGACAATAATATAAAATTTTCAAAAAAAATATTAAAAAAATAAGTTCCTATATAATAATCCCAAAAGAGGCTTTTTCTACTAACCAGAGGAAGAAATTGTGGTGCAACCAGCCTCAAATAGATGAATTCACAGCTGGAAATAAAAATACACAAAAAAGTCTTTTGCAGTTCAAGGCATTCACATTTGCCATTGCTCTATTTGGGAAATGATTTTATGATCAAAATCCGATAAATCTTATACATACACATGATTTTATTTTTAATTTTATTTATATTTTTATGAATTTATAAAAATTTTAAATATACTTATGTTGCCTAAAATTCTATTTATACTTACAACTCTTTTTGTAAAATGACGAATACGAAGAAACCCTAATTATAATTTTGAACTAAAAATAAAAATTCATATTTAAATAATTTTTTATACTTTTATACCTTTAAAATCATATTGTTACCACTACACAAT
>JAXCLR010000081.1:53881654-53901264 GCA_035584095.1 Annona squamosa
AATATGATAAATTATTATATATTATATACTACCATAATTATTAAATGAATTAGCAAAAATGCACAGACCAATATGGCCGAATTCGTAATTTTCAAATGGGCCACAAATAGATAATTAATCAAGTTAGCATGAATTAAATAACTATAAAATAAGTTAAATTAGAATAGTTTAAATAATTATGCAAGTAATTATTTATGTAAAATTTGGATGGGAAGCATGAGTTAAATGGGGATGATTCTAGCCTAATTATTTCACACTTTTAGAATGACGTATACAACTCTATGATATATGAACCATGTATATCCGTTGGCGTCAATTTCCATTAAATTAAATGGGGTAGGCTCCAAAAAGAAGAAGAAGAAGAAGATACGATCATTCCTATGTGGATTGCTAAGCATGACTATTAAAGGATACGAGATACTTGATACTATTTAGGACATTTGCTTTTATTGAGATTTTCTAAGAATACAGCGACGATGCATGGAAATTGAATTAGGATAGAATACGTGAATATATAAAAAGGAGGAAGCTTTAGATTCCATTTTATTCTCTCCAGGTAGCTAAAACGCCGGGGTCATTTGATTGTCTAAGCAAAAGAAGAAGTTGGGCTTAGAATGACTTCTCATCCAGGTAGGCTTGTTGGTTCCATTAATTTTTTATTTTAGAAATTCTCCGGTCTAATCTAATAACAAAGATGAATATTCAAAACTCAGGAGAGTATGAAAGTGAAATTTTATTTTATTTTCATTAACCTTTGATTGATAAGTAATTTTACATAAAGGATTGCTGGATGATTTAGACTATTAAGATATCTAGTTATCCGTTAATTTGAAGCTTGACTAAAATTACGCGTTAAAATAATAATAATAATAATAATAATAATAATAATAATAATAAGGAAGGATAGTTAACATGAGAAAATAATTGGTCGTTGTTTTATCTAAGTACGTAATAGCTTTATGGAGTTATGGGTATTATTTTCTCTTTTGAAGTTTTACTGATTATAATTGATGATGGAGTTTAAAGGAATGATTTCAATTGAATATCCAACATTCACACGTGGATTTCAAATATTCAATGTTCATATGTCCATCATATGTAAATTTTTAATAAAAAATGGTATTTAAAATTAATAGAAATTGATGTTTACCTATAAGGATACTATTAGTTTTTGCTAAACCCATTGTTGTATAATAAATTTTAATTATATAAAATTATGATCAGGTATATCACTCAGTGATAATTGGAAAAGTATGGTTGACAATTAGAGATTTGTGTTGACAAAAGTTATATGCTTTGGACCAAATTTTGCATTAAAAAGGGTAAAGGAATAGTAACTTGAAGATAAAAGAGGTAAGTAGGACTTGTTTTGAACTGAATGAATTATTTTATATTTCTTGGGCATGTATATTTTGGATGTCGATGATTTGTATTTTTCTTTAAATGATTAGATCTGATTGAGATTGATTTATTGTGATGTCGAATTTGAACTTGATTTATAAATGGTATACGTTAGCATTATATTTTGGACATATGCGTGTGTGCATGGCGTGTTAGCATTTCCATGAGCCATGGCTGAAGATGACGATCGGTGATTGAGAAGTGTTGTTTGTGATCATAGATGACAATTGGTGACATACCGCCGACTGGGGACCAGGGTATGATTTAGCCATTGATGATTGTGGGCCATGATAAACCATCGGGCCATTGTGATGTGGTATTTGGAAAACACATTTGTTGGTATTTATTGTGGGGCCAGTATTTATTTCACTTCCTTGTCAATTAACTTGGTATGGTGTTTCCCGCATTTGATTTTCTCATGCTTAGCACTGATGTAAGATAGGGCAAGATATCGAACCTCCCCATTGTATTTGACTTATGTGATCAGAAGATCATGTGTATGTATTGGAATGATTGATCATGAGCATGCACATGGTATTTATTCGAACATTATTTATGATTTATTTGAAAATATGCATATTGTTTAAAACTCATTTTGTTTAATTTATGTTTTGATTTTACTTACTGAATTTGCCCGGGCTCACCCTATTTTATCCTAATTTAGGTGACAGGTACGCAGGTGGAGACCAACGTAGGGTTGGTACACCAGATCGAACTAGGACATGATGAATCCAAATTTTGATTATTTATTTTGAGTTTTTAAGAGTGATGTAGGGACAACCTAATTTCCTATATATTTTATGAATTTGAGCACTTGGGTGTCACTCGGTTTATATGTGATGAAATATCTAATTTTATAGTAGTCTATAAAACACTTGATATTATATCATAATTTATATTATTACACCTGTGTGTTCTGTCCATTATCACTGATCCTGTCTTATTGGTAGCCATAGTTGACTGAGCCATCGGGGTGCTACATAAGTGGTATTAAAGCCAACTCTCGATATCCTACTGGTGTGTCCAGCGAGGGCGCTGGAGCCCTAGGGGGGTGAATCTGATATCCCACATCGGTTAGGAAGAGGGAGGGAGTCCGGGCTATAAGTGGAAGCCGCTTGAGTTACACTGTCGAGGCGCCTTTTCGGGAAGGACGAGAGCGTGAACCCAGAAAGACAAAACCGCGCGGGCGAGGCCCAAAGCGGACAATACCTGTGACAGTAAGGGTCAGGGCGTTACATAATGGTATCAGAGCCGACTCCCGACCTCCGACCGATGATGTTCAGCGGGGACGCTGGAGGCCCAAGGGGGGTGAATGTGATATCCCACATCGGTTAGGATGAGGGGGGAGTCTGGGCTATAAGTGGAGGCTGCCAAGTACCTTAATGAGGTGCCTTTTGGAGAAGGACGAGATGCGTATGAACCTAGAGGGGCAAACCGTATGGGCCGAGGCCTAAAGAGGACAATACCTTACTGTTATGCCTGGGGTGTTACAAACGGTCATTTCTTAAAATGATACTTTTGTCACCAAATTTAATTCAAAGTACTTAATAAAAGGTTAAAATCAAATATCTCTTTAAATAACTATTTAAACTAATTTTTAACTAAAATCACCCATTATACACATTGTAAGTCTCATAAGGAATGTTTTTAATGGATTATATAAGCATTTTTACGTCTATATTTACCTATAAAAATTAGTCTGTATTTTCTTAAAATACATAATCACTACCCTAAATATTCTTTAATATCATTATATTTGGACATCTATAATTTTGATCAAGCTGAAATTTCATTGGATAGCTAATCAAATGATTATCTTGCTATTTGATTTTCACAACTCTCTAATTATTTCTAAAAATATGGTTATCTAATGATATTGCATTTTCTACCGTTATTTACTACGCCTCTTTGAAATAAATAAAATTACAACACTAAAGATTTCAATAACATTTTAACTACCTATTGACAATGCGAGAAATTTCATGAATGACTTAGATCTAAGATATAAATTGCATATATTGTAAAATTAGTATGATTAACTGAGAAAAGATTTTATGCGGGCGTACCTTCAAAAAATATTTTCTTCTTCTTGGTCTCCATTTCCTCTGCTCGAAACCGCTAACGGTTGGCCATAAGTGTTGTCTGCCATATCATATGATTAATGAATTCCACCATTTCCTTCTTTTTCATTTTCAACAAAGCGGCTTCACATTTCACAGTGGCTATTAATGCCTGGGCCTGTAAGGCTGTAACTGTTGTATGGTCGAACTCTTGTTCCATAGCTATAATTATAGCTTTCCAACCAACCAACCATGAATTGCGTATAACAGTTATCCATTACTATTTGTAAATAAAATTAGTTTCCCAACCCCATTTATAGTAGGGTTAGATTATTTATTTTAGAAAAAAGTAAGTTACATAACCCGATTTGTGTGAACCTGATTTGAAAAGTGGGTTGATTAGAATTAAATACTTTTCAACCGTACCTGACCTAATTTGATATCTTGGTGTAAAATATAATAGATTATTAAAAAAAATCACACGTTATTACATAATATATAAAAATTAGCCAGAAATCATTGCTTTTTAAAATAAGATTATTTTGCAATTATATTACTACATAAATCATAAATCGGAAGGTATTTCTATAAAAAAGATTGATTTTTACATATACATAAAATCATGCTTTAAAATAGATCTAATTAAGTAAAATATTTTTAAATATTATGTATTTATGAACCCGATCCGAACCAATTTTTATTAAGTTAAAATAGGGTTGAATTAAGGTGTAAAAAATAGGATTAAAAGTAGAGTTGGGTTAAGATTTTTATAAAGAGAGTTAGGGTTGTATTTATCTCAACCCAAGCAAACTCCACCCAATTTACACCCTTCGCCATTGTGAGGCTATCAGCAGTCCATTTGATCTTCCAACATATTGCAGCCTGAAAATTACCACTCTAGTCCCTAAGAACTGCTCTAATACCAATACGACTTCCCTTTTGATTTCTGCTTCTATCTACATTCATTTTGAAACATCCCTCAGCTAGTTCCACCCAATGTGGCTTTAGCTCCAAACAGTGGGAACCCGTACCGCACAAGGAGCTCAATTTAGAATCAGACCTGAATCTGTCCTTCGAAGATAGTAATAAAGGCTCTACATTTAATTCTATTAGATAAACCCATCAGGTTAGTGGTGATGCGAAAGGTATCTATGTGATCCCGAGAGTTTGAAACTCCGCTACACATCTTCATGGAGACAGCTTTGAATTTGGGAGGTAGGTGTTCATTGCTGATTTCAGCTATGAAGGGAGAACATCTCACTTTTCTAAAGCAACATGAATTGGAGCTTCAAAGAAGGGATTACCTATACCGGGAGTACCAGCATTGCCGTCAGTATCCCCAGTGTTAGGAATAGTTCCTTCAAAGGGGACATTTTGTAGCGCCCCGATGGCTCAGTCAACAGTGGCTACCAATAAGATATGATCGGTGATAATGGGGAGAACACACAGGTGCAATAATATAAATTATGATATAATATCAAATGTTTTATAGACTACTATAAAATTAGATATTTCATCACATATAAACCGAGTTACATCCAAGGGCTCAATTCATAAAATATATAGGTAATTAAGTTGTTCCTACATCACTCTTAAAAACTCAAAATAAATAATCAAAATTTGGATTCATCATGTCCTAGTTCGATCTGGTGTACCAACCCTATGTTGGTCTCCACCCGCGTACCTGTCATCTAAATTTGCATAAAATAGGGTGAGTCCGGACAAACTCAGTAAGTAGAATCAAAACATAAATTAAACAAAATGAGTTTTAAACAATATGCATATTTTCAAATAAATCATAAATCATGTTCGAATCAATACCATGTGCATGCTCATGATCAATTATTCCAATACATACACATGATCTTCTGATCACATAAGTCAAATCCAATGGGGAGGTTCGATATCTTGCCCTGTCTTACATCAGTGCTAAGCACGAGAAAAACAAATGCGGAAAACACCGTACCAAGTCAATTGACAAGGAAGCGAATGTGATATCCTGCCACGATCTCCACACACCCATGGCCCCGCCACAAACTTACGCCCATGACTCAACTCAGACACTCGTTCACCGTAGGTTTAAGTGGCAGGAATAGTTTAGGAAAATTTTGAGAAATTTGTAAAAGTCTATTGAACTGTTTGACATGTGTGTTTAGAATATCTTGTGGGCGTGATTGTAAAAGGATGGTTGAGAAGATTGTAACATAAATTAAGAAATAAAAAAAAACCATGAATTTTCCTTTGAAGCTTTTCTTTTTTTATTTTTTACTTTATGGCACTCCTTTGAAGCTTTAAATGAGATGGAAAGCAGCCCGATGCCAATCTGTGGTTGTAATAGTCACAGGCATCCAAAGACGCTCGGTCAGGTTCCATCCACCCAAAAAAAGAATCCGCTTTTTGTTTACATCTACAATGGGTGGCATGCCTAGGCGTGTGACCTTTTGGGCAAAGCACGGCTGCTATTTGAAACGAAGCTAACAAGGCAAGTATAATCAGCTTAAAATTACTAAGAATGTCATTAGCTTTAAAAAATCCAAAAAATATATTTAGAAATATTCAAAAATAGTAAACATTTATACACGTGTTAAATATAACTTACATTAAAAGTTTTATAAAAAATTTTAAAAAATGGGTGAAGTACACCAAAATCTAATATAAAACCAATTAAATCTATTATGAACCAAAACTTCAACGGTAAGCATGAAAGGGGAAAGAAATGAAGCAAAGTTATAAGGTGGCTATAGTAACAACCACTCGCATTAAAAAAAAATTTAATTAAGAAGAGCAGGGACGAGAGAGTGGATGTGAGAGCTTGCATGTTGTGAAGTGGAAACCGGCATGTTGGTGCATCTTCCTCACTGTTTGAGCTTGCATGAAGTTGCAGTTGCAATTGCATTGCTAACTCTTGACTTCTATAAATTTTCTATAATTATAAGTAGCCTAAAGCAACAGATGATGTGCATTGCCCACTCATGAACTAAAAGGGTGCCGCTAGTCATCCTCGATTATTGATTATTGGGTGTTCATGCAAATGTTTTTCAAGGTTTGACAGCACATCTCCTATTGCTGGATCATCGAGTCTGTATTAGCCAAGCACTTCACATCAGTGTCTGCACGCTGGCTCCTTTTCCCTTTCAAATTAGGATCAGTGGACGATAAACTGGGGTTGATCATTTCAAATCCGTCTAAAAATATATTTTAAAAAAAAATTTAAAATTTTTAATCTAAGTGTATTTAATCTATAAATCAAGTTTTACTCTTTTTTTTGATGAAAAGTTTTACTATTTTTTTTAAATGTGAATAATTAAGAATGACTAAAAGACCCCCTATATTCAAATTGCACTCCTTATAAACATTTTTGTGAATATGTCATACTCGTGTACATAACTGCCATATTGCTAAAACCTTTTAGGCGGATTTGCAGTTCTGCACCATATCCTTTTTTTTTCCCGTTCCCCTCCACAAAGGGAGTATCTTTGTCCATCTCCATCACCTATAGATGAAATTTCTTTATGCTTATCATATTCGCACCCGTGCTTTTTTCTGGTTCTCTAAAGGCATAAAGAGTCCTGCCTACACTGCCCGATCCCATCCAACGGCTTAGATTGCATTTCCTAGGTAATAAATATTTATTGATAACCGGTCCTATATATATATATATGGGAAATAATCCAGTGCATGCGACTGCACCGTGCGGTCCATGCACTGTGGGCCCCACCTGATCATAAATGGAAAATCCACCCCACCCATTGTATTTAGAATTGTTCGCTTTATTAGCATACCAATTTTCATCCAAATCCAACATGTGTGAAGTCTCCATCTTAAAATGGTACAAAATCAATGTAATAAAATAGTTTAATGTAAATATCAAGTTTAAAATGATTTTTTCAACATCTAAACCGTCTAAAGTATGATTTATATATGGATAAATGAGTGTATAAAATTTCATTACAATTTAATATGTGTGGGGTCCATTTTACAGCGGACTGCACAGGATCGGGTCTCTCTATATATATATGGTAGAGGAAGTTCTTCGAGAAAAAGAGTAAAGCAATTGAGAAATTAATCCGGAAATTTTCCTGACCGACAGTATCATTAAGGATGCAACTCAGGTATGTGAAACCCAAATTTACCTCGATCTAATTCTAATTTAATTTATAAAACATAAATTCAAAACATAAATTGTAACCTTATTTATGGAAATCAACTTGGTGTTGAGTTTAGGGTTAAAATTTAGGTTGATAAATTCATACTTTATTTAAAGTGATAAGTTTAGAATTTTATATGAATATTATTACAGCGAATTATGCAAGTAAAATTAATAATGCATAGTTAAACTATATTTTTTTAAAAAAGTAATTTATAGTATATTTCTAGAAGAAAATTTAACATTAGAAACAACATAAAAAAGTTCATGAACATAAAAGTAAATAATAAAAACATAAGGATAAATGTAAATCAACTTAATATAATTGCAACATGACAAACATGTATTCAAAAAAATTATAATAAATATAATGGATGTGTTGGTCCCGAGTTAATGGCAAAAATCAAGAGGGGAGGGGTGAATTTGGTTCTTAAAAAATTCTTCGGTAAATTAAAACTTAACCCCTTGAAAGTTTAATCCCCTTGATGAAACGTGATATGAGATAGAATGAGTTGGTGCAAATGAAATATAAAATGCAAGCAATCAAACCAAACAAGAGACAATAATATATAGTGGTTCGGGCAACCTTCCCTACTCCACTCTTCCAAGCACACACCCGTTATGTCTTGGATTCCACTATTGTATTTTCAATACAATCTAGAGCACCTGCTCTCTTCTAGATTCTAGCTCTAGGGGGCATATACAATAATCAATTATTGGTGAGACCAACTCCAACCAACCAAGTCCAATCTATTGGTGAGACAAACTCAAATCAACCAAGCAAAACCCGTTAGTGAGACAAACTCAAACTAACCCCCTGTTTTGCTTCTTCTTGAATTCGGTCTCCAACACCGATCCAAGGCAACAACATAAAATAAATAAATAAATAAAAGAAAAATTGCACTTTACAACGTGTATTCGATAAGCTCCGGAAGCTCCTTGTCATGTGAAGATGATAATCTTGGAAGCACACTTGAAAGTTGTAGCACTTGAAGCTTCAATAGTTATTTAAATAACTTTGACACACTTGAATATTAGAAGATGAAAGCCCAACTTGTGTTTTCCTCTTTCTTTCCTCCTTCTCTCTTATCTCCACGTTCATTCTTCAATGATATAGATAGAGAAAAAAAGGTTCTAGCCGTTGAAGTGGAGGTTCACGTGCATCTAGAGCTCCAACGTTCGGATTTTCAACCGTTACGAGTTGAAGTCGAAGTGGTGTCGACTTCGGATGAGTGAAGTCGACTTCGGATGGGTGAAGTCGACTTGGAATGCGACTTCGTCTTGTTAAAACTTGCTGTCGGGAAATTTGCCTTCGAAATTTCAGGTGAAGTCCACTTGGGTCTGGGACTTCATCCAAGTCGCGAGTGAAGTCGACTTGGGTTGAAACTTCACTTTGCTGTCTGTCCGAAGTCGCAGGTGAAGTCGACTTGGGTCTGGGACTTCATCTAAGTCACAAGTGAAGTCGACTTAGGCTGAGACTTTACTTTGCTGAACTTGCAATTCATGAACTTGAACTCTTGAAACTTAAATTATTTCACATTTTCATTTTCATACACATAATTAGAGACAAAATATCTGAGAACACTTAGACAAATTTATTAGATCCTTTTTAATGATATTTCAATTATTTATTAATCATCAAAATCAAATTAATCATTCTTAAAGCAAGCATATGATCAATAGGATGAAGTGCATTTTTGTCAATTTCTAAGATATTAAAAATGAAAAGAGTTATATAGAAGAGAGGTTTTATAGAAGTGGACCTTTATATCATCTATTGTATTCAACATCATTTATATTATTATAAAAACTCTTTTACTTGTTTAATATAACTATATATGGGTCTTATCTGTAAATATATAATAAAATAATTTAATACTAATATCAATTTTTAAGTAGTATTTTCAACATCTAATCTATATAAAATATAATTACTATGTGGATAAATGATTTTATCAAATATTGTTACATTATAATACATATAAATGAATCTAAGCATTTTCCTTAATTTGTATTTAAATATATCTATTTTTTAGCAACTATGGCCTTGCATGTATTTAATCTAGATGAAACTTAGTCTTCTATCTAAACAAATGATTTAAATATAATAAACAAAGTGAATTTCATATCCACAACCTAATTTCTTAAAAATTGATGAGATTATATGGAAAGTGGATCGCATAAAAGAAATCATTGTACCACCAAAACTAGAAAAAGTGCAATTCAATTATTCCGGAAGTGAAACAATTATTTTCCTATTTCAAATAATACGAGTATTCTTACATCAAATTTCTTGTAACCATAATAGGGAAAAAAAAAACAATTCATTGTACTAAAACCTTCAAAACTAAAAAAGTTGAATTGAAGTACAACTGTGATGGAAACATAAAATAAAATAAGAAAAAATCCAATTATTGTATTGAATATCCACAATATAGGTATAACCAATAATCAAATGCACATTAATTTTAACGTCCCAACCTACAAATGAAACATTGTCACATGGCATGACACATCCTCTGAGGACCAATTTATAACATAAGAGCCGCACTCCGGTGAACTAACTGCTTTTAAGAGCTACAAAATCTCATGAGATCAAAAGATATAGGCAACATACCAAGGCATACACCCACTTTTATCGAATATAGAATATTATTATAAAAAGGAGAACAATTTTCTTACCAGGACAAGGTTTGTAATCCTGAGAACATCTAGTTGCTTTACATATCTCGTCCCTCTACTCATTCTCTTTAAGAATACACACACCTCTAATGAGAGTATTTTGGATTCATCCCAGACACTTTTAGATTCGTCTTAATTCATCTTAACTCTCTTGCATTCATCCAGGCCCTCTATCAGGATCCTTTAGGCTCATCTCTTCCTTTTGACAAATTCATGTAAGATCCACGATCTTACATTTGGCTTCAGTTGTGGGAACGAGATCATTCTTTTGTTTCACACACCCACATTTTTCTTCCAGTAGAATTCTAAAATGATGACTCATTTGCACAACTCTCCGCAAAAAGACGGCCAAAACGCACCCATCTCTCATGGAGAATTCAGAGCCTTCTTGAATATGATAACTGTCCAGATGGAGCAGTCTTCTTCCAATTCCGGGCAAATGTCCCCTTCGAAGGCACTATTCCTAACTCTCGGGATACTGACGGCAATGCTGGTACTCCCGGTGTAGGTAAACCCTTCTTTGAAGCTCCAATTCATGTTGCCTTTAGAAAATCGGGATGTTCTCCCTTCATAGCTGAAATCAACAATGAACCCCTACCCCCCAAATTCAAAGCCGTCTCCATGAAGATGTATACCGGAGTTTCAAACTCTCGGTATCACACGGATACCTTTCGCATCACCACTAACCTGATGGGTTTATCTAATAAAATTAAATGCAGAGACTTTATTACTATCTTGGAAGGGCGGATTCTGGTGTGGTTCTAAATTGGGCTCCTTGTACGGTATGGGTTCCCACAGTTTGGAGCTAAAGCCACATTGGGTGGAACTAGCTGAGGGATGTTTCAAAATTAATGTAGATAGAAGCAGAAATCAAAAGGGAAGTTGTATTGGTATGAGAGCAGTTCTCACGGACTGGAGTGGTAATTTTCAGGCTGCAATATGTTGGAAGATCAAATGGACTGCTGATAGCCTCACAATGGCGAAGGGCGTAAATTGGGTGAAGTTGGCTTGGGTTGAGATAAATACAACCCTAACTCTTTTTATAAAAATCTCAAACCCAACTCTACTTTCAATTCTATTTTTTACACCTTAATTCAACCATATTTTAACTTAATAAAAATCAGTTCGAATCAAATTAGAAATCGGGTTCATAAATACATAATATTTAAAAATATTTTACTTAATTAGATCTATTTTAAAGCATGATTTTATATATAAGTAAAAATTAATCTTTTTTATAGAAATACCTTCCAATTTGTCCCTTATGCAATAATATAATTGCAAAATAATCTTATTTTAAAAAGGAATGATGTCTAGCTAATTCTTATATATTATGTACTAACGTGCAACTATTTTTTAATAATCTATTATATTTTGCACCAAGATATCAAATCAGGTCAGGTAGGTTCAAAAGTATCCAATTCTAACCCACCCACTTTTGAAATTAGGTACATGCAAATCAAGTTATGTAACTTACTTTTTTCTAAAATACATAATCTAACCTTACTATGAATGGCTCTGGGTTAGTCAGGTTCCGGTTGAAAGTAACTTTATTTACACCTAGTAATGGAGAACTGTTATACGCTATTCACGGTTGGTTGGAAAGCTATAATTATAGCCATGGAACAAGAGTTCAACCATACAACAGTTATAGCCTCACAGGCCCTGGCATTAATAGCCACTGTGAAATGTGGAGCCGCTTTGTTGAAAATGAAAAAAAAGGAAATGGTGGAATTCATTAATTATATGATATGGCAGGCTGCACTTATGGCCAACCGTTTAGCCGTCTCGAGCAGAGGAAATGGAGACCAAGAAGAAGAAAATATTTTTTGAAGGTACGCCCACATAAAATCTTTTCTCAGTTAATCATACTAATTTTACAATATATGCAATTTATATCTTAGATCTAAGTCATTTATGAAATTTCTTGCATGATCAATAGGTATTCAAAATGTTATTGCAATCTTTAGTGTTGTAATTTTACTTATTTCAGAGAGGTGTAACAAATGACGGCAGAAAATGCGATATCATTAGATAAACATATTTTTAGAAATAATTAGAGAGTTGTGAAAATCAAATAGCAAGATAATCATTTGATTAGCTATCCAATGAAATTTCAGCTTGATCAAAATTATAGATGTCCAAATATAATGATATTAAAGAATATTTAGGGTAGTGATTATGTATTTTAAGAAAATACAAACTAATTTTTATAGGAAAATATCGACGTAAAAATGCTTATATAATCCATTAAAAACATTCCTTATGAGATTTACAATGTATATAATGGGTGATTTTAGTTAAAAATTAGTTTAAATAGTTATTTAAAGAGATATTTTATTTTAACCTTTAATTAAGTACTTTGAATTAAATTTGGTGACAAAAGTATCATTTTAAGAAATGGACCGTCCAAATTAGATAACGTAATTTCTGAATTTACTTCTAAAATTTCAAATCAAAGGGACATTTCTATTGAAAATTCCAAACTATTTTAGCCCGAGAATACAAACCATTGAAAATTAAAGCTTCTAGTCTAGTAGGCTAGGCTCATTTGGCCCAAGCCCAATAACTCAAAGAATCTAGAAATTAAGCTCTTTAGTTCAAGCCCATTTATCTTAGGTTTAAAAAAACAAAGCCCAAACCTACAGTACCTACGTTAGGCCAACAAAAACCATAGCACCCAGCTCACCTACGCCCAGCCTAGTGTGTCTGGCACACCAATGGCTACCTGTCTGTGTCCACTGGCTGGGACTAGCAAAAAAAGAAGAAAAATACTAAAAATTATTAAAAATTTATGAAAAATTAAAGTATTTAAAGGTACGAGTGAGTCCAAACTTGTGGCTTTTTATAATAATAATAATAATAAATAAGTTTATTTAAGGGTCAGCTAATAAGGAAAGTGATGAGTTACAAATTGAAAACTAAACCGAACAAATGAGATTTTGGAAAATAGTGAGTTGAAAATTGAAAGATAAATAGGGAAAATGGGATTTTAGATAATAGTGAGTTATAAATTCAACGGAGAATAAGAAAATTGACATTTTAATCAAATAAAAATTATGATAAATTTTGAGAAATTTATGAATAAAATTTTAAATAATATTTATAAGAAACAAGGAGAAGAATAAATATGTTCTCGTGAAAACTAGAGAAAGAGATTTGAGGCTACTTCAAAAGTTCAGAAAAAAGGGAGCTTTAAAGCTTACTTAAAGGCGAGTAAATCTTTACCTAAAACATGATTTTGAAGGTATTGCGTTGAATATTATGAATTGCCTTATATTGAGACACTATGAAGTGTAATCATTTATTAAACTTAAAACTTTTTTCAAGTTAATTTATCCAAGCATGAGCATTATTATTTCAAAATATTCATAATGCTTTAGTAATAATACATGAGCATGATGCATACTTGTACATTAGGCTTGCCGCAAAGCAAGTAGTCTTCGGGTAGCATCTTAAAACTATAAAGCAATATGATAGTATTTGGGTTGTAACCTCAAGCTACTAAATGAGTAAATTAGCTCATGAATGTGTAGATGACTGCACATGAATATAAGCAGATGACAAAGCCCACAGTGTGAATGCATAATTTACTCTATGCATAAACAAGTATAAGATATTTAATTTTTCATTGATTAGAGTTTTCTATGTACAAAAGACAACATAGATGTTATATTCGTTTTTCAAAAAAATTAAAATATTTACAAAAATGAATTTAAAAATGTTATTTACTTACTAAGATTTTAGCTTATATAATTTTATTTTCAGTAGAAGAATAAGGATATAATGCTAGATTAGAGCCACCATCGATATGGGTGGAAACGAAGTTGGAAGGGCATCAAATGCAAGACAAACATAAGGGATTATAGACATTAATGCTCAGTGATGGGTGCAATACTGAGAACATTACAAACTATGTGAGCAAATGGCAACTCAACATGTTCTAGAAAATCCTCCAACAATGGAGGATGCACCAAAGGATGTTAAGCAAGATAATGCACATAGGAAAATTATGAATGATTTTTTAAACTTACGACCCCTACGCTAGTGAGGAGATCCTGCCCATAAAAGTGCTAAAAAGTGGATAGAAGAACTGTAAAAGATCTTTAATTTGCTCCAATGCAATGAGCAGCAAAAGGTCCGGTTTACCACTCACATGATGAAGGGTAAAATTGTTAAATTATGGGATGCAATGAAATTAAGCATCTTTACTTAGTAACAAATTAACTAAGGAGATTTTCTCTTGTATTTCAATGAGAAATACTATTTGAAGTTAATTAGATAATAAAAGTTGTTAGAGTTTGAGCAATTACATCAAGGAAAATTGTAAGTTGCTTGGTATGTGACAAAATTCATTGCATTATCTAGATGTCCTACATAGGTGCTAACAAACCCTACTCTTAAAATCCTCATGTTCATAATGGAATTTCGCCCTTTTATTCAAGAGCGGCTAGTCGGCCATCATTTTCATTAGTATTCTAACATTATGGATCAAGCTAGGATGGTGGAGGCCGAAGATAATGAAATTCAAGTTTTCTACCAAGGAAAAAGGCTTGGCTGCTCCACATTAGATGGTGGGCAAAATTGCATAAGAAGGGCAAGATATTATATGATGAAAGAAAGAGGAAAAAGAAGCAGTCAACTCTCTCATGTTCTACTTATGGTAAAAATCGACTAGGAGAATGTTGGAAAGCCGAAGAAAAGTACTTAAAGCTTTTGCAAAATTGGTCGTTTATTCAAGGAGCACACATGCATGACCATGCTATAGATGTGGATAAGTAGGGCATCGATTAAAAGACTACCCACAGAAAGTTGAAAGCAAATAAGCAATGGATCAGTAAACAATGCAAATGAGGGCACTAGCACCACCAATTCATAATCTAGAATAATAGAGATAAAGGATAATGTTAGAGTGCATACTATGATTACTGCAGAAGTCCAAGCTTCTTTGGATGATGTTCTTATTAGGATGCTTATTCTTTAACTATCGGTATCTCTAAGGGAGTAGTCCTAGCAACAACAACTTTATAGCCTTCATGGCAGAAATGATTTTGACATGCTGGGATTTATTTGCTACCACATCTATTAGTATTGTTATTTTAAAGATGATTTTTCAACCATAATAATCTATTATTGTCTTCCACTAAGATAACTAATCTATTCCCAATATTACATCAAAATCATGCATAGGCAACAGTATCAGGTTTACTTCTAAATTCATTTTTTCTATTTTGACTAGGCATGTTTGTAAATTCTATCTGTGCTTGCTAGCTTATATACTGAAGATTTCATATTCACAATTATACACATGCCTCCACGCATTATTGTATATTTTACAACAAATGCACAATAACAAAAAAAATGCATAATATTAGAGTCAAATAAAACTTTAGCAAAAAAAGAGTCAATAAGCAATGTACCAATGAAAACATCAGTCTGGACTTCTACAGTAGTTATAACATGCACCCTAGCATTGTCCTTTGCCTCTACTATTTTGGGCCATAAACCGGTAATGCCAGTGCCGTCCTTTATAATGTTTATTATTCCATAGTTTGTTTGGTTTCAATTTTCTATAGGTAATCTTTTGATTGATGTCTTACTTGTCCACATTTGTAGCATGTGATCTTCCATGTGCACTCCTTAAATGAATGATCGGTTTTCTTATGCTTTAGGCAATTTCTTACCTCTTTCTAACATTCTCCTGAGTGATTTTTACCATAAGTAGGGCATGAGAGAGTTGATGACTTCTTTTTCACCTTTCTTTCATCATATCTCATCTTGCCTTTCTTATATGATTTCATCCCTCCATCTAATGTGGAATCGTCATACTTTTTTTTCTTAGCCAAAAACTTGAATTTCAATATCTTCCATCGCTACCATCAAAGCTTGATCCACATTGTCAAAATACTGAAGAAAATGTTGATTGGGTAGCTGCTATCAAATAAAAAAGTGCAACCAATTCTGAACTTTGGGATTCTAAGAGCAAAATTTATCAATACCCGTGAAGCAAATCTAAAGATGCAAGCTTAGCAACTTATGATTTTTCTTAATATAGTTGTTCAAACTCTAGCAACTTTTGTTGTTTGACTAACTCCAGATAGTATGCCTCATTGAAATCTACGAGAAAATCTCCTTAGTTCATTTGTTACCAAGTAAGGATGTTTAATTTCACTGCATTCCTTCACTGTGTTCCACCATTGAGCAGCATTATTCGGTAACATATAAGTGACAAACCAAACTTTTACTATTCACTGCATTAGAGAAAGTTAAAGATCTTTTACAGTTATTTTATCCACTCTTTAGAACTGTTATGATCATAATCTCTTTAATAGAGTAAGGTCTCATGTTTGGGAAGTCATTCATAACTCTCCTATGTGCATCAGCTTTTGCATCCCCTCTTACTAGACAATTTTTTCGAATATATTGAGCTGTCATAAGCTCGCATAGTTTGTAATGCTCTCAATACTATACCCATCACTTGAGCATTGATGTCTATAGTCCCTTATGCATGTCCTGCAATTAATGCCCTACTAGCTTCATTTCCAAGGTTGTTATTCTCTCCTAGAGCTCCATTGTAGTGGTCATTTATGTTACTCAAGAAGAATCCTAACTACCTTGGGATTCTAGTTTGAGTCCATTGACAAATTTGCCTCCCACCAACTTATGAGTCTTACTTATTGACGGATAAAGTGGTTCATTTACCACCGCTTGCTTCCCTTGTTCTTCTTCAGCAGCATCTCCTTCTTATGTTATGAAATATGCACTTATTGCTTATAATTATTTAGAGTCATTAATCTTACTTTAGTTTTGCAGTAAATAAGCTTAATAACATTATTTGCTCTTTGAATGTATTTCAACCTTGCTTTAATACCACTTGTAACACTCAATACTCGAGGCGTCATAGATAAAGTCTAGTGGGTCAAAGCTGAAGATATTATGATAAATAAAATCTCTCAAGATGCAAAATAGGTACCAAGATGCAAAATCATACTAAAATTTAAATGGTACATCCTGAGTCTACTTCTCATGCATAATTATTGTCCATAATTATCACAAATAAGCATTATAAGATATTATTAACAAATTTAAGTTTCTTTGCCCTTTGATATGTTACTTTTACATTTTTCTCACGTTGATGGTCGCTTTAATCTAATATTATATCATTATTCTCATACTAAAAATAAAATTATATGAGTTAAAAGCTTAGCAAGTAAATAACATTTTTCAATTCATTTTTGTAATCTTTTTGACTTTTTGAAAAATAAATATAACATTTGTGTTATCTTTTGTACACAATAAACTCTAATCAATGAACAATTAAACATTTTAATGCTTGTACATTATACGTTCACTCTAAATCAAGCATTCATGTTGTGGGCTTTGTCATCTATTTATGCTCATGTGCAGTCGTGCTACACATTTGTGAACTAATTCATCTTCTTTTGTAGCTTTGAGGTTGCTACCTAGGTACTATAATACTGATTTATAATTTTGAAACACTACTCAAAGACTAACTGCTTGGCAGCGAGCCTGATATATAAGTATGCATCCTGCGCATGTATTATAATTAAATATTTTGAAATAATCATGCCCATGCTTGGATAAACCAACTTGAAAGAAAGTTTCAAACTTAATAAATGATCGCACTACATAACTTCTCAATATAACGCAATTTATCATATTCAACATTATTTTTAAAATCATGCTTTAGGTAGAAATTTACTTACATCTATGTAAGCTTTAAAATCCCCTTTTCCCAAGCTTCTAAAATAGCATCAAATATTTCTTGTTAATTTTTATCACGAGTATTTATTACTTTTCCTTATTGCTCTTATAAGTATTATTTAAAATTTCATTTATGATTTTCCCAAATTTGGTCGTAATTTTATTTTATTAAAATCTCATTTTCCTATTCACTTTTCAATTTATAACTCACTATTTTCCAAAATCCCATTTGTTCTATTTATTTTTCAATTTATAATTTATCGCTTTCCATATTATCCCACCTTTAAACAACAGTATTTGTTTTGATTTTTGTAAAAAACCACAAGTTTTGACTCACTTATAGGTTTAAATACTTACTTTCATTTTTCATAATTTTTTTTATATTTTTCTCTTCTTTCAGCTTCGCTGATGTGGCTTCTATTATATGGGCTTATGCTTAATTTTTTTGTTAACTGAGCTTAGTTTTTTCTAAGTGTAGGATACATGGGCTTGAATTAGGAGGCTTAACTTTTGGGTTCTCTTATTATTGGGCTTTAGTCAGATGGGCCTAACTCACTAGTCTGGAAGTTTCAATTTTTTTTAAGATCCACATTCTTTGGGTAAAATAATTTGAATCTCTTAATAGAAATATTCATTTCGTATAAAATTTAAGAAGTCTATAAACTTATGTTGTCTGAATTGGACGATCCATTTCTCAAAATAATGCTTATATCATCAAATTTAATACAATGTACTCAACAAAGAGTTAAAATCAAATATCTCTTCAAATAGCTATTTAAACTAATTTTTAACTAAATTCGCTCATCATATTCAATGTAAAATCTCCTAAAGAATATTTCTAATGGAGTAGATTAGCATTTTTATATCTTTATCTTTTTATAAAAATTATTTTATGTTTTCTTCTTAAAATACATAATCGCCACTATAAATATTCTTTAAAATCATTATATCTGGAAATCTAAAATCCCCATCAAGCTAAAATTTTGTAGGGAAGCTTATCAAATAATTATCTTGTTGTTGTACAAGTACAATTCTCTGATTATGTTTCTTTCATAATACTGCATTTCCACCATTATTTGCAACCATTCTTTGAAATAAATAAAATTACAACACCAAAATTTTAGTGAAATTTCTGATATCCATTAACCATGTTAGAAATATCATGAATGGTTTAATATAAGATATAAGTTTCACACATTGTAAAATCAATGTAATTAACTAAGAAAAGATTTTGTGCAGGCGTACCTTCAAAAATCTCTTGTTCTTCTTCAACTTTATTTTCTCTATGGCTAAAATTCAACTCATCAATTCCTCTTTATACAACAACGCGCGCTAAACGATTGGCCATAAATGTCATCTATCATCCACTATTTTTCGGAGTCTGATCGAATGCTACCGACAGCATGCAGCACTGCATGCTCCTGGGCGCATACGCTTATTTTTTATTTTTTTGATTTTTTTTATAATAGTGTTCATCTATGTGTATTTAATACGTGTATAAATTTTTACCATTTTTGGAGTATTTTAGATATTTATTTTTTATTTTTGAAAATCAGTGACATTTTAAGTAATTTTAAATTACTTAAATTACTTAA
>JAXCLR010000081.1:53903979-53920983 GCA_035584095.1 Annona squamosa
TTTAAAAGTGAATTAATATAAGAATAAATAGAAGAAAATAGGATTTTGACCAATTAAAATTATGAGAAATTTTGAGAAAGTTGTAAAAGGAATTTTAAATAATATTTGTGAAAACCAAAGTGAAATAATAAGCATATTGTGATAAAACTTAGGAAAAGAGACTTGAGGCTACTACAACAAAATTGAAAAAAAGCCCAAGCTTAAGCCCACAGAAATAAAAGCCCAAGAGCTTAGCCCACTCAAATAGAGTCAGCCCACATCCAGTCTGGCCCAACTTCCAACAAAGGATCTAGCCCACTAGCCTGGCCCACTGTCCAGCCTGTCAGCAACAGCCCACCAGAGGTCAACTCGCCGGCGCCGGCAACCGGCCGTCCGACGGTGAAAAAAATTCAAATAAATACCCAAAAAAATCTTAAAAAAATACTGAAAATTATGAAAAATACCAAGAAAATTAAATTAAATATTTATAAGATTAAATAAGTTAAAAATTATAAATTTATGAAAAATGAAAGTTTATGAAGGTGGGATAAATGGAAAATCAAAAATAAATAAATAAATAAATATAAAAAATTATAAAAATATGAGAAAAAAATTAAAGGAAAATATCTAAAGAAGTATAAGTCAAAATTTATTTTTATATATAAAAATAAATTTGTTTAAAAGTGAATTAATATAAGAATAAATAGAAGAAAATAGGATTTTGACCAATTAAAATTATGAGAAATTTTGAGAAAGTTGTAAAAGGAATTTTAAATAATATTTGTGAAAACCAAAGTGAAATAATAAACATATTGTGATAAAACTTAGGAAAAGAGACTTGAGGCTACTACAACAAAATTGAAAAAAAAAAGAGGAGTTTTAAAGTCTATTCAGAGGTAAGTAAATTTTTACCAAAGCATTTCTTTAAAAATATTATGTGAATATTATGATTTGCTATGAAATGTGATTACTTATTTTCTTTCAAATTTGTTTATTCAAAAAAATGAGCATTATTATTTCAAATTCATGTTTAGTAGTGAATTTAATTGGTGCATCAATTAAAATTCATGAGCATGATGCGTAATTGCATATTGAGTTTGCTGCCAATGAGTAAAGTAGTATGGTAGTACCTGGGTAGCGACTTCAGGACTACCAAAGGAGATGATTTAGCTCGCGAATGTGTAGCACAGTTGCACGCGAGCACAAGTAGATGACAATACTCATAGTATGAATGCATGATTTAAAATTTGACATATATGTGCACATCTATCAAGATATTTTTATTACAGTTTGTTGTGCATAAAATACAGTATAGATATTGTATTTGTTTTAAAAAAAGATCAGAATGATTGAAAATGAATAAAAAAATATTTTTACTTACTGAGCTTTCAGCTCACATAGTTTTTGTTTTCAGTGAAAAAACAGGGATACAATGCTATACTAGAGCCTTTATTAACACGGGAAAAAGGCGAACCTAGCAGAGGAAAAGACAAAGAAGTTTAGAATTTTATTGAAATTTTCTTATAATGCTTGGTTATTTTGATTTTAGACACTGAAAATTGTATAATAACTCCTTAAGGAGCAAACTTGATATGTAATAGTTAAAATTTTTTATGGTTTTGTACCTTGGTATCTATTTCCATCTTGGGAGATTTTATTTTCAGCTTTGACATAGTAGACCCCATTCACAACACCTCAAGGGTGGGGTATTACAGGAATATTCCATCTAGGATTGGGGAACTAGTTCGCTTAGCAGCCTTGGGCATGGAGACGAACATATTTACTGGTAACATTCCTGTTACTGTTAGGAAGCTTGAATCGATGTTAATGTTATCTTTCGGTGGAAATAAATTATCAGGTGAAATTCCAGCTTCCTTATGCAACATGAGTCAATTATCCCTTCTTGGTCTCTATGAAAACAATCTGAAGGGGAGCATCCCGTCCTGTCTTGGAAACTGCAGGCAACTGCAATATATTCGCATCTACGGTAACAAATTTGGGGGAACATTACCTCAACAACTATTTAGCCTTCCTGCTTTGCTCAGCCTCTTGCTTCAAAATAATTCATTCTCGGGAAGTTTACCATTCAAAATGTGGCGCTTGGATGCTCTGCAAAGTTTGGATGTTTCAAACAACAATTTGTCAGGTGAAATTCCAGCTTCTATAGGCGATTGTCTTGGCCTTGAGAATCTATCATTGAGTGGAAACTTCTTTCAAGGGTCTCTTCCTACAACCATTAGTTTTTTGCAAGGTCTTCGTTACCTTGATCTTTCACGCAATCACCTGTCAGGAAAGATTCCAAGCCACTTAGAAAAGCTCCCTCTAAAGTATTTAAATCTATCTTTCAACAATTTCGAGGGTGAACTACCTAAAGAAGGGGTCTTTAAAAATTCCAGGGCAATTTCAGTCCTTGGAAACAATAAGCTTTGTGGAGGTATTCGAGATTTACATCTACCTACTTACATTCAAAAAGCCACGAAGAAAAACAGAATTTCTCATGCTACGAAAGTAAAAGTCGTCATTATTGTTACTACTTTGGCCAGTATTGCATTATCTTGTTTCTTTATATCTTTGTTGTGGCTGAAAAAGTCAAGGAAGAAGCCTTCTACTCCCCCTTCTTTGGAGGACACATTCTTGAATGTGTCTTATGCCGAACTCCTACAAGCAACCGATGGCTTTTCTTCACTTAATTTGATTGGCACTGGCAGTTATGGTTCTGTGTATAAAGGATATATACATCAAATTGGGACCACTGTTGCTGTGAAAGTCCTAAACCTTCTTCAGAAAGGAGCTACTAGAAGTTTCATGTCTGAATGTGAAGCCTTGCGAAATATTAGGCACCGAAATCTCATCAAGATATTGATGTGTTGTTCGAGTGTTGATTTCAAAGGCAATGAGTTTAAATCTTTTGTTTTTGAATACTTGCCCAATGGAAGCCTAGACAAGTGGCTGCATAACTATGGAGATGACGTTGAGAGGAATCTGAAATTAACGGAAAGGCTAAATATAGCTATTGATGTGGCTTCTGCATTGGACTATCTACGTTGTGATTCTCAAACACCAATTGTTCGTCATGATTTGAAACCGTGCAATGTTCTTCTTGATGCTGATATGGTCGCCCGCGTCAGTGATTTTGGGCTGGCGAGATTTGCGTCTACTTCTGTTGCTTATAGCGGCTCGGTTGGGGTAAAGGGATCTACCGGATATGTCTCCCCAGGTAACTAGTCTATCTATTTCGTGTTTTAATTTCTCTAAACGTCATGTACATGTGATTGTTGACCAGTTTTATATCGTTGGATGGGAACCTTATACGTGGGCACCTGGGTGCCTTGCCCATCTGATAATGAAGCATTGCTGCCATTGTCCATAGTTCCACAGTCTCACAGAACATACCATGTATAAGGTTCCTTGTGTATATTATCACACGACAACTTGAAAAAAAATGGGGGATGAGGGAACACACCGTATGCAAAATTCGGTTAATGCAATTGCAACTAATTCTTTGTTTTTAATTTATGAAGCATAAAAGGCCGCTAACAGCCCACGACAAATTTGCTGTGAGTTCAGCTGTAATGCACAAGTCACTTGCTAATTCATCATGCTGAATTTTTCGAGGATGGGACAAATTGGTAGATATTTGCATGGAATTCTGAGCATGTTAGCATAACTTGTGATGTGGAGAGTACGATATATGACTTCGTAATTGAAACTTATGTTTTGTTAAAGTACCTTAGAAACTTTAGCAAAATAGTTTGATCTACATGTTTGAATATTCATTTTTTTTTATACCTATCCAAATGCTTGTTGCGGTTGACTTGAGATGTTGAAATTACAGAATATGCGATGGGAGTGAAAGTGTCTCCACAAGGAGATATTTACAGCTATGGAATTCTTCTATTAGAAATGATCACAGGAAAGGAACCAACCGATGACATGTTCAAAGACAACATCACCCTTCACAATTTTGTTAAGCAGGCTCTACAAGATCCAGATGGAGTCATGCAGATCGCTGATCCACACCTACTCCTAGAAGGTGAAGCTAGTCAATTTAATGAGAATAAGGTGCATGAATGCTTGAGTTCAATGGCTAGAATTGGAGTAATGTGTTCCGTAGAATCCCCAAGAGAGCGCATGGAGATGAATGAAGCTATTGGGCAATTGCATGCAATTAGAAAGGCATATATTGGGATTCGTTGATATCTAACTCGATTTAAAATATTGGGTGAAGCCTTGGAGGTGCTTTTTATCTCAAAAGTTAAATTTATGTACCTAAGTAGTTTTAGAGAGAGCTAAGCTATGAACCAGCGTTTCATGAGCTCTGTTTGCGCTCGTGTAGCAATTTTATGCGGCAGTAATTCTGAGTGAGTACTCGTAGTCATATTTTCTTCTGATCTCATTGATCTAATAAGAGATATTGTAATGAGAGAAATGTCAGAGAAATGTCTAAAAGTAAAGTATTTATGAAAGGAAATGTCTACCGGACCCTTCTTTTGGATCCAACACTTGAGGAGACTTATCATCTGCTATAATAGTCTATAGGAATCCAGTTTTTGCTTTGATGATCGATGATAGTTAATTCTTTTTGTAATGTCCCGGCCCAACTATCGCAAGTATTGTCTGCTTTGGGCCTTAGCCCATACGGTTTTGTCCTTTTGAGTACCCTAAATGTACTCCAAAAGATGCCTTAACAGAGTTACTAGCGGCCTCCACTTATGGCCTAGGCTCCCTCCTTCATCCTAATCGATGTGAGATGTTATATCTACCTCCCTTGGGGCTTCAGCATCTTCGCTAAATAAGCTCCCGCTGGACACACCGGTAGGATATCAGAAGTCGGCTTTGATACCATTTGTAACGTCTCGGCCCAACTGTCGTAGGTATTATCCGCTTTGGGCTTTAGCCCGCACGACTTTGTCTTTTAAGTACCCTGAATGTAGCCTAAAAGGTGCCTCCACAGAGTTACCAGCGGCCTCTACTTATAGCCCAGACTCCCTCTTTTATTCTAATTGATGTGAGATGTTACACCTTTCCTTCAACTATTCTACTTGTTTGGAGGGTTGGGTGCCACTGTGTCAGATTTCACCATCTTTCCGGAAACCAAATACAAATCCACACACACAATCCACCAGCCTCCCCTACACCCAAGAACAAAATTTGCAACCACCCTTTAACAATAAAATAAAAGTGTGGGTTTTAAAACAATCCTAGATTATGAATTTCTTCAAATTCAATGACTCCATGTTTGATTTTGTTGGAATGTGTAGTGATTCAATGTTTAAGAGATTAAAACCCGACAACTATGGCAAATATTTGTTTTTTCTTTCCCCTTTGTTTCTAACAGATGTTGGGGTAGAGACTTGGAAAATAAAAATAGAAAAATTAAGGAAAGTGGAAAAAATTTGCGAACCAGAAAATAGATTTCTCCTCTATGTAGGTTGGTTCAGTTTGGGTAGTAGTTTATCCTACCTGTACCCTATTTACAGAAAACCTACCCTATCTTACCCACCTACAGGGTCAATTCCTACTATACCCCACCTTATCCATTACTCATAAGGTTGGTTCCGATTTTGGTTCCAAATCGGTCCTACAATAACCAATTCTGATATGCAAACAAATATTTTTTGTGTTGTTTTAAATAATATAAAGTAATACTTAATTACATTTTAGACTTTACAATTTATAATTAATTTCATTTTGTTGTTGTTTACATCTATTTACACATTCTTTATAACCTCATTATTTGTATTAATAATCTCATTAACATCATCATCTACATTCATGTTATGACATCCATCATTAACAATACAAACTCTATACAATTTATAAAAAAATAAATAAGGAAATTAAACCAACAATAATTTATTAGTGAATGTGGGATAAAAACTATTATATATTTATTTATATACATATATTTATAGTTAGTTATATATATAGGTACCCATTTAAGTCGGTTCTAGGTACCCTGTGTATGTACCCTACCTGCTCCTTATTTAGGGAGTTAGGTAATGATCTCTACTCTATCCATACTCATGGATAAAATTTTTTACTCTACCTTACCTAATTTAAGGTTGGGTCGGTGGGTACCCTACCCAAGTTGCACCCTTACCTACTGATGTATTGTAAATGTCATTTTTCTTAAGACAATATTTACACCCTCACAATTGTCTAGAGTTATAACAACTTGCCCCTAAGATACAAAGAGAGAACCCAATCTAGAACAAAAATCAGCTTCCCTTCCAAACTTAGCATAATTGATGATGGAAAGAATAGGATTGAATGGAGTAAGACAATAATAAAAAAAACAAATAGATTTACAAATCTCAAATTTTTTTCTCACAAAATGCTAAATAAGATAGGAATTCTCCCAGTGTTGTTTTTCATCCTGCAATAGGATCATCAATATATAGGTAAATTTCTAATGCACGTTGCAGCTAATCCGATGTTGGTGCAAATACTTGGAATTGGAAATAGAAAATTTAGTAAAGCGGAAAAATATTCAAACTAAAAAATAGGCTTCTCATCTAAGCGTGTTACAAATGTCACTTTTCTTAAGACAATATTTACTTCTTCACAGTTGTTTAGGGTTATAACAATTTGCCTACGTAATACAAAAAGAGAACCTAATATAGGAAGGAAACATTCTTCCTTCTAAATTTCAAACACTTAACGATGGAAGTAACAAGTTTTAAATGAAATAAAATAAGAAAAATGAAATTTCAGTAACTGAGTAAAAGCAGTTGAAAAGAGCTTTGGTGGCTTTGAGCGGATTGGTGTGTACTTGAATTAATACACATAGCCTATTTATAATAAAATTTTAATAACGTATAGAAAATTTGAAATTCAGTAAGGTACGAAATCAGCCAACGCCCAGTTTCAATTTCAGAAACGTTTAATTAACGTTTCATATCAAATGGAAAAACTAATTAATGTAGGAAGATCGTTCCCTTGTGCGATATTTTGAAAAATCCCCAACATCTGATTCACAAGGCAAGTCGGTTTAGACGTCGCAACCAGCGAGAATACAGCGTGGGCTTAGACCGAATCCAGAAAACCATGTTATTGCATGCCGGGTCAAACGTCCGAAACAGATGGGAGAATCTAATATTGCATCGCGTGAGAAATAGCACCAGCATGGACCATGAGACATGCACACGGACTGGCAATTCGTCCAGCCAAATGCACCATATTGATGAAATATTCAACGTGGCCATGCCTAATGGAATTAAAAAAAAAAAAATTACGGTCCAAGACAGAGAGAAAAACGGACCCAAAATGCACCGATCCATGCCAAATATATATAATATTTACAAATATAGATTATTTATTTATTTTGAAAATAGCCAACAACAGATATTTTGTTCTGCACTCGGCAGGTTCGACAAATAACAATCACCGTAGGTGACATTTGATATCTTCTTCTTCATTGCATATTTCCCTCGGAAATCCCAGTTTTTATCTAGTCTGACATCCCACATCTTTCTCTGTGTAGGAGGACCATCTGGAACAGTTTGTGCTATCTTTCTCCACAAGAAGATGCTTACAGCTGTGGAATTCTACTGCCGGAGATGATCACAGGAAAGGAATCAACTCATGATGTTCAACAACGACCACCACCGTTCTCGATTTTGTCAAGTTGGCTCTACCGGATGGAATCGTGGGGATCGCTGATCTACGGCTAGTCTTCGAAGAAACTGAAGCCAGTCAATTTAGTGAAAATAAGGCGCACCATTGCTTGAGTTAATGTGTTCTTTAGAATCCTCAAGTGAGCAAACGGAGATGAGCCCAATTATTGCTCAACTGCATGCAATCAAAAACTCATATTTTGCAAGATCCACATACTCGAACTGAAATATTGGGCAAAGGTTCTTCCTGTCTCAAAAATTACTGAAAATAGTGTTGATACATAACAATAAATAAATAACATGTACCTGAGTGCTTTAAGAGCTAAGCGATAGACAAGCGTATAGCTGTGTTGTGGGCTCTGTGTGAGTGCTTGCAGTAGTAATGAGTAATATTTTCGGAATGGATCAGGAAAGTGCATGGCAATGCCACACCCACGTCATTCACTGGTGAGAATTTCAAGAGGAGTTAATGAGCTTTCTGTGGGCGTGGGCACACCATTGCCATGGACTGTCTTCACAGGACAGTCCAAGCCCTGTCATAATCCGCCTATAATATTTTCTGGGAAGTGGATTCAGTGAAAAATACACCATTTATTTTTATTATAAAATTTTTTTATACATTTATGTGGTTTCAAGCATGAATATCATATATATCGTGTTTATATGTTTTTATTATTTTTAATATTTTACTTTGAATTTTAAAAGTAAAAGTAAGACATTTATTTTTAAAATTCACAATAAAATATTTAAAAACATGAAAATATATAAAAATTTATGTGAGATATTTATACTTAGGTCCACTTATGAATTTAAAAAAACCAAAAAAATTTTAAAAAAATAGTTATGCACTCAAGTGCATGAAAGCTAAGTGCACGTGTATGATCGTAATAAGAAACGATGCATAATCCATACTTATCAATATCCTTAATGTATATGATTATTAATTTACCGAGATCTTCCACAAGCATGCGAAGTTTGTGAGTCAACCCAGATCAACTCAAATGCATCCCGTCCTAACTAGATAGTTGAGAACGGGAAGAACAGGCTCAGATGAATTATAACAAATAACTGGGTGTGATAAATTTGTCTTTGCCGCGGATGTGAATATGAACGAATTAATCAAAAAATTTCTGTAAATGTCGGAACCATCGAGTTGCACATCACACATCAATTTTGGGTTTTATTTCTGGAAGTTATCGGAAGCTATAATAATGAAATTCTTGCCTGGAGGCATTTTCTTCTTCGGCGCTGAAAACATGTATGACGTTTCTAACCACGTTTCGTATGCTTGCACCCCCACTGATTTGATAGCATGGATCCTCATCTATAGAAAAGAAGGCCTAGTGATCTTGCATTTGAAGATGCTGTATTTCCTTTCGACAGAAAATTCTTAGTTAACATTTTGATAAATATGAAGAAAGAAGGTTATTCTGTGGGTGGCTTATTCTTGCTTTGAGGATATGGCTTCTGTTCTTATTTAGTCAGTAGTGAAATCTTTGACTCTGATTGATATGAGGAAATTCAGGAAAAGCTGCTTTGCGAGTTTGGATGCATGACACACATGATTCAGAGAGCAAGTCTTATTAATTATCTATTCTTGCTTGAACCAGGTATATATGATGCTTCCATGGTCGATCAGTAGGACAGAAGTAATCTTTCAATTTATGATCTGCTAATGTAACAACCGTCCGTTTTCATCAGTTTTTAAGAAGCGGATGAGATTTATGGGTCATGCAGGTTACCGTGGGATTTATAGCAATTAATCCCAGCCATTTAGCAGTGTGATTAATATAAAAGGGGGAAGATAGACGTAGGTCTCGGCCATTGGAAGGAGACGAGTAGGAGAGGAACCGACGAAGAAGAAGAAGGAGAATTGAAGGATGTTGCATGAGATGACTATTTAGTTAATCTAATTAAGTTTATGTTATATGCAACTCATTTCTCAGATCTAATCCGTTCAGAATATTTCTATAATGACTAATTAGTCACAAAAGTATTATTAAAATATTTGACGTTAAAATTTCAATTATTTCAATGAAAAGTACTAAATAAATGGTATAAAATGCTATATGATAAAATAAACATATGTCTGGGCATAATCAAAGAATTTTGACCGTAAAATAACAAGATAATTATATTTTTAGCTTTCCTGAAGAATTTCAACTTAATCAGACTTATAGACTTTTAGATATAGTAATTTTTATCGAGATTTAGTATGGTGAATATGTATTTTAAGAAGAAAACATAAAAAAATAATTACAAAAAAATACAAATGCAAAAATAATTATCTGAACCATTACAAACATTATTTGAGATATTTTACATTATATATTATAAGTTAATTTTGTTAAAAATTAGTTTACATAACTATTGGAAGCGATATTTAATTTTAACCCTTTATTAAAGTCTTTATATCAAATTTGATGATAGATATGCTATTTTGAGAAATGAACCGTCCCAATTATAAAATATAATTTTATAAGCCTAGTCCTAAAATTTTAAACCAAACGAACACTTATATTAAGAGATACAAGCTACTAAATTCAGAGAACACGGACCATTGAAATAAATAAATAAAATTTCAGGATTGGTGGGTTAAGCCCATCTGGGCTAGCCCGGTAAATCAAGAAGGCCGAATTCAAGTCTAAGCCCACAAAAACAAAGACTAGCCCACATAAGCAAGTTGGCCCACTTCAAAGCAAGGATCCAACCCACCTGTACTGGCCCACCACAGGTTTGGCCCACCAGAAATAACTCACCAATGGCCAATTGCCAACGCCAGCCGAAAAAAATTCAAAATAAATACAAAAAAAATTTAAAAATATATAGAAAATTATGAAAAATACCTAAAAAATTAAATTCAATATTTAGAAGCTTAAATGAGTTTAAACTTATAAATTTTATAAGAAATGGAATTATTTAAATGTGTGAATTGTGATGCTATAAAAATAAATAAATAATTATGAAAATTTACAAAAATATAAAAAATTATTTAAAGAAGTATGAGTCCAAATTTATTTTATATATAAGAATAAAATTGTTTAAAAATGGAATAATATAACAATAAATAGGAGAAAATATAATTTTGATCAATTAAAATTATGAGAAAACTTGGAAAAGTCATAAATAAAATTTTAAATAATATTTATTAAAACTAGAGTAAAATAATAAATATATTATGATGAAAATTAGAGAAAGAGACTTGAGACTACCACAAGAAATTGGAAAAAAGGAGTTTTAAAGTCTACTTAAAGGTAAGTAAATTTTTACCAAAGCATGACTTTGAAAATATTATGTGAATATTGTGTTTGCTATGAAATATGATTATTTATTTAAATTGAAATTTTCTTTCAAACTGGTTTATTCAAATATGAGCATTATCATTTCAAAATCATATTAAGTAGTGAATTTAAGTGGTACATTAATCACAATGTATGAGCATGACATATAATTGCATATTAGGTTTGCCACCAAGGAGAAAAGTAGTATAGTAGTACCTAGGTAATGACTTCAAGACTACCAAAGAATATAAATTAGCTCATGAATGTATAGCACAGCTAAACGCGAGCACAAGTAAAAGGCAATACTTACAGTGTGAATGCATGATCTAAAATTAACATATGTGTGTACATATATCAAGATATTTTTATTAATTAAAATTTGTTGTACATAAAAGATAATATAGATGTTGTGTTTGTTTTTAAAAAATCAAAGTGATTGCAAAAATGAATTTTATAAAAATATATTTTACTTACTGAGCTTCAATTCATGTAATTTTGTTTTCAGTGAAAACACAGGGATATAATGATAAATTAAAGTCTTTATTAACATGAGAAAAAGAAGAAACTAGCAGAGCAAAGGACAATGAAGTTTAGATTTTTATTGAAATTTTTTTATTATACTTGTTTTGAGTATAGACACCGAATATGTATAATAACTTCATAATGAGCAAACTTGAGATGTAATAATTAAAAGTTTTATGATTTTGCATCTCGGTATCTATTTCCATCTTTGGAAATTTTATTGCCAACTTGAACATAGTAAACTTTTATTCGTAACACCTCAAAGGTGGGGTGTTACAACTAACATTGGGAACTGAAGTATTTGAAGAGTATTTGGCTCAATATTGTATTATTCCTTGTTTATCGGTTGTTATAAACTAGGTGAATGTCTGAAATCAAACCTTGCGCTGCCAGCTAGTCTTTTGTCGAAACCTGGATAGCAGCTTAGGCAGCTTAAAAATTAGCCGGAAGTGAGTGATAAATTCAATTCTTCTGTTGCTTTGTTGTGCTATTTTCTGACGTCTCACCGGCTTATGCGCTCAGATATTCATTAACAAAAGGAGAAATGTAGATGGATATCTTTGGCAGTTTGCGACCACCATATTCCTGAGGCCCTAACAAGCGATTACAAACAAACAAACAATAATAATAATAATAATAATAATAATAACAATAAACACCGCCTTCGTCATTTCCTATTCCATATCTCATCTTTGCGAACAATATCCAAGGTTGGGACGCCGTACTTGAGGAGGCTTTTGGGACGAAATATCTAATACTTAGGACACTTTAGAGTTTGGGCAAATGAACTCGGAAATAGCCTGCTGTTCAAAAACTTCCATCTACCAAAAAAATTATGTTGGTATATACTTCCATTCTCCTACGCACAATTCTGGAAGAAATTTTTACTCGTAAAAAACCGCAAGACATCTCTCGATTCGTTTGCACCATGTCTTAAGCGTCAACGTGAACTGTGTTTTTTTATGTTTGAAAGTTTGTCCTGGCAGCTTCCAAGAGATAAGAATCAATTATATTTTGAACTATTTTATTCCGAATCAATTATATATTGAACTATTTTATTCTCAAGGATTGATATTTTGTCATTTATTCAATGTTCCTAATCAAACTGTTTACCATTACGAATCTTCCACCGAAGAAGAGGGGAAATTCCTTACTGCCGGCTCCAACATTTTTTTATAACTGTCAAGAAACTTGGTACCCTGCTAATGTGGTTTTCCGCCAAATTGCTTTCTGTCTCTGGCTTCTTTTATCCTTTTCGCTGCACTAGGCAATCATATCCCACATGAGCTAAACATGAAGGCAGTTATTTTTGGGCACGATGAAAGCAGTTAAGAATCCATCAGAAATAACTGAAGAAGATGATCGTGAATTGCTGAGCAGAATTGATTCAGACATCCAGAAAGACAGCATTAGGCGTATAATCAACTACCAGAAATCTCTGTATGTTTCTTGTTCTTCTTCATCTGCTGCCTCATGTTCTTCATTCTCCTCAACTAACAAGAGAAGCAATTTGCTGGGTCTGATGAAAGGAGGAAGCACGTCTCTCAAGAGATTGTTTGACATGGAGCACACTTCCCTATATACATATTTCAACGAATACAGCACCTCACCTATAATCAAGCCAATAGATCTATGGGGCAGCGATGAAGATGAAATCCACCAGAGGTTCTCTCCATGGGCAGAAATCAAAACATTCCAACCAGCCAAGAATGTTTCTCGATTAACTTCTCTTAGTGGCTTTGCATCAGGTAGCAGTATTGTGCAGGGAAAATCAGGTCCCACAAAGAAGAGAGGAATCCTTTTACTGAGAACAAAGTCATTTAGGAGATTACCTGGATTTGCCTTCTGGAGATCAAAAGCCTTTGGATTGAAACTGAGGCTGAGGAAGTTGAGGATCATGATCTGTGGAAGGAAGTTTTGAAGTATATGATTTTTGCAAATTCACTGCCTATTATTGGTGAACCGGAATCCTTACATATTTCAAGTTTGGAGTTGATATAAGTAGAGTCCTTACATACAGTTCAAGTTTGGAGTTCATGCAAGTAGAGCTCCCTAACCACTATCCGTGTACAACGGAGACTTTGGAAACAAAATTCATGATGTTTAATCGCAAGAAAACAGGAATCACAACCATAGACCACTGATAATAATTTCATATTCTTGTTAGTAAAGGATACAAGCAGTGAAAATTTTTACATTTACATGCCAAAATTGTAACTTTCGCGAATCTTGTATGATACTTTTCAGATATTAGAGAAATATCTTATTTACATTGGAGTGGAAAGAATAATGAAATGGAAGAACAATTCCATTGCCATCAGGCGGCCTAATTTCAGGCACTGTATGCACTCCCACAAAAGAGACAAACTTCTGAAACTAGCCTACTTATCACGCTACCTTCTTCAATTCTCAAGTTACAGCTCTGTCGGTTCCATAGATGAATTGCATAGCTGTTTTCCCTCAGCTGAAGCAGCTTCGCTTCCACCCATTTTGAAGTGGCGGGATCCTCTGGCTGCCGGAACAACCCACCAATCTTCATCCAATCCACAGCGTAGAAGGCCAAAGGTGGCAAGATGCTGAAGTTATATCCAGGCCTGTTGGCTACCCTTGCCACCACCCTCGAAACCAAATACGGACCATTGTGTCCCCATTTGTTTCCATCGAAAGTGAGTGCAAATTCCTGGATGAATTTGAACAGCAGAGGATGCTTCTTATCAAAAATTAGGACGGCGTTGTTCAGGCGACTCCATTTTCCAGACTCCAAATCGATGGTTTGAGCTCCAATTGAGTTCCTCAAGGCTGTGAGTTTCTTCACCACTACAACATCAGTGTCCAAATAAATCCCACCATACTTGTAGAGAACCGCAAGCCTCAGCAGATTAGACAGATTCTGGGCCAATGATATCTCCCCGGGATCGAAATCCCCAGTCTTCAGCTTATTAAACCAGAGCTCAGCCGGTGTGTTTTTGAGCAGGAATGGCAAGTTCGGCGTGACGGCCACGACTTTGAAACCAGAGTCTGTAAGAGATTTCAAGACTCTGATTCCACGCCGAGAATCCATACTTGCAGAGAGAATCATCAAACATCCAAATGGGTGAGCTTTAAAGAGGCTTTCCAGCACCAGGAACTCCCGCTGCCCGAACAAGCTCACCGGAGAAATCCAAGTCATGAAGAAACGAGCCTCGCACCTGGCATCGAAGAAATCCCAAGCCCTGGCGGCGAATTTGCGGGTCAATGCAGTTGACTGAATGATCTCGAACTCATTCAGGTTCTGTTTGAACCATCTCACCCTCTCCTCGGCTGTGACATTGATGGGCGCGAGAAGAGGGCTAGGACCTCGGGCGTAATCCTCCCGGACTTCTTCCACTGAAAGAAGCGCTAGTGGGGAAGAATTCGTTCGGAATTTGGGTCTGGCGATGTAGGGCGGCAAAACCCAATTTGGTCTTCTCGAACGGAAGACCACGGTGTGGAGAGAGAAATTGGAGAGAATGCTGGCGGTGAGGAGGAAAAGGATAAGGAAAGCTGCGAGAGAGACGGTTGAGAAGAAGGATTTGAACATGTTGTAGAAATTCCGCCTCTCATGGCTGGGAAAAGACATGAAAATCGAGAAGATTCTGCTCTTTGAGAAACGAAAGATCGAAAGGGAAACATTCATAGCAGATGAATGCAAGAAAATTGAGAAGTTTTTCAAAGCAGGAGAATCGACAGAAGAACGGAGAGAAGAAAAATCCGAAGATGGAGAGAACAAGGAAGCGAGAGTCTTCCTCTTTTACTGCGGAAAGTAGAAAGCCTGGCTTTTGGAAGCTCCGGATGGGATGCGTAGGCGGCTGGATTTTCGTATTTAATGTGGATTTTTCATCCCGCCCGGCCACGTCGGAATTTTCGCGCGTTGAAAGTGCAGGAAATACACGCCATCGTTACTAGCGGGGCACGAGGGATGATCGCCTGGCGTGTGAGATCTCTGCCGTTCATATGCTGGGCCCTCAGACAAGCTCTCCGAAAATCATGCCGGTTGGATTGTTTTAACTTTTAACCACTGGAAATCGGAATTGAAGGGATGGATGGGTAGTTGCAGAATGGTTAACCGGCTGTCGTGTCCGTGTCCACTTGCAATCTTGTTGATGGACCTATTCTGGGTGGCCAAACGGATCTGAAATAAGCAGGGGTGCGAGTAAAGAAGGTTGCCATCGATGGTGGGCCTTGTGATGGACAGCCCCGCTTTTATAGGCACGTGATCTTTTAATAGGATTGTAATATTCGGGTGAGCTACTGGGAATGTTTATGTTTGATAATGAATAAAATTTTTAATGAAAATTTTTGAAGAGTAAAAGTTGTGAAATGATGTGATATGATAAGAATAACGATGAGTAGTAAAGATAATAAAGTTATCTATGTTAGTTGTACAAATAATCTTGTAGAAATAATTAAAAAGTAGGATAGTTATATAAGAAAATATGAAAAAATAATTAAAAAATATGATAATAGTAGAAAGTGAAAAGTTTTAAATTAAAAAATTTTAACTTGACATTTTCTGTCAATAGCCAAACACATACATTATTTGGGAATTCTATTGTTGTAACATTTCGAGTGTAGCTAGGTTCAAGACACCTGTGGCAATGAGAGCTTAAAAATCTCAATGCGATTTATTCGATGAGTTTGGGCATGTATAAAAAATGTCAAATTAAAATTTTTTAATCTAAAAACTTTTCATTTTCTATAATTATCATATTTTTTAATCATTTCTTTATATTTTTCTATATAATTATGTGACTCTTTAATCATTTCTAAATAATTAACTACATTATTAACCTATCTATTTTAGTTTATCTTCTTTATTCTTATCATATCACGTCATTTTATAATTTTTACTTTTCAAAACTTTTCATTAAAAGTTTTATATATCTATGGACACGTGTTTGGAAAATCAAGAAATTTTTAAATAAAAAGATTTTAGTGTAAAAGATTTTGAATCGTAAAAAAAAATATGATATGATAGAGTTAATGATAAAACTAAAAAATAAATAAAGTTAAAATAAATGATTTTGCTATATAAACAGTTAAGTAAAAATGATTGAAAAGTAAAATAGTTGTACAAGAAGATATAAAAAATAATTAAAAATAAAATAATTATTGAAAGTAAAAAGTTTTAATTTTAAAAGTTTTTAATATAGCCAAATATGCCCGTGATAAAAAAAATATAGATATGATTCAAAATATCAAATAAATCTAGAAGATGAAATTGATAATTCTACTTATAACAAACTTTTTAAAATTATCAGGTGAGACTATTGTAATTACAGCGCCAATTGCGTCGACGTATCCACCCAACCTCAACTCAATTGGTATAGATTCTAGCCAGATCCTAACTCAAGTAGAATTTTAGTTAAGCTCGAATTGACAATTTTATATTTTTTTACATAAAAAGTAAGATTTTTGTATTCATACACATATAATTTATAAATTTTTACCAATCAAATGACCAAGCAGCATGAATAAGTTGTGTGTGCCTGGTTGAACTTGACCTTTAGGGTGTGTTTGGTTGGAGATAAAACTTTTGATGAAAAGTTTTTGGAGTAGAAGTTGTCAAATCAATAAAAAGTGAT
>JAXCLR010000081.1:53942762-53962025 GCA_035584095.1 Annona squamosa
TTCTTTCTTCACTTCTCATCTATAGAGGTTCCTTCCTCTTTCTTCTATTTTCTTCTCTACCCATCCTACATCAATTGATCTCTCAACAATAAAATTGATTTTGCCGATAAAGACTTCCATAACAAGCACACCAAAATACCATGGGATAAAATCAATTTTCTGCTCTCCTATACAGGACCACCCATTTCAAACTTCGAAAGCATCATAGTACCTCCAAACTCATTTTCCTCCCATACAGTGAAGCTACATTTGGAAGATTCATTTGCAATATGAAAAAGAAAAACTTAACTTCTGAAGATCAATTCTGAAATTTCCCATTCAGACATCTCCAAACAGCTTGGATGAAAATGGGATGTTGGCCAGAAACACCTTCAAATCTCTTATTAAGAGCTGGCTTCTCCCAAAACTCCATTTATTTCAAGGAGTTTAAACTTTCAGATTAAAGATTCAGGTGTTTAAAACTTTAAATATTTTTTCTGCTGCAGGCTTTGATTGTGTATAGTTTTAGCTTTAAATTCTATTAGTTGTAAATTCAAGATATTCTGGATTTTAAATTTCAACACCTTTCAATCTAAGCAAAATGAGTTTCAATCTAACTTTTAAATTTGAGTTGTTTAGTTTGTCAAGAAACTAACAATTAGCTTTGGATATAAGTTCAATCGAGCACTCAATGGATCTTGATTTGGTATATCGAATGACAGTGGATTTTGCAATGGTAAAACTTCAGTTCTTGATTAACTTCATGGGTGGGAAACTATTCGTTGAAATTAGGAAATTGAGTTTCCATTATGTATTTGATGAACATCAAGAAAGGGAAATGAACTTGAGGAGAATATGACATCCATTTCCATTAAATACATGACTGTTTCTTATAGGGGCCAGTCTGGTTAGAGCTTCTGTTGGGAGGTTGCTTTGTGCTTATTTTCTTGGTTAACTTCATGAGTGGGAAATGATTTGTCGACATTATGAAAATTTCATCTCCATTATGTATTTGATAAACATCAAGGATGGGAAACAAACTTGACGAGAATATGTCATTAATTTCCATTAAATATAACTGTTTCTTATAGGGCCATTCTGGTTAGAGATTCTGTTGAGAGGTTGCTTTGCGCTTATCCATCTTTTCTTGGCACAGGTTGCTGCAGGCTGAAGGCATGAGTAGTGTGTTGTTGGCTTTGTGCTTGGTTTTGCTTGAAAAAGACAACTTTGCTGGGATTTGCTACCAAAGACAGTTAAGATGGAAATTGAAAGTCTGGAAGCATGAGGGCACAGCTAAGAGTACAAATTACACCACTTGTTAGGGCTTGACATGAGTTCTACTCAATTTATCCCTTGGGGTAAGGAAGAGCAGAATCTTTGTCTATTCAAAGCCTTAGGTATCAATGAATGCATTGTCAGATTGGTAGCCACTTTCAACTTTAAAAGGAATGTCCCGCAAGATATCTGTAGGCATCGAATGGATACTGCTGATGACATTTATATTTCATCTCTCATGTTTACTTTAAATACATCATTTCACGTAACTTTATCATATTTGCGTAGGCCCTCCCAAGGTTGCAGCCATCAAATTCATTGGGAACAAAGACAATGAAACATAAAGACAGGACACCTGCGTTGAAATTTCTTTATGCAGTGAGACATGTAGAACTTGCTTATGATGCTGCTGTTGTATAATGAATTGCTTTGAAAAGTTATCAACTGAAATAATAACTTATAATGCATTTTATAGGTTTATCATACACTTTAAATTAGAAATGAAAGCTGTAATAATTTTCAAAATGCAGGCTTGCCTTTTACATTCATCTTATAGTTAATGACAGGGGCATGTAATTAACATAAATGCTGCGTAGTAAAGGGATTGTACAAAATACAGGTTTGGTGCAAGAACCATTTAATTGTATAATAAAAGCAATTGCAGCAAAAATCTATTAGGTTCTGAACAGACGAAAGCACAACAAAATCTATTAGGTTCTAAAATAAAGGCAATTAAAACAAAATCTATTATGCTATAACTCCTAAAACGAAAGCGAATACAAAAATCTGTCCGCAAATGCTCTATTTAACCATTGTTGACCTTTGGATTTTTAGCAATTGATCTGTCATTCCAAAGCATAGAAAAGAAGAATAAAATATTTTGCTCTCATGGATAAGAAAAAATATCACTGCCATCATGAAAACGATATTGTGATATTACAAACCCCATTCAAAATGTCAGTGACATTGTCAAAGCAATATAAGACCCCATTAAGCTATAGTTGCCATTAACTATAGCAAAAACTTCATATTTTTAGAGGTTCATTTAAAACTTCTAACAGATTTCACCAACTGCCCCTAGAATCATAGCATGGATAAAATTGGTGATTATGCTTTTCAAAAAATAAAAGGGAAAAAGAAAAGCACATGATCTTGATAAACCATCTTAAAAAATGGATATACTGTTGTCATTAAGGAAAAAGTTCTGCTGCAGGTTAATAAGCCCTAAGGAACTGATATATCAACCAAGCAAAAAGTACCGGAGCTACTTTTAAGACCAGAGAAGACATAAGAGTGGCAGGAAGTATCAGGCAATAGAACTTCTGCAGTATAATATTTCAGAAGAGTAACAGAACAAATCCTTCCATGAAATTGATGTATCCAAATCAGTCTAGATTTATGCCTGCAAGCATGGATTCAAATATCGGCCGACACAGAGGCGTATCGGCTGTATCGTGTCCATATCGGTCATCCCCGATAGAGGATAGGGGAATTTTTGGCTAGGTTTTAAAAAATTAGGCCAGTAAAGGGGTGTATCAGCCACATCGGCCAATCCAAGGGGAATAGTGGTCAGTGGTATATCAGCCAGTACGGGGAATGTATCGGCCGGTACAGGGGTGTATCCGCCATATCGGCCAATACAAGGGCAATAGTGGTCAGTGGTATATCAGCCAAAAAAAAAAAAAAAAAATTTTGAAGAGCTATATTTTTTTTCACTCTTTAGCATGTTTTATTTTCCAAAACTCCCCTTCCTCTATGCTATTTTTTATAATACTATGAATTATTTTTTCTAGCAACTAGGTAACGTGCCACTTTTTTATATATTTTTTTATTTTTCAAAAATCTACAAATTTTAAAACTATTCTAAGAAGTAAAGAAGAAAACTTTTCATCTATTACATGAATTTGCTTGTAGTAATATAATTGGTTTTTCTTGCAATATAAGTAAAATTTAAGGTTTTTTTAATTTACAAAAGCTTAAAAATTTTAGAAATAAACGTTGACACCTCGAAAACATCAACTTTTTTTAGGGTTTTAAATTGTTCATGGAAACATAAATTATTTGAAATTTGTGATTAATTAATTTATGATTTGTTTTATTTGTTTACTTTAGTCATATTTGATTTTACTATATATCATGGATGTTGATTTGTTAATGAGTTTCTCTATCTTATTCATGATTTCTTTTTTCATATAAAATTCATACGGCATATAGTTACCTTAACAACTATATATAAAAGAAAATGGACCAATACACTATCTTATATATAGGCAAAATGCTAAGTAATTACATATTCTTGCATTTTCTAATATTTGTTACCTATTTTTCCATTTTTTTGATGTTAGAAAAAAATTTCATTTGACATGGTCCAATACGATCCGATACTAATACAATATGACCATCTCATATCTTTTTTAGAGATGACCAATACAACACCTGGTACTGATATACCAAATCATATCTGCAAGATCACCATGAAGGCCACTCTCCTACCTCTACGACTGTTGGAAATATCTTTGCAAAGGAAGAACCTCATTAAAATGTAAGTTTGAAACCAGAATAGTTCAATGTCGCATGTGAAAAACAAAACATCAAAGGAGATATCAAGATGGTTTGGAACACAAAAGAGAACAGGAACTAGTATGAGGACCACAAGTGAGAAGACAAGCAAGTTCCCAATTTTTAGGCCTATTGAAGCTTTCACGATCATGATGTGACAGAGGAAGATTTTAGCAAGATTAATGTCTATGACCCAAATACCCAATCTAGACAAAACGACAAGGACAGCAATATTGTAGATTGTAGTGATCTCCACACGTCAACAATGGCCCATTGAAACATGACAGCACCTACAATGACATTATTGAAAGCTATGATTTTTTTTCGTTCGATGGATTGAAAGCTATGATTTAAACTTGCTGCAATAGAAGAAACTTTAATTGAAAGTTGTAATTTTAATTTCCAGATTAGTAAACAAATCAAATTAGTATCTCCAAGGCACTTATATATTATTTTTCTTTTAAAAGAAAGAAGTTGCAACTTTAAATTTCTGAATTAGTTAACAAATCAAAAAAATTATCCCAGGCATTTATGTATTATATCTCTTAAAAGAAAGAATATATATATAAATCAAAGATCTTCAAGAACACACTACCTTATAATTGGCAGATTGTTGCTTGTATTGTCGTTCTTTAGCATCCATAATAGCCAAGTTTGTCTTGCAATGAAGCATTTGAGCTTCGGAAGTAGCTACTTCATCATCCAACTTTTGAAGAGTTCTACAAGGATTAAAGGAAAACTAATCACATGAGAACCATCCTATGTGCTGCATACAAAATAAAAGCAGCTAAATAGCAACATGAATGTAAGAGCTAGGAAGTCAATATTAGCACACATAGGGCATTCCTACATATAACTGTTGCAATGAGAGAATTGATAACCAACATATTAATTTCAGATATATTGCAGCCATAAGGGAAAATGTTATTCCTTATTTATGACAGCCATTAGTCCAAAATGGAAAAATGGGCATCAGACATTCAGTACATCAAATCCAACATAGTTTGAAAATTCAATTTGAAGGAATCCATTATTAACTCCATTACTCTACAAAAATGGCAAATCACTTGTAGCTGCTGTCTATACTTAAAATTATCTGGCCACCAAAGCCTGCCAACTTGTGTGTTTTAAGTATAACATTGGACCCATACAAAACTGATAGAAGGATTTGAAAGTTCTAAGGATTCGGCTCAACCACAATGATATATATCAGCCATATCAACAAAACATATTAAACCAAGCAGTTTTCTAGTTGTATATGGTTGCAGTGTGCAACTATGCGTTGACATTTCAAGTTCAAACATCCAACTAAGGGGGGGCAAACATCCAAATTATCAAAAAGAGACGAAAGTAAAAGCAATAGAGCAACATAAAACATTCAACATCACACTTCAATAATTCAGAGGTATAAAAAACATAGATATGTTTGAGTTATTCTGTTAGGAACTCGTCATAGCACAACACCATCACCCAAAATGAACACCTAAGAACCTCTTCAACATTGGCATCATCATTGCTGTTGCTATTATTGCTAAATTGCCTATATTCATGTCCTTATTGTGGTAGATACCCAAGGAGATAAGTATATGAATCTACCCCAAATGGAAGTGGTTGAGGTGGATATTATGGATAAAATTGTTCTGCATGTATATTAGGATTACCAGTAGGCCATGGAGATTATCTTTACATAGAAACCATTCCCAAACCCCAATAGCTCTTTCATCCTCATGAGCCTCAACTACCTCTTTTGTGGCAGGACTCTTTTCAAAATGTCTAGTTCCATCTTGAAACCGTGGAATATAAAGAGATAGATGTATACTTAGCACAACAACCTCACTTGTGCACCTATTCCTTCCCCAAACTTAGGTCCCCAAGTACCATCGTCACCATGTCTCCAGTGTCTTCACTACTCCCACTTTCATAGTGAGCAAGAGTTGCACTACCACCACCCTTGTCAACTTCAATAATTATCTCTTGATGAGTTTGTGTTGTCTTAATAACATTTGAGTAGGTTTCCTCTTTGCTATTTACCCTCTTATTTTCCTTTTCTCTATTTTCTAATAATAGAAATAGTGGCTCATATTCATCGAATATGTAATCCAAATTGATTACGCTTTTTTTCACTTCATACATTAATTTCTAACTCTTTCATATTTTTAACCTGAAGTCTTAATCTGTAACGGATGAATACATTTCTCTCCACTTTCTCTGACACAATGTATATTCCCTATACATAAACTGGTGAAAATGAGCTCCAATTCCTTTTGACTCAAAATCTTGAAAGAAATTCCTTTAAGATGTGGATCACTTTCTCCATAATTTATCTCCTATTGAGCTATAAATTAAAATATATGTTACAATATAAACAAATAAGTACAATTAACATATACCATAGTAAATTTGAAAAATTGAATTGTTTACCTGGTTCTAACCTACCAATAGCGGCTGTTGCAATTAAATGGCCAAATCTACCCATGCAAAAGTTCATATGTTTGAATGTAAATGTCAAAATGAGCTTGGGTATTGAATAGAACAGCAACAAAAATCATGTCTGTTTTAAAAAATAATATTAACATCTTATAAAACTTATTTCTTAATTGCAAGAATTTGACAGTCAATATCTAGCTCTATATCTAGCTCTATCTAGACATTTTTTAATGTAGCCCTTTATCTGATCTGCCTCTTCATTTATATGACACATGATTAACCCATTTACTTAAACGGATTAAATGGGTCATATAAACTGGTTAGAAAAATCTCAACTCTATCCAACTCAAACTAGGGTTGGTTAACTGAGTCATGGTTTGCCCCAGCTCAATTACAACCTTAAACTCAAGCCAATCATGTCAAAGACTAGGAATCTCTTTAATGTATCCTCTTACCCTTAAATTGAATCACTATGTGTAAAATGGCAACAAATATAGAAATAAGAACTAGGAAAAAAAAAAAGGAATGAGAAAAGAAAAAGGAGGCTTTATGAACCAACTTTTTCAAAAATGTCAGCCTTGCAAGAGCCTTTCGTGTATAGTCAAGAAGAACTTCAGATTCTTTCTTTACTTCATCCCTCTTCTCCTCTATCTCAGACTTTCTCAAAGACATATCTCCCATTGCCACAAGAAAACTGTACCATTCATTATCTCGATTATCTTCTAGGATAAATAAAAAAATAATGCAATTATCCCTTGCAAAAAATCTGGAAAAGAAATCTTTACCTACTCATTTCCGTGTCCTTTATATTCAATAGATTGGCAACATTAGCCAGATCTTGAGCAAAAGTAACAGCGTTTGGCGACAGGGTCTCCTGCGCCAACCCCACATTTTCCAAAATCTCTCTAATTCTCACAGCTGCAATTGTAGTGAAAAGATAGCATCTCAAATTTTGAAATTTTGAAATATTCTTTCCCGTTATCAGTGTGCATTTGTCAAAGGAGAGCAACCAACCTTGGGCGCGATACTCTGCAGCCTTCTGGCGAAGATCGGAAGCGATGATTCCAGCAGCCTGCGTCTTGGCTTTAGAGAGAGAGGCGAGGGCGTGGAGGTGCGCAATACTCTGCGGCGTGCACTCGAAGTCCGGGACTTCCAGCCCCGCCGCTTCGAACTGTGAGGCCAGCCACGACTTCACCTCCGTCACTCGCCCAGTGTCATTGCCTCCTCCACTCACTTCACTCGCCACTGCCACGACCGCCGCTGTTGGATCGGCCACTTCCGCAGCAAGCAGATCGCTCATTGCTCTCTCTCAGCGGCCGGGAATGGGATGTACTACCATGGCAATGTTTTTGCAGGCGGACCCCTGGTTTCGTCTGCACGCCGGCGTTTGTTGCGCACCGTTCTTACGGACCGTGGTTGCATGCTCCCGGGAGCGGGCGCATGCACCTACTTTTTTTTTTTTTTTTTTTTTAAATTTTTACATAAACGTGTTAGCCCAAGTATATTTAATGTATGTATCAATTTTTACCATTTTTGAATATTTTTAGATATTTATTTTTAATTTTTGAAAATCAGTGGCGTTTTCATAATTTAAAATTACCTACAATGCCACTGATTTTCAAAAATAAAAAATAAATATCTAAAATGCTCCAAAAATGGTAAAAATTTACCCAAAGATTAAATACACTTGAGCTAACAATTTTATGACAAAATTTTCAAAAAAATTTAAAAAAATAGGTGTATGCGCCCGGCAGCATGCATCGTTGCATGCTCCAACCAAAGTCCCTGTTCTTATTGGCCAGGAAATTTTAATTCCTTACCTGTTTTTTCCCCTGAGAATACATATTTTTTATTTTTTACAGGAAATGGTTTGAGCCCGTTCGACCGATTAAAGAAACGGATATCAACCGATGACATTAGCATGAATATTTATGATGTCATAAATATAACTATTTAATGAGCCCCTGCCATAAGGCAGTTGGTAGCTCATGTGGGCATGACTGCCCAGCATTAGGGTTTTTAGTCATCCTTTCTACAAAGTGCAAAATCAGCATTAGTTGTGAGCAGTGGCTCCAACTCAATCATATATATATATATAACTATTTAATTATTTTTAATTAATTATATATTTAAAAATTATATGTTCATAACTCCTAAATCTATACGTTAAACTCTAAAGAATCATCATAATAAAACATGCAGGATAATTTAATAGAAAATTTTCAAAATTCATTACTAACTACAAATATAACATATTAAATCAAAAAAACAACTAAATTAACTAGCCTGAAATGTGTAATAAGCCTTAAATTTTGACACTTGGCACTTGAATTCTCTATGTTTGTCTTAACTTGTTTATGAACTGCATTTTTATAAACATATCTGACAAAAAAGAACTAAAATAAATCAATAAGAATTGAAACAATTAAATTATTCATAATAATAAGAAAATTAAGAATAACTCATGTGCTCAATAAATATAAAAATTTAATAGTCTATAAGTTCATCACTCGTATCAAACAAAAAATTTTAAATGTCTACAAAGTACAAACTTATCATTCTCATGAAACATAGTATTTTAAAATTCTACAAATCCACCCGTCACATCATTGCAAATAACTATCTAAAATAATACGATGAATATTTTATAAATCACATAAATTATGCAATCAGCAATATTTTCTCAAATACACAATTGAAGAGCAGATAAATCACAATGAATAACTACTTATTGGATACTACAATAGTAGAATTTAGAAAACGCACATAATTGAACAATAAGGTTTGCATTTCGCAGTAGATATTAATATTATACACTATTTTTAAAAAAATGATGAAGTAGATAACAAAAAATTACCATCGTAGCTAAAAGTTTAAAACTTGAAGGGCGTCACCAGGCGGAGAGGCTTGGAGAGCAGAGCAACTAAGCAAGTCGGTCATCAATGGAAAACTAGGAATTACACGACTCTTGTTTTGACCTTCTATTTTTTAAAAAAATGGCGTTGATGCTATAGTTGTAAAAGCATGTTTTATCTTTTGGGAAGGGAATCTGAAAAAAATGGCATTCGGGAGAAATGGTAGGGAGGTAGTGGTGGATCGTCAACCTGTGATCAACAATTGCGACTGTCGGATCGTCGAGTTGGTGGCGGAACTCAGAAGCGGACTGTCGAACTCGAATGTAACAGGCTCGAGCTTGGAGCTGGCGACCAACGTGCTGCGGACAGCAAGCTCGATCACAATTGTTGCAGGATAATTGCCATACTAGCCATCCCACTTTCAACTGGAGACAAATATTTTATAATGGTGTCTCTGCTTCATTTGGGCATCTATTGGACTGAGTAAGAGGAGCAGCACTGTCACTAAGAGAGGAGTAGGATGTTGACAGGCAAAAATGGCTACCTTTTGGGGTTTTTTTTTTTAATAATCCTTTTGATCAACTGGTTAAAGACGGCCCAACCATCGGTTTCGGTTCAACCACGATTCAGGCGGTTTGAGCGGTTCAAAGGGGTTGAACCAAACCAACTGTAACCGAACCGGTCCGGTAACATGATTTTTTGAGATAATTTCTCCTATACCCTTAAACAATTGAACCTAATTTCCATATACTCATAACGATTGACAAATTCCTCTTGTACTCATAACATTTTATGTTAAATTTCTCTCATACTCATACTGTTAATATAACCGTCATTTATCCTATTAAAAAGACAATTTTATCTTTTAAAATTTTCTAATTGAGATAATTTAACCTTAACATAATCTAATTGATGATATTAAATTACTAATACAAGATATTAAATAATTTAAAGTTATATTAAGATTGAATTATTTTAATTAGAAAAATTTTAAAAGGCAAAATCTTTTTTTAAATTGGGTAGATATTGGTGGTTTTACCAGCATGGATATAATAGAAATTTAGAGTGAAATATTATGGTATAAAAAGAATTTATGAAATGTTGTGGATATATTAAGAATTAGATCCAATTGCCATAGGTATAAAAGCAATTATCCCTTTTTTAAAATTCATAAAAATAGGCCTTTGAGTTAATTCAAAAATATGATAATCATCAACTAATTTCTCCATAATTTATACTAATTATGCCTCGCATATACAATTGTGAAACCCCATATATATATTTATTGGGTGAATTGCTTATATAGCTATGAATTTTACCCTTCCACTTATACTCAGAAACTTCCAAAAATTCCTCTTGTACTTAAGAATTTTTATTATAATTCCACTTATACCTACATTATTTGGAATTCGTTAAATGAGTTGTAACCCTATAGGAAATGACGAATATGTCAATCCCTAATTATAATTTTATATCTAAAAATTCATATCATAATGAATTTTTAATAATTTTACAACTATAAAATCATATATTATTTGAATATAAACATTAAACTTTAAGTAAAATAATTTTAAATTATATTAGAGTTTGGGCACACTCGTTGTTTTACAAAGAAGTTAACAACTCATTTAACATATTTCTAACGGCGTGAATATCAGTAGAATTATAATAAAAATTTGTTGATAAAAGAGAAATTTTTTAAAGTTAATTAGTAAAAGTGAAATTATGGGTAAAATTTGTGGGTATATGCGGAATATTATCACGGATACAAATGAAATTAAGAGTAAAATTCGTGAGTTTTACCGTGGAAGGATTGATTTCAAAACATGATAAAATTCCTTCGCCAGCCCTTAAACGTGAAAAGCATCCTGCGGCGGTTCCAAAAAATAGAAATAAAAAAGGGGGAAACGGCGAAAGAAGAAGAGAGAGGAAGAGAGGAGGGAGAAAAATTACAGGGTAGATTTAGAATTTTTCTGGATAGGGTTTGAAGTTGAAAGGTTTGGGAAAAAGTTGATAGAAACTTAGATAAGCAAGTTCTTTTCAATTTTTCTGATTTATTGTATTTATTTAATATATTATGATAGTATAAAAAAAATTTAGTATAAATTTGAGACATTAGGGCTAGAAATTCTAAACCCTAATAGGGAGAAAGAAAGGAAATTTTTATGGAGATATTTATGAGCATGAAACCTAGATAGATAATTTTAAGATGAAGTTTTTGTGATAAAATATAATTATTATTTTATTTAAAGGAATGAGAAATGATTCCAGTCCATAGGGGTATATATGAATTATTAACCTAATTAGTATGAAAGATTAAGTTCGACATTTTTTACGCAAAATGAATGATGTAGCGATGAGAAAATCGAAAGTTTCATTGACCAAACAAAGAAATGTCGGAACAAAGAGATGATTCTGAAGGTAGCTAGGGAACAAGCACGGAGTGCCATAAGTTTGATTCCCATGCCACATCTGGAAGAGGAGGACAAATGGTTTTGGACAAAAGAACCAAAATGGGATCTTTTCTGTTAGATCAGCATACAAAATGATGATATCAAACAATGGCAACTCTGCAAACAATTGGGTATGACCTGAATCAAGAGAGGTATGACCATGAACCCGAAGTGTGTCTTGTGTATGAACAACTGTGAAGATATAAATCATTCATACATAAATCATCTCTTTGTTAAATGTGAGAAAATAAGGTAGATAAGAGGCACTCTAGTGGCTGGTAACAATATATGGACACCTAGAATAGCAGTAAAATGCATTTTGCATCAATCGTTCTCGTTGAAAGAGGAAGCAAAACTTGCAAAATTCTCACCCTGTGTTGGCATATCTGGTACCAAAGAAACAAGGCCGGATGCTAGGGGTGTATGAAGTATTGGGAGAGAAATGGGATAATTAGCTACATGAACAAGCTCCTCCACCAAAAGAAACCTCAAGTTAGATGGTCAAAACCTCGAGTGTTAGCGAAAACAAATGTGGATGGCAGGAGGAAGATGCAGGGGAGAAGAGTGGGGTTTGCGACTGTAATGAGAGATGCAGAAGGCAGGTTCTTGGTGGCTTAGGGATGACAATGTGTGGGTGTGGTCAACACAGTACATATAGAAGTTACGCGGGTGATGAGAGCATTAAAATGGGCAATTGAACTGAAAGTAAAAAAGGGTGGTACTGGAGTTTGACTCGCTTATTGTAGTAAATCTAGTTAATGATGGCGTCCAAATTCTTTTAATGGTTGGGGAACGAATCAAACAGATCCAATTGAAGATGGAGGAGTTTGAAGTGGCCACGGTAAAGCATGTAATGCAGACAGGAAACTAGTCTGCTCATATTCTAACTGATTTTGTAGTCAAGGATGGGATCGATAAAGATACATTGTGGGGAAATCCAACCGATTTTCTTGTAAATCCATTGTTTATGGACTTCTGGTACTTTTAAGTAGTTTTTTTGGGAATATAATCACAGGTATCAAAAAAAAGGCATAAGTGCAAATTAGTCAAACCTCTTAGGAATATATGCCACATGTCGTTGCCTTTTCTCCATTCTCCTCCTATATGTCGTTGCCTTTTCTCCATTCTCCTCCCACAAAGGGAGTCCCATGGTTCATCTCCGTCACGCAAATCCATTCAACGGCTCAGATGACACTTCGTTTTTAAAATCATACTCGCAGCCTGTGCTTTTTCCCATTCTTCTTTCGCGAAGGGCCCGATCGACACCGCCCAATCCCCTCCAACAGATGCCATTTCTTGTGCCACAAATGCTTGCAGAAAAATGAGTAAAAAAACGACAACTTTTTTTTATTATACTTTTTCTTTTGCTATATTTTTCTTTTGATTGCAAAAGAATGACAACCTCAAGGTGTATTTGGCAATGTTTATAAAACATTTAGTTAAAATTTTTAAATATAAAACTTTTCAATTTCTACAACTACGATATTTTTTAATTATTTATTTACATCTTCCTACATGACTACTCTATTTTTCAATCATTTCTACACAATTATCTATACAACTAACTTATTTATTTTAACTTTTTCTTCTTACTCCTCATCATTACATCTGTTATATTATATCATTTAATAACTTTTAATCTCCAAAATTTTTTACAAAAAGTTTTATTCAATCCCAAACACACTTTTATTTAACATAAATTGAGAAATTAGTCAGGAAATTGCTTAGAAGGAGTGCTAGTTCCACTATCGAAATTCAAAATTTGTGACTTGACACACTCGACAATTGTGGTTCACAAGAGTCCAGCCATAGGTGGAAGACGCTTCGGGTTTTTATTTGGACTTGAGGAATTTATCATCCATCTTCCGAAGTAATGTTTTAGTGTTATGATCACTATGTATACATAGGCTGAGTTGTAAATACAAAAATCAAAGAAAATTCAAAAGTTGTCTTCTAACAAAAGTATGAGTAAGAGTGTTTAACATGAGGGGTTCAGGGTTCCAAGTTTGGTAAAAAAAAAAAAAAAAAGATTTCTGTCTTCTACCCTCCCTAATGAGTTGTCCTCCAACACTTCTCTCGTTATTCATGAAACTCAACCGGTGCTACTAAAAAGAATAGTTTAGCGAGTTGAAAAATGAGAAAAAAAATTATTTTTGAAAATACTTTTTATTGTAAAAAGTAATAATCCACTTTTACTAATTAGGCTTTTCTTAAACTTATCCATTGCGTTTAGCTCTAATCTTAAATACATTCATGGCATTTCTAACATTAAGATATTTTTAAAAACCTAATGAGTATATTTAGAATTAAAATTAAACACAGTATATTTATTGGGAAAAGCCACACATAATTTTTCTAAAATTCCATACAACTTCTTCCATTTGTAGCATTGAAATGGGAAGTATAAGTAAAAATATATATATTTTTGAAAAGTATTGGAGTGAAATAATGAGATAAGATTAAGGTAAAGTAAAAATAAATATGATAGTTGTGCGAGAAAATTATTGGATATCAGATAAAAAATAAAACAGGTAATACGATTCAAAAAAAAAAGTTAAGATGTTAAATATTTTTAAAAAATACATGGGAGAAAGGTCAGAAAGTGGTTTCTTACTCATGCTTGTATTGTTACCAAAATGACCTTTTTTTTTTAGAGAACAAAATGACCTTTAGATTAATGACAAGGATGTAATAGGTTTTTATTTTTCATTTTCAGCATATAATAATTTTATTTTAAAAATATTTAATTTATTTTTTCATTCTCAATATAATTTTTTAATCTATATGTACAGAAAAATACTTTTTTTATCCATGTCTTACCCTATCTTATTTCTACCATCTTCTCTTTGAAAACACCTGCAATTATTTAGCTGCCGACGATAGGAATCACTTTCCCATACGGAAAATGCTTGGACATAGCTTTGTGACATTATTATCTTATTGCTTGAAATAATGTTTTATATATTGTCGATAAAATTAATTTTAAAAATACGTAGATAAGCATATAACTTGACATAAAAGTGTTAAATGATTTAGGTATAATAATGATGCTAGTGATTGTAATCTTAGGCATTTATGACGGGAAATGCTTCTATGAAATCATGTTGTAGCATAATTATCTTTTCATTTTTAATATCTTGATTCTTGATAAAAATCTACTTTATTTATTATAGTTATTATTATCATTTATATTATTACAGAAAACTTTTTTATTTATTTAGTATGATTGCATATAGGCTTTATCTACAAGGGCTTCACTTTTATGTAATCAGGTTACAAAAAAGCAGTCTTATGTAATCCTTTTAATTTTAATATATTGATAATTAATTTAAAATTCAATCCATTCATTGTGTTTAACATCATTTGTTTATTTAAGATATCAAATTTAATTTCAATCAAATAAGTTTATGAGTCATATTTGTTCAACAAAATATATTCATGTGTAAATTATAAAAAAAATACTTAGATCTATTTACATATGTATTAGAATATAATAATTAATAATACTTTATAAAATCATTTATTTATTATTAATGATATTTTAGACAATTTAGATGTTTGAAAAACTACTTTAAAGTTGATATTTTAACATTAAACCGTTTTATTATGTTAATTTTATACATTTATTGATGAGACCCATATACAATAATAAAAAATAAAAAGAGAGTTTCATGATAATATAAATGATGTTAAATACAATGGATGAAGTGGATTATCCATCAATCATCAAAATTTTAAAAATGAAAGGGATTATATAGAAAAAAAGGTTTCATAAAAAGGGACCATATCTATAAATAAATAAAATCAATACAATAAAATAATTTAATACTAAATATCAATTTTTAGTAACTTTTTCAATATCCAAAATATTATTACTGCATGGATAAATGACTTTATCAAGTAATACTATATTCTAATATATGTGTGAATGGAATTAAATATTTTTCCAATTTATACATGGATATATTTATTTTTAAGTCAATTTGGCCATGCACATATTTGATTTGGATGAAATTTGGTTTTTTTAGTTAAATAAATAATGTTAAATACAATAAATATATTAGATTTTGCATCAATCATCAACATCTAAAACATGAAGAAGTTGTAGAAGCATAATACTATATGATCATTTTATATTGAAAGTTTCTTATTTCTAAATAAATATGATATATATTCCTCTCAAATTATGTTAATAATATAAAATTTTCTAATCAAACTAATTTTCATCATTATGAATATGTACTAGTTGATTTTAGTATAAGGGTTTAGGTGAAAATTTATAAATTATAAAAACAAACTATTTGTTTTGAATCATTGCCTATATAATATATGTTTAGAGTCATGATCTATTGGCTTACTTATCTTGTGCCAAAAAAACCTATTTAAAATTTTTTTGCTTTTCCGTGAACTTGTTAGCAAATTGTATCTAATATATAAATCAAGTTTATTATTTTTGAAGATGTGTTTATATATTAAATACATCTAGATTCACGAATTTATAAAAGAATTAAAAATAAGTTGATCAACCTAGGCTAAATAAGTCACTTGTTCGCTCAGGCCAACAGGTTCATACCTGATTTATTTATGTAGAATTATATAAAATATAGAGAGGCATTATCCTATTAATTCGGCTGAGTAATGACTTACCAAGCTCACGCTACTGAACTTATCTTTTAGTTTTTTACTTATTAATTTAAATATATTTAATATATAAATCAAGCATTACTATTTTTGGAGTTATATGTATTTTTTGAATTTTAAAACAATTTTAGCCATTCTAATTGTTGAAAATCACTAAAATAACCCTGTATTTAAAAAACAAAAAGATACACACATTTCTAAAAATGGTAAATTTTGATTTATATGTGATATACGCCCAAATTAACTAGCTATAGTATGTAGTAGAAAAGAAAAGAAAAAAAAAAAAAGTGAGCCTTTGCATCAATATGTATATGGCTCCGCTGAAAAATGGTTCGCCGAAAATAAAAATCAGATTCGGGAGCTATTTTGGTTATCTCACATATAGTTAATAGTGTTAATACATGTTATCAGAAAAAATACTGTTAATACAGTTAATTACTATTATTAGAAGAATTCTTGAAGGAGAAGTAAGCCTTTGGGGGTATATGTGAAAAAGGAGAGATTATGAGGTGGTACGTAAATAGAATTAGGGCGAACTCAAGGAACATACACATATATTTAACGGTATTAACCCCATGTGTATTTGCCAAAGAAATTTATAAGTAAAAAACTTCAATCATTCAAGTAATTGAATACTGATTTGCTTTTTTGCTGTCCCCTTACTGCTCTGTCTCTGATTTGCAGCGGATCCACCGCATGAGCTGGGTATACAAATCAACTGAAGGCCGAAAGTGTCGGTGAGTTTTGAGCACCATCGCTGTCTTTGTCTGTACTCTTGTACATGTTACCCTTAATGTTGGTATGATTCAAGCACCATCTGTCTTTGTTTGCACTATTGTTCCTGCTGGTTCTCTCTAAACTATGAATGCATTTGAATAATGCTGATGTGAGAGTGCCACTGAATTTGTTTGTTTCTATCTCAAAAACGAGTACTTATGTGGGAATCTCACTGGATCATATTGGAGTAGGTCGAGATACATTACAAATTGGGTCCAATTAGACCTCAAGTTGAATCATAGACTCATTGGACATTGAGATTTTGTTGGGAAGGGCGGTTAATTATAGTGTAATACTACCACTCTTGATCCACTCAAATAAAGAAAAGTTAAAAATTAGAAAATTAAAGAAGAAAGAGTGGATGTGAGGGTCTTTCTTATTCAGTTCATTAACCCATTAAACACAAGATGCGAGACCATATTTACAATATCAGAAAATCAAGGTAAATTCACTAAAAGAAACCACTTGAACTACTACAGTGTTTACATGAAAATTAAACAAACTGCGAACAAAATATTGCAAGACTTGGATACTTGAACCACTACAGCAGCAATGGTACTTAGCTTGGCAATCCTATTGTCCATTTTCTTCTTTTTTGTGCTCAACAAGTCTAATGACTAGGGGGGTTGCAGAAAGCACCTCGAATTGTGAAGTGGAAACTTCCATGTGGGTGCATCTTCCTGACTGTTTGAGCTTGCATGAAATTGCGATTGCATTGCTCTTGATTTCTTGAAATGTTTTGTAATTACAAGTAGCCCGAAGAGAGAGATGACGTCCATTGACCACTGGTGGCCTAAAAGAGCATCACTAATCGTCCTCTATTTCTGGGTGTTCCTGCAAATTTAGTGCCAATTCAAGGTTTGACAGCACATCACCTATTGTTGGGCAATCACCTAAACTATCATCCAAGCACTTCACAGCAGTGTCCACAAATTTCTTCAAGCACACTGGCTTGATTTTACCTTTCAAATGGGGATCAATGATCACTTCCAGAGGCCCATTCTTATAGCAATTCAGGAACCACTCACCCAACATGACTTGACTCAAAGGTGATGAATGATCTACTGCTGGGCATGCACAAAGCACTTGAAACAGCACCACCCCAAATGATTTCAAATCTGGATCTAGCGGGAAGCCCCTTGTCAAAGGTTCAAATTGAGCTATCTTGGAAACCCACTTGTTATCGAGGAGGATGCTGCTTGTTTGAACATGTCGATGGGCAATAGCCTCACAATGGAGGCAATGCAAGCCGCGGGCTACTCCAATGCAAATCTCGAGTCTCCGCTTCCAAGGGAGAGGAGGCTTTTGTGAGTTGTAGAGATGGTCATGAAGGTTTCCACGCCCCCTTTACTCATAGATGAGGATCATCTGTGACACGTCCATGCAGCAACCAATGAGGGGGGCAAGGTGGGGGTGGTGTAATGTGCAGATGAACTCAATCTCATCTTGGTGGTCATTGAATCTCACTCGAGTTCCTGGATTTGCATGCCTAATGACAACATGGGTGGCTCCACCATCAATGGCTCCTCTATAGATCTTACCAAACTCATCGTCTTTTACAATGAGGAGGACCTCATCGAAGTCATTCGTTGACTTCCTAATCTCAGAAAAGGTGAAGAGTCTGCAGTCAAGGTACTGTTGCTGTTGCAGTGCGAGTTCAAGGTTGCACAGCACATCCTTCGTTATGGGTCGATCAACTCCACTATCAGCCAAGCATCGGCTTGCAGTCTCCTTTAAAACCTCAAAGCACTTGGGCGAGATCTTTCCTTTTAAATGGGGATCGATAATCTCTTCTAGCATATCATTCTGCTGGCACCGAATCGCCCATTCCGATAAGCTCACTTGTTCTATAGGTAGTGAAATGTCCACTGCTGGACGTGCACAAAGGACTTCGAAGAGCACCACCCCAAACAAATAAACATCCGATTTTTCTGTCAAATGCTGCTTATGGGAGTACTCGGGATCCACATATCCAACGTTGTCCACAATCTCTGGATCTTGTTTGACTCCCATCGTCGATCTTTTGAAACCTGAAAGCCTGGGGACAAAATTCTGGTCAAGGAGGATGTTAGCCGTGTTGATATTTCGGTGTAGGATAACTTCACTCATAGCACCATCATGCAAATAGTTGAGGGCACGAGCAACTCCAATGCAGATGTGGAGCCTCCTCTTCCATGGGAGACTAGGCCTTTTAGAATTAGAGGCCCAACCCATGGGAAGTGCTTCCCTTGGGAAAAAAAAAGGAAGCTGGGCATTTTGGTCATTTTACAGCGAGAGTATAATAACTTAAAAACGTG
>JAXCLR010000081.1:53969172-53997033 GCA_035584095.1 Annona squamosa
TGCCCCAAGGAAACCTGCAATTTCAGCTCCAGTCGCACTGCTAGCAGCATCCAATACTTCTTTTGGCAGTAAAAAAAAATCCAATCCCTAGCGCCGGCCTCCCATGGAAATCTATTTCAACAGCAACCCACTTGCTGCGCTCTCTGCTTCTGCTGTAATTCCAGCCAATTTGCAGAGGACAGCATCACTGCCTGCAACAGCCCCAAATTGCAGACGTGAAGCATCAATTCATGCCAACAGCACCTCTTTCCACTCGGCCAATCTGTCTCTCCTGCCCAAGCAAAAATAGCAGCAGCCAATTTTCCCATGCAGCCACTGCACATCTCTAATTTCAGCATCCGCGGTAAATTTCCAATCTGGGCATCATCAACCGTCTCAGCAATGCCCCTGAAAGACACCAAATCAGCATCGACTCCTCCAACATTGGCAGTAGGAGAATGCAGCAACAGCTGATTGGCATGATGATGTGGCAAGGCTGTGGATAATGGATTTGCTGCCTCGAGGCCCAGCAAAGCAATGCGCGCAGATCCTGTGTAATAAGCAAGTCCAGTACGTGGAGTGGACCTTACTGATCATTATTTGATGTTATCTAACATATGGTGTTAACTCTAAGGTGAATAGGTTAATAACATTAAATTGGTAGTCCTAACGCTCACAATGACAAAAATTTGGTGCATATGATCTCAATTATTAGTTGGTTTTTAGTCTTCGACCTAACTTGCAGTCTTTTTACTCTTCATTTCTTGCTTTAATAAAGGACTATGAGACCTTTCAAAATTTGTTCTACAAATAGATACGGTTTCAAGCATTGCCATCTTGAATGCTACAATTTTCTCACTCCAAATCTCAATTATGTTGTGTGCAAAAACTTGAAATTTTGAATGTGTTTGATTTTGGACACATATATAATAATTATATATATGTGCTATCATAAAGAGTGCCTTAATTTTTAAAGTGATCTTTGAAGGCGTATGACCTTAAATCATGTAATAGGGTATGAGTTTCGTATACGTAGAAACTTTATTGCTTAATTTTTAATTTCTATTTTTATGATAGGTTAAATTAAAAATAAGAAAGATAAATGCTTTATATAAACATTATGGTCTTCGGATTATGCACAAGGATTTCGTTTTTAACATTCCATCATTCGAAAAGAGAGTCATATTCTCTAGAAAATCTTAGGGCACTAACTTTTTTCATGAAACTATTAATATATTATGATATTATGGGAGTTGTGCCTCTCTTTTAGATTATGGGAGTTTATCTTCCTTGTATACCCCCGGAGCTGGATGAGATATGAAGGTTGTAATGAGTTGAGATTGTATAAAATAGATGTAACATAAATAGTAAAAATGATGCCAAAAGTACATTTTTTTTACAGCATTTTCAGTACTTCGAAAAATGATGATCGAAGCTGCTGAAGGATTCTTTAAATCATTTGAAGGCCATGTTTGGCATCTGCAGAGGCAAATAGACATCAATGCGGGCGAAAAAAATGCCTGTTTCTGTTTGTTTCATAAAGGATTCATATATTGCAATTCGATTGTATTTTCATCTATTGTACAGCCAAATCTTCCGTTTTTGGCTCAATACGTTGTGATTAAAGATAATTGAGAAATTAACAAAGAAACAATATTGTTGGAAGAGTTTCCATGATAACGTAAATAATGCTTAATGTAATAAGTGAATTTTCCATTAAACATTAACATATTAAAAATAGACAGGGTTATATACAAGCAAAGCCCTGTATATTCCATTCACTCTAAGCTCTTTCATTCAATTCTTATACACAAAATGATTATAGCTATATTTTGGACCTATGGCGGTTAAACTGGATTTGCTCGCTAGTTATGTTCTTGAACAGTTCATGAAGACCAAGGAAAAGGCATCTCTCATGTTTATAACTTTATCGGGGAACATGCAAATATGTGTAATACTGTCCTATTTGGAATTAGGCTACGCTGTCTTGACATGAAGGGGAGCCTCATGAAATTGTTAATTTTGTGCTCTTTTTGGTCTAAAAGCCCAACATACCATAAAACTCGACTTGTTTCCCTTAAAATCTCAATGGATCATCAACTGAAGTAGGTAATGACAAACGGTATTTCAATGCTTTGGAATACACAACTCTTAAAAAAATGGGTTGATTTCTTGCTTTCTGCTGTTGCAAAAGAGCATTGAACTTAGACTGCTTGCGAAGCAATACTGAAATTTAAACTGAATTTAGTGAATTATAAGAAGCTGGTTGCTCATAATTACAAAACTTCATCTAACAAAATCTTCTGATTTATTCACTTCTGAGCTTCCTATTAACCCCAAGAGGAAATGCTAAGAAAGTACACAAAGCAAATTCCCGTAGGCTTAACGTGTAATCTTCAGTGTGATAATTGTAACAGGACACTGTTATATTTCATCGAGCAAGAACCACCTTATTTCATCCTAGTCAGTTCGTCCAGAGTATATTAGGAATTAATGATTAGAAAAACTCGTTAACCTTCATCTAGGCAATGTTCAATATCTTCTGTGGACCGGTATCTTTAAAAAGCTTAAAAAGGAAAAGAAGAAGATGAAGGATATATAGAATAGACTGCAAGAATTTGCTTTGGTGTGTCCAGAAATTCCGTTTTGTGCATAGGCGCTGTACACAAAGCTTCCTGTTATGAGTTGTGCAATCATGTAATTGAATATATTGATTTGCTTTTTTGCTGTACCCTTAATGTTCTGTCTCTGATTTGCAGTGGATCAATCATCCACTAGAAGAGGTGGGCATACAAATCGTCTGAAGGCTGTAAGTGCTAGTGGGATTCAGCACCATCTGTGTGTCTTTGTATGTACTCTGTACATGTTACCCTTGAATGTTTGTGGATTCAAGTGCCATTTTTGTTTGTAATCCTGTACCTGCTACTCCTCTCGAAATTATAAATGCAGTTGAATAATGCTGATGTGAGAGTGCCACTGAATCTGTTTGTTTCTATCCCAATAACGAAAACTTATGTGGGAATCTCACTCGATCATATTGCAGTAGGTCGAGACACATTACAAATTAGACTCACTGGGCATGGAGATTTTGTTGGGAAGGGTGGTTAATTATAGTGTAGTACTACCACTCTTGATCCACTCAAACAAAAAAGTTAAAAATTAGAAGAGTAAAGAAGAGAGTGGACGTCAGGGTCTTTCTCATTCATTTCATTAACCCATTAAATAGAAGATGCAAGTCCGTATTTACAACATCAGAAAATCAAGATAGACTCGCCAAAAAAAAAAACCACTTGAACTACTATGGTGTTTACTCGGAAATTAAACAAACTGCTAATAAAATTGTGAAAGACTTGGATACTTAAACCACTACAACAGCAATGGTACTTAGCTTGGCAAGACTAATCTCCATTTTCTTCTTTTTCCTGCCCAACAAGTCCAATAACAAAGGGGATGGAAGACCAAATGCATAAAGCACCTTGAATGGTGAAGTGGAAATCGCCAGCTGCATGTTGGTGCATCGTCCCGATTGTTTGAGCTTACATGAAATTGCAATTGCATTGCTCTTGATTTCTAGAGATTTTTGGTAATTACAAGTAGCCCAAAGAGAGAAATGACGTCCATTGCCCAATGGTGGCCGAAAAGAGCATCACTAATCATCCTCTATTTCTGGGTGTTCTTGCAAATTTAGTGCTAATTCAAGGTTTGCAGATTTTTTTTCACATGTACTTCTGTGCCTGCTGCTACTCTCCAATCTATGAATGCATTTGAATAATGCTGATGTCAGAGTCCCACTGAATTTGTTTGTTTCTTTCTCAATGACGAATGCTTATGTGGGAATCTCACTCGCTGGTAATGGAGTAGGGTTTTATTAAAAATATAAACGGTGGAATTGATAGCATTTAATCTCAACCGTCAGCAAATGCATTAGTATAAGACGGAGGGGGAAAGGGGGAAGGGGATGTTTACAGAAGAGAAAACGGAGGGCAAATAGGCAGACGAGGAAGTAGTAGTTTAAAAGGTATATCGCATGATACATTGTTTTTGTTAATCTCGCTCGTTTTAAAATATATGCAACTCGTTGCATAGATCTAAACCATTTATGATATTTCTAACATTATTAATTAGAAACAGAAGTATTATTGAAAATTTAAGTATTGCAATTTTACTTATTTCAAAGAAGACTAGCAAATAAAGGATAGAAAATACAATATAATGAAATAAACATATTTATGGGCATGATTAGAGGATTGTGAACAGACAATAACAATAAAATTATTTTTTTAGCTTACTTGCAAAATTTTAGTTTGATTATGGTTATGGATTTTTAGATATAGTGATTTTTACACATAAATTAGAGTGATGAATATATATTTTAAGAATAAAAATAAAAAATAATTACAGAAAAATATAGATATAAAAATACCTATCGGACCGGTTACAAACGTTATTTAAGAGATTTTACAAATATATGATGGATGAATTTGATTAAAAATTAGTTTAGATAGTTATTTGAAGTGATATTTAATTTTAACAATTTATTAAACTCTTTTATGTCAAATTTGATGATAGAAGTGTTATTTTGAGAAATCAACTGTCCAAATTATAAAACATAATTTCGTAAGCTTACTTCTAAAATTTTAAATTGAAAGGCGTTTCTATTAAAAGATATAAACTATTTTAATAGAAGAATACAGACCGTTGAACGTAAATAAATAAAAAAAACTTTTAGGCTAGTGGGCTAAGCCCATCCAACAAAAGCCAAGTGATCCAGGAAAGCCAGAAGCAAAGGTTACTAATAAAAGCCCGTTATCCAAGCCCAAAAAAACAAAACTTAGCCCATAGAAACAAGCCAACCCAACTCCCTAACATAATATCAAGCTCACCTGTGCTCAGCTCATCAATCTGGCCCATCAACAACAAGCCACTAGCCAAAAAAAAAGAAATTTCAAAATAAATACGAAATTTTTTGAAAAGTATCCAAAAAATTAAAGTCAATATTTAGAAGCTTAAATAAGTTTAAACTTATAATTTTTCATAAAAAAATATAAGAAATAAAATTATTTAAAGGTGGTACATTAATTATAGTGCATGAGCATGATGCATAATTGCATATTGAATTTGCCGCCAAAAAGTTAAGCTGTGTTGTAATACCTAAGTAGCGATCTCAGGACTATTAATAAAGATGAATTAGCTTACAAATGTATAACATGGTTGCACGCGAGCACAAGCAGATGACAATGCCTAAAGTATGAATTCATAATTTAGAATTGACATATGTATGCACGAGCATAAATATGTTTAATAACTTAGAATTGTTGCGCATAAAAGGTAATATAGATGTTAATTTGTTTTAAAATTTTAAAATGATTGAAAAAATGAATTTTTTTACAAAAAAAAACTCTCAACTTATTGAGCTCATAGCTCACATAGTTTTTGTTTTTAATAGAAAAACATAAATATAATGATAAATTGGAGTCACCGTCAACGTGAGAAAAATGTGAAACTAGCAAAACAAAAGATAAAGAAATTGAGAGTTAATGAAGTTTTCTTATAATGCTTACTTATATTGATAATGAACACTAAATATGTAATGACTCAATGAAGAGTAGACTTGAGTTATATCCGTTAAAATTTTTTATGGTTTTGTATCTTAGTATCTTTTTCCATCTTGGGAGATTTATTCATCACAATATTATCAATTTTTATATAGTAGACTCTGTTTGTGACACCTCAAGAGTGGGGTGTTACAAGAAGGGTGGTTAATTACAGAGTAATACTGCTACTCTTGATCCACTTAGATAAAAAGTTAAAAATTAGAAGAGTAAAGAGGAGAGAGCGGATGTGAGGGTCTTTCTTAACAGTTCATCACACCATTAAACACAGGACTCAAGACGGTATTTACAATATCAGAAAATCAAGGTAAACTCACTATAAAAAAAAAAATTTAAAATTGACCTACTATTGTGTTTACATGGAAATTACACAAACTGCTAACAAAATTGTGCCAGACTTGGATACTGAAACCACTACAATAGCAAAGATACTTAGCTTGGCAATCGTAATCTCCATTTTCTTCTTTTTCCTGCTCACAAGTCTAATGACAAAGGAGATGGAAGACCAAATGCATGAAGCACCTCGACTTGCGAAGTGGAAACATGTTGGTGCATCTTGCTGATTGTTTGAGCTTGCATGAAAGTGCAATTGCATTGTTCTTGATTTCTAGAGATTTTTTGTAAGACCAAAGAGAGAGATGATGTCCATTGACCATTCATGCCCTAAAAGAAATCACTAAGCATCCTCTCTTTCTGGGTTTTCCTGCAAATTTAGAGCCAATTCAAGGTTTGACAGCACATCACCTATTGTTGGGCAATCACCTCCACTATCAGCCAAGCACTTCACAGCAGTGTCCACAAACTGCTTGAAGCACGCTGGCATGATTTTACCTTTCAAACGGGGATCAACGGTCTCTTCCAGGGTCCCATTCTCATAGCAATGCAGGGCCCACTCGCACAATCTGACCTCATTCGGCGGCAATGAATGGTCTACGGCCGGCCGCGCACAAAGCACTTCAAACAGCACCACCCCAAATGATTTCACATCTGGATCTAGCGGAAAGCCCCTCGCCAAAGGTTCGAGCAGAGCTATCTTGGAAACCCACTTGTAATCGAGGAGGATGCTACATGTTCGAACATGTCGATGGACGATAGCCTCAACATGCAGGCAATACAGGCCGCGGGCTACTCCAATGCAGATCTCAAGTCTCCGCTTCCAAGGGAGGGGAGGCCTTTGTGAGTCGTAGAGATGGTCACGGAGGTTCCCATGCCCGCTGTACTCAAAGATGAGGATCATCTCTGACTCGTCAGTGCAGCGACCGATGAAGGGGGCAAGGTTGGGGTGGCGTAGCGTGCAGATGAACTCAATCTCATCTTGGTGCTCATTGAATCTCACTTGGGTTCCTGGATTTGCATGCCTGATTGCAACATAGGTGGCTCCACCATCAATGACTCCCTTGTAGATTTTACCAAACTCATCATCTTCTACGATAAGTAGAACTTCATCGAAGTCATTTGTCGCCTTCCTAATCTCAGAAAAGGTGAAGAGCCTGCAACCTTGCAGCTGTAGTGCAAATTCAAGGTTGCGCAATACGTCCTTCATTGTAGGTCGATCAACTCCACTATCAGCCAAGCATTGGCTTGCAGTCTCCTTGAAAACCTCGAAGCACTTGGGCGAGATCTTTCCTTTTAAATGGGGATCGATAATCTCTTCTAGCATAACATTCTGCCGGCATCGAATGGCCCACTCGGATAAACTCACCTGTTCTCTGAGTAATGAAATCTCCATTGCTGGATGTGCACAGAGGACTTCAAACAGCACCACCCCAAACGAATACACATCTGATTTTTCCGTCAAATGCTGCTTATCGGAGTACTCGGGATCCATATATCCAACGTTGTCCCCAATCTCTTGTTTGACTCCCCTCGTCGATCGTTTGAAACCTGAAAGCTTGGGGACAAAATTCTGGTCAAGGAGGATGTTAGCCGTGTCGATATTTCGGTGTAGGATAACTTCACTAGTAGCCCCATGATGCAAGTAGGCGAGGGCGCGAGCAACCCCAATGCAGATGTGCAGTCTCCTTTTCCAAGGGAGAATAGGATTTTCAGAATTGTAGAGATGTTGTCTAAGGTTCCCTAGGGCCATGTAATCATAGACAAGGATCATTTTTGAGTCATCGTCGCAATAACCAACCAAGAAAATAAGGTTGTGGTGGCATAACCTTGAGAGAACGATAGTCTCTGTTTCAAACTCTACCCGAGAAGTGGTAAGCTTCATCACAACCTCAGCGTCTGCAAACTCATGAATGTGTCCCTTGTAGATCTCGTGGGGCCCACCAGTACTAATGCGATGGTCGGGATGGAAGTCATTAGTTGCACGCTTTATCGCTAGCAAGGAGATATCTTGGCAGGGAGGCATCCACCGTGCAAACTGAAGGCTTCCTCTGGCCACGTTCACCCACCCTAAGTCCACAATTTTGGGCTTCTTATTCTGTGCCCAAGTTGAGGGCGCCACATCTTCTCCTGTATTAGTTTGTTGCAAATGCAATGCATATTCGAGGTTCTGAACAACATCTCTCATTGTCGGTCGATCCATCCCATGAGTAGCCAAGCACATGGTAGCTATCTCTACAAATATCCTTAAGCACTCTGGTGTTATCTTGCCTTGTAAATAAGGATCAATCATCTCCTCCGGAATACCATTCTTGTGATGATGGAGCGCCCACTTTGGTAAGTAGGCCCACTTAGGAAACGGGCGCGCACAGAGGACTTCCAACAAAACCACCCCAAATGAATACACATCTGACTTTTCTTCATCAATGCATGAAAGAGTGTCTTCGATGTCTTCAACTGCTTCAACGAAGGGGTAGACAGGACAGTTTCCCTCTGCAGAAACTATCCTATACAGTCCGAAATCTGCAATCCTGGCATCCCAGTTTGAATCTAGGAGGATGTTGTTCATATTTATATTTCGGTGGACGATAACGTAATTAGTAGCTTCGGCATGGAGGTATTGAAGGCTGCGAGCAACCCCAATGCAGATTTGGAGTCTTAGATTCCAAGGGAGGGGAGGTGATTCGTAGATATGCTGGTGAAGGCTCCCATGAGCCATATAGTCATCGTAGACGATGATGTTCGCCTCGGAGGGGGATGTTTCTTGGAAACAGAGACCAACAAGGGAGATAAGGTGTCGGTGGTGTAGCTTCGAGAGCAACTGGATCTCCATCAGGAACTCATACAAACCCCCCTCATCGGTAAAATGCTTGATGGTAACTGGCGCAGCGCCACCATCAACAACTCCCCTGTACACGTCCGCAAATCTCCCAACTTGAATCCGAAGGTCCTTGTTGAAGTTGTTAGTCGCCTCCTTCATCTCTTCAAGGGTGAACATCCGGCACAGGCCCCTATTTACCAACCCTCTCATCAGCATCGACAGCGAAGGCGGCGGACGCGGCGGAGATGGCGGAGGACGCCGCCGGCGCCGCAGACGTCTTGGGTAGGAAGATTGAGAGTCTGCATCGCCGATGGAGGCATCCGTACGTGATGGCGAGGAAGGTTGAGAGTCTGCATCGCCGATGGAGGCATCCTTACGTGATGGCGAGGAAGATTGAGAGTCTGTACCGCCGGTGGAGGCATTCTTGCGTGGTTGGCTAGGAGCAAATGGAAAACAACAAGTAGAGGCAACCATTCCAACAGCACCACCTGCGCGCTCCCTTCCTGCGTGCCTGTGCCGTCGATCAGATCGCTTCCTGAATAAAGATGGCATGTATCAAACAGGCTTTTGGAGTAGCAAGGCAAGGTTTTTGAGTTTTGATTTTGGTGATTTTTGAGCTGGGGTCTGGGCTTCGAGGAAAGGTACCTGACAAACGCGGAAATATTGAACCGATGACCCAATTCGGAGTTTGGCTTAGCAGGACTTTTCTTTTCAATATTTCAATTTATTGTTGGGAAATGATTCTTTCCAAACAAAAGGAAATTAACCTTTCAATTTATTTCTTTTCAATACCTTGCCATCTGCGGAGATGCCTGGCTCCGTTGATGTCGGCGGAAGGCGTATGCTCGATGATTGGATGCATCTTACCTTTAGATTTTGAATTCTCCCAAGTCACTGAATTGATCTATTCTTAGGACTTCTACCACTGTGGAGATTCGTCATCCCGTGGAAACTTCTCTAAGCGCCTGTCCAATGGCATTGGAGCTGCATTGTTTTCCTATTCGCTTCCTTCTTAACCTCCTTGGTTGGCTATTGACTAGGTTGATTTCCCTCTGATTTAATGCATTATAATATGATGGGTGATACAACCGGTTGGCAGAACAGTTGGCAAAGTCGTTGGCCTGCAACTGCCGGGCTCAAGTCCCTCCGTGGCTGGTTCGAGAGATCATTTGTCTTCTCGTTTATTTTGAAACTTTGGTCTCCCTATTTTTTATATAGGGTTTTTTTCTACAACTTTAGAAATGTGGAAACTTTGGTCTCCCTATTTGTTACGTAGGGTTTGTTTCTCCAACTTTAGAAGTGCCGAGCTTGTGTGGTCTCCATTTAAATTGTAAGAATATCTCAGTCTTATATTGTAATACATGTTAAGAAGGATAATAAACGTAGATTAGGATTTAGGACAAGTAGCATACTATTAGTTGGGTAAAACTTGAGTAAAGTACCCATTGGTCCAGTTATTGAGTACCCTTAGAATAGGTTCCTATTTTCTACTTGTAGGGTAGAATAAGTTTCGGAGTAAAAAAAAAAATCCAAATAATTCAAGTATGATGGACTTCAAAATGTAGGTAACCGAATTGAATTACTAATATATATTCAAAATCAAAATATCTTTCTATTAAATATACTATGTTTCCAATTATGTCAAGCATGTTTAGATGCCATAAAAAATTTTAAATAAAATTTTTTTCATCTAAAACTTTTTACTAATCTAATTTATTTTATTTTTTTAATCATTTTTTCAAATCTTCTATAAAAGTACTTTATTTTTCAATTATTTCTACATAATTACTCATATAACTAACATATTTTTAATTTTATTTTCTTTACTGCTCATCGTTGCCCATATCATATCACATCATTTTCTTTAAATTCAAAAATTTTTACTCCAAAAATTTTTCATCACAAGTTTTCACTCTTTAAACACACAAAATATATATTTTAAAATATGGGAACTTTTTAAATTTATTTATTCTTTAGTATACCTAATAGATGCATTTTAAAATTATATTATTTTTATGTTCATTTCAAGTTTTAAGTAAAATTCATATTAGGATTATGATTTTTAAATACAATATAAAGGTTATATAAAGAGCCGATTTGTAATTGGAGCCAGAATTGAAATGACCTTTAAAAAGGTTTGAGCCTAAAATCAATTTAGTCTAAAATATGGTAGAATAGATATTTTTGAATTTAAGTCAAGGATAAGAACCATCCGAATTGGATTTATCTGACCCAAGTTGAGCCCTTAAAGATCCTCGACATTTGTGAATGTCGATTCCCTCTTTGCTTATACCGCACAGTCTATCCCTCACCCACCTATATCATGCCCGAACAACCCGTGTGGTAATGATAGCCTTAATACTAGCCCAGGGTTTTGTGTTTACCACTATTCAACTTATTTTGCTTGTTCTAATCGAACTCTAAAATGTTAGACTTATGAGCTCAAATAGAAGATTGAGTTATCTTTTTATTTATCATCTCACTACTTTATTGATCAAGTGATTAACGAAGGTTAATTCCATGAGAGGGGTAAACAGGGCAGTGGAGATGGGTTTCAGTTTTTCTCGTCTCAGATTTGAAGACAACATACTTGAAGAGAGAAGCCGCAAAATTCGAAGACACTTGAAGAGGGAAGTAGTTGCATGGAGATCTTCGTTGTTGAGGTAGGTTTAATGAGTTTTATCATTTTCTTCCTTACCGGTGGCCTGCAACCAGTTGGCCATGGAAGATTGGGCATCGGCTGATTTAATGGGTTTTTATCTTCTTCTTTTTTGCTAGTAGGCATTGATTTTTTAGCAAATTTAGAGATAGAGTACGAATCTGTTGTGGCTTCGCTATTAGGCATCAGATTGCTGTACTGGATCTTTGGATGATAGCTTGCCGAGATTGGATCAATGCAGCCATGGCTACCTCATTGAGATATGGAAGATGGGCAACATAAAAGATCAATGCAGCGATAGCTAACTCATTTTTGCATACCCAGTTATTGAAACTTATTTGCAGTCATAAACCCATCTCGTTTGGGAAGGTTGGAGAAGATGGAGCACGGAAACTGATGCTCTGATGGTGCATCTCATTTTGGGAGGGATGGGGAAGACGGACCACTAAAATTGATGAGCTAGCAGTGTATCCAAAATGATGCACATGCAAGTTGATTTTTGAAAGATTTGAACTCTGAAAGCAAATATAAAATAAAAAATGGCAATGGAATGATAATTAATATTATAAAAGTTAAAAGAAAATAAATCAAATCCAAAATATAAATAAATATATGCAATTTACTTTTTGAAGCTCATCGATAGGGGTGCAACTTGGGTCAGGTAGGTCCGAATAAGGGTGGAACCTACCCTTACCCATTATTTAAAAACTTCTACCCTACCTTATTTTAGACTGGGTTGATTTGAAACCTATTCTACCCAATTTTTTCCAGAGCAAGTTAGTTTTGGTTCGGTTCCAAATCAATTTTTAAAGAAGTCATGCATTAAAATACATTTGTTATATTAATGCTCAATCTATACACTACCATAATCCATATAATTTATTTCTATGAAAATTTTCAAATAACTAAAATCCGTTTCCATGTAACCTATTTGTATATAATCTGTATAATAATACAAATTGTACATACTAAAACACAATCTACAAGAAAATGCAATCTGTGTAAAAAAAATCAATCTATATATACTAAAACATGAAATCTGTTTAAAAAGTACAATCTATAAATAATTAAATCTGCATAAAAGAATCAAATAGCATAAGGAATATTATCTCATTAGAATATACTAGTTTCAACAATCTTAAGTCAGTCCAATCTAATAAAAGAAATTGTTTGAAAGATGGATATAACACAATAGATACAACTTTAAGTACAACACAAATTTGATCATAAATCCGATGATTAAAATCAAAGTTCAAACATGAATAATATTGAAATTAGGTTAACTTTTCTCATCTCTCAACTTTCATCCTTCATTTAGAATACATTTTCCTTGAAAGTAAAAGATATAAAATTTAATAAGAATCATTTGACTTTTAAATACAAAGATTAAAGAATAAAAAATAAAAATCAACACAATCTTATTAGGAATGTTGGCAATATTAGCAGCATTAGAATGAACACTTGCACTTTCTGCAAAACAATTAGAAAACATATATTAATGATAATTTATCGAATAAACTGTGCTTATGAACTTATTACTTATGAAACATATTCAACACATGTAAAAAAAAGAAAAGAAAAAATATAAAATGTTACATGATGTTATGCTATTCAAATTGATACATGGTACTGTAATGGAAAACTCTCCAAATACTCCTTCAATGTCGGATGGTTTAGGGGTTGTCCTTAGCCGATCTTGACAACATATTAATGACTCAACAGTTTTGCAAATAAAGAACTTCTATATACATTAAGAACTCGTCTATCGGTACTAAAAGCATATTCAGATGTCATATTAGAAACAGAAATAGCAAATATGTCACGAGCAATCAAAGATAATACTATAAGTCTGGATACATTAGTTGACCACTAATTTAAAATATTAATTTTTTTAGTTAGCAACAATCTAGGTTCTTGAAGATACAAATCAATTTCAGTTTTCGATTCTAGAAAATCATCAGTTGCACAAGCTTCAACATTAATTTAACTATACTCTTCCACCTCATTTGAAGCTTTTCTTAGAGCAGAATGAGATTCATAAAACTTGAACAGTTTGTGTAATTCAAAAGTGACAATTTGCGTGGCTTTAATAAATTTACTTTTATTAAATAACTTCTAATAAAAATAGCTTATACATTTAAGCTTGTATCGTGGATTCAAAGCATTTGCTATCAACAAGATGATATTAATTCTGTCTAGGCTTTCCTAATATTTATTGAATTTATCTCTCATTCTTCTACTCATGTCTTGAAGAAGATAATTATCTGATGTTGAACTTATGGGTAAAAGTTTTTCAACCTCATATAGTTTGACCAAAAGCATTAAAGAAGTAGCAAAAGATGTGCTAGACAAAACTTTTGTAATCTCTTAAATTTTTTGCAAAAATTGACACAAAACTTATGCATTATCCTAATCAAAAGTTGTTGGAGGTCCTTCCCTAGGAACAACTGCATCCTTTTCCCCTAATTTATCAAATGTTGTTATAAACTTTAAAGCACTAACCAACATGAAATATGTGGAAATCCATCTAGTAGGAATATCTAAGCACAAGCCACTTTTTTCTTTGATTCCTTCTTTTTGACAATATTTCTCAAACTTATCTTTCCTAGCCGGTGAAGCGCTTACATGTTTAATCACATTTCTAATTCGTTTGATTGAATCTTGAATCTCATCTATTCCTTCATGCACAATTAGGTTAAGAATATGTGTTATATACCTGATATGAAATGTGGATTCATCCCCAATGAATAAACCCTTCTCTCTTAAACTTTCTTTCAATTTTCTAGCTGCGACATCATTACTAGATACATTGTCCATAGTTATAGTACAAATTCCATTGAAGTTACATTTCGTTAAGCAATCAAAAACAACATTAGCAATGCATTCACCAGTTTATGGAGGCAAATACAAGCAAAAGTTAATGGCTTTCTTATTTAGCTTCAAGTTGTCATCAACAAAATGCGTAGTGAGGCATAAATAACCTTCATTAGCTATAGATGTCTGCATATATATCGTTAAACATACACTATGAACTTGGTCATGGAAAAACTTATTAACTTAGTTTTTTCACTTTCATACAACGAAGTAACATCTTTAACAACTATTATTCTAGACACAAATTTCATAAGCGGTTGAATTTTAATAATATATTTATGAAAATCCTCACACTCAACTAACTTAGATGGAAGTTCATCGATTATTATCGTTTCAGCAAAACCTCTTCTATTTGCAGTTTGATCAAATTGTTAAGTAGTCAAGATACCTACTTGGCCACTAGAATTGCATGCTGGAGACAATAAACTTAACAATTTCTGCTTCTTATTACCCCACCTACGATCATAATAAGTGCATCTATCCAGATGTTTTCTCATTAAGCTAGTCTTAGTCTTACTTGAATAAGCTAAAACCTTCTTGCAGTAATTGCATATCATTTCCTGTTTCTCCTCTCCTCTATTATATTAATTGTGTCATCCATATTTAAATCAACATAGTTGTTCACACTATTGTCATCTTTTATACTTAGTATTACAGTTACTCTTAAAATAGTAACATTACAACTGATTAAAACATAATTAATGGTAGAAATTTTTAATATAAGTAGGGATGATAAAAATTTTTTACCTCAATGTTATGTGACTGGACAATTAGGTTAATGCCTATAAAAGGGCAACAAATTGTCATTAACAAACCATCTATTGATGCAAAAACTTATGGTGAAACAATATCATTAGTTTAAATTTTTAAAAGCTATTTTGAATTAGAAAAGAAAGTGATTTATCATAAGTTATGGAAGTTCTCGTATCACTTAATCCCTTTTTATTGGAAACAAAAATGAAGATGACATCCAAAAATACAACTTGTAATGGATTTTTTTTATAAAACAACTTGTAGCGTTTTTAAGTTCATGGATTGAGCATATCAAATAGGAATTAATCAGGTTGACAGTTAGAAACAATCAACTCGCTAACTCTTTATTCAAATAAAGAGGCATGATTCCATACACCGTGCTTTACGAGAGTTCTTATTAAACCAACTCAAAGATATATATTTTAAAATAAATTTAGTTTTCTATCAAATAAAACTGTCCACACATGAATCACTACAAAATATATAATCTTATTACGTGCGATTAACTATTTAGACATTATAAAATGAATAATCACTTACATGTAATCTTCTCCAATCATCAACCCATATAAGCATATAAATATAACAAATATATTTAAACATCTAAAACTTCTCACACATCCAATGATCTAATAATTCAAACCAATACAACTCAAACCAGATTGTAAATCTAATGAACAAAAATAAAAGTTCAAACTTCAATAACATTCAAATTCAAAAACATCTTCTTCTCTCAAGCTTTCATCCTTCATGTAGAATGTAAAATATAAAATTGAATAAGAATCATTTAACCTTTAATACACAGTGGACTGAAGAATGACAAATAAATATTAACAAAACCTTATTAGGAATTATGGCAATATTGTAATATTGATTAAAATATGTAACTATTTATACCCAAAAATATATCATGTAAGATGAATTGAACTAAGAACAAATTTTTTTAATACAAGTAAGGATCAATAGAACATACATTTCAATACATTAAATAAGAGGAATAAACCAATGTAGCTCAAACATCTAAAGTCTAAACCTAAACTTCATAACTAACATGTTTTCATTTTTTAAACCACCAAAACTATCAGAGAACGTGAATTTTGAAATAGAAAGAAAGTATTAGAGATAGCATATTGAATCAGCACAACCATCTTAGATGACTATTTTGAAAATATTAATCCTTACTCATTATCTTATTATAAGAACAACAGATCAACATAGAAAAAACTATAAATTTCTAAGTAATAAAGACTTAACAAATCATTCAAGTTATGTAGAACCATCAACATTATCCATTAACATGATTATTGATGATTAACATCATAGAAACATGCTTAAACATTAGAATTAATAATTATTACTTAAAAATTAACAATGCAATATAAAAGGGGCGGTCTTTCATGACTTCCTGTTTCATCAACCCCATTTAGTTCAATTTGAGCTTCAATCAATAAGATTTTAACCTTATATCTACTTGAAAAATACAAACAAATCATTTAAACAATATGCAAATCAAAAGTTCAAGGCTACTTGCCTGTCTATGCTCGAATCTTAAATTAGGTTGTGAATTACTCTCGAATCCTAAGCTATATGACTTAGATTCAATTTGAATATCATGGTAATGCAAAAACCTAAAGGTATTGAAGTATGCCTTGTTCGATTTGGAGAAAAAACCAAAAACAGAAAAACTTTAACTTCTACAACTTACCTCGTCGGCGACCGCAACAACAGCAAAAGAAGATGCTGAATTAGTATATAGCACAAATGGGATGGGGGCGATAGATGCGCGACAATGCTTTTCTTCTTTGGCAAGTAGCCTGAAATAGAGGAGGTTCCGAGGCTGCGACTAAAATAGAGGAGGTGCGGCTAGAATGGGGGCTTGGAGTGACAGAAGGCAGGCAAGGATCTTCTTCTCCAACAAATTACCACTGCTAGGATTTTGGAGAAAAGCGCACAAAGTGAGAGAGAGAGAGAGAGAGAGAGAGAGAGAGAGGAGCAGGTGAGCTACTCATTGAGGGAGAGAGAGAGAGAGAGAGGAGCATGCAACGCCAACGCATAGGGAGAGGATAGGCTTAGATTTTTAGGGCTCTCTTTAATAGGTATATATATTATAAATTGGTCGAGATGAGGTACAATTTGACCAAATGCCATAAATGTTAGTGGGATTTGACTCAATCTTGCAACGGTTAGTGAGTGGAGTGCCTTCAGCTGTCCCAGTGCATCAGTTATTGACTTCAATTTATTGCAATCTTTGATCATAAGTTTCTCTAGTGTTAGTTGTTCCATACTCTCAGGCAATGACTCTAATTTGTTGGAGTTTTCGATCCTAAGTTCCATTAGCGATTGGATCTGTCGCAACCCATTAGGCAGATAAATTAGTGCACTCTACTCATTGATTTTGAATGAATTTAGAAAGACCAAACTGATTAAATCAAAAAAGAAAACTACTTTGCTCATGCCACTTAGTTATTATAAAATACCAATTTTAGTAGACAAAAAATTATCATTAGTTCCAATCAACTCAATGAGTTTAAACATATGCATTTTAACTTTAGCTCTTCCCGAGTTACTTGGTAAGAAATATGTAGGTCCAGTAAACCTGTGAAAACGTAGTTTAGAAGAATATCATTTTTTATGAACAAAAAATAATCATTTTGATTTCAAAACACATCGTACCAAGATAAAATAGGGTAATTTGCAAATATAAAACTTATTTTGACTAAAATTATAAATATACCCACATAATTTTAGAAATTATAAATAATGTCAACATAGTTTAACCATAATTGCAAATTACCCATATGTCGTTATAACATCGTCACAATGTGGGGTATATTTGCAAAAATATACAAATTATGTAAGCATACTTGTAATTTCAAAAATTAAGTAATATATTTAATTTTTGCAAAAAGCCTACAAAGTTTAACCATAATTACAAATGATCCCTATGCCATGACGATATTGTAACGACGTCATAACGATATGAGGTTATTTGCAATTATGATTAAACTATGTAGGTATGTATGCAATTTTGGTCAAACTAAGCAGGTATATTTGCAAATTACTCAGTAAAAAATATAAAACATTAAGAGGATCTAACTATAAGTTAACAAAAAAAATTATAATTGTTCTCAAGTTGAACGGGATACAGATGAGATGAGAATGATACAGGATCTTTTATTTTCCAACAAAATTTTCTTATTATGAAAAATATACCTATTTTTCTTTTTTTTATAACTTTTTCTAATTCCAATACACTTTTTCATTTTCAATACAAATATTTTATTTCTAATAATATCTTCATTCCATCCCAATCCAAGTTATGTACAAGAATTATATTGTGATGGATTAATGGCATGTGATTATTATTAACAAGTGCTTATGTATCCTTCATTGCATCAATCATGAACTGTAATTAGTTTGTATTGCCCACTTGGTGGTGGTCCTATAGGTTAAAATTTCAATTTATTTAAAATTATTCTTGAATTAGAATTAATTAATAAAAATAAGTTATAATTTTATTTAATCATCTCAAGTGTTCTATAATTTTTCTCCTTAAGTAAAACTTAAGAAATAAAAATTAAAATTTTAAATAAGTAGATTTTATTTTAACTAATAGAAAACATTTTATATAATCTTTTACATTTTTCATCAAAGGAAAAAAAAAACTAAAATCAAGATATGGAAAAAAACGGTACACCGACAAATGAAATTAAAGTGGAGAAATGATCATGTTAGCCTAGGCTAAGCAAATGTTTCACTAGTCCACCTTAAAAAATCAATTTACAACAATTTTTTTCCCTTACGCTTATTGGTCTAAGTATATTTAATATCTAAATCAAGTTTCACCATTTTTGGATATGTATATATATTTGTTTTAACATTTTTAAAGATAAGAGTATTTTAAATACATATTTATACATAGATGTTTAAAATCTTTAAAAAAATATACGCATATCCAAAAATGGTAAAACTTAGTTATATATTAACTACATTTAGATAAACAAGTGTATGAAGAAGAAATAAAAAATTATTATAAATGAGTTTTTTAAAGTGTACTAAGTGGAGCATTTGGTTAATATGGGCTACTAAGTCACTCCTCGTTAAAGTGAACTACTCAACGTATTAGAGACAATAACGTGGAGGTCAAAAAAGTTCATTCTTAAAGCATAGAGCGCTCAATTATTTGCAGTAGCACAAATGCACAATTAATAAGAATGCCATGTAATAAATGAAGAAGCTATAAAGAAGGCAGCAACATGGCTGAAAATTTTGGGTATCATTTGCATGTTTTCCTAGTTCAGCTAGTGCTAAAATTTCAGATAAGAATAAAATTCCTTAGCATTAAGCCATGAAAGTTTGTTGTTGTTGTTATTATTGTTATTATTATTTGTCACAGGTTTCACAACTCTGTAACAAAAAGCAAACCCAGTACCTCAAGCCCAGATGTACAACGATCATGCTGAAGCGGTGGTCACAGCATGAAGCAATGAACTTGACATTTAAGATAAGAAGCTCAATACTCGATGATCATTTTTCTTATTTACTTTACTATTTTAGAAAAAAAAAAGAACTGTATGTTAAATCATATAGGGAAAAATGACATCAAAATGTGTATCTTTTGTTTTTTTGTTGTCCTTTATTTGAATTTAATTCAGACTCATGAAACTCGAGTTTATTTTAATACTAATCCTAACCATATTTGTAAAATTTAAACTCTAATCCTAACTTTTTGGGTTGGAATTCGGGTTGACAAATTTTTATTTAATCTAAGTGTAACAATTTCGAAATTTTATATAAATATACAACAATAAAAAAATTATTTATGCAAAAATAGTAGTAATAGTAGCCTAACTAATTTTTTAAATGTATTAATATAATATATTTCTAGAAGAAAATTATTTCAGGATAAGATAAAGAAAGAAAATTAATAAATTTGAAAGTAAATAATATACTATAAAATTAAATATAAATAAAAATACTATGATTTATTTACAAAGTTATTTCAACATGACAAACATGTATTCGAACATAAATTAAATAATATGAAATACATAAATATAAAAATACTATTCAAATATTATACATGTTATTTATTTTATTTCAAATATAAAATAAAAATTGGGCTTGAGTTTTCAGGTTTGCTAACCCCATTTACAAAGTGGTTTCTCATGTTCGGTGTCTAAAAAGGCAAATTCAAGCACTATATTTTTTTAAAACTTAACCCGACCTTGATTACACTCCTAATTAGGCAAGGTTACATGAGTCCAGAGCTAACCACAACTATAACCCAATTTATAAAATTTCAATTTTAATGCATGCACAACTTATCTATAAAAAGTTGAATTCTAACCTTTAACTCCCACATATGAAATTTTAATCCATGTTCAACTTATCTATAAAAAGTTGAATTCTAACCTTAACTCCCACATAACATAAATGGATCCAATTGAGGTATTGCTAATGCATTGATAAATGGACGTTCCAATTTCGACGCTTCAGGGGAGCCATAATAGAATAATAAACTATTTAAAATATAATCATAAACAAAGTCTTCTAATGTTAGCAACTTATTTCAATTTAAAAGATCAATTTTTATATTTATTTTTAGTTAAAATATTGACCTCGTTATCAATTATTAATTTAGTACGCATAATGTGTAAAATAAACATCGATAAAAAAAAATGTTAAAGCTTTCACCTTCTAGTCATGAGCTATACTGGTGATGGGATTGACGGGGTAAGTTCACTCTTACACGCCTAGCTTACAACTACGAGGAGAAGTTACTTTCCCTAACACATGCAAAAAATTAAGTTTTGTGACATCTCTCTCTCTTGGCAAAACAAAGCTCTGTGACATCTAAGTTATTATCTTCTAGCTTGAAACAGTGTTTTATAAATCTACATAAAAGTTTTAGACAGTTTAGATATATTGTGAAGCTATGCTAATATTAGGGTATATTAAGATGACGAGTCCAAATAATTTTATTAATTTCATTCATTTTTCTCATGTCCATGATTGATAACAAATTCATTTCCTCTATTGAATTTAGAATTATTTGTTTGTTTAAAATATTAAGTTTCATCATCAAATTAAAAGGGTGCATGGCCACATTTGCCCAAAATATGTATTTTTCTGTAAATTTCCATTTATATATGTACTTAGCTTCTATTGATGGAAGGATTAAATCAATCTCATTAGTACTATCAATTTTAGGATTGATAAGAACAACAGTCAAAAGATAAATATAAATTGAAACTTGAGTATTTAAAGTAAGATTGATATTGGCATTGATCTTTGCATCAATTTCAGCGAGATCACAAATGAGATTGATCATAAAAAGTGCTCCCAACGCCGATGGTTTAATAAATTTGAATGTTTGAGCATAAAATACATGTTGTCTCCTAAATTAATGGTCATAGCTCCTCACTAGGGGTATGTTCGGGAAGTGGTAAAACTTTTGAATAAAGAGTTTTCGGTGTGAAAATTTTTAAAAGGAAAAAAAAAATTATATCATAGGGATAATGAAGAGAAATGAGAAAAATAAAGTTAAGATATATAGATTTGTTGCATGGATAGTTATGCAGAAATAATTGAAAAATAAGATGACTGGTATAGAAAAATGCGAAGAAATAATTAAAAAATAAGATAGTTATAGAGAGTAAAAAATTTTAGATTGAAAAATTTTACCTTCCAACAAATACACCATAACTATAAAAGAATTCATTAATGAGTAAGAAAAGTTAACCAGAGCACTTATTGAGCCAAGCTTTCAAGTGTTCTATTGCAATCATTGAGCCAAGCTTACAAGTGTTTTGTTGCAATCATTGAAGCTTTGATGACTTTTTCTCCAAAAGAAGCACTCAACTTCTATCATCTCCTATTACAATCTAATTAAAGCTCCTAGAGCTTCATCAATCCACATTCTACAAAGTTTTGTTTTTTAAATTTAATTTGTTATTATTACATACATATATGAAATTCTAAACTTATCACTCTTAAATAAAATATGAATACATCAATCTAAATTCCAATCAAAAATTCAATCTAAACCCAATTTTTAAAAATAGAACTAGAGTTTAGATTTTATAAATAAGGTTAGAGTTAGAATTAATATTAATATTTTATAAAATGGGTTAAAGTTAAGGTGAACTTGAATTTCATAAGCCCAAGTTACACCCCTGATCATGACTAGTAGTAAATTAAATGAAAATAGTAAGCATGGTAACCATCCGAACAGCGTCGCCTACTCATACTTTCCCTCCCGCTGCATTCTCGTCTCACTTATCGGACTGCGTTCTGATTGAGGATGGTATATATCGGAACATGATCACCTGCTCTCGAGAGCAAGCAGCGTTCCTTGCTCCTGGGAGCATATACCCATTTATTTTTATTTTTTTTCAAAATTTCTCCTAAGCAATATTAATCGATGTGTATTTAACATGTGTATAAGTTACTTAAAATGCCACTGATTTTCAAAAATAAAAAATAAATATTTAAAATACTCCAAAAATAGTAAAAACTTATACACATGTTAAATACACTTAGATTAATAGTTTTATAAAAAAATTCAAAAAATAAAAAACAATACGCTCCCAAGAACAGGGAACGATGCATGCTCAAGGCGATCACGTTCCGTATATAACAACTAGACTTTAAAGTAACAAGGCAAGGTTTCGAATTTGGGGAGGGGTTTATTAAATTGATTACCGGATTTGGAGTCTCCGCACGAACTTTCCTTTCAAGTCTTTGTTTAATGCCTGAAATGACATGGAACGCAACCCAATGTCAATTATGGCTGCAATAGCCATAGTCACCCAAGACTTGAAATGTTGTTGGCTGAGCATGACCAGCTTAGAGGGACTACGACAAAACTCTGTGCATAATCTTCTACGACAGTGGTTGCATAATTTCTTATGAAATATGATCATGTCGCATCCTGTTAGTGTAATAAAAATCAACTCGATTTCTAGAGAATTCCAGATCATTTTCTTACCCATGATACAGGATGTTTCGTATAAAAAGATTATCAAATGCAATTTTCTTTGGGAGCATTACAAAATTGATTCGACTAATACTATATATTTTTATAACATATAGGGTAATTTGCAAATATGCCCTCCTTGTTTGATACTAGTTGCATATATGCCCCAATTGTTTCACGAATTGCATGTTTCCTCCACAAAGTTTCACATAAACTACATGTGTACCCCTGTTAACAACTGAAATTTAACGATTGTTAAATAAAAAATATGATGTGAAAATATGTCTCCATTGTTTAACGCTAATTGCTTATATACCTTTATTGTTTTACGAATTACATATTACCCTCACAAAATTTTGCTAAAATTGCTTGTGTACTTGTGACACCTTTTTGTCGTCAAATGTGCTTTAAAATTTTGGATAATTACAAAAATAACTCAGTGTGCAAGTGGAAGGAGATAACATGTTATCAATTAATATAAGTGTTTGATAAACCCCTTTCAACTGCACAATTGGGTATTTTATAAACTACGGTATTCTAATATAGCTTTAAATAGAGTTTTTTTATCATTATCTAAAATTTTAATGTATATTTGGCAAAAAAAGATTTTATGGATACACAAGCAATTTTTGTGAAACTTCGTAGGGGTCGTATGCAATTCGTGAAACGATAGCATATCTTCGATTAGCGTTAAACTATGGGGGAATTTTTGCAAGTTATATGTTTTATTTAACAGCCATTAACACGAGTACGCATGCAATTTATGTGAAACTTTGTGAAGTAATATGCAATTCATGAAACAATACGGTATATCTGCAATTATGGAGGTATAATTGTAAATTATCCTAAAATATATTATAATTTAAAGGTGGCATGAGTCCACATGGCTATACTTTGTTGGGGTAATCCACATAGGGGATTTTTTTTATTTGATCATGTCGCCCACTTTAGATGACTAAGTATTTGACCCAGCTAGACTCAATTGGGCATCCAAGAGGTAATGCCCACACTTGATATTTTACTTTAATTTTTTGGTTTGTAATATTATTAATCTAAGTATAATCAATCTATAAATCAAATTTTTACTATTTTTCAAAATGTGCATATAGTTTTTTATAATTAACTTAGAAGCTCAAAATGCGATCTGAAGAGTTCTGAGTGGAAGACGATTGTTCTATCTCAAAAATTAGGCACGCTGAAACTTTTGAAGATTATGTGAGATTTTTTGAGAGCCTCTGTTCACATGATACAGCTCATTAATTCATTAAACACAAGATGCAAAACCATATTTACAATATCAGAATGTCAAAGCAAACTCACTAAGAAAAAATTAAAACAACCTGGACTACCATTGTTTTACACGCAAATTCAAAGACTAATAATAAATTGTGCAACAGTGATGTTATGGCCATTCTCATCTCCATTTTCATCTTTTTCCTCCTCCGAAAGTCCAATGCACGACAAGGGTTGTGGGTGACCAAATGCAAAAAACACCTCGAATTGTGAAGTGGAAAGTGAAAACTGCTATGGTGGTGCATCTTCCGAATTGTTTGAGCTAGCATGAAATTGTAATTGATTGCCCTTGATTTCTACAGATTTTCTGCAATTTCTAGCAGCCCAGAGAGCTAGATGATGAGTCCATTGCCCACTGTTGAACTGAGAGAGCCATGTTAATCATCCCAGAATTTTGGGTGTTCTTGCAAATTTAGTGTCAACTCAAGATTTGACAGCACATCTCCTATTGTTGGATGATCAACTCTGCTATCAACCAAACACTTCACAGCAGTGTCTACAAACTTTTTCAAGCACCCGGGCTCGATTTTTCCTTTCAAATGGGGATCAATAATCTCTTCCAACATCCCATTCTCATAGCAATGCAAGGCCCACTCAGCCAAGCTGATCTGATTTGATGATGATGAACGGTCTACTGTTGGCCGCGCACATAATAATTCAAATAGCACCGCCCCAAATGATCGCACATCTACATCTAGTGGGGAGCCCCTCGTAAAAAGTTTGAATTGAGCTAGCTTGGAAATCCACTTGTAATCGACAAGGATGTTGCTTGTCTGAACACGTTGATGGACAATATCCTCAGCATGGAGGCACTGTAAGCCGCGGGCAACTCCAATGCATATTTCAAGTCTCCGCTTCCAAGGGAGAGGAGGCTTTTGCGAGTTATAGAGATAGTCGCTGAGGTTTCCATAACCCCCATATTCATAGACGAGGATCATCTCTGACTCATCCATGAAGAAACCGATAAGGCGAGCTAGGTGGGGGTGGCGCAGCGTGCAAATGAACTCAATCTCTTCTTGGCGCTCATTGGAACTCGCTTGAGTTCCTAGATTTGCACGTCTAATTGCAACATGGATGGCTCCACCATCAATGACTCCTTTATAGACCTTACCGAACCCATCATCTTTTACAATAAGTAGGACCTCGTCGAAGTCATTTGTGGCCTTCCTAATCTCGAAAAAGGAGAAAAGCCTGCATTCATAGTCCTGTTGCAGCTGCAGTGCAAATTCAAGATTCCGTAACACTTCCTTTATTGTGGGTCGATCAACTCCGCTGGCAGCCAAGCATTGACTTACAGTCGTCTTGAAAACCTCAAAGCACTTAGGCGAGATTTTCCCTTTCAAATGGAGATCAATAGTCTCTTCTAGCATACCATTCCTCTGGCACTGAATGGCCCACTTAGATAAACTCACTTGTTCTCTGGGTAATGAAGCATCTATCGCTGGACTTGCACAGAGTACTTCAAAAAGCACCACCCCAAATGAATAAACATCTAATTTTTCAGTATGATGCTGCTAATGGAGACACTCAGGATCCATATATCCGATGTTGCCCACGACCTCTGAATCTTGTGTGACCTCCCTAGTCAATGTTTTTAAACCTAAAAGCTTAGGGACAAAATTCTGGCCCAAGAGGATATTAGCGGTGTTCATGTTTCGATGTAGGATTACTTCACAACCAGCCTCATGATGCAAGTAGTTGAGGGCACGAGCAACCCCAACACAAATGTGAAGCCTCCTCTTCCAGGGAAGATTCGGCCTTTCTGAATTGTAGAGATGCTGCTGAAGGTTTCCGTGAGACATGTAATCATAGACAAGGATCATCCGTGTGTCAAGATTGCAATAACCAAACAAAAAAATAAGGTTGCGGTGGCATAACCTCGAAAGAATCATAATCTCTGTTTCGAACTCTGTTCGAGATACCTCAGCTTCAAATTCTTGTCAACAACAATGTGTTCATTGTAGATCCCGCGAAGCTGACCAGTAAATTGACAGTTTGGAGGGAAGTCATCGGATCGCTCCTGTCTCGCTTCAAAGGACATATGTTGGCAGGGACACAGCCGCTTTGCAAGATCAAGGCGTCCTCCAGTCATGTTCTTTAGTCCCAAGTCCTTAGTTTTGGGTTTCTTATTCTGTTCCCAATCTGAGGGCGCCACATCTTCCTCTGCAGTTATTTGCTGCAAGCGCAAAGCAAATTCGAGTTTCTGAATGACATCTCCCATTGTCGGTCGACCGATTCCATGATTAGCCAAGCACATTGTAGCCGACTCCACAAACATCCTCAAGCACCCTGGTGTTACCTTGCCTTGTAGATAGGGATCGATGATCTCTTCCAGCCTGCCATTCTTGTGGCAATGGAGCACATGATCACAGAAGTAGACTACTTTCTCTGGCGATGAACGGCAAATTGCCGAGCGTGCGCAGAGGACTTCCAGCAAAACCACCCCAAATGAGCATACAACCAACTTTTCTCGATCAATATATGTATCGGTGCTTTCGACGAAGCTGATGGCAGCCCCAAATCTGTCAATCCTGGCATCCCAGTTTGAGTCAAGGAGGATGTTGCTTGTAGTTATATCTTGAAGGAAGCTTCTTGTAGTTATATCTTTGAGGATGCTACCATGACCCATAGCCTCGGTGTGGAGGTAGTGAAGGCCGCGGGCAGCCCCAATGCAGATTTGGAGTCTGAGGTTCCAAGGGAGGGGAGGCTTTATTTCTGATTCGTAGAGATGCTAGCTAAGGCTCCCATTAGCCATGTAGTTGTTGGGATTTTAGGCTATCCCCTTTGTGTAGATTAAATAAGAATAATTGATTTCAGACAATAAATATCACAAATAATTGAGAATCAAACCCACAGAAAAATACACCACAATTTTACGTGGAAACCCTTCTTTAATAAAAGGGGAAAACCACAGGACCTAGTCCAAGTAAAACTTTCACTATATAATAATGGGATTACACTGCAATGTCTTTCCTAGTTAAAACTAGAGGATTTCATCATCACCATAAGAATGGATTTCAACATAGAAATTAACAGAGGATGGATATCACCAAATCTGAGAGTACAATAGATTTTTTCTCTCTTAATGGCCGGAAGAGATGACTGCCATAGAAGCCCTGAGCAGGTGAAAATAGAATCCTCCTCCGATTGAAGCTACCGCTGTTTCTCCCAAAATGAGACTGAAGAAAAACAGATGGCAGATATTTGGAGCAGAAGAGCCTAGGATCTGGGAAGCACACGGGCGAGCAAGGCTAAGGAAGCAAGAGATTAAAAGCAGGCAGGAAAAATGGCACTTTTTAAATGAAGCTTTAAATGAGTGGGGACCACCCACATGGACTCCACGTGACGAAACTATTGGTCCCGAGTTGATGACTAAACCCAAGAGGGGAGGGGTGAATTGGGTTCTTTAAAAATTCTTTGGTAAATTAAAATTTTAACCCCTTGAAAGATTAATCCCCTTTTTTGAGAGCAAACAGAGTGCAATAAGATAAAGCAGTAAAGAAAAGCAAAAGACAAGATTTATAGTGGTTCGGGCAATCCTTCCCTACTCCACTCT
>JAXCLR010000081.1:54003227-54023121 GCA_035584095.1 Annona squamosa
GGATTCGAACCCACGACCGCAGCCCCGCCAACGCCCTATTACAGCTGCGGCCACCAACCGAGCACGCCTCGGTTGGTAAATTATAGTATAGTTAGTTGAACCAAATAAGCTCTTATATGTATATACACACAGAGCGGCAGTGATGAGTGCACGGCCGATCAAGTGTAGAATAATTCCAGTGACAATTAAGCGTATAGATACATAATATAGCAAAATGACCCAAAACAAAGATTTGGACTACACAAGTGGGTTTTTGTTTTTTGCATCTAAATCATTTAAAATATAAGATAATGTATGTATTTATGATACCAAACAGAAAAATTTTAGTCCATTCAGATATACCAATTCATTTCATTTATTCGGTAGTGTGGTTTAGTTTGGTCCCACTTGATTTTCTAAATACAACCCAACCAAAGTGAATTGGCGCGTGGGACGTAACGAAGTTATGCTGAGTCGAATACAGGCCAGCCGAACATATGTACGTCAGAAACCTGCAAAGTAGCCTGGGAAATGTCCTAGAAATGTCCTGCTCAACAGGCGCTCATAGTTATTCACAGCCGATAACTTTGATGGGTTTAGGGTTCCTATAAAATAAAATTTCCACATCTGGGATTTAGATGGACTAAACTTGTTTCTCCATTAAACTATTATTCAGGTAAAGCTAATTTTTAATAAAAATAAAATTAATCGTATAACATTTAAAAGTAAAAACAGATAAGATAATTATATGGAAAGATACATATAAAAAAATAATTAAAATCTAGGGTTAAAATGAAAAAAGCACAGTAGTCGAATAATAAATGACCTTGACTTCTTGCATTTTCGTTCCTTATTTTCATTCTCAAAATCTCATACACTCCCTAAAAGTAAGATATCAGTTGGAAGCTCGAAAAAATCCATCTTTCTGTTTATATGGTACTGTTAGTTTCTTTTTTTCTACCTTCAAAATTGGTGGGCAAACGTTAGCTGAATTTGGGATGGATAAGCTAGCAAATAAGGGTGTATTTGGTAATGAATAAAATTTTTGATGAAAAATTTTGAAAAGTAAAAGTTGTCAAATCATATAATATGATAGGAGTAATGATGAGTAGTAAAGAGGATGAAGTTAAAATAGATAGGTTAGATATGTGAATAGTTGTGTATAAATAATTGAAAAATAGGATAGTTATACAGGAAAATGTGAAAAAATAATTAAAAAATATAATATTTATGAAGAGTGAAAAGTTTTAGAGCGTGTTTGTTAATGAGTAAAAGTTGTCAAGTTAGAACTTTTCAATCTAAAACTTTTCACTCTCCACAACTACATTATTTTATCACATCATTTGACAACTCCTACTTTTTACAACTTTTCATCAAAAGTTTTATTCATTCTTAAATACACCTTCAGATCGAAAAGTTTTAATTTGACATTTTCTATCAATTATCAAGCACACCCTAAGTCAATAGTTCTGAAGATACATACACCTAATTAATTAAGTATTTTAATTAATGGTTCCTCTAAATGATTCACAGAGGAATATATCTCTCTTGTATTATTCTGTCCGGCGGTTATCTTTGGAGGAATCTAATTACTAGCTTCTTAGAACCCTCCTCCTCCACTTTTAATGCATGCATCTTGCAGAGCATTACGCCATGGTGGACGTCAGTTCCTTTTTATACTCCAGGAACGACGCAATATAGGTACATGTATGCATATAGTTTTCGTCCAGAAGGTAGGAAACTTAAAACGGACTTCTTCCCTTCTTTTCTTTCTTCTTTTCACGTTTGGAGGCTGGGCTTCGTCCGTATACATCTTCCCCAGGTCGTGCTCATGTTGTAGCATGCCTGGTGCGTGGGTTTCACGACAGCTTCTCATCTGTATATCAGTCAGATACTCAATTATATTATGACGATAAGACGTCGAACTTGATTGTGACACACTACAGAAAACAACAGAAGAACTTCTGACACAGAAGGCTCTTCCAATAATGCGACTGACTACTGATTAAGAAAATTTCTATGCGGATTTCACACGCATAGATCGCACATTTGGACCCCAAACTACAAGAATAATCTTTTAAGAATGGCAACAGCACGTGAAATGGACAATCATCCACTCTGACCATTGTCGTATGTACACATAGGATAGTGTTTTTGCAGTAAGGCTTCATTTGGCGAAGCATTTCGGGAAGGATAATTGTTGTCTCCCTGCTAATGAAAAACTTATTTTGATTTTCAGATCTTTTTGCATAAATTTTAAAAGAGTGAAAGCTATTATTTTGCACAGAAACTTTTTTCTTTTTGAAGAAAGGCAAAGAAACTTTTAATTATGCTTCCTCTGCAACTTTACCAGTCAAACTCCCGTCTAAGCAAAGCCTAAATCAGTGGCAATAGGCTTTTGCAATTTTTTTCTTTTTGAAACGGTCGCTAAAAGTGGGTTTGGAAATGAAAAAAATCAAAAAAGATACACGAAAATTGAAAAGGAGAGTGATACACTGCAATCAATATTACTAGTCAAATAAAAAAGATTTCAAAGAAAGATTACGAGCATAGATCAACTAGAATAAGTAAGATAAAGTAGCTAAAGCATCAAATTACTCAAAAGATAGTGTCAAAAAGAGTGGAAGCCTATTTAAACGTTTTCTTCCTTTTTTTTTAAGCTAGCTAGACCTTGCAACTTTGTAACTTCGTATTTTTGGACATATGTTTTAGATATTTATAAAATAAGCCTTTTTACTATTGAAATTAAACCTAGTAATTAAACATTAGTCGTGATCATCTATTAACCATCAGAGATCTTAAAATAGATTTATATGTAACTTTTTTAGGTTTTTAAATTGTTAACCTAGATGTATATAATTCGTAAATCGAGATTAATATTTTTTTAGAGATATGCATATATATATATATATTAATTTTTTTAAATGAATATATTTCTTAATTATAAACAAATGGATATTGTGGTTATTTTAACTGGTTAAAAAATTCAAAAGAATATATAAACATCTTCAAAAATGGTAGAGCTTAATTTAGGGTTAGTATGCATCTAGATTAACAATTTCAAAAAAAACCTAAAATATAAATCCATATTAATTTTATAACCGATCAAGATACTTACATTTTCACCAGTGTGGGATTACCCCGCCGGTCATGCACAAGGGCGCAATGCTCTCACGTCCATGCTTCAATCCTCCTCTCTAGGGGTGTTAACGGATCGGGTTGAACAGGTTGAAGCCTAATTCATTTAATATATCTAAACTCTAATCCGTTTATTAATCCATTTTAAAAACTTCAACCTAGCTCATTTACAACCCATTTAATAAACAGGTTAACAGATTGTATTTATTACTGATTTTAATGCTAAAAATCTTGAATAAAATCTGTAAAATTAAATAAATTAAATAACTTAAAGTTAACATATCTGAATTTAATCTATTTTGGCTTGAAAACATGAGCTCCAATCTCAAGTCATCTCTTTAATATCGGTTCTTGTTTCAAATACAACATATTTTATTTCTATCAAATAATTCAATTAACATTATAAATGTGGAACTCATGAACATACATTTGAAAAGTACCAAATAAGACTTCCATTAAGAAAGTAAGGCTTTTATTATAATAAACTCAAATAATCACACTTCAAAAGTTCAAATATCACAAATTGTTACACATTATTATCTTAAGATACATAGCAATGAGTAGAGTTCAAAGTTCAAACAACTTCAATCTAAAAATTAAAAAAAATAAATAATTATCTTCTGTTATCTAAACTTGATAGTTCTTCATCCATTTTCTCCCTTTTATACAATATCATTTTAATCCTGAAAATATATAGTAAAATAAAATAGATATTAAAAAACAATTAAACATATAAAACTAATGTGTAAAAGATTAAAGAACTATACAAGTTGTCTAAATTTTTATTATTGCCTTAATTAAGATCCAACTATTTCAGAAAATTAATACTCGTCTTAAGATTAACAGAAGTTGTTATAGCTGCAAAATTATTAAAAAATGTCAATAAATATGTGAACATAAATAAAATAGTAAAGTATGAAAATCAATTAAAAAGGATAAAAAGTAATTACTTGATTCAGTTGCTTCAATTTCTGTCAAGTTCTCCTCAACTCCTAAGGGTTGTGGTGATGCTTTGATCCAGTTTTGTATACATAGCAAAATCTCCACAAGTCATGATGTTAGAGAGCTTCTAAATTGATTAAGTACACATCCACCTGTGCTAAAAGCTGATTCCGAAGCAACTATAGACATTGGAATTGCCAAAATATCTCATGTTGGATGAGGTAATATTTTATAGTCCTTATTTTTAGACCACCATGCCAAAGTATTAAACCCAGGTGCCCTGCCCACCCTCACTTCTTCTAGATACTGATCCACTTCTGTTTTTTAGTGTTCATGCTTTGAAGACCAATCACATTGATATCATGAATCTTCTTAACTAACATCTTCCGAATTTATATTAACCTCAGTCACCTCATCACTATTATCATATTTAAATATAGGGGTTGTATGGATAATAGTAAAACTTCTTAACATGTTTTTACGGTAAAATAGTTCGTGTATTAAATGAGCTTTGACCAAAACTACACCCATGTCATGTATGACATTGTACGATTGTGGGCATATGCTTTAAATGCGCCTGCTTGGCATGCTTGGAATGTATCCAAGGTCTAACAGTGATCTATCTAATAGTGAAGCTAATTGCATTTTCAATTTTCCCCTTTTGGCGTCAATTTCAATGTGCGCAGAAACTGCAAGTATGGCTGCCAGATACCATGGCGGAAATTAAATCTAACAAGCCCATGAAATGACTAGTTTTCTCATATTACCCTTGCGATGAAAAGTTTTGCAAAATAACGGGAGTTTTTGCTATTGCCAAATAGACTCATAGTCTGACAAAGCTCAACTTCATAAATGTTATACAACTCATACAATTTTTCCTTCACTTTCTCACCAATTTCTAATGCTTTCTCTAATCCATGACTCATTTCATAATACCCTTCAACGTATCCTAATTTGTATTGTGGATCTAACATCGTACCAATGATTAATAAAATGTTCATCTTCTCAAAAGTCCCCTAATACCTATCAAATTTGTCTTTCATTTTTACAAACATTTGCCTAAGGTTCACGTTAGGTGACTTTGAAGAGAGAGCAAGAGTCTTTCAATCTTACAAACTTTCACAAAATAAATATTTGAAGTGCAATACAAATAACCAGGTACACAAGTAATGATGCAATAAAATTTCTCTAAAAATTTATAAATTACTCTAGCATTCTCTCAATCTTCATCAGTTGGAGGGCTGTCTTATTTAAAAGCACTATCTTTATCAGCAAAGCAATCAAATGCACTTCGATATTTTAAAGCAAATTCTAACATTAAATATGTAGAGTTCCAACGAGTTGGTACATCCAAGCATAGAGAATGTTGACATGTCATTTCTTCTTCCTCAATGCACATTTCAAATTTTTAGAGCTTACTTGACAAACATTTAATATATCTAACAGCAAACCGGATTCAAAGTATTGAATCTTTGATTTCATTTATAATTAAATGTATAATATGTGCAGTACATCTAACATGCAAATATTCTCCACCACATAGCAAAGCATTCTTTTTTAACATTCTTCTTCTGAAATTCTTTATAGCATCATTGGAAGAAGCATTATCCACAATGATAATGCAGATTTTCTTAATGTCCCAACTTTTAAGATACAACTCAAGAGACTGTACAATAATATCCTTAGTGTGTGGTGATGGAAAAATACAGAAGCAAATAATCATCTTCTGTATCTTCCAATTTCCATCAATGAAATGTGTAGGGAGACACAACTATCTTTGATTTTGGTTGAAAGTTCATAAATCAGTAGTCAAGGAAACACGATTAATTGATTGTTGGAAAAAAATTTCTAGCTTTTTCCTTTCTGGTATATAAATATCCACATAATTTTTAGTAATTATAGCTCTTGTGACAATGTAAATCTTGATTGTAAAGATTTACAAAACTGACGAAAGTCATTCTTTTCAACAAACTTAAAAGGTAATTCATCCTCAATGACCATGCGTGTCATTGTCATCCTAGAGAATTTTTAATCAAATTTTCAGTTACTTAAAACATTTTCATTACTTCCTAATTCTGCACCAGTTAAAAATGTCAACAATTGCTGTTTTTTTCTCTCTATCACCATGGGGATACTTGAGGCATTGAATATCCAAGTGTTTTTTAAGTGTCGTTGTACCATGACCACTGTTGCATTCATCTGATTTTTTACAATAGTTACATTTGCATGTCCCTAGAAATTTCACATTTTCATTTTTATCTTTAGTAAAATGTTCCCACATTGCTGAAGTTAACTTTTAACCCTTTTTGGCTTAGATTTAATCACAGATGCTGAAGCAACTTGGGATTCGAGGGTGGGTTGATTAATTTCCATGCACTCTTCAGCCATATGTAATACCTAATTATATATTAAATGCAACAAGACAAAGCATAGATTATACAACCATAACATGATAATGTAATTTATATGAAACAACTGCAATTTCTAATATTCAGAATCATTTAATTGTTCACGTGTTAACACAAGGCCATCAAAGAAGAAGCTTAAAAACAGGAAAAATGTATATATTTGCAGCGAGTTGGATAACAACAACACTTAGTAAACGAGTAGCCACCTAGCCGGAGATCTGATAAAAGCAACAGTAAAGCTAGACAATAGGGGGTAGAGAGAGAGGGAGGAAGGGAAGGAGGGTGGAAGAGAGAAACCTCCTTACCTGCCTTCAAGCTCGCATCGAAGTATGTCAACAGAAGGTGAAAAGGGAAAGCTTCAAAATAGGCAACATATTTATAACTGTCAATGGCAAGTTGGACAGCAGCAACACTTGGTGAAAGAGTGGTTAGAGATCTGAGAAAAGTGCGAGCTAATTTAGAGAAATCAAAATCACAATAAGAGCATATCTCGTTGAATCAGTCTTTTTTGCCACATCACATATAACGAAAATCGAACCCCCTACTGCTGGCGGGCGGATGGAGAATTTCCTACTTCAATCCATACCCACTAGGCTAGGTGGTTTGAATATAGATCTCCCACTAGTAGCTTTATCTTCTTATCATTTCACTTCGTTCAAGAGATCTGATCTCTTCGGGCCTCATCAGGCCGAGCGAAGGGGAAGGAACGGGCGGGTGGTCTAGAAAAGCAATGGGAGAGGGCTCATATCCCTCCCCTTCCTCTTCCCCATGCTTATTTATTCCCGGGATCTTGGAGAAATGGAGAAATCAGAACCACAGTAAGAGGAGGCGAAGGAGATAGAGATTAGGGGAGAGGGAGGGAGGGAGGGCGGCAGAAGAGATAGACCCCTATTTGGAAAGCTCGCACTGAAGTTACAGAGGCATCGCAAAAAATAGCAATCGAGGGTTATCTAGGCTCATTGCAGGTTGAGTGCTGCCAAAGAAGAAGGCATCTATGGACAGGGATTAGCAAGCTCGTCGCAGAACTATCGACAGCAAATAAGGTAGCTATGATGTTGGGGGCCAGGGCGAGAAGATTAGGCAACATCAGCGTTCCATTATGGCAAGATAGAGAGGGAATATACATTAGGGCACGACACTAGTCGCGATGGAAATTAGGCGTCAGGAGGGGCAGGTAGGGTGCACAAGTGGGAGAGGGAGGGTGCACAAATGGGAGCGGGAATGGGAAGCAATGAAAAATGTTAGAAATATATTACATATAATATACCTGTAAACTACCATAAAAATAACATACTTGTAAATGGGTTGTACGGGTTGATGGTTAAACGGGTTAACGGGTTATGAAACTTCAACCATAATCCATTTATTTAATTAAATAGTTGAACAGGTTAACTAATCATAAACCATTTATTCAAAAATTCAAACTCAAACCCATTTATAAACAGTTTGGATGAGCAAGTTTACGGGTTGGTCATTACCATGAACACCCATACTCCTCTCTATGGGAGTGTGAAACTTTGTAACCTTGTAGTGAGGTGTTGAAATTGTCCACTAGTTTGGGAGTTTGAGGTAAGTATAAGTGTCCCTCTTGAGTATGAGAGTAATTACAGATGTTCCTTCATGGTGAGGGTTATGAATAAATCTTATTTGTAATATCAGAATATCACAGTGTATATAACACCAATCGAAAAAAAAAAGAATACTCATATTCCTGAGCTATTATAAATATGATCAGTCAACATTAAACACCATCAATATGTTCATTCAACATCAAATACCGTCTCATGAGTTCAAAATTGTCGTTACCCATCAGATTTAAGAAATACACTTCATTTCTAAGTCAAAAATTTATGTTTCTCTTCCCTCCCCTCCTAACTTCTCTCTCTCCCTTTGAACATTTCCCTATTTTTTGAAAAAGGAAACAATCCTAAATTCAAAACAAAAATAGAAAATCATTTATAAATACTAAATAACTCAATTCCAACCAAAATTGAAAGAGAAAAGTAGAAGGGAGCAATATGAAAGAACTTTGAAAAAGAAACAATTTTAAACTAAAACATTTTACAGGTTTGGCAAAAAATGGAAACAAAAGAATACCATTAATTACACCTGTTTATAAGGGTATAATGCGTATTTGGGAAAATTTCTTGTATACCCATGACATTTAACCATTATTCTTTTTATACCCATAATATTTCAAATTTTCTCAAATATCTACAACATTTAACCCATTATTCCTTGCATGCCCATGGCATCGTTAATGGATCAAACAAGCGTCAACTCCATGTAGAAATGTCAAATTTGCCCATTATTCCTCCAGTTGGCATCCTTAATTTCTGCCACCCTTTACCCTTTGAATCCAGCCATCCTTACCTCCGGTCGTCATCCCCAATTGCTATTGCATCTAATTCCTACATGTTAGAATCCTTAATATATTGCCCCTTCCTCCTTATTCAATTAGCCCTATGTGCCCTGATGCCCATTGGCACATCATCTACCTACTATCTCCTCTAGAATCCACATCGCAGCCTACCTCCTTTTCTAAGAGAAAAGATTTTAATTATCAGGTTGAATAAATAATTTTCTCAGAATGCCATGTCCACAACCTTGTCACGTTATATGCTCCTTCAACATTAGTCAACAAATCAGATGGGATTTTCTGTCAGCAACAGCAAAGAAGACGATGCAAAGGCAAAAGTGGTGGAGGTGAAAGCTCTGCTTCTAATCTTGTTGTCACCATTGAAGAAGAAAATCCCCAAGGATTCCTTTCGCTTGCCTACATTATCTACTTCATCTTGGGCACTAGTATCCTCTTCTCTTAGAACGTCTTCATCACTACTATCAATTACTTTGCTACATCTACCCAACACCAGCACTGGCTGCATCTTTGTCGTTGTCTACATTTTGTCCTCTCCTTCCTCATTGTCCCCATCATGGACATTGTATACATCAAGAGCTAACAATTGTTGCGCCAAATGCAGTTTCAATTACCTCTATTCACTGTCTAAGAATGTCTACCAGTCTCCAAATCGGACCAACTGCCCCCACAATCCTTGTTAAACAAAATAAGGTAGATTTACCATGGTAGTCATGAAAATTCTCTATTATGGAAATTCTTCTTTGACACCCACAATGATGAAGACAGCCATCAGCTTCACTACAGATTCTGCATTTTAGTGAGATTCTATTTGTAATTGATCATCCTCACAACTCAAATTGCCCCAATCGATATTGTCAATGCTGCTCCCATTAATGATGATGCTAATCACTATGGTTCAAACATCACAATGGCAAGCGTTGTTGCTTAGGGAAAAAGCAACTCATTTTCGTTAGTTTTGATGGAGGGAGGAAGACATGCACCATCAATTGGTGAAAGACAATGAGCAGGCACATTCATTTGGGTAATTTTGGTATTTAAAAAAAATAAAGCATGAACCATCATACTTAACTGACATATTAGGACAACATGGGCATATAGGGAATTAGGAGTGAAAATTTTTAAAATATTATGGATATGGTGAGAATAACAGTCAAATGTCATGGGTATAAGGAGAATTTATCCCTATGTATTTTCAAAAGAATCAAACATTTTATAATAAAAAGTAAAAATCCATCCACTTTCTAGGTATATGTCTAACTGTAGATTTCGACTCGCGAAAGTATAAACTTATAAAGTTTATATATATTAAAGTACCTAAACCAAATGAAATTTCACTACTACATAATTTGGTCACATAAAAACGATTTCATATATGTCTCTTTATTTTTAAATTGTTGAGAATGACGCAAAATTTAATTCATTCATTGTAATTAACATTATTTGTTTAGCTACAAGATCAAATTTCTTCTAAATCAAATATGTGCATGGGTCATATTTACTCAAAAATAAATATATTTATGTGCAAATTATGAAAAATATTTAGATACATTCATATATGTATTAGAATAAAATAAAATCATTTATCCATATAGTCATGATATTTTAGATTGTTTAAATGTTGAGAATATTACTTAAAAATTAATTTTTAGTATTAAATTATTTTATTACATTGATTTCATACATTTATAGATGTGGCCTATATAAAGTGATACTAAATAAATAAAAGACTTTTTATAATAATTTAAATGATGCTAAATACAATAGATGGAAGATGAACTTTTCATTGACCATTAAAATATGAAAAATAAAAAGAGTTACATAGAAGATGAGTTTTATAGAAGAAAGTCCAAACATATTGCACAATGCAAATATACAAAATTATAGGGGTATAACTTTTAGCTACAAGAGTTCTTATTGTCATTAAAAAGTCATCTTTAGTGACAATAATTATTAGTTCCCTAAGTGTCTTTGCAGCAAATGGGATTAGTCTTTGCAAAAAATCTTGTTTAAATGTTAACTTTCTTATAGTGAAGACATTTATTCCCATCTAAACCTAAAATTAAAGATAATTTAATATTATTGAAAAAAGAAAACTTTTGATTTAGTGGGACATTGAAGATTTATAAATTTTTTGTTGTCACTAAAGTTTTCTGCTATAGATTTCCCAACAAAACTAATTAGATAAGGTTTTAATTTATTTGTATCAATAATATATTTCATTATTAATTATGTTTTTTTTTTTTTTGCTTTAGTAGTGGTCAAGATTCAAAAGTTGACTTCCCACAAGGGCAAAATACTACTAAGAAAGTAAAATTTTAAAGGAAAGATCTATAATATTACAAAGTGACGGGAGAAGTAAATGCAAAAACTCCTTAATTAAAATATTCACTGTGAATTTTGGTCTAAAAAGAACGAAATTATGTAGGTCATGCGTAACGATGTATGAGCCGACTAGGACAATCAAAGTGGTTGAGAGGCTAAGGTATTAAAAGAGTACCAATAAAGATTTTTTTTTACAAAAAATCTAATCATGATTGGGGTAGGTATGTATCATCATATACATATGGGTCAGAGATTTTTTTTCAATCCAATCAAGCCGACCTACAAGAAGATAAACCTAACATACATATGTATTGTTGCTTGAGGGGAACATCCATTGCATTATTTCAAAGCAAAAAAATGGCAACACATGTGAGCGAACGCATGGGCATTAGGACTGTTCATGTGACTAGCTAGTTTCATGCACTATCTTCCTATTGTGCATGTTATAACTTATAAGAACTAATCCTTTTATCATATTTGGAAATGCTCTTTTAAGCTAAAATTTAATTAATCAAGTGAACATAAATGGAATAAAGATACAATACGTATAAACATACAGTGGTTCAATCTAAATTAGCACCTACTTCACTCTCCGAGATCACATTCTTAGGTTTCATCGAACTAATTTCTTGTAGCACGATGGTTTTACCTGTGCTAATCACCAACTCGAAATAATAAACATAATATGTCACTTCGACTAGCTAATCAAAGATGAGTAAACAGACTGCACAAGGGATGCTTTTATAAAACTTAGTGTATAAATGAAAAAAAAAATTAATAATGAGAGTTAAGCTTCTATTATTTCATATCTCCTGGAAGTTAAACATGAATGGCACTTACAGTTGTGGAAGTATTCACATAATAGAATGATGTCACATTGATTTCCTGAGTTCTTTTCAGTGCTTTGAGATTCAATGCAGAAAGAATTCTTAGATCAAAAGTTTTCTAGCTCTGTGTTTTTCATTCAAGAAAATTTGTCTATTTAAAATGTTTCAATTTCAAACGTTCTACTCTCCACAATTATCTTACTTTTTTATTATTTCTTTGCATCTTTTTATAAATAATCATACTTTTCAATTATTTATTCATAATTACACATACAACTATCTTATCTATTTAGGGTATGTTTGGAGAGTGATAAATTTTTTTATGAAAATTTTGGTGTAAAAGTTTTAAATTAGAAGAAAATGTTGTGATAAGATGGGGATAACGATGATGAGTAAGAGAATAAAGTTAAAATAGATAGGTTGGTTGTATAAGTAGTTGTATAGAAATGATTAAAAAGTAAGATAGTTGTATATAAAAATAAGAAAAATAATTTAAAATTAGGATAGTTGTTGATAGTAAAAAGTTTTAAGTTGAAAAATTTTATGTTTTGCCAAACGTAACCTAACTTTATTCTTTTTTCTTCTCATCATTATCTCTATTTTAAAAAGTTTTCATCTGGTTGAAATTGAAAGTAATTTAGCTATTTTGATTAGTTGGTTGACAAGTATTGTAAACACCATTTGAAATCTATTTATTTTGTTAGGAAAATTAGGAATTTGGGGGAAGGGTTTGAATGGTTATCTTTCTCCCATATGTTAAGAAATGCAAAGTTGCTCATGACCTAGCCAAATTTGCATTACCAAACCAATTTGTGGGTAATATTTGGAGGAAGTTCTTGCCAAGTTGTATCAATGAATCTATTAGTATGAATTCTTGTCTTCTAAAATGAAATCTTTGTTGTTTCTTCATTTTCCATCCATATGTCCTCAATCTAGAATGACGAGTGGGGTAGTTTGAGGATCAAGTAATTTTTTATTATAACCCTTTCCTACCTATAAGGTGATTTATGAATCTATTGCTAGAATGATGTTAGTATGGTGCACAACACATATAGATAGGGCATCTAAGAGATGTATAAAGCAAACATGCAAGTGTTATGATCTTTGCATGTTGGGTTATATGGGATACCGTTTACGAGAATATTAGACATGGGTACGAGTTGTACATTGGCATATTTCTGTAGCTATGCCGCATGATTATGATATGATTTATTGGGTATTTGATCTGAAGGTGTATGATTGGCGTGATGTTTGGGGCACTATGATTATCTTCTACCTAGCAAAATAAGTACAGGGTTCGACCTACCTAGTTAGGTCGCAGGGATCAAGGGAGCAGCGCCTCGGAGAATTTTTTGATTTGTTGGAGCACCCACTGCTCACAACATATGCAAGAATGCAAGGACGGGGATTTGATGCCTCAATTCAGGACGTGACTCCTTGCATGCGTCGCCAACTAACCTATGGTTAGGCATGAGAAAGTCTAATTTACTAAGTTGTATCAGTGAGAAAGCAAGTTGTAAATTGTGATTTGGCTCGACCAATGCTTAGGCCCAGCCCGTTTCAACAAGGTCCTGGTTAAAAAGGAGAGCACACCTTAGCTAGGGTTTCATTCGTGTCGACCCTCTTTCCCCCTTCTTCTCCTCTCGCTTTCTATTTCTTTTTCTTTCCTTTCCCATTCTTCCAAGCCTCGATCTAGCCTAAGACATCTCCAAAAACTCTTCTAAATTGATTTGAAGATCGTCAATTCATACCAAGAAAGCTCAAAATTCCAAAGATTCAAGTTTAAGACCACTATTTTAGGAGATGTCATTTCTTCTCAAATTAGTGATGAAATCCCATCTTAAACATGATATAGGGATGTGGAAAGGGGTAGTGCCTACGAATTTTGTAGTTTGGGGCATTAAGGTTCATGATAGTTTATGATTAGCAAGTTTATGGGGAAAGAGATGTTGCTATGTGATCTTTGTAAAATAGATGACTCATTAATGATTTTTACATCGTTAAAACATAACATTATTTGAGTAGGTTTCAATAGGAGGAGGAACCAGAGGTCTCTCCTTTAGAACCTATCATGTGTTCGAAGAAATGCTTACATGACAGTTGATATGTTAAATTTAAAGTAAAAATTTATTAATTTTACTAATACTTTGTGCATGATTTGTGACATTCATTCTTATATGTTATGAATAATGCATTATTCATGATCTGTGGTTGTAAGAGTTGTTCATGGCCCTCAGTTGACTTAAGGAGAGGATTGTTCATGTCCCTTGGTTGACATGATGAGAAGATTATTCCTAGCCTTTTTGTTTATGTCCAGTTATATACATATATTCTTGGGCGTGAGTGTTGGACTTCTATGTTTTGTATAGTCATTTGATAATTATCTTTATAGAATACTGTCATGGTATGCGCATCCAAAGTCTTATTTATATTCAATTTGTGCTAATTACTATCTACATATTGAGTTTATTTAGATTCACAAGGGGTGTGTTTGGCAATTAAAAGAAAATGTCAAGTTAAAACTTTTCAATCTAAAATTTTCACTCTCCACAACTATCATATTTTTTAATCATTTTTCACATTTTCCTATACAACTACCCTACTTTTTAATAATTTCTACATAACTATTCACACAACTAACCTATCTATTTTAACTTTATCATCTTTACTACTCATCATTACCCCTATCATATCACATCATTTGACAGCTTTTACTCTCCAAAACTTTTCATCAAAAGTTTTATTCATTACCAAACACACCCAAGGTTTGTTATTTTGCCTTTAGATTACCGAATAAGTGAAGAGCCTCAAAATAGGACTGAAAGAGGACATAATATTGAAGATCATTAGATTAGCATTTGTGTTCTTAATTATTTTGGACTTTTTATTTATTTTTTATACTAATGTATGTAGATATTTACTTAGTTAAATTCAATTATGATAAATATATTGTACTTGGGTATATTGAACTTGATTACAATCTATCTAGACTCGTATGTATATGATCTTTTGAATTGCTTGTTGCGCAATGATGAATTACAATGATTTTCTTACGATATGGATATCTTTATGGTATGAGAATGCAAATGTATAAATGTAGAGATGAATATCATATTAGAGAATGAAATTGAGATATTCATAAATAACAAGTCTTGTATTCCATACCATTCCCTTATATATTATAAGGAGATACTGCCGAGTTTTTCTCAGATCATGTGACACCTATTGACTAGCCATTGAAGATGGCTAGACAATAGGGCATCATAAGTAGGAGGGAACAAAATTTATCTATTACTAAACACGTATTTGAATGATAAATATTTATGAGTAAGGGTATGTTGGGGGAGTGATAAAAGTTTTAGATGAAAAGTTTTATCATAAAAGTTTTGGAATAGAGAAAAGATATTATATGGATAACGATAAGTAGTAAAGAAAATAAAGTTAAACTAGTCATTGAAGATGGCTAGACAATAGGGCATCATAAGTAGGAGGGAACAAAATTTATCTATTACAAAACACGTATTGGAATGATAAATATTTATGAGTAAGGGTATGTTGGGGAAACGATAAAAGTTTTAAATGCGAAGTTTTATCATAAAAGTTTTGAAATAGAAAAAAGATATTATATGGATAACGATGAATAGTAAAGAAAATAAAGTTAAACTAAATTATTAGTTGTATAGAAATGATTGAAAAGTAAGAAAATTTTTATTGAAAAAATTTATAATAGTTATATAAGAAAATTTGAAAAATAATTAAAAAATAAAATAGTTATGCAAAGTGAAAATTAGAGACATTTGTTACCCTGGGTTGCACGTCTTTTAATAAATAATTTTTCCTTTCAGCAATCCTATTTTTTCGACTTTCCCTTATCATTTTATTTCATCCACATAATTCTCAAAATGTTTTGTTTTCTACTTTTCATCCCAACCCATAATTCTATTAAAAAATTTACCATACCAAATGCATACTAAGATTAAAAAGTTTTTAACATGAAACGTGTTTGGGAAGTGATAAAATTTTTGGATGAAAAATTTTTAATGTAAAAGTTTTTTAATTGAAAAAAATAATGTAATATGATAAAGTTAATGATGAGAAGTAAAGAGAATAAAGTTAAAATAAATAGGTTAGTTGTATAGGTAATGTGTATAAATGCTTGAAAAGTAAGAGAATTATATAGAAAGATGTGAAGAACTAATTCAAAATTAGGATAGCTTTAGAGATTGAAAAGTTTTAAATTAAATAATTTTAGGGTGTATTGGGAAGTGATAAAATTTTTAGATAAAAAGTTTTTACGTAAAAGTTTTAAATTAAAAAAAATGATGTGATATAATAGGGGTAATACTAAATATTAAAAAGAATAAAATTAGATTAAATAGATTAGTTGTATAAACAGCTATATTTAAATGATTAAAAAGTAGAATGTTATATAGAAAGATTGAAGAAATAACTAAAAAATGATAGTTGTGAAGATTGAACATTTTTAAAATAAAAAATTTTAAGTGTATTTGATAAGTGATAATAAATTTTTTGTGTAAAAGTTTTAAAATTAGAAAAAATAATGTGATATGTTACGGGTAATGATGAGAAAAAAGAAAATAAAGTTAAAGTTGATGAATTAGTTGCACGAATGACTCATTGGCAAGTAAAGTACTTGTATAGAAAAATATTTAAAAATAATAATAATAGTGTAGTTGTGAAGATTAAAAATTTTTTATTTGAAAACTTTTCTATGTGCCTAAAATATGCCCTTTTATTTGAATGAGCATGATTATATACACCATAATATATTTTATGCTAAAATACAATATTCATTTATTTTATTTTATTTATATTTTGATTTTTTTTCATAAATATGTTTTTCTAAGTATATTTAATATATATATATATATCAAGCTTTACCATTTTACAATACTTTTACATACTTATTTTTTATTTTTAAAAATCATTAATTTTAAGGGCATTTCAGTCATTTTTATTCCTTAAAAACATAATTTAGAAAAACTCAAAAATAAATTGATAAAAGTATTGTAAAACCATAAAACATGATATAGAGATTAAATACACTTGGGAAATATATTTATGAAGAAAAATAAAAATATATAACTGATCCTAAAAATAAATGAATGATTATTTTAGCTTAAAATACATCATAATATAAGTAATGGGGCTTCTTATTTAAAATTTTTTTACGTTAATCACACCCAATCAGTCAACCTAACTCAAATAAAAAAAATAAGGGACTGTTTGGGAAACACCAAAACTTTTTGACGGGTTTTGGTGTTTGAAAAACTGTCAAATTTTAAATCAGGTACACTGTCACTGCAACATCGCATGAATTGCAGCGTCGCAACTTCCGTCCCAACTCGAAACCCTTGCGTTTTTTTCATTTCCGGCTGTTTTTTTCTCTTCAACGACGCACTCTGTAACTCTTCGTATGGGGGCAGGGATGAAAGATGTTCGGCAGGGGTGATGAGACAGGTTTTTGCCCAGATACCCCTGCATATTGAAAAGTTTTGAACAAGAGTAGGAATTTTCATGTTTCCCAAACGGGCCCTAAATAAAATAAAAGGGACGTTTGAGAATGTAAAAGTTGTGGAAAATATAGTATTTTGTGGGAGTAGAAAATGAATTATTTTGATAATTGTGTGATTAATATGAAATAATAGGGATAAAGTTGAAATAAATAAGTTTATTAAAAGGTAGTTGATAGGAAAAATAATTAGAATATAAGGATAAAAGTAGAAAATATAATAATTTATTGATTAATAATATGCTTTGAAATTCATTCCCTACCATTTCCCTTCCACATTTTCCATACTCGATTCCCAACCATCCCCACAAATTCCCGTGAGCAGTGCCGGGTAAAACCGTAAACGGAATGGAAATTTCGACAGAAGTCCAGCCGAGACAAACTCTGACAGCACTAAATGCGCGGTCGTATACAGCACGTGGTAAGGACCACTTAACAGTTAATGCCCGTCCCACCATGAAATAAATAAGAGAAGAGCCGTTCCTTTTAACCAATTTATATTTATTTTTTTTTCTAGATAAATAGATTTATGTGTATTAAATTTATAAATTAAGTTTCACCTTTTTGAATGTTTTTAAGTAATTTTTGAATTTTTAAACACAGTGATATTATGGTAATTTTTTGAGCTCAAAAAATTACAGAAATGCCATTATGTTTAAAAATTCAAAAAAATATTTAAAAATATCTAAAAATAATAAAACTTAGCTTATAAAGTTAATATACTTGAATTTATTTATCCATAAAAAATTAAACAAAATTAATTTTTGGACCCGACGGACGCAGCAGGCCGTGCGTACGGCCGTAAGTTAAAACTAATGAATGGATGGCAACAGTAATCTGCGATTTGACTCGAACCGACTTCTCTCCTTGATCCTATACGTCTCTTTCGTTGATCGCCAGAATAGAGTTAAAGGAGACGGAAGTATGCAGGGAAGCATTTGGAATATATTTACATTCCAAGTCCATAACGATAGATGTTTTTTGATTATAAATCCCATAACAATATTTTAAATCAAAATTCAATCCAGTTCTGTTTAACATCGTTCGGTTTTTAAGGGGATTTACATTTGTACCAATAAAAAATAAAAATATTTATATTCATATTAAAGGCTTTTAAACTTTTTCAAATATAATAATAATTTTCAAAATGAATTACACTGATGCCAACCCCATGAGTGGAGTTTGGTTAAATAGGTTTAGTTTAGGATTGACCACATTTTTATTTTATTTTCAAAAATTTCTACTCTATCTTATTTTATGTCATATTGGTTTGAAGTCTGATGCTTTGTTTCCTAAGGTTAAGTCGTTTTAGTTTCAATTCCAAATTAATTTTTTAAAATGATCTTCGTATTATATTTGAAATTTATAAGTTATTATAAATATTTCTTTAAGAATTATAATAAATATGATAATAATGTAATACATATCAAAATCCATTTTTAAATACACTAAACAATAAATAAACTAAACAATTTTCTATTATAGTGAGAATGCGAACGTCCTTCCCTGTCTTCGGCAGAGTAGAGAAAAGTGGCAATACTAGGCTTACGTACGTCCATGGGATGGAAATTTTAAAAAAATTAACATACGAGTAACTAACAAGTTTGGCATGGATATAACCGTTGGCATGAGTGAATATGTCCCTTTATTTTATTACGATAACAAATTGAAGTCGTCTTAGGTGGGCCATAGCTACTTGATACGTTTTTTTGATGAAGTACTTGAAGAAGATATATAATCACACGTAAGGTATAAGAATTACTTTTATCCATTAACACATGCATTAGAATACTATAAAATGAGCGGAATAATTCTATTGGTTCTTGAAGATGGTCATGCAACCACTTCTTCTTTACCTTAAAATCTTTTTTAAATCTAAATTATTTATCACGTTTATAGATATGCATTTATTTATGACAAAAACCGCACAATATATATTTTTTCAAAAAATAATAGTTATATATTCACTATGAAAAGATGTTTAATTTTTTACGATAAGGATACCTTAAGATACTTACGATGGATCAAAAATTTCAACCCATTCTATACACCATTTGGTATGATTTAACATCCTACTTCCTACACAACTATCTTATTTTCCATTATTACTTATAATTTCAAATGTTTTATGTTTTTTGAAATAAGTACAGATGAGGTCTAAGCCGAAATGCGGGAACCTAAGGAAAGTAAAGAAAAGGAGATGAAGGGATTTTATATGAAAAAGGAGATATAATACTTGCCTTAAAAAAAAGCTTCAGCTAATGTGAAATTACAAAAAGTACATATTATCGGAGCGTAATTCAGTGCACCCGGGTGCACTCAGCCTCAACGCACCCGGGTGCACTGCACCTATTTTTTTTTATTT
>JAXCLR010000081.1:54023221-54044978 GCA_035584095.1 Annona squamosa
AAATAAAAAAAAATAGGTGCAGTGCACCCGGGTGCGTTGAGGCTGAGTGCACCCGGGTGCACTGAATTACACTCCCATATTATCTCCTAATTAGTGCCAAAGAGATGACCAAGTCTTAGAATTTTCTAAGGAAGAGAGAAAAACAAAGTTCCGAGGGAAGAGAGCGCTTGAGGTCTGCTTAGGATGTAATGTCTTTTTCGGGATTTTGTTGCGTGTCCTTCTCATGATTGATGAGTTGCTTTCTCATAGGCTTCCATTTGAATGATCTTGATATCTTTAAAATAGGAGAATTTAGGAGATACCAACAAATAGAGATCTAGTAGGAAATTTGAGTCTTCCAAAAATGATTCCTCAGCGCAATCGACCACTATGTGTGATATGATAAAGTTATAGGTGGACCATTAGATTTGGCATGTAATAGAAGAAAAGATGCTAGTGGTAGAAGAGTGAACCTACGTGGTTCTACCCTAGGGATGCTGAGGATAAAGTCATCTTATCTAGCCTCTAGGAGTTGAGGGATCAAAGTTGTTACAGAGAACTTATCCAAGATGATTATGGATATTGTCATTCACTTCACATGCATTAACTTTGATATTACAATTTAGTATCTTTATAACCCTCACACTTGAAGGGAATTTTTTTTGTAAACACCCCTGTACCATGGGTGAATTTATAAAAATCCTTGATCAAGGGGAGAAATTATAAAAACTTCCATTTTGAGGAGGGAGACCTGCAAAACTCCTCATTAAGGAGGGAGATTTGAACCTGAATAGACTGATTACCAACCCGAAGGTTACCACCAGGTGCAACAGAAAGATGGGTCTGTGTGGAACTCCCCTAAGGATGGAGGAGAAGATGCAAGTCTATCCCAGCCAATTGAGTAGTAATTTTGCGATTGAAGCACATAGCTAAAGTTTTTAATGACTCTAAAATCACTTTCAAATAATTCTTGATTACAAATGATTTTATAGGAAAAAGTTTAAATAAAAATCTCCATTCATTTGGTTGTGCTGAATCATTTGTTATATAAAATAAATGATTTAGATATGAGGAAAAAGTTTTAAATAAAAACCTCCATTCATTTGGTTGTGCTGACTCATTTCCTTTATAATAATTCTACCGAGGAAGAATTTTTTAGAAGATATCTGTGCTAAACAATTTTTTTTAATTGATATATTATTTGGGAAAATTTTAGTTTCCTAATTAAGTAAAAATCCTGCATGATCATCGGGAGACAAAACAATCGCTCAATTAAAATTTCGACAAGATTCACAAATTACACTACAAAGTTATTTCCCTTCTTGATTTCCTAATAAATTTTGGTTTTCTTTTTTTTTTTTTACCTCGAAAACACTTGTGGGGATACGCTTGAAACAAGACAAATAGTCGCAGAAAAGTTGGGTCGCCGATATCAATGTGGGGCTAATGGATGAAAATTGTGTGTCATATCACACCTATCCAAAATCAAAGATGGGCCAACCAAACAGTACGCATGAAAAGACTAGAGCTAAAGCATCAAAACGTGCAAGTTGTATGGAAAAAGACTTACAGGTCCGCCAACATGCTTAATGGTTGGGATTAATCAGCCAATAGTTGTAATTGATGTATTAACCATACATTTGGGTGTATGGGTGTATCGATCCTTACATATATCATTTTCATTTCAGCTTTACATTGATACTTTAATTTAAAATATGTAGTTTTTTTTTTTTAGACGGCTTGTTACACCCAGTTAGGATCCTCCGCAAATGTTGCATACATCAATCACAAAATAAAGTTTTCATTAAGATTATTTTTTAGTGATGTTACTAGCAATCATCCCAATTAGAATCATGGATTAGACACATTTCTAATCATTTATTCATATAAGAATAATATTTTATATAATTCACATGCTAAAAATACATGTAAACTATTTTCTTATGTTGATTTTATATCATTTTCTAAGTATGTTGTATGTATATTTGATTTTGATGAAATTTAGCACACTATTAAAATACGGGCCCATAAGTTACATATAAGTGGTTCCATGTAACTCTCTCAGATTTTAAGATTTTGATGGTTAATGGAAAATCTAATCTTTTTATTATATTTAACATCAATTACTTAGTTATGAAATCAAGTGTCATTTAAATCTAATGTGTGTATAGGCCATAATTACTAAAAAATAAGTAAATTTATATATAAATTAGGAAAAATATTTATATTCATTCACGTATCTATTGTAATATAGTAATACTTTATAGAATCATTTATCAATATGAGAGACATTTGAGGCAAGGAATACACTAACTAGGATAGTTATCTTTAATGGAGGCTTATATGTGCCGAAAAAAATAAAATTATTTTGGGTGAATATGTGATCAGTAACCTTATTTAGTAATTGAAGGCTACAATTTTATAATGTTCATATTTTTTACATAAGTTAACACACTTTAAAGACTATATGAATTTTCAAAATAATAACTCCAATTAAAATATTCTGACTAAATATATAATGATGAATGCAAAGGACGGCTTGGATTTTTAAAAAATCTTCAAAATTGGCCAAAAATCAAAAGGGTGTACGGTGTGATTCCACACCGGTGTATTATGTCCTTTCCCCGCGTTTATAATAACCCGTCTATGATCAATATTCAATACATGGATAAGTGAAAAGTACAAACAACCACTTTGGATGCGTGTTATCCACTTGCTATAGGATGACACAATCATGCGGGGTCACTTAGCCCCAAAGGTACCATCTTTCCAACATTAAAACGACGTTATATATTAATTAAAGGTTGAAAATTTTTTATCATAAATTAAGTGTTAGAAAACCGACATGATACCATGCATACACCTTGGGCCGCTATTTTTTTTTATTGGTATTTATACAGCATAACAACTTCATATTACAATGTAGCACATTTACAACTCTCACACCTTCGAAAGAATTTTTCTATAAATAACTTCATACTAAAGATAAATTTGTAAAACCCTCACTTTTGGAAAGAATAATAGCAAAAACCTCTAAGATCAAAGACGAAATCAACCATGCTTAATATGATCCCGACCAACCAGGCGGCCACTGTTTCTCTCTTAAAAAGTTGGGAAATGGGCTTTTCCTAACTTCCTAAAAAAAGTAGAGGACTTTTTTTTTTTTTTTTTTTTTGCTTCTTTTATGAAGTGTGGCCAAACAAGCCGGTAGTAATTTGGGTGCGCTTAGCCGACACCATCTCTAATATTTTCACTGGATTTCTTAGCATTAAAATTCAAGAGCCAACCTGACCGACCATAAATGGAATGTGAAATATCCGTTACCAATATCTCCATTATCTCTTGATAAGGGATGAGCCGACACTTTGTAAATAATACCTTCAGGCATAACCTCACAAATAATAACTAGGCTTTTTCATAACCAAACGAGCTTATACTAATCCCTTGATGTCATGATGACATTGGCCAGACTTCCTACCCAAGAAAATTAATTAATGTTGTGGCTTTCGAGCTGAGCAAAATTGCACAACATTAAGAGTATGGTTGAGAATGGATAAAACTTTTGATGAAAAGTTATAAAGAGAAGAAGTTATCAAATGATGTGATATGATAGAGGCAATGATGAGGAATAAATAGGATAAAGTTAAAATAGATAAGTTAGTTGTGTTGGTAGTTGTGTAAAAATGATTGAAAAGTAAGGTAATTATATAGAAAAATGTGAATAAATGATTAAAAAATAAAGTAGTTGTGGAGAGTTAAAAGTTTTAAATTAAAAAGTTTTAACTTGACAACTTTTACTTATTAACAAACACACCCTAAGTATGATACTAATGGTTGTGGAAGATGAATTTAGCTCAATCATTGTAAGTTGTTTACAATTGATCTTTTGACGATATAAGCACGCAAGATCTCCCCGGGGCGAACTAGATATAAAAGCTAAATAACTCCCCTTAATGAGGGGTTCCGGGGCTAGAAAAGTTATGTATCCTTGTATCATTAGCCCAATGTATTCAAATCTCCTAATAGTAAAACTTTAGCTTGATCGACTCATTTTTGGGTGGTCTCGTGTTCATGGATCATTTTTTACATAAATCTTGTGTCTATTTAATTCACTCTTTATTTCTAATAATCTAAGTCTCTAATCTAGCTTGGTTGAACCTCGGACAAATTTTGGATTTATCATCTCCTTTATATACAATTTTATTTTGATCGATCATTACCGTATGTATTCTAATTCTATAAAGTTCATTCCATGATTTTGAATTTATGTAACCTCATTATTTCACTTTAATGATGAAATAGAAATCTAGTTTATCATATCGTTTAACATCATTTAATTTACCATGGTACTAAAAGTTTTTATGGTTGAAATTAGTGTCTCATTAAAAAATCATTTCATACATCATACCTTACGTGAGAAATGGAAAAAGAGTGCATCTGATCTCATTCTAATAAAATAGCGATGTTTTTATAAATTTAATCCTTAATACAATCATGAGGTTGATCTGACCATAACCCAGCAACTGATTCCATTTGGTTTTTTTTTTTTTTTTTGGATGGAATATCCATTTGGATTTTAGAATACATAATCTACTAATAGATGGACAACTTGATTATTGCTCTAAGCTTCTAAGAACATACCCAGAAGAAAATGCTGCATTTTCAAATACCCAAATTTTTTTTTTTTTCCCCTAACTACACTGCAATAGGGGATACGATCATCAACTCAGCCCCAACTTCATCTCTATCGATTTCACCATAAGAAAATCAAAGATGCCCTTTTTATCCCAGTACCGTGTAGCAATAAACTCCCACTGGAATCCCCAAGCACAGCAGCAAAACTACTTGTCTCCTCATTCAATCTTCTTCTTACATCTGCATTCAGTTCGTATCTTCCATGAGTTGGTTTGTGTCACCGACCATGGCTTTCTAATTTCGTGAAGCCATTGTTGAGCAGCAAGCTGACATCCCTGCGCTGGAGATGAACGTCTACAAATTGTGGCGTCATACCACCGAGATATAATATCTGCTCTTGATGGACCAAATCCTCCAGCATATCAAAATGTAGAAGATGAACGTCGTCTAGTTTTTTTTTTTTCTCTCCGAGTAGCCATTTGAGGATACCTTTAGCATTATCAAATGGAACCAATCGAGAGGGATGAAAAATGAAAAGCCAAAAGGCCAATTTTTCTTTCATCATTCCAGAAGATCGCATGGATAGCATCTTCGTTACCTCCTCTGCATACGAAACAAGAGGGATCAGTGGATAACCCTGTCGCCAGGTTAGATCTTTAGCATGCACTCACTAGTCAAATATATAAATATATATAATCATGTACAAATTACAAAAAATATTCATATCCATTTACCGATTTATTAAATTATTACAATAATTCATCAACAGATATAGAAAGAACAATTAAATGGTTTAGATTTGAATTAAAGACTTTCAAATTGATCATAAATTAATCAATTATATATTTTACTAAATGGGGAGGTATATACCATTAATTGGGCTGAAATTTAATTTCCAAATCAAAATAATTTTGAATGATATATTGAAATGGATTTCATATAATTATTAAAGTTGGGACACAATGGAAATTTTTCATGAATTTCAATTCATGTATTTTTTTTTTTTTTTTTTTTTTTGATATTTGGGGTCTTTTTAGCAAATGCCAAAATTCTTGTTGTTATGAAAAACTTTTCACTGATCATTTCATCTAGTCTGTCACGTGCTTTTGTCAGCAATTAATGCATGCTTCCAACTCATTTGACGTGCAGATGTTGCCACGTTTTTCATAATCCTACTGTAAGCAAAACATCCACTCAAAAGCGAAGATGCATTTAAATAGCTAGCCATGCAGCCCACGCATTTAATGCATGGAGTCTCACTGGAATAAAGAAATGTCACCGAGTTTTATATTAATCTAGGGGCTGTTTGGCGTTATGCAAAACTTATTGATAGTTTTTCCCCAGTCAAAAATAGTCAACATCAAATAATGATGATAGAAAATTATGCGTAGCAGATGCTTGTTAATTTGCATACTGCAATGTGTATTTATTTATCGTCCAGCACTAGCAAACTGCTGCATCAATTGGCTTTGAAATGTGAGTGTAGTTGGTGTAGTCAAGTACGGGCGATATGGGTTTTGTACGGAGGAGAAAACATAGGTAGGTAATTTTGAATGCAGCACTGGCTGAAATGACAACTTTTAATATTATCCTCTTGGCTTCGAAAACTTTTATATACTTTCACAAGTTTTCTATAATGCCAAACAGCTCCCTAAACAATAGTGTTAAAGGATAGGGTTGGATTGGCTGAAGCATCTAATCCATTTAAAATATTTCAACTCTAATCCGTTCATTAATTTATTTAAAAAACTTCAATCCTAACCGCTTTACAACTCATTTAATAAATGGGTTGACAGATAATTAAGAGGTTGTATAACAAATAACCTGAAAGTCTAGACTCTAGGAGATGATGATCTCATAAAAAGAGACGAGAGGGTGTTTCAGAATACGGGAAATAGAAATAAAGCCGTAACGGAAAAATAAAATATGACAGTAGTGAAAAAATAAAAATTAGGTGACTAGAGGAAGACTTAGAGATAAAAAATAACCAAGGAGTTTACGTGTGTGTATATATATATATAACTTTAATGAATTAAGCGAGTTAAATGGGTTGAACGAATTAAATGGGTTAAACAGGTTATATTGGCTAAATGAGTTACTAAATGGGTTGACGAATTATAAAATTTCAACCCGAATCTATTTATTTAATTAAATGATTAAACGGGTTGCGGATCACAACTCATTTATTTAAAAATTCCAACCCAAACACATTTATAAACGGGTTAGACGAGCAGGTTGACGGATTGATCATGACAATTAACGCCCCTGATCCAAACCACCCCTTATACATCATGATATTTTGATGTTACAATGTGGCACATTCAATGCTATCCTCACACCATAAAAAGAAATTTTTCTGCACCCACACCGGTGGAAATTCTAAAATCCTCATCATCAGGACTAAATTATAAAAATTTCATTATAGGAAGATTAAATTACAAAAACTCCTCGTTCAAAGTGGTAGAATTAAACCTAAGGTGTGCTGAATTTCAGCCTCTGGTTACCACTGACAAGTCGCCACAAGGCCGGTGGGCAATTCATGTAATTGATTTCATGGGATTGGACCTCTTAGACTTGGCTTCCAAAAAAAAAAAAAAAAAAAAAACCCATCTATAGCGTACGAGTTTGACACGAGTGAGAGAGAGAGAGAGACCCCAGACCTCGTTGCGTTCACCCCATTTTATATTTCTTAGGCAATAGGACGGACGTTTGTCTTACAGCCAACTCCCTTGTTTATTGATCACCATTTCAAATTTGGCGGTGGACACCCCAATGGCATTTGATACTCGTGTACATCAATCAAGACCATCCAATTTGGACCATGCCTAGTGGATCTCACCCGATACTGAAGGATCTCATCCAATCGATGGTTACAAAGTTCACGGTCGAAATTAGAAGATGGAATTGTCTACATTCTCATTTACATCTTAGTCCTTCAGCATGCAGCGTTGGATCAGCTGCTTGACGGTTTTGATTGCTCCTAGTTTTTGCATTTTTTCCCTCGTCGCATGTGAGCTGTAAATGATGGTAAGTAAACTTGCACGGATCGCCAGAAATTAATATGTTTTGCAGAGGCAAGCATTGTACTATTGAGGAGGTCTTAGTCCACTGCGTATTTATTTTTTTTATTGCCCGAATTGGAATCTTTACTTTTTTTTTTTTTCCACGAGAAAGGACTCTCAACCTATCCCATCTCACTCTTAATTTGAAAAGCAGGTTGAAATGAGTGGTCCAAGCAATGCATTACCAAAAAATTATTTATACTTAAACGTTACACATTTTTTCATCTCGTATCACATATTAAGCTCATGAAATTTTATAAATTCTTTTATACTAACTCACATTATTTGCCACCAGCCAGGTTGGCTGGTGGTAACATAATATTTAGTAGACATTAGGTGTTCAAGTCTTGTTGTCCTCTGTTCACCAGGTATCAGGTGACTTTTTTACTTAATAGTCTTCTTAGTATGGGAGTTTTTACAATTTCTTCTCTGTTGTTAGGGTTTACAATCCCCCCCCCCAAAGTGGTAGGGTTTTACAAAAAAAATTCTTTTCATTATATGAGACGTGAATGTGCTCTATTGTAATATTAGGATGTCATGTTCTATACAAATTAACTATCAAAAAAATTTTATATTGTTAAAGAGGAGATCAAAATTCCTCACATGCCCACGTGGCGGGGGTTGTTGTCAGACGCCCCTACCACTCGGTTGGCTTAATGTATGGATACGTAAGTCTAACAAAATATCTTGGTAGAAGCACTAAGGTTGCACTTCTCATTTAAGAACTTATTATTAAATAAAATTAATTTTCCTTTGTTATATATTAATTATCCATACTTAAATCATTCTATTTGTTTCTCATAAAAAAAGTCTTTCCATTTTTCTGAAATTTATTTCCTTTATTTTAAATTATTATATAATCATACAATATAGTTTTATTTACTTTATTTTAAAGAAGGATTCTATAAATTTGCTAACATTGTTTGACAATATTACAACCACAACCATTAGTTTATAAGAATTGCAAATTCTTCTATGCACCTATGGATTTTAACTTGATATTAAATATCCCCATGTAGGGTTTGCTTTCATTAATTTTGTTGAAAATTGTTAGATGCTCAACTTGCAAACATGCTCACTTTGGTCATAGTTAATTTGTGATAAATAACATTGGTCAAATTCAACTGTTAATGATTGATATAAAATTCAATCCATTCATTGTATTTAGCATCATTTGTTTAACTAAGAGAACAAGCTTCATCCAAACCCAATATATGTATATTCACATTTACTCAAAAATAGGTACATTTGTATGTAAATTAAGGAAAATGCTTAGATTCATTTCCATGTGTATTTTTTTAAGTGGATTCCCATATGTATTAAAATAATAATATTTTATATGAACATTTATCCACTTGGTATAGATATTTTAGAGGGTTAAATGTTAAAAATATTACTAAAAATTTATATTTAATATTAAATTATTTTATTACAGTGATTTTATATGTTTATAAATAAGACTCATATAAATAAGGTTATATAGAAGTGCCTCCAAAGATTAACTATAACCAATTTATAGTGGATTCAAACATACTAGTATAGGCATTTAATCAATATCGTTGTTGTGTGTTTATGAATATTTTCAACCGTATGAGCATATTTGCAATTTAGTAATTAGTGTTTGAGATTTTTTTAATAAAATGAGAAAAAAATCCTTGGGGATCACAAAGACATATTTGTATTTTGTATTTAACCATGCATGTCTACTAGTATTTTTTTTTCAAAGGACTTACTACATAAATTTTGATTTTTAGCAAAGAAAATTTCCTTTCCTTACAACATATGAGAATCTAGTCTCTAAAGAATGAATTAGTTTCCACTAACTTGTGACATGTTATATATGACAACCCTTAAGAAAAACTTTAGTTGCCAATAGTTTATAGTTTTTGAGGTTAAGTAAGGAAGCTTGGATTTGGTTGCTAAAACATATTATAAGAAAGAAAAATTTTACTTACCTATGAAAGTTCCACCATAAGCCAAAAAAAAAAGAAAAGAAAATTATCTTATATACAAAAGTATTATCATAAATTATCTTATATACAAAAGTATTATCATAAGCAAGAAAATTTTTCTTTTCCACATGCATTTTCTTGCTATAAAGATTTTTCTTTGCTAAGAAAAGTTACAAAAAATGTATTTTCTTGTAGTGATTGTCAATTATGTGAGTATTTAACAAACACTTCTATTACTTTTCTTCTCACGTGGTTATGTGTTTACAACAAAATATAAATTTAATTATGAATATGGTAAATGCAGCCAAATTAAAATATATATAGCACTAGCTTTGATAGTATCTGTAGCTAAATTTGGCTGAATGTAATATTATAAGTAAAATATTTTTGAAATGACTATATTTGTTGTTATGCAATGGCTCATGTGTAGCTTTATATATATAGAGAGAGAGAAAAAAAAAAAACCTTTCCTGTGCAGTGAAACTGCATCATAATTAACGATACATTTGGCCCAAAATGGGCTCTACATGTATTTAAATATATTAATATTTTATATTATCATTTATCCATATGTAAATTTTATAGTAAATGATTTACATATTGAAAAAATAATTTTAAAGTTGTTATTTATATCAAACTATTTTATTATATTGATTTTGTACTATTTTTAGATGAAGTTCATAGAGATATCTAATTAGGATGAAAATTAGTATGGTAATAGAATATATAATTTTAAATATAATTAGTAGATTAGATTATAATTTTATGATCATGTAGGTCCCATTTTGAGGTAACTGTAACTGTGGTGCAATGAAATTGCACGTGAATATTTCTTCTATATAATATATAGAGAGAGATACATTCATATGCAATCCGCTATAAAATAGGCCCCACACATATTAGATTGTAATGAAACTTTATACTATCATTTATCTATTAAAAAAATAATATTTTAGACGGTTTAAATGTTCAAAATATCACTTTAAACTTGATATTTATATTAAACTATTTTATTACGTTGATTTTGCACCATTTTAAGATAAGAACCACACACATGTTGGATTTAAATGAAAATTGGTATGCTAATAAAGTGAATAATTTTAAATATAATTAGCAAGGTGGATTTCCCATTCATATGTGGGGCTCGCAGTGCATGGAGTGCACGTTGTAATCGCATGCATTGAAATATTTTCCGTATATATATTCGAGTAGTTTATTTATAGCCAAATGACATCAAATGCACATAAATTCATGTTATGTACAGCCATATGACTTCAAAACGCATATAAATTCATGTTATGTGCAGCAAAATTTATTGCTACATTGAAAATTTGTTGTATTGCATGTAAAAGAAAGTAAGAAAATATTTTAAGAATTTTTTTTGAAATTTTAAGAGAGTGGTGTGATGCCGTAATTGTAATGATTAAGACAAAAAAAGAACAAAGTAAACAGATAGGTAATTATATAGAGAAATGTAAAAATGATTAAAATGGGGAAGTCATATTTAAAAAGTTGGCTGAATAGTTAAAAATTCAATAATGCTAATAGGTACGGAAGATTGAATATTTAAATATATATTTTTTATGGAATGCTGCGCAGACCTAATGCAGAAGAGAAGATTTTCTCCGACACCGCTTCCTTTCGTTGCAAGTCACCCGATGGAAAAGAGTCATTCAGGCCTTCATCTTAGCATGAACCTCCTCCGTACAAGATGAAAGATCATGAATACAGGCCTTAATATTAGTACTTTTAAACCATACAAATGATCTGAGGATGCTTCTGTGAAACTCCTCTTATACAGAAACCTCGCTGTACATTGAGATGATTGATGAAAAATATTCTTTGTTTATTATATTTAATATCATTTATATTATCATGACAATCATTTTATTTGTCCAGTATTACGGTATAAAATCAATATAATAAAATAATTTACGTTATATATCAATTTTTAAATAGTATATTTAACATCTAAACCATTTGAAATTTACTATTGTATGAATAAATAATTTTATAAAGTGTTAACATATTCCAATATATATTAGTAGATTTAAGCATTTTTTTCTAATTTACACATGGATATACCTATTTTTGAACAAATGTGGCCTATGTGTATATTAGATATTGGATAAAATTTGGTTTTCTAAATAAAGAAATGATGTTAAATACAATGAATTTATTGAATTTTACATTAATTATCAATATCTCAAAAATAAAAGTAGTTTCATGAGTAAAAATATACATGAATTATTTGGATTATTAAAAATAAACATCATAAGAAACTTATAAATTCATTCTTACGGCCTAGAATTAAATATACTCATTGTCTGTTTTGCTTCTAGTTGGGAAAAAGAACCTAACTCCATCCTACACACTTTTTATATCATTTTCACTTCTTCTAGTTGTATTTATATATTTTAGTTATTTTCAAATCTTTTTGTATTTTTTTGTACATTTTATTTTTATTCTTTTTACCTTTAATTAATGTCCTATGTACTATTAAGTTTCATACACAAACTTTTGAATCATGATCTTCAGCAATGTATTTTAATTTTAATTAATATATTCCTTTTTTGTTGCTTGTAGATGACTTCGAAATATCAAAACACTACAAGAAATGCAGTATACATGGTCAACTGTTTGCAACCAAAATTTTAATTTGGCTACTATTAACAATCTTACCGCAAGTGCACGAGTCGTAGATTGTAGTATATAAAAATCGATTCACAGAGAATTCGGGACTTAAGACGTCGGATCTAAATACTTTCTAACCAAATAAAATAAAGAGAAGAAAGAATAAAAAAAAGTTGATATGTAGTACATAGAATAGGGATTAGAAATCAGAAGATTAAAAGCACCTAGGATCTAGGATTTTACATACGTTTTCTATAGCGGATACATGGAGTGTTTATTTAATCTAGATATTATGTATTAAAGGAGAAGTACCTATAAATTATCTTTATACTTTCTTTCGAAACCTATAAGGCGTATCCTAATCTTTTTAACCACCTATTCTCATGGGATTAACTCAATTAGAATCCACTAAGCTTTGTGAAATTTCACGGAATTCCTTAAGATCATCATGTCTATTCTTATGGTCTTAAATTTTCAGGTTCAATATATTGATTTTCGTATATTAGACTTCCACATTTTGGTTCCATCACTTAATATATGGGAGTATTGCCAAAGTGTAGGCCTTCACATTAAGCAAGTATTAAATCACAAGATATTAAATTAAAATAATTTAATATCAATCATAAATAAATCAAACCATGATATCCGTTACATTATATGTATGCTACATCCTAAACATAGATTAAGGGTTTAGCCTAGCATGTTTAAAATCAAATACAAAATAATATTGCATTCAAAGTCCATCGTAAACAAGACAACTAAATCAAAATAGAATAAGAAAAGAAAAGCTTATTGATTGGAAGCCTCGATGGTGTCTCGACTGCCTCAAATAACTTTCCGCATCTCTTATTGCCTCATGTGTTACGCCTTCTCTCGCTCTTCGAACCTCAACCTAAGCTCCCAGGACATTCTTAGATGCTCTAGGACGTTTTTAGGAGGTGTTTCTATAGGGTTCTAAGAGACAACTTGCGCACATAATCTAAAACGAATTGAGAATGGCACATGAATAGTAATATAAATAGTGCGCCTGAACAGTAGCCGCGTGTGAATGTGCCTTCCTTGAAATGCAGTTTTGCTTCAGATTTGAGTTTTGAATTTGCAATTTACTCTTGCTTTCATTAGAGCTTATCAATTTGTCCATGTTGTATACCAAAATTGCATGTATTTCTCTTTCTTTATACGAATCAGTCAATCGTGAGTGTTTTATACTTTATAAGGCTAAATCAATCAAAATATAATTTAAAGTATCTTAAACATTCAAATTCTTCTCATTACTAATCAAAATTCATAATATAAATGTGACTCAATAAATATACTTAATCAAATTAAGCTGAGAGTTGTATATATGTTCAACAGGGTGAATGTATTTTGAAGAATGCATATTCATAGAAAATTAGGGAAAATGTATTTTGATTCCTTCATCAAAATGGACACCATTTAATCACGAGCAAATGATTATTTTAGAGTGGTTAAAATGAGGTGATTTCATACTAGCCCGAATACATTTTTTATTTTTTAAATTATTTATAAATTTTTAGTCTAGATATATTTAATCTATAAATCAAAATTTATCATTTTTAAATATGTGTACATATTGATTTTGAATTTTTAAATACAGAAGTATTTTAGTCGTATTTTAACAATTTAAAAGAACTAAAATATTCCTATATCTGACAATCCAAATATAGCTATATAATAAAACTTAATTTATAAATTAAATATATCTAAATTAATATTTCCATAAGAAATTTTAAAAATAAAAAAAATATTTTTTGAGCCTGAGATGCCCCTAATTTCAGAGCCGTCTAAAACAATCATGCCTGTTAATCATGATGCGCCTGAAGTGTGGTGCGATATGGTGGACCCGAATGTTTCCCTCGATCAATAATACCAATTTATAACTGTTTAGTTAAATTTCCTTATATATATTCCGATTCTACGTGCAGCACGCTCATGGGCATGTTATCATGATTTCCTGCGTATTTTCCTGGCTTCCTGGAAAGAGGCTGGAGCGTGTGGGGCCAATGCATCCTTGCGTTCGCGTCGTTATCAATTTTGGCGGTAGAAGCCTGCTCAGCGCCAGATCTATCCCCACTGCTGCAGTCATCTTTCCATCACTGGAACGCACGAATTTCATTAATTGCACACATGTGCAGCCATCTTCGTAATTTATCACTTGTCCACGTCAATCAAGTCACCTTCTTCCTAGCTCATCATCAGGTTTTCATGCATCCCATTGACAGTGGGTATGCTTAAAAAGAGAGAACCTAATCTGAACGCACCCGCGTATTTTTTTTTATTTTTTTTTTAAAATTTTTATATACAATAATTAAGAGTCATGAAACTGCCACGAGGGTTTGCCCAGGTGGCAACTGCATTTCCTCGAATGTGTTGGGGACTGCAATTCGAAAGCAATAACGGCATTTTGAAGCATGATTTTCAGTAATATGAAGGTGTGATTTTAAGGCAGCATAGAGTAGTGGCGTTGTTCTTCGCATCTTCATCTTCTGTGATAGCGTGCTCTAGGCTGGGATAGAAAGAAAAATAGGAATATTAGTAAGAACTTTATCGAGCATTGTAATTACTAAATTATAAGAAAGTGTGTAGAATATTGTTAGTAAGTTGTAAGATTGTCTTAGGAGTTTAAATGTAGTATTAGTTCAGATGATGTACTATATGAATAAAAAAATGATAAATTTTTGTTTGTTTGTTTTATACCAAAATTATTTTAAACTTAAATTTTTAACTTTTTGTCATTATTTTAATTTTTTTATTATTTTCACTTCTTCTCATACAATTAACTTACTTTTTAATTATTTCTATACAACTACTTATACATCTAACGTATTCATTTTAACTTTATTCTCTTTACTTTTCATTATTACCTCTATTATATTACACATTTTCCCTTCATTTAAAAATTTTCATATATAAAAGTTTTCACTTTCCAAATACACCTGTAAAGGTTTTTAAATTGAAAAATAATATGATATAATAAGGGTAATGATAAACAGTAAAGAGAAAAATTTAAAATAGATATGTTAATTACATGGGTAATTGTTTAGAAATGATAGTCATGCTGTAAGATGTAAAAATACTTTAAAAAGATTAGTTGTAAAGAGTGAAAAATTTTAAATTAAGAGAGTGTTTGATAATAAGTAAAGCTTTTCACTTAAAACTTTTCAATTTAAAAATTTTCATTCTTCTATACAACTATCTTATTTTTAATTATTTATTCTTATCTTCCTATACAAAATATCATACTTTTTAATTATTTCTAGATAATTACTTATACAACTAACTTATCTATTTTAATTTTGTTCTCTTTACTTTTCATTATTATCTCTGTCATATCATATTATTTTTTTATCAATTTAATAACTTTTACATTCAAAACTTTTCATTCAAAAGTTTTATCATTTCTGAAACACATGCTAAAATGTTGTAGTTTGAAATGTAGGTTTAGCCAAACACACCTATTATTTATAATTTGTGGTTGGGATGTAGAAAAAATTCAGAGAACTTTTGATGGAAAATTTTTTGAAATATAAGGTAATGTTTAGTGTTAAAGAAAATAAAGTTAAAATAAATAGAATTTTTATTTGAAAATATGAGAAGAAACAATTGAAAAATATAATTGGTATGGAAAAGTGGGTGTAAAGGTAGTCGAAAAAAATGGGGTGGAAATTTTTATTTTTCTTCTTTACAAACAACCAAATATACAAACACCATTTTTTTCCATTTCTTAATTAGATTTCACTTTGCTATAACCTCATGATTTTTATAAACTATGATGCTTTTGAAGAATATTTAAGTTGTCCATTAATTTCTAGTTAATTAATAAAATCTCAACTCTAATCCTTTATTAAATTATTAACAAAACCTGAACCCTAATGTAATTGTAACCCATCTATTTTAACCGGTTACATATTGTAAACAATTTGAAAATAAACTAATTTTTAATCAACTATATGAAATAAAATAAATAACACATCCCTAAAAAGGTCCTAACAGCTTAGAAGCAAACATTGAACAATGTACATTTAACAATAATAATTTTTATTAATTTGGTAGAATATATATTAAAAAATAAAATTCTGCTCAATATAAAAAGTTTAAACAAATATCTATACATACAAGTTGCATCTGGATTAAGCAGAGTACATAGATCATTGACTAGGTTAACGGGTTGAAAACGATTAGTAATTAAATGTTTACTAAAGTAAATAAGTGGGCGGGTTGATCAGTTAAAACCCATTTAGGGTGTGTTTGGGAATGAATAAATATTTGATGAAAAGTTTTCAAAAGTAAAAGTTGTCAAATGATGTGATATGATAAGGGTAATAATGAGTAGTAAAGATGATAAAATTAAATCATAATCCGTTTCTAAATGGGTTGGCAAGTTGATCCAATCAGTAAACATTCTAATTATGTTTCTTAATAGTTACTTAATTACATCAGCAAAAATAATTTTTTAGGAGATATTTTGTTGGATTATAATTAAATTGAGAGCAATTTCATATGTAGGCATGTATTTATTTATTTTTTGATAGAAAAGTATGTATTTATTAAGTCTTTAAGTACTATCAATATACGTGATTTTTGTCACCTTATTCAATAATATTAATAAACATTATATAGTACAGCGATATGTTCCAACTTGCATTTAGGAACATATTGATTGAGACTGACTCTCTCCTTTTGTGTAACTTTTTGGCAAATGAGGGACTGATTTATGCTTCGGTTGGAGTTCTCATTGACGAGATTAAGACTTTGATATCCATGTCTCCCCATATATCAGTTCATCATGTATTAAGGCAGGGAAATATTGTTGCCCATGCCTTAGCAGATTTGATATCTTTTTCTGTGTTAGATGACCAAACTTGGTGGGGTAAACCCCCAAGCCATTTTGGAAAAAAATTATTGGTAATGAAATCTTGGATTACTCAATCCCAGGTCCCTTCCATATTGTAAGGGGATCGAGATAGGGTTGTTTTCGTTCATAAAAAAAACCTACGATTTCAATCTAACTGCTGATTATATGTTTAATTATTGACTTTGCAAATGATCCCACAGATGAACTTGTTGAGCAATCACCAATTCGTCTTGTACCTTTATATATGATAATTTTTCAAGGGTTAACATCAGAGGAATTTTCTTAATCATAATTTTGTTGCTAAACGTTAATATCGCAACCAAAATACTATTTGGCTGCCAAATGCCCAGTGGAGAGTCTCTGTTAAATCGATGAATCATTAATGTGTTTGAGAAGTAATAAAACTTTTGAAGAAAAATTTTTTATATAAAAATTTTTGTTTTAAAAGTTTTTGTTTTAAAAGTTTTTGAAATGTGATAAAACGAAGTGATATGATAGTAGTAATGAGAATAAATTTAAAATAAATAGATTAGATGTATCAGTAGTTGTGTAGAAATAATTGAAACGTAGAGCACTTATATAAAAAGAAGTAAAAAAATAATTAAATATATGATAGTTATAAAGAATGAAAAGTTTTATACGTTACCAAATACTCCAGAATTGATTTTTTTTATCATTTTGCAATTAGTCGTAAAGAACTTATTATAGTTACCAAATAATGGCCACCAAAATGAATTTTACAGCTATAATTGCGCATTTATTTCACGGATGGGCATGCCCGATTGACATTGGAAATAATTTTTTTTTGTTTTTTGGCTGCATAGTAGCACGAACATTTTTTTAATTGTTTGAAAGGCAATAAACTTTTAGATGATGTGGGTATGTTTGGAAAGTGAAAAAATTTGTAGGAGAATTTTTTGATGTAAAATTTTTTTTAATAAGAGAAAATGATATAATATGATATGAAATGATAGAAGTAATGATTGAAAAGTATGATAATTATGAAAAATTGTAAAGAAATGATTTAAAAAATAGGATAGTTGTATAAAAAATATGACGAATTAATTGAGGTAACTATGAAAAAAGAAAACTTTTAGATTGAAAAATTTTAGTTTGGATAGTTTTCGGGTATAAATAAATACATCTAAAAAATTTTTAGTATAAAAGTTTTTAAAATGAAAAAAATAATGTGATATAATATAAGTAAGGAGAATAAGGTTAAAATAAATACTTTAGTTGTGTAGAGAGTTATATAGAAATATTTGAAAAATAAGATAGTTATATAAGAAGATAATGAAAAGATGAATATAAAAAGTTTTGATTTAAAATGTTTAATATATAGCCAAACATACCTTAAATGTGTATATTTTTGCGTGCATCTTGCCCTCTATGAAATTTGAAAATTTTAGACTTTGTTTACTATTTTAAATTTTTTGAAAATTAGCAAAAAGAGCCGCATGCCTTTTTTCTTATCAAATAAACTGCAAAAATTTATAAGTTTGCCAGAGAGCAAAATCTAGTGGAGCCACCATATTTATAAGAAATAAAATTATTTTTTGGGCGTATGGGCCACGGATTTTTCTAAGAACAAGAGTGAAAAGGCATGTTATTTCGAATAGACAAGATCAAGGTCAATAACGGAGGCCATTTGTAAAACGGAACGTTACAGCGCACAAGTTGCAAAGACTTGCCATAATGATCGCTAAAAATCTCATTTTTTCTGAGAGTATGGGTGCATTTGGTAACCATTTCATAACTTTTTTAATATGTGCCTTACTTTACAATAATAACTCTTTACATCTTTACATACAACTATCCTATTTATTTTATTCTAAATTAATATACTTGTCATATAATATTATTATCTTTCTTATTTTAAAAACTTTTATATTACATAAATAATTTTTTAATGAAGTAACATATTTACTTAAAAAAATTGTTTCATTGTACTTCTTGAAAACACTCGAAAAAGATTTCGTCATGGAAGTGAAAAAACTTATGATAAAAAATTTTTAATGTGAAAGTTTTTGAAATTGAAGAAAATAATGTGATATGATAAGAGGAATGATGAGGAATAAAAAAATAAAGTTAAAATAAATATGTTAGATGTATGGATAATTGTATAAAAATGATTAAAAAGTAGGTTAATTGTATAGAAAGAAGTGAAAAATTAATTAGAAAATAATGTAATTGCAAAGAGTAAAAGTTAGTTTGAAAAATGATTGATATTAATAAACACCCCTTAAAATTTTTCCTCCAATTTTACTTTATTTATTTAATCATTTAATCATAATTTTCTATATAAGCATCTCATTTTCTATTTTATCATATTTTCTCATCACCTTTATTTTTATTGTATAAGTTATATTTGAGAATTAATAAAATTTTTGGAAGAAAAATTTTGAATTAGAAGAAAATGATATGATATAACATAAGTAATCATGAAAAGTAAAAAAGAATAAAGTCAAAATAAATATGTTAACTATATGGATAGTTGTGCATAAATAATTGAAAAATAAGATAGTTATATAATAAAATATAAAAAACTAATTCAAAATTTGGATACTTATGGAGACCGAAACATTTTAAATGTATCCACTATCTAGACATCTCTGTGACATTAAGGTGTGTTTGACAAATAATAAAAAATGTTGGCTAAAATATTTTACTTTTATAATTATTTTATTTTTTAATTATTTCTTTATATTTTTTTGTACAACTATAATATTTTTAATTATTTTTATACAACTGTACATACAATTAACCAATCTATTTTAACTTTATTCTCTCCATTCATTCCTCATCATTTCTCATCATTATCTCTCACGTATTATATTATTTTTTAATTTAACAACTTTTATACTGAAAATTTTTTATCTTGAAATTTTATAACTACTTAAGAAAAAAAAGAAAAGGCAACCTTAGCGCTCGTCAGGTCATCGGTTACGAAACGGGATTTCCGTTCGTAGCCGGTGCAAGGTTCGAATCCCATGTGGGATTCTGAACCATATTTGGGGTGGGGGCATGAGGTCCCCCTTTATACTTTGATAAGAGCTAGTGGTCTCCCCATTTAATTTGTGTAAGTTTGTTGTCGTCTTCCATTGTAAGCTTGTTAGAATTGTCTTAGGGTTTGAATGTAATATAAATTGACATATGATGTAAAATATCCTCCAATCAAAAAAAAAAAAACCTTTAGAATAAAAATCGAGAGTGGTCCTCGCGAATTTCAACTTAGTACGCCAAAGTGTGTAAGTCGGCCGTTGCACAGAGGAAGACCCATTCAGCGAGATAGAGCCCTTCACGGACGCATCTACTTGAATTGGAAAATATGCTGTTCAAAAATATGCACCTGACCACGCGGCTTCGATTGGAATAATTCTTTTAGGAAACTCATGCGCAACATACGTATTTTAAACTCATGTGCTTCGTCCATTGGACGGTTCTGATTCTTCTCAAGATGGCCAGATTCGATTTGCACTTGTGTTGCGTGCACCTCAGAGCAGATGATGAATATCTAAAAGAAATGACCATCCTTTGACTTCGGATTTCTCACAGCCGCAAAACGCATGTACGGACAGGGAAGCGGGAGAGGGCGACGAAGCAATCCGGACCGTCCATCGGCGTGCCAAAAACTTTTGTGCATTTTAATAGACTTTTTTGTAAATAAAAAAATATTGTTATTTTTTCCAGATATTAAATTTAGCGTTCCATCCGTTATTTGGGCCATTTTTTTTAACTTAAGTAAATATTTTAATTCTATCTTTAGAGGTGTAAATTTAACAATGCCAAACCAAAAATAAGTAGGCGAGGGGACAAAAGAGGTGTATTTTTATCATGCCTTTTCTAATTACATCCAACAAGACACGTGCATTAGCCAAAATGCTTTTATTAGCAAGTTGATGAACGTGTTAACAAAAATGCTTTTATTAACAAAAGAGGTGCTTTTATTTGCGTCTTCTAATTTATTGAGTAATGGCTAATCTTAAGTATAATTTTGACTTTTAAAATACAAACTAAACCAAAATATCACTAGGCATGGAAATTAATTGAGCATTTTTTACGCTAATGATTCAGCACACCGGAGCTTCACTTCATCTTTTTATTTAAAATTTTGAAGTATTTTTATTTTTATTTTTCCAAATTTAAATAATTTGTCGCTTTTTTCTTGTGTACTCATGATTGCAAAAAATATATGTATTGGAAAGTTCTATATATCTATCTGTTATACAGTTTTAAAAAAAATTCAACAAACATGAATTCTCTCGTCAAAGATTTTTTGGTAAAATATAAATTTTTAATGAAAATACTTTTGATAACATGATAAAATAAATGGTTTATATTTTAAAAAAGTTTGCACAGATGTATGCTCATTACGAGTATTTCATCATTTCTTTTTTCTATCAAACTAAAGCAAATTTTATTCATTATTTGTTTAGTTTGAAGACAGGCTTCATGCAAATAAAAAAAAAATGAACGTACAAACATTTGCCTAAAAATATATTTATAATTGTTAAAAAATAAGTGTCATATGTAAATTATGAAAAATTCTTAAATCTATTGAAATATGCACGGTAATCTAATAATATATTATAGAATCATTTATCTACATATTATAGATA
>JAXCLR010000081.1:54045021-54067088 GCA_035584095.1 Annona squamosa
ATTTAGTACTAAATTATTTATTATATTTATTTTTTTATATTTATAAACTGAGGCATGCACAAGATACTCCATAAATAATATGATTTTTTTTTTTTATCAATAACTAAGCATTTCTATGTGTAATTCTGATCATATAAATACTACTAAATATAATATATTATCTAGTTAGAGAAGAGATTGCATGTGTGTGACGCTCATAGTCAAGGTGATAAAAAAGTGAAGTTTTATAGTAGGACTCAATACTTTTATGGCGGGTAAATGTTGAGTTGAGAAAAATGGATAAAGTAGTTGGTAAATATAGAAAAGTTGGAGGGTTGTGTAAAAATTGGATAAAGATAAAAAAAAATATGTATAAAACTGTCGTCCCTCCCACCTCGTTCTCTGTCCCCGTTCATTTCAAATCTCGCGTTTCAACGGCCGCAGAAATCTCGCCTTCCTTCCTGAAACATCTCCCGCGGAATCCCGACCTTTTCCTTTCTTCTTCTGCAATTTCTGAGGTTAGGGTTTCTTCTTGCTCTCTCTGTCTCTCTGTCTCCTCTTCTTCCTCTTCCTCTGCCCCGTCGCAAAAGAAATTTTTTTTTGCATTGGTATGCCCGCCGGAGGGCGGAGGTAGCACTTCCTGTCGATCGGCTCGAGCTAGCAGTGCCCCACATACCTCGGTATTTTCAAAACGCTTCCCCAAAAGATCCGATTTTTAGGGGTTCTGCCGACCTTCCTTTGCTTTTCTCACCTCGCCGTCGTATTTCTTGTCTTCTTCAGTGTCAGTTGAAGAATCCAGGCGATCTGGCCGTCGATTCGAGGGAGAGGAGAATCGGGATTCTCAGACAGATTTTTCTGCGTTTCTTCCAAAGGTAATCATTCCTCTCTCTCGTTCTTTCTTCGTCTTGTTTGCTACTGTCGGTTTACAGAGCATCATGAGATTTCCGGCCGATTTCGAGTTTCGGAAAGTGGGCTGTGGATTGAATGGTGATCCAGACCGTGGGTCTGTTTATTCCTGTACTGCATGAGGATAATGTGAAAGAAAAATCTCTTCACCACTGCGATTCCTGTAAATTTCGCCTCATGGTAGTGGGTTGGGAAGAAAAATGCAACATTAATCACATGTGATGTAAAGAGCCCGTCGTATTGTGTGATTACAACCAAATATTGGTCCGAAATGTCAAAACCCGGGACCCACTTGTCGCAATTAGAATCCCTTGTGTCATGTAAAATTTCCATTTTGTTTCCCAATCGTGAGATGATGTAAGAGATCGCTATTTTTTTCCCTTTTTCATTTTTTATAAAAAATTCTTTTCTGGTAAAAATTGTGCAAAACATTGACAAAAAATGGAGTTTCGATGTAAAATATGGGGCACTATTATTTCTGTTTCTTGGTGGGTAATTCGACCTCCAAATAACAGAGTATTAATTTTATTTTGTTTTGCGGTGTAGTAGAGCATGATGGATATGCTAGCTCGGACTGGTCGACAAAGGCAGCGCTACGAGGGTGAAATTCGGCTTGTTGCTGGGTAACTTCTTCCGTCATTACATGTCCTTGTACTATGTCTTTGCCCCGTTGTTATGATATCATCGTTTTAACCTTTTCTCTTTTTATTGGTCATTTGATCTTTCTATTCTGTTCTGGTTTCTTCCTGAACTGGGCTATTTTCTTCTGGATCTTTTGATTTTAGTAATTTTTATCATTTTCACCTCACAAAGTTGTGTAAATAGCTATGAATTCTGCAATAGAGTATATATTCGTTTTTCTTGGCCTCAGTCTTTTTATGTTCGCTGTTGAGTTCCACAAAAGAATTGCGGGTGTGTTTGCTAATATGGAGAACAACGGGAAAGTTTGCCAGTGAAAACTTTGGAAAAGGTGGGGAGTGGTGTAATAAGATAGGGGCAGTGATTAATAATGAAGGATAATTGTACGAAAGAATGTATAGAAATAATTATAAAATAAAATAAAAGATGGGTAAAAGTGATTGAAAAGTTGGATAGTAAACGGGAATAGTGTTTGATAAGGTTGTGTAAATTATTTTTTGGGTTTACCAAACCCACCCAATAAGTCTTTCTTTGTTATGGTTTCCTTTTACTGGCTTCTTTTTGAATTGGCTATCCTTTTTGAGTTCTTTTGGTTGTAGTGCATTTTGATCATCTTCACCTCAAAAAAGGGGTAGATGGTTGTGAGTTCTGCAGGTAGAGTTTATGATGCCTTCTTCTTGGGTCCATTCTTTTTATGATCTTTATTGTTTCCTTCAAAAGAAGTACTGATTTCTTTTCTGTTAAAAAGAAAGTTAAAAGGTACTTTTTCTGTGCTTTGGGTGAATTTGCATGCGGTGAACTTTTTTACTTCTTGTAGATCCTTGATCTCATGGGCTTCGTTGTTGTTGGGATATGCCTGGAGGATACCTCCTGGCAGAAGTCATTATAGCCACACAATTTCATGGATTATTCGCAATTGAAAACGTACAGTTGATTAACTTGTCATTCTGTCATTCTAAGTCACGTCTTATTGTCACGATCACTTAAAATTGTGATATTTCATCTGATCTGTCTTTTCAATCTTACCATTGTGTGACCTGAATTACTGAAGTCTAGGAAAATAATTTGAGCAGCATTATGGTTGGGGAGTAAATTTTTTCCTGACCTTCTGCTTGACTGGAGACTCTATTTTGTCCTGATCCTCCACACAATGGGTTCTCTAAAGTTGTGATGTTTAAGTATTTATTGAATCTTTTTTAGATAACTTGCATGGAGATGCATAGGAAATCCATCTCCATCATGTCATTTATCTATTTTTATTTATTTATTTATTTATTGATCTAGTCCCAAGGTTTGAGACCTGGGATGGAAGCTGCCTAGGCTCAAATCTGGGACCTTGGGCTGACAGGCCTGGGACGCTGACCACGACACCATTGGCGTTGGTTGCATGTCGTATCAAACTTATTTTGCATTATATTATGAGAAAATGAGGATTTGGTTTCACCAAGTTAAAGATTGTCACTTCTCTAGTTGCCAAAGGACAAAAACTTAACGTTTGATTGGACATTCTTACTTGGAAAATACCAGTTGCATTGTGCAGGCCTATTCACCATTAAAAATACCCTTTCAAATGCGATAACAATCTTGCGGATTTGATGGAATGATCAGTGTCCATAAGCCCCAAAGTTGTCATGGAATTAACTTTTTGTTTAAGACAGCACTGGCTAACAGAAAATCTTAATTACCAGGCATGGTTTTTTTTAATCAAAAGCCAACAATACATCATTCCTTGGTCACGGTAGTTCTGATGGTTTTTGATGAACTGAACTGCATCCCAGCCAAAACTTGCTTAAATGCATTTCTCCTTGTCAAGGTATTTCATGTTCTGGGATGTATAAGATATTTTGCTGTTTTGTGGAGAGTTCAAAATATTTGACATGCTTACGTGGTAGAGTGGTATATACATAATTTTGAAATGCTTTGTACTAACAAATTTGAAATGGTAGATTTGTGCTTTAGGGAGTTCAGAATTGCTGGTCTCCTAATGTGGCACTTTATTGATTCCTAGCCTTTCCTAGCACATGCTTGATAGAAGTCAGAATAGTTGATGACTGAATGTGTGCTTGAGAAAAGCTTGTCTTTGAAATCATCTGAATTTATTAGTCGGGAATCTTTTCATTCATTTTTGCTAGGCTTCAATTTTCAGTGCGTTTTGGGATGATTGAAAGCATTTCTATTTTGTTATCATGCTTAACAATAATTGGCGTTGTTTAATGTTTAATTTGTAGTAATAGAAGTAATTTGGATATAACTAATGCAGGGATCAGGCCCATCAATTGTGTTTTCAAACAGGCTAATGGACACTGTAGATTACATGGAATACACCCATAACACTCCAAATGTTTTATTGGGCTTAAATCTCTTTCACAAATCCAATTTTTACCATGCATTTTGGAGCTCATTCTGGGTGGGCCCAAGATGGAGGCCCAACATGATAGGCTGTAGGGAAGCTGTCAGTTCATATGACCACAGAGAACGGCAATTGTGTAATGGTTACAGACTGGTAGTAGTTTCTTCCTTCGTCTAACTCTTTCTAGCTGGGGATGTTGTTAGAGTGTTAAAACTGAAGTATTTTTCCTGAGAGAAGTGATGACATAAATTCATTTCACGTTTTGAAAAAATGGCTTTTTAAAATTAATGAATTAATCAATTTTTGACATTATATGTTTACCTGAGGTTCAAAATATTATCTTTTGGTTAATAAAATCAGTTAAAAAATTGTCTATTTGAAACTCAATATGCATCCCATTGAAATTGTCTAAATGAACATCCAAGGATACTATTTTCCGAATCTTGGCTAAATAGGCAAGATCAGGAATGATTATTGAATTGAATTAGATTTGTAAATGCATAATATCGAAAGTGATTAATGAATTGGTTTTCTAAAAGCTGATTACTTTAAACTTTAAACATAAAAGGAAGCCTTTTGACCATAATTGTGGTGAAAAGATTTACATGCAAGTGAATTTTGCAGCGCGAAGATTGTTGACTTTGGCAATAAAGAGATGATTTTTGGTGCTGCAATGCATTTGGGTAATCCTTCATTATCTAGTTTAAAATATAGTCCAAGCAAAGCAATGCCAACCAATCTGGCCAAGAAGTGGTTGTTCATGTCTTCATGATAAGTTCCAAAAACTCCGAAAAAAAAAGAAAAAAAGAAAAAAAGAAAAAGCATGTGAAGTCATGGTTTGTTGTACTTGTCCCTGCTATGTTTGCTGGTGGCTTCTGAATTCGAAGTCTTTCCTGACAGATGATTATAGCCATCCTCAAGCAGTAAATTATTATTATTATTATTGTTATTGTTATTGTTATTATCAGACCAATTATTATTATTATTATTATTATTATTATTATTATCAGACAGCAATGTTTAATCAGTATGGTTTTCCATGAAACAGCCTATGAGCTGATTGAGACAAAAAAGCTGCTTAAAGGTGTAAATTCCAGCAATTAAAGCTTGACTTATGTTGCTTTGGGAAATCAAAGAATTTAATGAGTTATAACAACAGTAATGCTTTAGCTTGTTTTAGACTTCTATATTACTTAATTCTTATGGATGGCAATCTTCTGGGTTACTAATGGTTTTGGCTGCATGGATGACTAAAAACGTTCTGCTTGGCTACTCAAAGAACTTATAGTCCTTTCTGTTGTTTGCTAGTTTTGATTCCATTACCATTCTATATCAGTCATAACAAGTTCTCTTACCTTTTTTTTTTCCTTCCCATGATATAGATGCATTCCTTACCGGTGGAAAGAAAATGGAGACAATTGCATTGATAATTTAGAAAATAGGTTGGAAGTTCTTATGATTTCTTCACCTGATCGTCATGACCTTGTTTTTCCAAAGGTATTTGTCTTCTTTTTCACTTTTTGCTGCAATTTAATCAAGAAATATGCATATTTATTATTCCCTTTGTTCTGGTACTGAATCAAAAAAGTGCTAGGACACCTCGACTTGGTCAATTTGGAGATTGAAATCTTAAGACTTATTCCATTTTATCAGGGTGGTTGGGAGGATGATGAAACTGTGGAGGAAGCTGCCTGCCGTGAAGCATTAGAGGAGGCTGGAGTGGAAGGAATATTAGACGTAGGTCCAATTTCTCTGTGTGCATTTTGGTGACATTAAGTTCTCTGCTGACATAATATTTCTTAACAGTGTACATTTTGGTGACATTCAATTTTCTCTTCTGACGTAATATTTCTTTCGTACTTGCATTTTAGTGACAAGAGCTTGTGTTAAAGTCCCTTTTTATTTGTATGACATATCACTGAAGTTAACATTGTTTTTTGATCAGTGGGCTAACTAGGCTGGAACTGAATGATAATAGGTCCATCCCAATGGATATTTGTATTATTATTTTGTAATCCTTAATTATTAGTGGGCGAAATAGGCTGGAAGTAAATGATAATAGGTCCATACCTATGGATCCTTGTATTATTATTTTGTAATCCTTAGGATCTTTTGGTCATGGGTTAATATGCAACGACAGGGTTGTTCAATAAAGATGCTAGACAAAGGCAGTAAGATTCTGAAAAAGGGAATCGACCTTTAAGAGTTCCATGTTAACATTCTTTCTTGGTGCTATCAACTGATGTACAGAGTAAGGAGCTCGGTGCCTGGGAGTTCAGAAGCAAAAGCAGTCAAAGCTGCTGTGGAATGGAAGGATACTGTAGAGGTGTCATGTTTGCGCTTCAGGTGACAAAGGAATATGATCTCTGGGCAGAGAAATCTAGCCATGAAAGGAGATGGGTGGGTATTCGTCAATGTATCTTCATTGAATATCATTTTGTCTTGTTGATGCCCATGTACAAGGAAAAAACCACATGGTATACCAGTGTGGATTTCCCTTGAGGGATTTTCTACTCTATTGTCCTAATCTTTGCCAATCTTGTCTTGCTTTCCAAGAATTTTACAATGATTGTCTGTTTGCTAAACTTGTATCAGTTAGACATAAGTGAGGCATCCAAGCTCTGCCGCTACGATTGGATGCGGGAAGCTCTACAAGCATTTGTGAGTAACCTGTCCAAAGAGGAGACGGGGCAGGACAGGGAAGATGATTTTTTGGAGGAAACTGATGATCCGACAAGTTACCTTTCGGAAGAGTACGAGGATCAGGCCGGGGAAACAGTTTTGGAGGAAGCTAATTACATGTCAGAAGAGTACGAGGGGCAGGCCAGGGAAGATGTTTTCTCTGAGGAAGCTGACATTCCAATGAGTTATCTGTCAGAAGAGTACGAGAGGCAGGCCAGAGAAATTGTTCCTGAGGAAGCCAACAATCCAACGAGTCACCTGTCAGAAGAATATGAGGAGCAGACCAGGGAAGACAATGTCTTGGAGGAAGCTGATCATCCAACATGTTATGAAGATACCATCTCAGAGGAAGCTGATAATCCAATGAGTTGCCCATCAGAAGAGTATGAGGAGCAGGCTGAGGAAGATGTGTTGGAGGTAGCAGATCATCCAATTCCATCGCCACAAAAGTGCTATTCATTCGACACCCAACGCCTTGATGATCCTCCTATGGTTGCATTGTATTAGGATGAGCTCCTCCCAGCCCTTAACGTCTGCCTTTTGTCCATCCAGTGTTTAGGCCGTGTACCCATTGCTTGTTCAACATGTCCCCTGTAATTTGTCTGTTCAATCAACTTGTGGTGGGTGCCACAGCAATCTGCAACATTTAGGGAGAGAGAGAGGAAAAAAAAAAAAAAGAAGAAAAGAAAAGAAACAAGAAACTTCTTGGCTGCTCTTCCCTTGAGCAGCGTCATGAAAATCTCAGGCAGATGGCCTATTTTTTTGATCTAATTCCCATGTTGCTTCATCTGTGCTATGCAAGTAAAACCCAAATGAAGTTCTGCAGCAGTCTTCCATGAATGTGGCATAAAAATAGTCTTCTTACATCTGAAGCAGCAAATTCATCAGGGAAGAAGAGGCATGTCGATGGCATGACACTGCTGCTTGAGTTCGACTTGGGTGATCGGATATATGGGTAGAGTTCCAAAAATGTGATTTCTGTTGTGTGGTTAACTAATCTGCAAACGCACACGGGCTAGATGCGAACTTAATTCAAGCATCGGGTTCTCATCATAGAGCTAGAAATCCGCTGGTCCTGTTCTATACATTTTTTGAATCTCTATTCTCAATTATCATCAACTGTATTATATTTCCTATTTAATTTTTCTTGACATTATTGCTTTTCTTGTCATTTCCAGATAACCAATCAGGCAGGCTTTAGTTTCGCAAGATGCTGCATACCTTCTAATGGAATTGCATGCGCCTTGAGTAACAGAGCAAACCCTGTTATATAGTTGTATTGAATGCTTCCTTCTGCCTGAGCATTTTATTTTATGGTTATCAGTCACCACCGAAGAAGATACGTTTTGCCATCCTTACAGTCGTTGTCTAATTTCCATGGTCAATCTGTATATCCTTGCATACCCATGACCAAAAGTGCATAAAATATCAAAAGGAATTTTTTTTTTCTTTTTCAATTGATAATCTTAACTGGATGTAACAGTAATGAGGTTGAGATACGATTGAGAACCTAAAATTTGATTTATAACCACATTATCCCTTGATACAGTTTCATATTTTTTTCGTGGTTTAATGATGTATGATGGTCTGAGCATTTTCGTTCGATACGAGGCAATGGATGCGTGATCCATACGCATATAAAGGCCAAACTTCTTAGGCCCTGATTGATAAAGAATTGACGGGCCTCGAAAGTTTTGGCCTAATCTTAGTGCCAGTTTGTGCGCATCCAGTGGAATGAGGTTTGGAGGGGATGGGGATGAGGTGATCAGGTGTAATGAAAAAATGTTGTTGTGTATTATGAATGGGAACAATTGCATTAGCATTGAGATATATTATATGAGAAATGAGAAAGTAGGTGATTATTTTTTAAAAGTATGGAAAGTATTTCTAAGAATGTGAGATTTCATCCCAATTTTATTTCATCTAACTTGTGACTAAGTTAAATTGAGACATGAGAAATTATATTAAGAATGAGAAAAATAGATTCGTTATGCATAGAAACAAGAGAGATTATATAAAAATGAAAAAAATTAATATTGAAAATGAATTTTTTTTTTTTTAGAAAGGAAAATTCTATCCCATTCCGTCCAGTGGGATGATCCTAATATGTCCTACCGATTTTGGGAAATTAATTTAGTCATTAGTTTTATCATTACTATTTATTTAAGAGAACGAAGGTATTTTTTTATTAGTATTATATACATTGTAATATTTGATATTACAAATTAGGTTTATTCATAACCTTCACCAAGGATGGATATCTTGTAAATACCCCTTACATCTTGTAAGTATCAAACCCATGCTGGCATTTTGTTTGCCATGCAGCAAGACCACCAAGGCACTGCTCCAATGGCATTCTAGAACTTTGGTGTAGTAAATATGTTTTTATTTACTTGTAGAAGATGTGGCCCGCACGCAAATTTTGAAATGCCATTAACATCATTTTTTTAAAAATAAATAATATTAAATACAAAGGTAAGATTGGATTCGGCATAATAATCAAGAATCAGCCCAAACATAGAACGTCCAACCAATTCATTTGGTGATGTGGTATGAAAATCCTGGGCTTGGTTCATACCTGAAGTTGGCCTCAAAGCTTGAGCTTAATCAGTATATATATTACTAATTTATCAAAATGGTTATGTAAAAAATATATATGGGATATATGACGTAAAAAGGAATTGTTTGCTACCATGGAAAATGGCGGAGCTTTTGTGTGCGGCTCACCATGATGATTGAACTAAATCTCAACCTAACGATTTTTTTTTTTTTTTTTGGTTGATATTGCAATCTAACGATTTTATTTCCCATAATTTTTCGAGTTAAGATATGAAGAATCATTTCAATCAAAGTCTTGCAACTTGCAACCATTATAATCTTAAGATAATTTATCAAGCCATTCATTTACAAAAAAATATATTTTAGAAATTATAAGTGTAATTAATAAAGAAGTTTAGAGTTTATATGAAATTTCAATATGTTGATGTTAACACGTATAAATCTCTGATTTGGATAAATTATTTTAAATAAAATGGATAGATTTTATTTTGAATTACTCATTTTTGCAGGCCTGACCATCTGACCATGAGGTTTCACAAATTTACTTTGGTGGAACCAGTTCTAATGTTGGGGGCCCGAACATGCTGCATTTTAGAGCACCTTTGCAACGACTAGCTTTATTCTAATGAATAGCACTAGGATCCACTCCTTTTCCATTAATCATGTTTCAATCCAAACATGGCTAATGGTTTTAATGAAGCATCCTTTCCACAGTCAAAAAAGGAGAAAGTTATCGATGTATATTGAGCCCCGCATGGTAGTAATTTCATGTAACCTTACCTGTTTTTCTGATTTCCGGACTTTATGATTGATGTGAAATTTAGTTTATTTATTGTATTTAGTAGGAAACTAAAGTTTATCCAAATTTAAGATGTATATGGCCTCATATATTTAAAAATATATATTCATGCATAAAGTGTAAAAAATGCTAATAACAATTCACATATATGCATTAAAATATATCAATATCTTATAAAAAAATATAGCTTTAAAGTTAATATTTTAGTATCATACTAATTAAAAAATATTTTAATATCAAATTATTTTATTATGTCGATTTTACACATTTCTAAATGACAGCCGTACATAATAATGCTAGACAAACGATAAGTTCTTTGAAAATATAATGTACGAGATGAATTTCTAATTTTGAAGATGAGAAAAATGAACAACTGTGATAAAAATATTTTGAAAAAAAAAAGTACTTACATGCACTCGTGTGCACTAAAGCTAAGTAGAGCTTGTGTATGAAATCGGGTCTCTACATTCTAACGGTTGAGATTTGGTATCTACATGAGCCTCACGTACGCGACAGTCGAACCAGCTAAAAATGCTGTTGGCCATGCATGGGAAGTGCTCTGTGCCAATACCCAAAAAGCTGGCAACAAGAATATAAACCAAGCAGCCAAACCCTCAAATTCCGGGACAAGTCTCTCACACGGGACAAAACATTTACCCCTCAGATGTCTACACAAAAACCCCAAAACACGTTCGAATGGTCAACTTAAATTGAGGAGCATGACAAGGAATTTTGGTCCATCCGTTTTGAAATTTGATCATTTACACAATGATACGCCTAGAAAATGGCAAAAGGTGGGCCCCACCATCAAGCTTGGAGCCATGTAAACATTGCGGCTTAATTCCCACCGCATTTGTCACTGCTTGTAATGCTTAACTGGTTAAAGTGTTGATTAGTACGAGTGGAAAGTTTAGAGTTAAAATGTTGGGTAAAGATAATCACTCTATTATCTTATCCTTGAAGTATACATCCATCGTATGTTTAGTCATCCACGGTAGATGACACAATAAAAAAAAATTTACTATATTACTAGAGCATGACAAAAATAATGATGCAAGGTTTATTTCCGAAGAGAAAAATAGTAAGAGAATAAAAAAAACACAAGCGTAAAATTTTTTTTAAAAGAAACATGGGTGTGATATTTTATGATATAGATAATAATCAAGACTAAAAAGAATAAAGTTTAAAATAAATAGAGTAATTGTGTAGAATGATGTAAAAAACGGTAGAATAGTTAAGTAGTTAAAATATCAAATTATATTAAAAGTATATAAAAAGAAGTGAGTTTTTTTTTTTTTTTTTTTTACTTTTGCTTGATAAAATGTAAGAGATGAGAATGTCCTTAATGGCATTTTCTGACTGATGAATTGATTTTCAAATATCACTATAAGGTGAAATTGCAAAGTAAAAGTGAAAATGAGAAAAAATTTTGAGAAGGTAGAAAAGGGATATGGTATAATATAATATGATAACGTTAATGATTAAAAGTAAAGAAATAACGTTAAAATAGATAAGATAATTTATAGAAAGATAGCACAAAAAGATTGAAACATACAAGTAATTAATAATATAAAAAGTGAAATAGTTAGGTAATTAAGACATGAAATCCTGCAAAAAATGTGCATAAAGACGGGATAAAAAACTTTTACATATTCATGTTCTAAACTGAGCCTAATATCAATCTCAGCCTTGATGTTCTTTATTAACTCATTTGAGACATTGGGTGGATGAAAAATCAACTTGATTGATTCTAGATGCGAGTCACGAGTCATGATTAATAAGATCACAATTTCATTTTAAGTATAGTTTAAAATTATGCAGCTAAGTCAATGCTAATTGTGCTAATTGTAAGGATCACATCATCTGCTGTTTTTTCTTTTGTATATCTTGATATTAGTTCGTTCAAATTTAAAGTATATCCCTTAATTTTATGAAATAATAAATAAATCTATGCACATTCCTCAGAATTAATCTCTGGTTCCGCCTGTATAGTTGAAATTTTCTCAAAAATGACTAAAAGTCCTATATCTCCCTACTAATTCATCATTATAAAATTTAATATTAGCAACGACTATTTTTGATTGGAATTGTGATAGATGTGGTTGTAATTCAAATCCTCTCTTTATTTATTCATTTTATTTGATTGATAAATCGGTTCTTTATTAGTTTGAGGTGTAACTTGAATTGTTACAATGTAAAACCTTTTAATACCTAATTAGGATTTCTTTAAAGACTGTCTTGATATATTTTAAAACTTTACGTTAAAAAGTTAAAATTCAAACTGATCTAAATTCGTCTAAACTGAATCACAGCATGCACAATTTAAATAGCCAACGATTGGGGGCTACATTGATAAATTATATAAAATTCATTCTATCTATTGCGTTTAAAATTATTCATTGAAATTAAATTAAGTTTCATCCACATCGAATCATAGTATGCATGGGCCCCATCCTTCTAAAGTGTCAAATAGGGTCAGTTTCTTCTTCAGAAGTAAAAAAAAAAAATACCTCACTCAATTTTAACTATCTAGCTCTCATACTTTTCTGTTGTTACCTTTATTTTTAATCGATTTTTACATATTTTCTTAAAAGTAATGCATCTATTGTACTTTTGTTGTCTTTGATCCTAAACATTGCCCCCTTTCATATTATATCATTTTCTCAACTTCTCAAAATTTTTCCATAAATTTTTCCATTTTATTTTTTACTTTATACCAAACGTACCCTTAGTGTAATAAAATTATTTAATTTATAAACTAATTTCAAAGTTGTTACTCTAACATCTAAAACGTTTTTATATGTATCTAAATGATTTTGTAGATTATTATAATATTCTCATACATACTTTACTTGACCAAGTATTTTTCATAATTTAATTATGATTGTATCTAGCCCAAGATTTTTTTTAATAATAAGAAGGTTCTTCATTAAAGAAATTATTCCATCAAATCCGGTGAAAATTCTTCTCCGATACTAGTTGGTGGCTGCCGCAAATTTTCCTCCAATCTGCTCCTGCCGTGAACTTGTGTTTTTTCTTGTTGTTATAGTTACGTCATCTCAGTGTCTCTTACCCTGAAACCCATAGACATTTTTCACAAATTGAAGGGGATGATCTGCTTTCAGCTAACAAAGCTCTAAGAATTTCATCAAAAAAAAAAAAAAAACAAAGCTCTAAGAAAGCTGAAGATACAACTTCACCCGTAAAACCTGAAGACAAAGCTCCCAAATAAATGGCCCGGGACAATTTCCCCTAACCATTCAAAACCATGTCAGCAGCATGGCTGACCATTGGTTTTGCCATGGGAATGGTAACTTGGTGGCCTGTCGACATTGGGGTGTAGGAAATGCACCCGTGTGCACTTAGGCTTGGTACGAGCGCATCGGGGTGCAATTAATCCATTTTTCATTTTTTTGAAAACTTTTTATATAACATTAATTTAAGTGTATTTAATATATTTATAAAAAAAGTACGTGTTAAATACACTTATATTACTAGTTGTGTAATTTTTTTTTAAAAAATAAAAAATAAATACTTACACACAAATGTATAGAAGCTGAGCACACTTAGCTGCATAGGATAACATCCCATCAATATTTATCTTAACCGTACCGCGAGCAGGATTCTTCCATATCGCTGCTGCTGCTTCTTGATATTGGATGATGCACCAATCAGATCGTTAGCCTCAGGCAACATCCATGTATCCCTTACAAATCTGGTTGAATACCCTCACTAATAATTTTAATTTGTTGATGCCAAACCCGACCATTGATTGAAATGATTTTTGGTATTATAATAAAATAAATGGTCATCTTCACTCTGGGTGCAAATACTCATTTTTTAAAATTAAAATTCTTTTTGCACAATTGTTATCCAAGTGTATCAATTTTTACAAAATTTGGAGTTTTGTAAATATTTAAAATTATTAAAAATACCACTGATTTTAAAAAATCTAAAAAAGTTTAAAATTTTGAAAAGTGATAAAAATTGATAAATATGTTAAAGGCCCTAGGTTGTATGGTCAATGTACTCAGGTGCGTGTACCCATTTTTAATTTTTTAAATATTTTTTTACACAACCATTAATCTAAGTTTATTTAACATTATATCATTTTTTTTCATTTTATGATATTTTCAGATATTTTTTCAAAATTTTAAAAATCAGTACTAAAATACCACTGATTTTTAAAAATTTGAAAAAATATATAAAAGTCTCCAAAAATGGTAAAAGTTGATACATACGTTGAATATACTTATATTGACAGTTTCATGGAAAAAAATTCAAAAAAATAAAAAATAGGTGAAGTACACCGGGGTACGTACGACTAGGCGCAGTTGAATACACTTACATTAATAGTTGTGTAAAAAATTTGTTAAAAATATAAAAGATATGTTAAATGCATCCGGATGCACCTAGTCTGAATGCACACCAGCCTGGTGCATTTAGACATTCCAGTAAAATAAATGCCCTAAAACAATATGCGGACTCTATGGAGACTAGTAACCAACTTAATCAAATTACATTGAACCTAAGGTGTAACAAAATTTTATCATTGCAATTAATTATGTTTATCACGATTTTAACGAAAATGGTATGACGCATTTTCAATTTTTTGTAACTTATAGGCTTGCTAGTAATTTCATGAAATAAATGGATATGAAATTTTTTATGGTACAACAAAAAAAAATTCACGCGATTTAAAACCAAACGGTAAAGAGAGTGTGATTTATTTTCTCAAGTTCATGCCTTCGATATTTTTACGGTGCAAAATGTGTCTTAGAGGTTGAAAATATCACTTTAAAGTTGATATTTATTTTAAACTATTTTCTTATATTAATTTTGTATTATTTTAAGATGGGGCCCATACACATATTAGATTCAGATGAAAATTAGTATGTTAATAAAATGAATAATTTAAATACAATGGATATAATAGATTTTCTATTCATGACCAAGTGAGTTCCATAGTTACATTAATTTTGTACATAATGCATGAATTGCACGGTTCAGTTGTACTCAATGAATGGATTGCACGAATTCATTACACGGTTCAGTCATATACACGAGACGATTTTTATATGATATATATAAGATCTACATACCATTCTTAAAACTTAAAAGAAATATATATTTAGAGGCTCGTTGAACTTATATCGTCAATTGTAAATCGTGACTGAAAGATATATATTTAAAAGCGCAAATTACGCGTATACTTACAAATTTTATTTATAATTTCACTTGTAACTGTGAACTTTCATAAATATTTTTCATACCGGTTAATTTTCATTCTAATTTCACATATATCAACATAATTAGGAATCTGTTAAATGAGCTATAACCTCCTGTAACATGACGAGTATGCTTAAACTTTAATATAACATCACGTTACTTTGCTCAAAATCAAAGATTTATATTCAAATAATATATTATTTTGTAGTTATAGAATTGCTGAAGATTCATTATAATATAATTTTTTAGCTATAAAATTTTAATTAGAGATGAACATATTCCTCATTTCATAAGGGGTTAACGATTCCTTTAGTGGATTACTAACGACATAGGTATATATGAAATTAGGAAGAAAATTTATGGGTATAAAAGGTATTTTTGAAAATTCGTAAGTATAAGTAGCATTAAAAATAAAATTCGTGAGTATACAAAGATTTCGTCATAATTTTTTTGTTATAGATGTATGAGACATATAGATCTTTCATATTGTGACAATTTTGAAATCGAGTTTTTATTTTATTTTATCTTTGAAAATCAACATAAGTACTGCACGTATCTGTGCCCTTATTATCGATTTTTCAAAATAAAAGTAAAATATCAAATAAATTCAAAAAATTATTAAATTTCATGGTGTAAAAGATATGGCTAGGCAGTACGCATTCATCTATTAATTTTTTTAAAAAATAAAAGATATTTTTTTTCCAGTTCCCCGTCAACCACATCGGCCCATCGTACAAGATTGCTAGCATATCTTAAAATAGTGTAATTTGCAAATATGCCATCATAATTTGATGCTAATTACAGATATGCCCATTTTGTTTTACTAATTGCATATTACCTCACAAAATTTCACAAAAATTGTATGCATACCCCCTGTTAACGGCTCTAATTTAATGATTGTTAAATAAAAAATGTAATTTTCTGATATACCCTATAGTTTGAATCTAATTGCTGATACACTCCAATTGTTTCATGAATTGCATATTACCCCACAAAATTTTACCAAAATTTCTTGCATACCCATGACACCTTTTTAGCACCAAACGTATATTAAAATTTTATAATGATAAAAATGACCATATTTAAAGATATAATAGAATTCCATAATTTATAAAACAGTCAGTAGTGTAAGTAGAAGGGGTTTATAAAATACTTATGTTAATTGCTAACATGTTATCTCCTTCTACCCGCATAACCGATTCATTTTCATCATTATCAAAAATTTTAATACACGTTTGGCAACAAAAAGGTGTCATGGATATGCAAGTAATTTTGATAAAACTTTGTGGAAATAATATGCAATTCACAAAAAAATGGAGATATATCGACAACTAGCGTCAAACTATGAGGTTACATCAGCAAATTACATTTCTTATTTAACAACCGTTAAATTTCAACTGTTAACAGGTGTATGCAAGCAATTTTTGTGAAACTTTGTGGGACAATATGCAATTTATGAAACAATTGGGGCATATTTGCAATCAGTGTCAAACTATAATAACATATTTGCAAATTACCCTTTAAATAAGAATCTAATTGAAGGGTATATAATCATGATATGAGAATTCGATATTTGATTTATCGTAGGCGATCCATATTTTCCATTAAGATAATCAATCTTGAGACACTAAAAATATATCTACGTACAAGTGTTAAATTAATTTAGACTGTAAAAAAACTTAAAGGGTACATGATCATGATATGATAATTAGACCTTTGATTTCACGAGCTAGTGACTTGAATTTAATTACATTAACTAATAAGCTACATAGAAATCCAGAGCATGCACCTCATGAAAGTCCATATACGGCCAAGGTAGGGAAGGCCTTTGACTATCCTTTTTTGCGCGCCTTTCTATATGACATGTTCTTGTGTTTAGCAAATATAGATTCATGGGAATTGAAAAATGGCCCACCATATCCCTGCCACATGATCCAAGTCTTTTCACTCTGCCATGTGCACTCACGTTAACCCATGCTACTACACTAAATTAGACTTTGACCTAATTTGAACCACTTAAATTATTTAAGCTATTTATAAGCTACTATACCATGTTTGAGATGATTATATATATTCCTTAAATTTGCAATTTGTTTGTGCCTGCTCGTGATCCATGACAATGCTCTCAAGCATCAAAGAGGAATGATCATGTAGCCATGTGCAACATTGGCTTATGTGCTTTGTGCGCTGAACACACACGCATCAATGCTTGATGAAATCACCCACACGTGCAAACAAGAGTGAAACATGCCCTGTTTAAGATGTGTTATTTTCGTGTCCGTGTGCTTGCCTGAATGGTAGCACATTGTCGCATGATTGATTGAGGATTCTATCCACACCCCTTCCAATTGATATAATAAAACATATATATATTATTTTCAAATGCACTTGGGTGCATTTAGCTTTAGTGCACTTGGTATATTTAACCTATTTTTTATTTTTTATAAAATTGTCAATCTAAGTGTATTTAACATGCGTATCAATTTTTACTAATTTTGAAGATTTGTAGATTTTTTTAAATTTTTAAACATTAGTGGCATTTTTAGTAATTTAAAATTACTAAAATCCTATTATTTTTAAAAATTCAAAAAAAAACTAAAAACCTTTAAAATTAGTAAAAAATGATACACATGTTAAATGCACTTAAATTAATAGTTGTGTAAAAAATTTTAAAAATGAATATATGCACCTACGTGCATAGAAGCTAAGTGCACCTAATTAGCTCTCATTTAAGATTATGCAATTAGAGTTATGTTGCCGTGGTACTCATCCGGGCACTGATACTCGCAAGTCTAGGGCTCAAAACCCTGAGAAAGTGAAGAAGGTGACCACATCAAAATGAAAAGATCATCCAATTGGATGAAATTATGAGATGTGAAACGTACAGGATTTTCATTTTAGAAATTCTTTTCACATTTTCAATATGATTTTGCATTTTTCAAAAAAAAAAGAAAAAAGAAAAATCTCATTGTTTTCATCTTCAATACATAATTTTCTTATTCTCAGTAGACAAGAACTTCTCTTTATTTAATCTCTTATTGTTATTCACATCATTTCATCTAATTGTATGATCCAGTATAGTCAGCAAGCATCCTTAGATGCACTAATACAAGAAATCAAATTCATTTTTAGCTGCCCTAGTTAATTATTGCTCAGAGCAAGTACTTGCAATTAGCTGTGATGAAATATTATTTATGTCTACAATTTGTTATTTTTTTCAACAATATGTACTAACGTATCCTTAAGCTTTCCTAATTAGTAACTTTTGCAATGAAAGGCATTAATTTTGTGACAATGAAATTTGTTAAGATTTCTCAATTTGCATTGTGTTAATAGTTGTAGATAACTAGTGGTGAACAAAAAATTCAAAATTTTTTGGTATTATGGATAAAAGACAGCTTTTTACAAAAATGCATTACATTATTGTTGATAAAAGCTAACTTTCTCAGCTAACAATACTTTATTAGTGTCTTTTACAATAAAAAGAGATAATCCAACCTCAAACTATATTCTAAATGTTGATTTTAATTTCATCTCTGTGTCCATTGCCTCTCTAGCTAGTGATTATAGATAACCAAATGCTTTGTCACCTACAATAAGCTTCCGCAAGCGAATTTTTATTTCCTTAGGAAGTACTCATTGCCTGAATTAGTTGCAATAAGGGTTTTTATTTAATTTGGTCGCCAAGCACATATGTGGGAGGAGACCATTAGAAACTAATTTCTTTCAATACATCCGTAATACCAACAACATTTTAGCGTTTTCAACAGAGATATGGGTCCCTAACTAATTATGATTATCGAAGATCAAAATTCTGTTATTGTATATAAACCTGTTGAAAGAGGTAGAAATTCAAACAGCTAGCCCAAAAGTAGTCCACCTAGTTAGTCAGTGCGTTAGCCTTATTTAATGAAAGGATCCATATATTCATGGGACTCTTTAATTTCCTGATATATCTGTGGTCTAGATCTTGTACACATGTGAGAGCTGTTGGTGGATTGCCAACAAAACCAACCCAGCGATATTTTTCATTCAAGCTTGATTAGTGCTCTCATGTCACAAACGTATCTATTTTTTAATCGTGAAAATTCTAATGCGGACACTCACTAGTCAAGAGATACCAAAATCTCAGTCAAAACCAGACCCTGATAAATGGCCGTTGGTTTGCGCACACATGGAATAAAATATCAAACAGTTCAATCCATTTACATGGATGAATGGATATAAAAAATAAAATAAAAAAATAAAAAACTCAATTACCCCCAACACTTGCATGACTCCCTTTACATTTCCCATCTTTTCATGGAAAATGGACGGCTCCCAAAGCCCCTTCCCAATCACTTCCATGGGCCCCACTTCTCGAACCATGGAAATAAGGGTCAGGTCTTCCAAAGGGGGGTGAGTTGTGTGTCCTAGGTGGGGCTTTTCACTCCATTAATTAGATTATTATATTCAAGTTGGCCTGGTAGAATAGAACGGACTTGTTTTCACTACCTTTTTCTTGTTTGTTGTATCTGGTGACATATGAGCTAGAATTGATAGAAAACAAATATATTCAAGCCCACATTGGGTTGCACATGGAAGAAGAAGAAAAAGGGAATGTGTTTGAATGGCTTGCAATCACAGGTGAATGCGGATCCATGTTCTACTCGTAGAGTGGTGCTGTTCCCAATGATACCTTCCAATGTGGTTGCATCATATTGCTTTGGGGTCCACTTGGGTGTAGCAAACGTTGCTGATTAAGGGCCCATTTGGGGAGCTTTTCTAGAACTCATGTCACATCCTAAGAAATCAAAAAACAAACTTTCGGCAAAACCGACTCCTATCTAATCTTGTTAGTTTCAAGAATATCACATGCATTCATCATTAGGCCTGCTAATGGTACATGAGCATTAAAAACTAAAATTGAAATATGACATTCTGAAACCGTGGCTTCAAATACAGGGCCTAATCAACCATAAAAAAAAATACAGGGCCTAATCAGTATAGATACTAATAATAAATTAATTAACGCTGCACGGGGTGGGGTATGGGTGAAAAACTTTATAAAAATAAAACGCCACAGAAAAATATTTTGTTGTAGTGTAGCATATACAAAAATTACATGCACTATGAAAATTTTAATTTTTGACAGCAAAATTTCGTTGCAAAAAAATTAGTTGCTGAAGAAAAATGGGTTGCAAATATTTGTTGACATATATTATGTAAGAACTGTTAAAAAGAAATTGGGTAGCCAATGGTTTTTTTTCTTTAAAAATTAAATTTTAATTTGATTGTGAAAACATTCACATAAGTAAGCAAATTTTTTTCTTACTTATAGAAACATCACCATAAGTTTGGAAAATTTTTATCTCACATAAGGGCATCTTCATAAGCAAAATAAATTTTCTATGCATTTTCATGTTGATAACTTTTTTTGATTGCTAATATGGTTACTAAAAACCAATTTTTTTGTCATTAAAAAAATTAATTTTTTGCCACTAGGGGTGTACCTTAGTGGTAACTCATATTGGCTCATTGTTGGCTAGTTGTCTCTTTTTTCATTTAGATGATGTGGAAAGTTTTTTTTTCTCCATTTAGTGGAGATGTTTGTAGTTCTTGTCCCTCCATTATGTGAAGATTATGAACGTGCTTGAATATAATATAAATTGTCAATAATGTATATAAATGCCCATGAAAAACTAATTTTCTGAATCATATTGCAGTTTTGTTATCAATCGAGTGTCGCATGTATTAATTGGAAACTGCATAACATGACATAACCTATTGATAATAAAATTTTCTAATTCCACTGCCAAATTAAAATTTTGCTATGGTATAACTTCCCTTCGTTGTCAGCTTACTGCAAGTGACAATTTCGTGGTTCAACTAATATATTTCATGCCTATGCACTGTATATCAGCCAATTACAATCAAATGGTTGAATTTGAAAGAGCACATATATTCAGTTTTCGTTCAATAATCATCATTGTGGCTACTTTTTATTTTTGCGTGCTTAAAGTAAACTCCAAGGAGTAGAAGACTATGATCATGATTGAATTGAAGTAATTAAATAGATTAAGTGAAATTCATTGGTGGATTGATTCCCTTTAATCTCTTTTTCATTGAATAATTGAATTGGACCTCTCTCTTTCTCTACCAAACACACACAAACCAAAGAGTCATCAAAGACAAACACACAATAATTAGCCACAAAGCATGCCGAGGAGAAGAGAGTCAAATCCTCAGATTCAAATCCCAATATAACTTTAATTACGAATCCATGTAATTAGTTTTAATTAAGCTCATTGTCCTAATTATTAAACTATATCTGTGCTTGACCAAAGAGTCTTTGAAATATCCTCACATACTTTCGTCTCGGGAGCCTCATATTCCCTTCTGGATGCGGATACAAACATTAGACAACGGTCTTAAAACAATTAATTTAGTGGACAAGCGCTCCGTGTAAATCTGCTGACTATGTGTGCTTTCTGCTTATCATATATACAAGCAATGTTTGAATGCATCCTGAAGGACTAACATTCAATGCATCAGGTTGTAAAATTTTATTTTTAAAAATAATTTTTTGAAAATCTTTTATAAAAATGTTAACTTAAGTGTATTTAACTTATGTCCTAAGTTTTTGGATATATAAATATATTTTTTAATTTTTTTAAAAAGATGTTTCAGTCATTTGAAAATGACTGAAACATCCCCTATTTTAAAAAGTAAAAAAAAAAATACACGTATCAAAAAATGATAAAATTTGGTCTGTTATTAAATATACCCAGATTAACAGTTTTACAAAAAAGATATCCGAAAAAAAAAATTTTACAAATAGAGTTTTTTTTTTTGGATGAAAACGGAAACGCCCTATCCCCTCTCCCACTGACAGTGATGGGAGGATGGGATACGAGAGCCCGAGCAATTCATTGCCAAAAAATT
>JAXCLR010000081.1:54073202-54087521 GCA_035584095.1 Annona squamosa
CATTTTATTTTTATTTTTTTATTTAATTTTTTCTTCGTAAACATGTTTTTCTAAGTGTATTTAATGCATATACTAAGTTTTGCCATTTTAGACTATTTTTGCATATTTATTTTTTATTTTTAAAAAACAACAATTTTAGGGGCATTTAAGTCATTTTTCACCCTAAAAAAACTTGATTTTTAAAAATAAAAAATAAAAATGTAAAAATATTTTAAAATGACAAAACTTGGTATATAGATTAAGTTCACTTAGGAAAAACATGTTTATGAAGAAAAAATAAATAAAAATAAAAATAAAATAAAATAAATGAAAGTTGTATTTCGGCTTAAAATACATTATTAAGATGTGTATAATCATCCTCCGTGATTTTGCTTTTGCAATCAAAATTATACCTGTTGATGGCTATATATGCTTTTCTATGCGGCGAGTAGTTATGCGCTACATTTAAAACTTTGCTACGTAAAAGTTGATGCACGAACGGGTTTTATTGCAGTGACTTCGTTTTTATATCATGACACCAAAAAATCCCAATCAAAGTCTCATGCAAGTCACGTTTTGAATAAATTATGAAAATTATTTATTTCTATTCACTTATATAATAGAATGTAACAACAATTTGTAAAATTATTTAAAGAAATGATATTGTAGACGATTTCGGTATTGAAAATATAAGTTTAAAATTAATCTTCTAATCAAATCATTTTATTATGTTGATTTAGCATTCTAATTTACATGAAACTTTTTTTTGACGAAAGATTTAGATGAAATTTAGTATGCTATTAAACTAAAAATTTGGAATCAAACAACTGAGTTAAAATTTGATTTTAGTATCAGCGCAGGGCCCATTTGTCGTCAGTATTACCTGTGGAAAAATGATTAAACAGAAGAAGTAATAACAAAAAAGTAAGATATATACTTGGTTAGTTAAAGATTGATAACGTTGGCATAACAGATCAATCTGATTGACTCGGTTTAGATGGGAAACGATTTATGATAAGAACGGTGGTGGTGATTAAGAGAGACCCATCTAATTTATGGCCGACGATGTCAAAGCCCCAGATCATTAATTTCTACGCGGAACACGCCTAAGCAATTCACTTAATAGAATCCAATGAAAAAGGAAGCGTCTAGTACTAGATTCTATGTCAGTTTTTTAATGAGTAGCTACAGATTGATGCACCTTATCAATTATCATTGACCATTTGGTCAAGGCCCACCAGTTTTACAATCGCATTCAATTCCTCTTAGGCTGTAGCCATGTAGGTTCTAGTCATTTTGTTTCTATGATATTATTTAAACAAATACAATTGAAACACATGCCTTCTGTGGCCCTCCCACATGCAACCCAACACTCTATCAGCATGGCCTGGAATCATATGGTGCACAGCCTTCAGTACAAAGCATTTAACTCTTCTTCAACTAGTTGCAAATGGGTTCATCTAGAATCGTGATGCAGATAATTTTTCATCATTCATCTCGATGGAAAATGCATCAAATTGCGGTTTCTGGGACTACCTAATTTAAAATTAATCTCCTGAACAATGGCCCAAAAATATGTGATACTATCTCACCGGATATTTAAATCTTTCTTGGATTCAGATGCAGGATTTTTTTTTTAATGATAATGTCATATCTAATATCTGTAATGTCACAGCTAATATGTTTGGTTTGGATCACAGAATAACGGGTCCTATTAAGTGGAATAGAACACCCAGCATCGAAAATTTATGGGACTTTGTTGTGCATTTGACTGTGGCAGATTATTTCTCAACGGTTGTCATTTTATCACTCACATGACCATGAAAAGCTAAAAGCGGAGTACTTTCATTGGAAAGGTGTAAAGACCAATGGCACTTATCATTGATTTTGTTGTTGAATTGGCCAAAATTGGAAGCACATGGAAGGGGCATGGCTCATCATAGCCTTTCTCTTCCGTTCTACTTTATACAACAACAGTAACTGTACGTATATCCCAAGATCTCATTACCGGCCTGAAGGAAAATTTGCCTCCTCTATAACACTTGGAATCGCTGATAACAAAGTAACTTCTTATGCCTTAAAATTCCAGTTGCAGGTGCATAGAATTATTTTTTTTTTTGTTTTTCAAAAATTTTTTTACACAATAGTTAATTTAAGTGTATTTAACATATGTATCAATTTTTACTATTTTTGAAGACTTTTAGATATATTTTTTTAGATTTTTAAAAATCAGTAGCATTTTTAATAATTTAATAGATGTGTGTTTGATATTGTAGAAAAAATGGAAAAGTTATTGCGAAAGAAGTTTGAAATATGTAGGAGAGGGATATCACAAGATAGGCAAAATGATAAGGAGTAAATGATAGTTATTTGGAAAAATGCCCCAAAATGATTGAGAAGTGTAAAAGTTTCATGGAAAGATGTATAAAAATGATTAAAAAGTTGTATAGGTCTATAGAGAAAATGTAGAAAAGTTATATAGAAATTTTTTTTGGCCCAAAATACACTACATAGCTAAAAATTTTGACAGTTTAGTATGGATAAGAACGGGTTTTGTTTCAATAAAAAAAATGATTTTTGTTTCAATGCAACCAAATGCATTGAGATTTTAATGCATTTAGCTAGCAATTCTATTTTTTAATATTTTTTGAAATTTTTTTTATAAAACTTTTAATCTACGTGTATTTAATTTATGTATTAAGTTTTATCTTTTTAAAATTTTGTGTATATATTTTTTATTTTTGAAATATGGGTATTTTAGTCATTTAAAAGTATTAAAACCTCCGTATTTTTAAAATGTTAAAATTTAGTTTATAAATTAAATGTACCTAGATTAAGAGTTTAAAAAAAATTTAAATGGAAGTTCTAACCGTTTCAATGCATCTAATTGCATCAAAACACTCGCTGATAAGAACACGTATGGTTGACTCCACATATATTAATAAATTTTAAAAATAAAAAATAAAATCATTTGGCCAGGTATGAATTTGCGTATTTACGTCCAGCTGCAGTGAATAACCCATACATATATAATATATATTTATATGGTTCCTTCATTCTATTAAATGCAAAACTACTTCCCAATTTACGGTTTGTTTAGCACATACAACAAGACAAAATGTTATGCACCGTCGTTTTATCCACAGCTAACTCATTTATTGCCAAAGATGCTAATTAGTGAATTCAATAATTACTGCCGTTATCTTTTAGTGAAATAATATGATGCTTAGTTAAAAAAATTAACCCTCTTACAAAAACTACAAGAAAATAGAGTTTTCGTCATATTGAGAATTGTATATATATGGATATATTAACACTAGAGATATGTTAGGGTGCGTCATGCACTAGAAAAAAAAAAAGTTGTTTCTGCAACAATTTTTATGCAGCCAAATAAAATTATAATGCATATAACATTACCTATTATATACAGATATTTTAAGCAGCAAACCCTCATGTGCTGCACATAAACAATATGTGCAGCACATCTAAATATGGTTTGCAAGTGTTGCATTTGGATATATACTACAATGTATATGCAGTTGTATGCTAGCTAAGTTAGCTACCTATATGCATAGGCAACGAATGGATCATGATACTAATATATAATACAATAGGTTGTTATTTGGCTAAGTGGCAAACTCATATAGTTTATATTTTTAATATATATTTTTGATTCTCTTTACTTTCATGCAAGTCCAAATGCATCTAGTTAAAATATCAAAATTTATCTTTTTTGGACTCTTATATATATTTTATAACACTTTATCGTTTTTCATGCGCGAGGGAGTGTTTTATTAGTGGAAATTTCTTATTTTTGAAATTCTATAAAAATATATTTAAAAATTTTTAAAATGTTAAATTTTGATATATGAACTAAATACTTAATCTCATATAAAAGTGAAGAAAGAAACCAAAAAAACATTACAAAAGTAAAACATATGAGCCAACTAAGAACCTATTTTACAGTACCATAATCCGCAACAAATTATCCATCTTACGGAACAAATTAATCTGGGCCGCATAATCGAAATTTTCCTGCAGTGTTGTTGCAACCTAATAATCGGAACTGATGATGCAATGAGTTCACATTAATAATAAAATCCAAATTCAACAAAAATAATATAATTTAACATAATTTATGTTATTGTGGTACCAAAAATTAGATTAATTCGAATATTGGGTGGGCTACCCTCGTTTAAAAACATATTCATACGTAGATTACAAAAAATACTTGCATTCATTTATAAATGCATTAACATATTAAAATGCTTTATAGAATCAATTATTTCTATATGAATTTTTTTAAATCGTTTAGATTAAACATTGATAGTTTTAAAAATGATATACAAATTAAATAATTATATCAAGTTAATTTTGAACTGTTTAAGATGGGAGTGGAGCGGATTTGTTTTCATCATCAAAATGTGTCCCCTTTATTCATAGTTCGCCATAACCACGTGCAAGATAGTGCACCTTAGCATGTTTTTCAATATTTTTATCCATTTTAATTATCTTATTTTTTTAATTTTTACCCATATGTTTGAATTATTTTTCATATAATTATTCTAATTATTCTCACTTTTCTTCTACCATATCACATTGCTTTCATAATTTTTAAAATTTTTTCATTTATTCACTTTTCCCTTTTACATTACGAAACATACCCTAAGTTACCATAAATTGCAAAAGATAAGATTTTAGTGTCACTAAAAGTGTAGGTTTTACTTTCATAAAAAAAAAAGTTTAGGTTTTACTGACAATATTTTTTTGGCTTTGTCATCTTACTTTGTATATTATTGCTATTAAGAGTTAGCCTTTGCAATGAATGGAATAACGCATAGCTAAAATTAAATAGAAAATTATTTTTTTTGATATGCCTAAAAAGTTATACTTTTTGTCAACAATTTTAAAAATTATTGCTAAATCTTTTTGTCAATGCCAATAGATCATACTGCATGCAAAATTATTATGGTTCATTTTCTTCGCAGTGTCATTCAATGACCTTGTAGTTGCATTGTATTTTAGTCCTTTAGCACTGGTATCATTCATCTTTCATCCTCCTCTTGTTTCGGTCCATGTGGAAGTCTCGTGGATTTGGCGTGCTTCATGGATCCAAAGATTATTACTGAAATATTCGACGTCTTTTCGATAGCCCTACAAGCCTTCCACACCTCCAACTATTTGAGGGGTGTCGGAGGGGTGGAGCGCATGATGTAAATTTGCCTTATTCCATCACATGGCTAGGATGATTAGATACAGATGATGGAATAGATTGACTAACCAAAAAATTAGAATGATTGGGCCCTCATTGTACCTTCTTTGATTAAAAAATGCCTTTTTCTCTAGTGCATTCCATTTGAATCATTTAAATAAAATTTTTTAAAAATAAGAAGTGGTTCCATGTAATCCTTTATATTTTTAATATATTAATGATTGATATAAAATTTAATTCATTCATTATATTAAATATCATTTATTTATCTTGGAGTCCAAATTTCATATAAATCAAATATGTGCGCAACTATATTTTTTTAAAATAGATATTTTATCTATAAATTATAAATAATATTTAGATCCATTCACATATGTCTTAGAATATAATAATAACTTATACAATTATTTCTTTATATAGTAGTAATATTTTAAATAGTTAAGATGTTAAAATTGATATTTAGTATTAAATTATTTTATTATATTGATTTTATACATTTGCAATTGGGGTACATGCATAATGATACTAGATAAATAAAAATATTTTTATAATAATATAAAATGATTTAAATATAATAAATGGAGTGAATTTTTCATCAATTATTAAAATATTAAAAATGAAAAGGATTACATAGAAGAAGAGTTTCTTACCAGCATTTCCGTTAAGAAATTATTTAAATAATGCTGAAAATAAATGAATTAATTGGTGTGGATGAAGAATAGGATATGTATGGGCCTAGGACGCAATGTTGCAATAACAAGAAGAAGATCGAGAAAATTAGGTTCTTAAAATATATATACCCCTTAGTTAATCAACATTAATTATGCAAATGTCAGTGACTTCAAAGAGAAGACGTAGTTGCACACCAACCGACATGCTAGCTATTATAAGAACCCAAAATTAACAATGACATTATGATTGTAACCAGTTGGGATTTTGGAGAACTGAGCACTTTAACTCCTTAACCTTCCATCTGTTGGATGGGACCAATGTTGCCATAGATGCATGATTGATCGAAATGGATCCCACTCGCACTTCAGCACCAACTTCATTTGCATTCCTAAAAATTCTTAAACTGGATGATTAAAATGCTGTTTAGCGCTGACGCTAAGTTGCTGATAGCCTGCTCTATTAGATATATTTTTTTTAGTTATAATTAATTGTTAATTAGTTACAAGAGGAGTGATCCCATGTGTCCTGGCGCATGGGATTCTCTTATGCATCCGGTCATGGGACCACACAAAAAATATTTTGTTTTGATTTTTTTTATAAAAATGTAGAGCTTTATATATTTAACATATAAACCAAGTTTAACATTTTCGGATGCTTTTAAATAATTTTTATTTTTAAACACAGTGACATTTTTGTAATTTTTTGACTTAAAAATTCCAAAAATGTCACCGTGTTTAAAAATTAAAAACATTTAAAAGTATTCAAAATGGTAAAAATTAATTTATAGATTAAATACATCTAGCTACACATGTTTATAAAAAAATTTTAAATTTTTTTAAAATGAATCCCATAATTGGACACAGGGCTGCTCCCATGTGCCTGACCACACCTGATCACCCCTCTAGTTACAAATATTTTATGAAATTTGTTACTAATGCCCTTACCCTGTGGGCATTAGCAAAATTTTTTGACAACTCAGTTGCTCATGCTCGTCTGATATCGAATAGATACGGTGATATATTTTAAATTAATTTAACATCTAATGTTGATAAAGTCTAAAAATCTCTTATATTTCTATTCCTTTTAAAACTCTCATTTGTTGAAACTAATACAAAAGCTTTTAAATTTTTTCCACTTCTTCCAATACACCTTTTGATAGGATTTAACAAGTTAATTATTTACTACTCTACAAAAGTTATCCTACTTTTTAAATTGTTTCTACACATGTTTTCATGTAACTACCCTCTAGTCTTAATCATCATCCCTACATTAATTATCACATTATTCTTCTACTTTTTTCAAAATTTTTCTTACAACAACTTTTCAACTTTTTTCCCACATTCCCACTTTCGACTTTTAATGTTACATCTTTCTAAAGGAACCCTTCGAAAATAAAGCCCTCCTTTAACCAGCAAAAGCCAAACGAATAGCAAGGACAAATGAAGCGTAAGCCATGACTTAATTTTGCATTGGATCGATCATCGGGCGTGCTGCGTCTACTCATTAGCCAGGTGTGCATTAATCCCAAGTTGGGTGGTCCACCTATTGATTGAACCAACATGATTCTTGCATCAAGTGATGTAACTGATCTTGCTTTTCCATCTCTGAATGGATATCATGAATCTATGATAACCCTTTTGTGCAGTATGCATGCTTTTCAAAGATCACATATATATAAGTTGGATTATGTATCTATCATACATAAGAGAGAAATGATTAGATATAATCACATTGAGTGAAGCCTCACATGCTACAGGCTCCTCTTTCCCACCAGTGGAAGACCATGCCTGCAATTTTCCACTCCTCAGTGGGCCATGCAATGGAAAACAACACCCACCAGTTACCAGCTGAAATCAAGCTTCGGATGAGCGGATCGGTTTAATTTTTATAACAGATGATCCTCATGATTGGGCCCACCTAATGTTCGGATTGGATCTTCCATTAATTCTTCACGTTGGCAACTAATATGGAGCCATGACAAAAATCTGCCAGTCCTGTGTATGACTAATCTCTGTATTATACATATGCCATTCAGAGACCAGGGCAAGAAACAGTTGTTAATCCTACTGATATCTGCTTTGATTGGGAATAATCATAGAAGGTGGCATAAAAAAAAGCGTGTGATGGCACATGGCCCATCATAAGATCATACGCATTTGAGCTTCCTAATCATGTTACTAACTATTTATTTTTAGGAAAAAAACCGCCCATCATTCGGATGGAATCATCAGAAGATTGAAAAAGTATAAAAATTAGCATAATATTGTCCCTAATGACTCAAATACCCCTCTTCAGTACCATGAACTTGTTGCCACCCTCTTGCATGTGGAGAAAGTTTCAAGGGCAGTTTGGTAATATAAGGAAGATTCATTGGCCTTGACAATTGAGAAGAGGGAATGAGCTGAAGAAATCACGTGATTCTAAGGTCGGTTGCAAGTTGAAGTTGCATTGATTGACATTGGAGTGCAGAAGGGTATTTTCGTCAATCTACGAATCAGCAAAATTTCCCGGGCTTTTCAGGGGAACGAAGCGTCGCCGCCGTCTCTTGCCGACGGTGGCCTCCGCTTCGTCGCGCTGTTCGTTCTCCGGGTTTATTGCACTAGAGAAGGAAACATTTCACAAGATAATCTGTGAACCGATACTGTCTCTTGTGAGTATCTCTGATCTTTGTAGGTAATTCAAATAAAAATTGTTCCTTTATTATTTAATACTATATTACAAAAATGTTCTTACATGCGATCACCATTTTGCAGCTAAAATTGTTACATTCGATGAAATGCTCTTTCTCTTAAACAACTATATATTTACAGCCAAATAAGTGATCGAATTCAAAAAACTTTATATTATATGTAACAAAAGCATTTATCAGCTATTTTGTGTAGTTTAGAGTACCTTTGATAACAGGTGTTAAACTATCTATTCACTTCTTCTGCACACATTTTTGACAAAGTATTTAACATGTTAACTTTTTTTTATAAATAACATTTTAACTATTTAAGGGTGTATTTGTTTTTCTAAAAAAAAATTTCAATTTAAAACTTTTTATTCTCTATAATTATTTCATTTTTTTTATTTTTTTCACATTTTTATGTACAAACTACTGTACTTTTTAATCATTTTTACAAAGTTACCCATATAATTAACTTATTTAATTCAGTTATATTCTCTTTATTCCTCATTATTTCTCATTTCCGATCATTTTCTTTTATTTAAAAAATTTTTATGCTAAAATTTTTATAAATTCCCGAAAACACCTTAAATGTCATATATTTTCTTCATTTTTAACAATTATATTTCAATTCTTTTCTTACATGACTACCTTATTTATTCCTACATTACATTTATCAAATTATGACTTCATTGTAACACTTTTTAAAATATTTCTTTTACTACTTCCCACTTTCTGCCCTACCACATAATCTTATACGCCATCTTAATTAATGAATTATTTATTTACCATTTTAAATGGGATATTACCTATTTCTAATATCGACCAAACAGTGAAAATTCATGACTTCATGGTGATGATGGGCGGGGAAAAATGACCCAAGGCTCTTGGTTTTGTCCATTTGCAAACTGACTGTTGAAGATGAGACGTCCAGCCATACCGAAGTAAGTAGTGAAGATTCGGACTACTTTTCACCTGTTTAGGGCGGTTGATATCACGGCTTATTTGGCCCACCGTCGGGAAACTAGAGTGAAAAAGCGTTGTGCCAATGATAAGTAGCAACTACAACTTTGATATGCCTAACTTTTGCACTTGATATGCGGGACGAGTGTGATGTGTCACATTGCACTTTGTAGGTTCGAAGTTATCATTGGAGTGTAGACTATGTTGCGATAAATTGATTTTTTTTATTAAAAAAAAAAATTTACATTGGTGTAAGGATAGAGGAGGGGAGTCATGCTCCCAGCAGGAATCGACTCTGGGTGACTAGCTTGGAAGCCAGGATGTAATTCAATTGGGTTATTCTCGGGATCACTGTGGTACAATTGATTGAGTTCAAGGCTTTTCATAAGTTTAATATGCACTATAAGGAAATTTGGTTTTATTAATGAAATGAACATTTTATATCTGTCGTTGTTAAAATAAAAAAATAAATTTTTATTTAATTTTATTTTGCTAACGAGCTTTTGCAAACAAACAACAGCAATAAAGTTTCATCGTGCGAAGTCTTTTACAGCCATATACATCTTAACAACGAAATTAGATCTTTACTGTCACTCGAATAATAATATCTAACTAATATATATATATTAGGAGAAATATGAAGGCTATTTAATTGGACAAATGCGTGTAGCTAGGCGTGTAAGGTGACGTGCAATATTGTGGCGGACACAAAGTTAGAAGGTGAAGGAATGTATTTGGGGAGTGATAAAACTTTTCGTATCAAAAATTTTTAATATATAAGTTTCATAAATGAGAAAAAATGATATGATATAATACAAGTAAAGAAGATAAGATTGAAATAAATAAGTTAATTGTAAGACAGTTATATAAAAAATTATGAAGAAATAATTAAAAATAATTAATTATGAAAAGTGAAAAATTTTAAACTGAAGAGTTTTATAAATAGACAAACATGTCCGGGATATAATAATAATAATAATAATAATTCAATAATAGAAAAGACTAAATTGAAAAAGGAACATATAAATATAAATAATGATAATAAGAAAATTTCATTAGGATGAGTACAATATTAATCACACTATTGGAGACGAAAAGTGGGACACAACCTTTTTGTCTCCCTTTTCCAAGTAGCCTAACACTTCCCTGATAATCTGAAAAACGCCTGCAAATATGCCCACACGGGTAGTCATATGGCGAACATGATATATACACATGCAAACAGAAATTTCAAAATTTGCACGCCCCGGTAATCAGAATTTAAGAACGGATATGGGTTTCATTAATAATATTCTATGTAACATTCGGATATGATCACAATAAATAGCAAGCGTGTTACAAGTCATCACGAAACTACTGATATCATTGGAATCAGCAAAAATCCTCCAACATTGATAAGGGTTACACCTGATCAACGGCCTGGATCAGAGATATAAGCAGAGAATATTAGGCAATAATTCCATTCCCATCTGCACCTACAGTCCAGCTTAACCAATTTGTGTGTGTGAGTCTCTCATTTTCGACCTTAGGCCTTAGAATAGACGATGAGGTCCGATCAACGGATTAGATCTTACATAGAAAGCATCGTAGGCCCCACACAGATGGGCCCAATTCCGAGGAGGGAAAGGGCAGTGCTGGTATTTGCCACCTCCGACCGTGTCGCCCTTATATATAACTCAAACCACCAATGCCATTGCATGCAGCAGCCAAAAACCAAATCCCACTACCGAATACACGCATCTCTCTCTCTCTCTCTCTCTCTCTCTCTCTCTCATCGACAAACAGAATCAGCTAGCTAGAAAATGGACTTCTCCTCATCTTCATCATCTTCCAATTCCAATTCCACGCCTCCGGAGAAGAAGACCAGAAGAAGAACATCCCAAGACACGCCTGGCCGATTCCTGGGAGTTCGCCGGAGGCCCTGGGGCCGATACGCCGCCGAGATACGAGACCCCACAACGAAAGAGCGGCACTGGCTGGGCACCTTCGACACGGCGGAGGAGGCAGCCCTGGCCTACGACCGCGCCGCCCGCTCAATCCGCGGCGCCCGCGCCCGCACTAACTTCGCCTACCCAGATATGCCGCCAGGCTCTTCCCTCACCTCCATCCTCTCCCCTGACGAGCCCCTCCACACCCTCTTCCCCACCGCGGCTGCGGCCGCTGCCTATCAGTTCTCCGCCATCGACCAGTGGTTCCCTCAGTCGCACCCCGCAGCCATGCCCACCGCTCCCGAGCAAGCTTTCAATTATTCCCAATTCTCCGGTGCGCCCTACATTGCCGATACCAGCTCGGAGCTGCCTCCGCTGCCACAGTCCCAGGCGGAGAATGCCGCTGCCACGTCGTCTTTTGGTACTGCAGAGGGAGTAGTGCAGGCCGGAGAGACGGGCGGGTGGGGGACCGGCGACGAGGTGCAGGATAATCTCTTCGGGCCTGCTATGCCGGAGACGTCGACGGAGGGAAGCTACGACGCCTTCTTCAGCGCGGGGGAGGAGTATCTGCACAGCCCGCTCTTCGGTCGCATGCCGTCCGTCACGTCCGACACGTTCCCCAACGTATCGGATGGATTCGATCTCGGCTCCTCTTCTTCGTACTTCTTCTAAATCCTAGCTTCGCCCGCTCGCTGGCGTTTGTGACCTTTCTTTGCATTTCGGCTTTCGGATTTTCTTTTTCTCTTTTCTTTCTTTTTACTGTCTTCTGCTTCTTGGGTGGTGGTGGGTACTGGTGGATTTCTGTAGCTGGAACCGAAATTGAATTTATCGCGAGTTTTTACTGATATGGTTCAATTTATCGGGGACGTTTTCTTCTTCATTCCCTCGTGGGTCGTAGCGTGACGGTTGCGGAGGAACGCAGGCCGGTCAGCTGCCCGTGCCATGCAGCGATGTTGACTTAGGCGCGCCGGTGGGCGTAGTTGGATCGCTGTAAGTGCTGTTCCTGTTCATTGTAGTCCTTTCTTTCCCCAGTGCCAAAGACAACGATTTTGAAAGCGATGGACGGATCGGATCAGCATAAGACTTGAATGTTACTTGTTTGGCCCACCTGCCTGACTTGATCAACGCTCTGGATACATCTCTCTCTTCCGGTGCAATACCGCAACTTAATTGGTGGGTGGGGCCGCGTGATTATTTAAAATGTGTCTTATCTATATGATTTTCAAAATAGTGTAATACTTGTTTCCTAGCAAAAGCTCACATACAGCACCAAAAATTCTGTTGGAAGCAAAAACTCAATGTTGGATGATATTGATCAGGTGGACCCCCTAGATGTGACGTATATATTTTGTGAAAAATCCAAGTATTTTTCGGGCGTGGTCCACCCGATTTATATCATTTTTGGTTAGAAAGTTTAGGGAATAAAGCAAGTCACATTCACATCATTTTATTGGTTGGATAAATCGAAAATACAGTGCGAAAGCAACTCAGATTTTAGAACATTCATTTCACGCGGTTGGATGAATCTAAAATGAAGTGTGTGGCCCACCATGCATGGATGCTTCAATTAATCATCAACAAATCTGAAACCCAAAAAAGGTGGGCCTCAGCTTGCAGTGAACCTTCCTTCCTACGAACATTGTGATGTTTTGGTGATCAATGAGATTTATTTCAATACAACTTAGAAGCATTGAAATTTTAATGTATCAAGTTGAAATTTTCATTTTTTATTATTTCAAAAAGTTTTTTATGAAACTCTTAACTTAATTGTATTTAATCTATAACACTGGTTTTATCTTTTTTGAAAATTTGCACATATTTTTTATTTTTGAAAATAGGCTAATTTGGTCATTTAAAAAATACCAAAATTCCTCTATTTTTAAAACTAAAAATATATATATATATTTTCAAAAATAGTAAAACTTAGTTTATAAATTAAATATTCAGGTATAAAGAATTTTGTAAAAAAAACAAAAATAATAATAATGAATGAGATTTTTGGCCAGATATATGGAAATTTTAATACATCCCGTTTCATCGAAACATTCTCCTTTTAATTAGAAGCCAACCGAAATGAACGGTTTTGATTCCAATCTGTTAAATATTTCTTTCATCACTATTCCAATTAATGTGATGCATACAAAAGCCTAGCCCACGTGAATTGGGCCTTGCTTTCCTCTCTAGAACTTTGGTTCATCCTTGCCAACGTTTCCTGGTCTTTATTTTCATTAATAAAGAAATTAACCTGATTATATAACAATACTCAGATTCAGAGGACTATTTTGGACCACCATGCAATAGAGTGCTCCATCTAACAGTACTTGCAAATTATAGTGTTTGTTTGGTCTTCACATGTGGGGATACTTGTATAAATTGGCAACAAGTAAGCTGATCATTCTCTAATAAACCCCTCATCATTCATTACATATCTTTTCAACCCCACAAAAGTCTATTTATTTTTCATTTTACTTTATTTTGAATTATTCTTTAATTTCTTATATTTCATCATGGCGTATCATTATCAAGAAGCTCACGTTGGGCTATTTCTGTTTTTCCAAAAAAGCGCCCACACAGGACATTTTACAAAAAGGGCCTCTGGAGATATTGACAGTGGTGCCACTACGGGTGCAACTTGGGCGAAGTTGAGCCCAAACTCGGCCCGCCGACCCTGATTTTGAACAATATTGAAACTTGTTCTCCATAACCCAAGCAACTCAATTTGTAAATATGATAGGATTAAAGTTCAAGCGAACTTGAACCCGAAAAATCCGATCTCAATTTTTCATTTTATATTTATTATAAAATATATTATATACGTATTATTTAAACAATATTTCTTTATATTCTTTATATTTTATGTTATTATATCTATATTTGAATACATATTTGGCATATTG
>JAXCLR010000081.1:54091165-54108760 GCA_035584095.1 Annona squamosa
TTTGAGAAATAGGTGAATGTATTTTCAAAAAAAAAAAAAAAAAAAAAAAAAAAAAAAAAAAAAAAAAAAAAAAAACCAATCAAATTAGAAATTGAAAATAAGGTTAGGGTCAAGTAAAGAACCCTACACTAGGTCAAATCAATATTATTATGACCTATTATAGAGGTGAGCGATAGAAAAAAAATTCTCAATGATATATTTGGGAAGCAATAAAACTTTTTTAAAAAAATTAATGTAAAAATTTTTGAAGTATAAGAAAATAATGTGATAGAAGTAAAGAAAATAAAGTTAAAATAAATAGGTTAATGATATGAATAGTTGTCTAAAAATAATTGAAATTTGTGATAATTTTGTAGGATGATATGAAAAACTGATTAAAAGATTGTAACCACAAAAAATAAAAAGTTTTTATCGAAAAATTTTAAGGTTAAACAAACACATCCCAAATTAAAAAAAAATGGTTAGAATGGGTCAACTCCATCCCAACATGAATTATGGATATGTTCTTTTATTAAAAATTCTAAGCATATCTTTCAATTATACTTACATTTTTTCCAAAAACCTCAAATTATTTATTATCAACTATGTTTTAAACTTTTAATCGAATTTTTAAAATAGGTGGGAGATCAGTAATAGTCTTCTTGTTAAAGGAAAGAGGTGATACAGTGATAGTCTTCTCAGTGATAATTAAAAACTCGTCCCTGTAAAATGCAATTATTAAACCGTTTTCTAAATCCATCAGTAAAAATTGTATAATATGCCGATCATTTTTAAAACCGTCAAACCATATCATACGAGATTATTGGATGGAATCTGTATTTTAGATGAAAATGTAATTATATATATTTGGAATGAGTAAAGTTATGTTAACAATTGAAAAAACTATTTTAAAAATCGAGAAATTATTACCGTAATGCAAGTTCAATTCAAGAATCTTATATGGTTTAAAAAACTATTGCAACAAGTTTTGAAGATATCAATACTCTATTAATAATTTTTAAGGATGACAAAGTGTTACCAAAACAATCAATTAATAGTATAATTCATTAAAATTATTAATAAAAATCAAATTTTTATATACGTGTTTTTAATAGCTATCACTGTAATGAATATTAAAATCTATAACAGATTTAAATATACCATTGCTTTAAATTATATTATATCAAATGATTTAGTAACAAAACAAGTGACATAAAAAAAAACTTACTAAAATATAACACTTATACACATTTGATAATTCAATATTTTAATTTATTAAACATATTAATTGACATCAATGGATAATTCTTTTTTATGACTATTGTATAGTTTTGTTATAAAATAAAAATTTACAAAAAGAAATAATTCATTACTGATATTGTTGATGATAAAATAGTCAATTAGAACTTCCCATGGGTAAAATTAACATAAAAATATTTATACTCCATCTATATTAGCAATTTTTTTTTTACTTTTTTTTATTGGCTTTTACTTTTATCATTCAAATAACAGTAAAATTAATTAAAATAATCAAAGCATAAAACTATGGATCCAAAAATATTTGACGCAGATGAAATTTGGTGTCATAGATCGATGAACAAGTAATTTAGGGTTCCAATTCAATGCATAATATGTATTTCCAACTCCATAAAGACGTTTAAATATCAGCCGTTGGGTCTTGAATAGGAAATTTCAGGCATCGACACGAGAACCGGAGATGAGATTTAACAAAAAGCATCCGCCACCGAAGGCATTGATAGAATGCGATAAAAAAAATAAAAAAAAACGGCATTGATAGAAAAATAAAATCCCAAACAAAGCCATCTTCAACTCGTGAAAGAGGAGAGGAAGAAGAAGATTTGAGTGATACCTCGCGTTGAATTGTTTTGCGGTTAATCTTCATGATTTCTTATATATGCAATTTTTACCTTTGATCTAAGCCGTTTATGATATTCCTAACATGAGCTTTTACTAGTAGGAGTGTTCCTATAATTTTTCAGAAGTTAAATTATAGATTATTCGTAAGAGGATAAACTATAACAGCGAAAACGACCTACAAGGGCAAGATTGTAAAAATTAACTTGTTTCTGGACGTCTTCTAATATTTTGACCATGAAATATCAAGAGAATAACATTTTCCATTGTCATATTATGTTTCAGCTTGATCCGAGTTAAGGATCCTTTTGTTTAGGTGTGGTGATAATGTATTTTAAGAGAATAAACATTTTAAAAATCACAGAAAAATATAGAGATGAAAATGGAAATCTGATCCATGTGAAACTTTCTATGTGGTCTTTTACAGTGCCAATGAGAAGTTATTGGGTTTAAAACAAATTTAAATTAATGATTTAAGCTATTTAATTTTAACCTTTAATTAAGCATCTTTTATTGAATTGGCTTATAAATTTCGGATCAATCAGACGTCAAGATTAGCAAATCCAAACCATTGAATATGAGTTAACATGGGACATTTGAAAAAAATAAAAAAAAAAAACAAAGAAAGAAAGAAAGAAGGAAAAGGCCATTGAGCTGAGCTAAGAACAAGCCCAGTGCATCACGAGAACCAAGCCCAATTTTTAGAAATATCCAGAAAATTTTCAGAAAATTCAGAAAAAAAAAAATACAGGAATTTTCAGAATTTCTAGAAAATTTCAGAAAATTTTTTCTCTTTCCTGTGAAATCATAATCATAAATGAATTTTTTTTCCTTCTAAAAACATCATTATGAAGAAGGGAATTTTTTCATACATATAGTTTTTCTCTGCAAATAAAGATTTTTTGGTTGCAAATTAAATAAGTTTGGAAAAAAAGATTCCTCTTGCAGTGATATCCCATGCATTCGCAGAGAATTTTAAATAAAGTAACCTGTTCCTGTTTCTAGCTGGTAGGTGCTAGCATCTGTGATGAAATCATTCTACGTTACAGGAAGTTTCTAATGGTATCTCTATGGAGTCTGGACTAATGTGCATGTAGAGTTTAGTAAGAATTCCAGTAATATAACTGGTGAAAGAAGACGAAACTCGGTGTCCATTGTTGCCTGCAAATTAATTCAGAGGTTCGCATAAATTTAAAAAATGGGTGATTTTTTCTTCTTTTTTTTTTAGTTCTGTATTGGTACTTATGTAGAAGCCATTCCATTGATTGTATTTAATATTATCCATTCAGTCAAGATAACGAAAATCACTTGTATTGGAGTATTACGTGGAGCACATTTCAAAAACGTATAAAAATATGCATAGATTTTAAAAATTCACTTGAATCCAATCGATGGATGTTTAATTAATAATATGTGGATATGTTGACACCCCACCTTTGGGCCCAAAAATGGATAAAATGGAAAAAGTCCCAAGCCCAAACAAATTCAAGGCAAAATGAAGTTCACGCAAACTAAGCAGGCCCTTTCAAACTCAGCCCACGGAGCGAAGCTCCACCAAGCCTCGAAGCAGGCTTCTCAACAACCAGATTCGACCCACAAAGAGCGAAGCTCCTACAGGCCACCTCAACGGGCTCCATAAAACAGCCCACCAAACGCAGCAAACGGGCTTAGCTAAGCTTTAGCCTACCAGATCTAGCCTACCATGCCTCAAAAGCAGGCCTCTCAACACTTTGGGCCTCCACAACGGCCCATCCAAAACCAATGGGCTAAGCTAAGCTCTAGCCCACCAAGCCAAGCTTATGGACCAAAGTCCAACTCCTCAAGTGGCTTAAGGCCCATGCTCTCAACTCAAGCTCAAGCCCATGCTCTCACTCCAAGCCCAAGCCCATGGACCAAGTCCATGACCCCAAGTGGCCCAAAAGCCCACTCCTACATCTATAAAAGGAGGAGCCCCCCCTCTCATTCCACACACTTGAGGAGAGGCATCCCAGAGGGGAGGACGGGAGTCTGCAGCAACGCCCCGGCGCCCCGGCTTTTCACGCTCTCCAACCAACGCGCTTCTCCTCCACGCGCCCCCTTTCCATCTCTCCCATTCTCTTAAATCTTTCATTTTTCTCCTTTTACGTCATGTAAACCGCCTCGGATTGGCAGATTTCTCCATATTTGCTTCAACCCGAAGGCCGGAACTCGAGCTCTGTACAACTAGTGCCTTATTTCACTAAACAGGGGCTGATCTCCCTTTAAGGATCAGTGGCAACTCCATTTTTTCTTTATTTTTGCGTGCGTGCGTGTTTGAGTCAACGCCCCGGCAAGGCGGGTGCACGCGGGTCCACGGATCCCAGCATAATACGCTGCCTTATGCTGCCGAATTTGTGACTAGACTCGTGTATGGAAAGCCCTGTCTTAGCCGTTATGCTATCGAACTCACGACAATATACCCGTACGCCAGATTTATCTAAAACTGTGAATCCTAACACGTTTTACCCCATGTGGATGCAGGAAAACTAAGCCCAAGTTGCTACCCACCACGATCCACATTTTCAAGGCCCGGGAAACCATTCCGAGCCCATCGTAGCGCTCACGGCGGGTGCTACAGGATTATTTTAAACAAATAAAATGTTCTAACAAGTTAAGAATCACTCTCAAATATTTTTATGTTTGTGAGCAACAGTGTACTTTGGTTAGGTTGTTAATGATAAAACTAAAAAATGGATTGAATATCTTGTATTCATTTAGACAGAGCCCAACCATGACAAACGTAGTAATTTACTTTGATATATCAAGCACCATTGAATTACTTCCCATAGAGAAATGGCTTGGATTGAAGTTTTAAGCTGTCTGATTTGAGGGACAATAATAGAGGCATGTAATTGGCAGCCGTACGGTGAACTGCTAATGGATCGAGTAATTCGGGTATCGTATGAATGTTATCGCAGCCTTAATTGCATTAAAAATGTATAAAGTAGGTTTCTATTTTTCAACTCATGGTACAAGGCAAAATACTAAAAAATATTTGATGGAGTTATAGAATAGGTTACAAGGTCTAGATATCTGAAATTAACCTAAATTGCTAACGTATGTTTAACATTTTTTTGTGAAACGTATTATTATTTTAAGATATAAAATATTTTCTAAATATATAGAAAGTTGTTTAATTTATCTATTAATTAATATATTTAATAAAATTATATTGTCATCCTCATGATTTTGTATGTAAGATTTATAATGAAATTATAATTTTCAAATATTAAGTAAAGGTCATTTTAAAGAACTAATTTGGAATTAAAATAGTAATTGATAAACTTTAAAAAATAAAATAAAAAGTTACGAGTTTTTTAAAATATGAAACCATGTACTTACCCAGGACAAGTTACACCCCAAAGTTTAAGTACATTGGGCCTATGACAAATGGGTTGGGTCAGGCCGTTTCATTGGATTCTTCTGATGGGTTGGGTTGCATTACCTCAACCTCAATTTGGATTGAATTCAACCTGTTTTCCAACCCAACTCGTTTTTATTCAATGGGTCAGGAATGGGTCAGGATCCAACCCAACCTAACGCGACGTATTTTCTGGTTTTTTAATCCTTCTTAAGGTCCCGTTGGATGGATATTTGCCAACGCATGTGCTTTTAAAAACCTGGTTCTAATTTAATGGAAGCTCTCGATTTTTGGCACGCCTTGATGACCATCTTAAATCCACTTCATTAATTATTTCATGTAGAATTCTTTTTTTTTTTTTACCAAAATTTCACTTAAATCAAAATATTGCACGGCCCCCATCTGGCTAAATTGTAAAATCAACATATAAAATTGTTTAATTTATATACTAATTTCAAAGCTATTAATGAAACACTTTAAAAGTTTAAAATAATTTTCCTACGTAGATGTCATTCCATAAATTATTATAATAATTCTACGATTCTTTTTATGAATATTCATATTTTACAATCATCTCAACAAATATTACAATCAAATATTGAAACATTTGTACAATTGTCTAACAACAATTTACAATTCTTTAATTAATATTTCAATGTGTCCTAGCATTATTTCTAATTTTCCAACTGAGAAGCCCTCCCATATGATAGGGGAGGACAATACCACCAGATTAATGTTTCTTGCTACACAAAACAAAATTTTGCATCTACCAGCATTTCAACCAATGACGCCTAGCAGTAGGGGCAAGTCCTTGTACTACTGTGGTGTTGTGGCAATAATTCTACGAATTGATATAGCGCTTTTCAGAATTAATATACTAGTATATATCTTTAAGTAGGTTGCAACCCGCTGGTAATTTAGATATATGATGTATCATAAAGGTATGTAATATATGATTAGAAAATGTAATTTCGAAATTCGAATGAATGAAAATTACATAAAACGCTTTAGAATTTTAATTAAAGTTGTTAAAAATAATTTCATTAAATTAATTCCCAGAGAGAATATGTGAAGCGATTGATGACTAATATGTCCTCGTTTCAATAGTAAACCCCCCATCCAAATTAACTGAGCTTAAATATAAAGTTACCTGCTATAATTTTTGTAAATTATTCTATATATCTAGCTAAACTATAGAAATGTGGATGCTCAGCTCATTATAAGAAAAGTTATCATATTTATGCTCTGTAAATTTTATATTACGTAATGTTGAAGGAAGCAAACTAACTACAGCTAACTATGAGCGATATTTAATATTATATGCACTTTCATCAAAAAAATATATATATGTTAGATGCACCATATGCGGCTGCATTTATTTGTATACAATTGCTCTTAAGTAGCCCACGAAGAGCCTTTTTTACGAGTATTACAGCGTTACTGTTGAGAAAACTATATTGATTAAATCCATAATCATCTCAGGATCTTCCATACTAAATCACTAAGAAAATAAAATTATAAGCAAAAGCGTACCTGAATACATGGAAGCAATTGTTTTTGAATCTTCATGGTTTTTGGGTCTTCCAAGTTAATGCTCTAAGGTTTTCAGGAGAAGGTGACTCATCTTTTCAACTGATGAGATGTTAAAAAGAAACCTTAATAAGTGCATAACTTGTGGACCACAACCGTTTATATAGGAAGTCTATTTTTCGTATTTCTAATTTAACTCATCATAAAATTAAAAATTAAAAATTAGACTGTAAAGTTTCTACGCATAGGAGATCTAGCTCCATAAAACATTATAAGATCATTTTTAAAAATTGGGCCGCTATTTATGATAGTGTATATAGAATTGATATATATATATATATATCCAAAATTCCAACAATTACATTTCAGTTAATATTATAAATAATTCTTCCAACTTTTATCATATTTCACGTACGAGATACGAACATCCAACGCCAACAGCGGACTGCACGTTTCGATCTCACGTGGACAGCAAAAGAGGCAGATGTTGCCACCAATCGAGCTTGGCGTGAACCGTCATTTTTTATTCATATACCATGCAAAAAGAAATTAGTTTTCGCTGCCAAAATAATAGATAAAAACAAAAATTCGACTTGAAAATAATGACAACAAAATAATAGATGCACAATAAATTGACTTCGAATTCCAATATAAAATTTACTGTAAGAGAAGTTATACTTAAACAAATACTTGGACTTTTTTTAAAGAGATTTTTGCTTCTATACCTACATAATTTAGACAAAATTACAAGCTTATCAATAGTTCCCAAAAAATCGCATTCATATCTACGTAGTTTGCTAGAATTTACAGCAAATTTTTATTAAATTTTTATTAAATTTTTTTCGAAATATTTTTAAAAATAAATTTTGTATTTTAAAATTGTTTTCTTGCATTTTATAATTTTATTTATTTATAAAAGTATTTTAGTCATTTTCAAAAAAAAAAAAAACTTAATGGAAGTGATAAGCTTACTTTTTATGAGAATTATATTTGGAAGTTAAATATTTATATCTAACTTGATCAGGCAAAAGCACATTTTTTTTTTGGTGAATTTGCCACAACGGATTTTCAATACGCGTAAGAGACCATCATGCTATTGAAATCGAAAACAAAGCTCTGCATCCAAATTCCAGACCGAGACAACTGAGATGCTGCACCTTCCTTCAGCTTGCATGGCAGTTATTTATTCGAAGTCAGAGTCGATGCGATCATGTTGTTAGTATTTCTTTCATTCAAATAATGTCTCTTTCTTTCAGTCATCGCTAATCATCCAAAGAAATGCATGCGCAAGGTCAGAGCAGTAGATGATCATGCAAATGTGGTCCAGGTGAACCCTTCGACTAAAATCTCCATGTGGGTAAAAAAAATAAAAAAATGAAAGTTACACGTCCAATTACATATTTTCTATAACACCACTGCCTAATTCTTTATTTGCTAGCTGTCAGATATATCATTAAATCATTTCCGGCTAAACCCTTTCAGACCAAACCAGGGAAATGCGTCACCTGTCACGAATAAAACAATTGTGGGTCAATCTGATACAAGGACTAAAGACAGGTTAAAGAGATGTCTGGTGAGTCTTGAGAGTTTTTCGCATCAATTCCATTGCGTCAGGCATCAGAATAATGAACCCTGAGGTCATAATTCTAGGAGGGGAGAGCTGCAGCAGGATTCATGGATTATACATGAGCTCCATAATTCTCGGACCTGTCCGAGATAGGGCTCATTCCAAAGAATCCAAACCAGTCCAAAAACTCATTTTTAAATTTTTTTTATAAAATGGTTAATTTTTGTATATATTATCGATAAGGGTTGTGATACAGTGCTCCCGGGCGCACTTAGCCTCATCGCACCTGGGTACAAAAATCTATTTTTTAATATTTTTTGAAATTTTTTTTATACAACTATTAATCTAGGTGTGTTCACAAATTACGAAAGTGCCGCTGATTTTTACTACACATTTTAAATATATTTAGATTAATAGTTGTATAAAAAAGGTCTCAAAAAAGTATTAAAAAATGGGTCAAATACACCTGGGTGTATTGAAATTAAGTTCACTCAGGTGCATTTAAAAATATCCCTATCCATAAACCAAGTTTTATCAATTTTGGAGATATGTATTTATTTATTTTATATTTTTAAGCATAGGGGTATTATGGTCATTTTAATAAAAGTAAAAATACTACAATACCCTTGTATTTAAAAATATAAAATAAATATATACATATCTTCAAAATTAATAAATTTTGGTTTGCAAATAATATATACCTAGATTAACCATCTTATTAAAAAATTTTCAAAAAAATTAAAAAAGGTGTTGTGACCGGTTGTAGAAGGTCTCATGCTACGAGTCATGAGTCTACGACCAGTCATAGATGATCATCAAGCATATACGTAAGGGGCAGCACTTTATGAAACTTCTCATTTATGTGACCACTTTCATTTTGAATATCTTGACAGTGAATAGAAATTTTACTCCATCTGCTGTTTTTAACATCATTTGTATTGTTGAATTAAAACCTTTCATTTGTTTAATATTATTGTATATGGGTCCGTTTATAAATGTGTAAAATCAATATAATAAAATAATTTTAAGTAGTTTTTTAGCAACTAAATCATCTAAAATATCACTACTGTGGCTAGTGTCGGCATGATAGACTCGTTGTTCACGTATGTGTATGACACAAGTTTGAAACCACCATGCGGCAGTTATATGGGTAGTTTTTAACAATCCCCTGGAGTTAGCAAGGATTTTCAATATGCGAAAGAGACCATCATATTATTGATGGTGTGTTTGTTTGGAGCAAAAAAATGTCAACCTAAACTTTTCAATCCAAAACTTTTCATTCTCCATAACTATTATCTTTTTTAATTATTTTTTACATTTTTCTATATAAATATCTTATTTTTCAATTATTTCTATATAACTATCCATACAACTAAACTATCTATTCTAACTTTATTCTTTTTACTCCTCATCATTATCCCTATTATATCATATCATTTTTTATCAATTTGACAACTTTTACTCTAAAAACTTTTATCAAAATTTTTTTTCAGAAACAAACACACCCCAAAGCTCTCCATCCAAATTCCAAACCGAAACAACTGAGATGCTGCACCATACTTCAGCTTGCATGGCAGTTATTTATTCGAAGTCAGAGTAGATGTGATCATGTTCTTAGTATTTCTTTCATTCAAATGATATCTCTTTCTTTCAATCATCGCTAATCAGCCAAAGAAATGCATGCGCACGGTCAGAGCATTAGACGATCAAGCAAATGTGGTCCAGGTGAACCCTTCGACTTAAATCTCCATGTGGCTAAAAAAAATAAAATAAAATAAAATTGAAAGTTACACGTCAAATTACATATTTTCTATAACACCACTGCCTAATTCTTTATTTGCTAGACGTCAGATATATCGTTAAACTATTTCTGGCTAAACACTTTCAGATCAAACCAGGGAAATACTTCACTTGTCACGAATAAAACAATTGTGGGTCAGTCTGATACAACTAAAAGAGGTTAAAAAGATGTCTGGTGACTCTTGAGAGTTTTCCGCATCAATTCCATCATCAGGCATCAGAATAATAAACCCTGAGGTCATAATTCTAGAAGGGGCGAGCTGCAGCAGGATTCATGGATTATACATGAGCTCCATAATTCTCGGGCCTGTCCGAGATAGGGTTCATTCCAAACCACTCTAAAAACTCATTTTTAAAATTTTTTATAAAATGGTTAATGTATGTATATATTATCATATAAGGGCTGTGATACAATGCACATGGGTGAAAAAACTCATCTTTTAATTTTTTTTGAAATTTTTTTTATACAATTGTTAATCTAGGTGCGTTCACAAATTACGAAAGTGCTGCTGATTTTTAAAAAAATTGAAAATAAATATCTACAAATATCTAAAAATGGGGAAAAAATAATACACATGTTGAATACACCTAGATTAATTTTTGCATAAAAAAATTTAAAAAATATTAAAAATAGGTTAAATACACCTGGGTTCACTGAAGCTAAGTGCACTCGAGTACGTTTAAAAATATCACTATCTATAAACAACATTTTATCAATTTTAGAGATATTTATATATTTATTTTATATTTTTAAGCACAAGGGTATTATGGTCATTTTAACAAAAGTAAAAATCACCACACTACTCTTGTATTTAAAAATATAAAATAAATATAAACACATCTTCAAAATTAATAAATTTTGGTATGCAGATAATACATACCTAGATAAACCATCTTATTAAAAAAAGTTGTTGTGACTGGTCGTAGAAGGTCTCATACTGCAATATGACCGGTCATAGATGATCATCAAGCATTATACATAATGGGCTCCTTTTTATGAAGCTTCTCGTTTATGTAACCACCTTCATTTTGAATATCTTGACGGTGAATAGAAAATTTACTTCATCTACTATGTTTAACATCTTTTGTATTATTGAATTAAAGTTTTTCATTTGTTTAATATTATTGTACAAAGGGTCATTTATAAATGTGTAAAATCAGCTTAATAAAATAATTTTAAGTAGTATTTTCAACAACTAAATCATCTAAAATATCACTACCGTAGCTAGTGCTGGCATGGTAAACTTGTTGTCTGCATATGTGTGTGATACAAGTTCGAAACCACCAGGTGACAGTTGTATGAGTAGTTTTTGATAGTCCCCAGGAGTTAGTGAGGATTTTACAATTTTCCCCAAGTATGGGAGTCTCATACAAATTTCCCCTGCATGAGGGTTTACAAAAAAAAAAAAAAATTCACTTGGTGTTGTGAGGGTATAAATGTAGTAGGTTGTGATATCAATTGTCATATTGAAAAAAATCTCAATCAAAAAAATATCACTGCTACGTGGATAAATAATTCTAAAAGTATATTATTATTTTTAATAATAAATGAATATAAGCTTTTTTTATTTTACACATGAATATATTTATTTTTTAACAAATGTAACTTACGCACATAATTAGTTTAAATAAAACTTAATTTGTTAACTAAAGGATGATGTTAAATATTATAAATTGATTGAATTTTGAATTGATCATCGATATTTTAAAATAGAAGTTATAAGAAATTGCTTTTATATAACTTGATTATATATAACAGGCCTATACATAACAGTTAACAAGTATAGCTTGCGGGTACTTTAACCAAACTAAGATTTAGCTAGTTTGTGGTGGATTAGAGTTTGAAAATTTTCATCCATTGGCAAACTCATTCACATATAAGTAACCGAGTGTAATCATTCTATACATTCGAATACCATGAATTTGGCCCAAAAATATATTTTTTCATTTTTCATAAATTCTTGTTAGATATTTTGATCTATATAACATTTTTTATTTTTTTGGAGCTGTGTATGTATATTTTTTAATTTCAAATATAAGAGTATTTTAGTTATCCAAAAAAGCCTAAAATACCTCTGTATTTGAAATGCAAATATACATCTCTAAAAATGATAAAACTTGTTATCTAGTTTAAATTTATCTAGAATAATAATTTTCTGAAAAACAAAAAACTTAAAATAATTTTAAGCCAAACGTATGGTTCTTGTCATGCACCCAAATGCAAATAGTCATCCTTTTCAACTTATTTAAATAAATGGATTGATCATAGATTTAGGTTTTTTATGATCTCATATATCCCGTTATAACCTATAAAGTGAAATTTTGGTTTTTAATATTTTATAATAAAATTTTTTAATACTTGTTTTGTAAGTTACGCGTAATTATTGATAGTAGAATCAACATTTCCAATTAATAACAAGTATAAAAATTAATTCATAAAAATATTTTAAACAAAAATTCAATCTCCAAAACTATCTTATTTTTTAATCATTCTATACATATTTCTATACAATTATTCTACTTTTATTTTAACTTTATTATGTTACTCATCATAACTTCTATGATATCATATCATATTATTTTCTTCCAATTTTAAATTTTTTATATCCAAAAATTTTATTACTTCCAACAAAAAAAATACATCCTCCTTGCTCATCAAGGGATTCCAAAATCTTCCTGCGCATGATCAATTCATCATCTTGTCCGTTTAAAACATAGTTCCAAAACTTAGTTTGATTCTTCAAATGATAAGGAAACCATCGTTTTTACTGGTAATCGGATCTTCAATATATATTGAAGCGAATATTGAATGCCTTAATTATTTTTTTATCATGAGATTTTAAATAATTCCTTAGAGTGTATTTGTGAATGAATAAAACTTTTGATAAAAAGTTGTAAAGAGTAGAAGTTGTCAAATGATATGATCTGATAGGGGTAATGATGATAAATAAATAGGATAAAGTTGAAATAGATAGGTTAGTTGTGCTGTCAATTGTGTAGAAATGATTAAAAAGTAGGATAATAGTATTGAAAAATGTGAAGAAATGATTAAAAAATAAAATAATTGTGGAGAATGAAAAATTTTAAATTAAAAATTTTTAACTTGAATATGAACGGTCAGGACTGACTAGCTAATCAAAGATCAAGAACTTAACTACCACGATGTCTACCCACTGCGTTTAATTTCCAATTAAAGTTGCAGTGACACGCATGCACAGATGAGAATGTGTGCAGAACTACAGATGATCCGCGTTGATACACGGGCCGCAAAGGCACCATCACATATGCAGGGCCAAATTAATAGCTGGTTTTTTTTCATCCGAACCTCCTTAGTTTAGATGAAATTCAAAATGTATTATTAATTTAAAAAAATTGTATTCATACCTACATAGTTTGCCTCAAACTGTATGCATATCACTTTCAATTAAAAAAAATTCTAAATGATAACAGTATCCCCATAAACAAATAAAAATGAAAATTTTATTTTTTAAAAATATTCTTCGATGAAATAGATCTACTTAATATTAGAAATATTTTTAAAAATTTTATGTTTTAAAGCTAGTTTTTTACAATTTGTAATTTTATTTGTTACAAAGGCAATATTTTCATCATTTTTACAATTTTTTTAACAAAATCGATATGCATGCAATTTCTGGTAAACTATATAGGCATATATGAATTTTTTGAAAATTAATGAAATTCTTGTAATTTCGCGCAAACTGCGCGGTCGCAAAAACTCCGTGATAGCGAGGAAAAAACAGGTGAAGGAGGGGGGAAAATTAATATATAAGTAGAATAACAATTACGGGAATGAAATTGAATTTTGAAAATTTTGAGGGTCCTGTCAACTCAAAAATTTAAGTGAAACTAATATCAAGAAAAAAAAAATCCAATTGAAGCAATCTTCCTTAAATTAATTTGCATACCAAATGGACTCATCTGATAAGATTTGGTATGAAAAAAAATATGTAAAGACATCGCTATGCTATCTATTTGGGATGAGAATAAGTGCACTCTTTTCCATTTTTCATGGCTTATTTTGACGTGGGAAATGATTTTTTAATAAGGCACCAATGTCAACCATTAGAAGAAATGCAAATGAAGCGATAATTTTGCCTGTAATGAAGGACCAAACAAATTAATTAAGCAAATCCACGCCTCCTTATAATATTATTTTTCGTAAATATATCTGACTTTATTTTTCAATCTACAAAATTTTATATTTTTAAATTAATTTTTAGTTTCAAGCTTATATATTCAATTTTTCTTTGCTTCTCTAATTAAATTAATGCAAAATTTTCTTTATTTTTTAGAGATTTTTGCAAATATATCTACTTTTTTTATAAATTAAAATATATGTACTATCTCATCAAAAAAATATGTACTGGTCTAATTCCAAAAATACCCCTTACATTAAAAATCTCAAATATGCAAACTACATTTTCATCAAATCCAAAAAAAGCTCATTCTATTATAAATATTAATAAACAATATTAACATATATTTGAAATTATTAATATACCCAGCAAAGCTAAGTTGGATTCAAATATTTGCAAGACATAATTCGTTATTATCCTAATTGCATAAGAACTCCAATTCTGTAGAGCCCTAATTTTACTTTCCTTATATTTTATTTCATCTTTTATTATTTTATATTAAAGGGTATTTTGGACATTTTAAAAAATATAACCAGCATCTAAATAGTATCCGTTAATTACCTAAATGCAAACATAAATATTTTTTAAATTACAATCCAATGTGGTGGGTATACATGGGAAAAGCCTTAATTTTTTTAATTTCCTTTCATATATATATATATATAGTCACGTCACGCTGACGTTACACAATTGAAAATATGGCACACAAACAGGATCCACACGATGAAAGAAGGGAGAAAGCAAACCAAGCTAAAATAAATGCAATTTAGCAGTGAAAGCGTTAACGAAAGTGGAGAAGCATATCTCTAATGGCTAGGGAGACAACAAAAAGGGTTGCGCTGAATGGATATTTTTATGCCACTTCACGTGTAGGATAAGGAGTGGATGAGGAATTCGTCATCTTGTGGATCGAGACAGGCAAAATGCACGCTTGATGGTTTCCATTCGTACTTTTTGTCCATGTGCATCAATTTGTTCAATTACCAAAATAAACTGTTGCCGCTATGATGGATACCATAAAAGTTATTCCGATTGTTATTAAGAAGAAATTATCTTGTTGGCCCATATTAAATAAATGAATTGCTTAGCATACTTTAAAAAAATCATTTAAAATATTTTTTTTAAATTTTTTTCTTACATTTATTTATTTAAGCGTATTTAACATATAAATCAAGTTTCATCATATTTTGAATATGTATGTATATTTTTTAAGATTTTAAAATATAAGAATATTTTAAATACACATACACAAATGTTTGAAAATCTCAAAGAAATATACTTACGTATCAAAAAATTGTAAAACTTAGTTTATCTGTTAAGTAAACTTACATAAACTAGCATACGAAGAAAAAACAAAAAAAAAAATATTTTTTAAATAAGTTGTTTTGATATGTAAGTCATTTAGTTATCTGAGGCTAACAAGATCATTCATCACCGATAAATACTATTCTCTTTTTTATATAAAAAAAAAGTAATGCTAATTTTGGGAGTAAAAACTTTTAAAAAGTGAGTTCTATGTGACATAAATACGAAATAAATAGGTAATTGTATGAAAAATATGAAAAAGATTATTGTAATGGAAATAATAATATAAAAAATTGATAATTAAGTAATCAAATTATCAAATTATAAGTAAGATGAAGTAAAAAAAAATAGAATTTTCTATTTAATTTACTAAATGTCAAAGGTATTCTAATGCTTTTTATTCAAGAGTTAAAAAGGGGTTCGAAGTCAATGGCTTTAATTATTATTATTCAACAAAGTAGCAATCCAGTCCACAGCCCAAGGTGATTGAGGTAAAAGTCGTTCTTTTATTCTCCTCGCACTTTTCTAATTAAACATCACGTTGTGAGTCCATGACCGAGAAGATGATTGGCATTGCAAATGTTGGAAGTCTTCTGCTTCTGTTCTTTTCGTAATTACCATCATCATATCACGGAATCCTCTTCTTTTCACTCATCCACTTTTCTTCGTTCTTTTCTTTTCTCTTTTTTTCCTCCTCCTAATTGGACTTAGGGGTGGGAATCGAGGCGGGTCAGGGTGTGCCCAACCCTGACCCTCCTTTTTAAAAATCTTATTTAACCCTTATTTTATACCGGGTTGGGACAAGGTCGGTTTGACCCTTACTTTTTTTTACTAGGCCTCGTGACAAAATTCGGGTCGGTATCAGGTCAATGGATCAGGTAAAAAACTGCGGGTCAAGTAAGAAGTTTTTAAAAATTTATAAAACTATCAAGTATAAAGAAAATTTTATATTAAATTTAACTACTATATGTTTGAATTTATTATTAATCAGTCAAAGTAAATATAAATAATTAAATAAAACATGAATATTAGTATTGAATGAGGTTTTTCTTTTTAATGTAAAATATCATAAAACGAGTCAGCAGGTAGGTTTGCCCGAACCCGCCTTGACCCGCCCCGCCATCCTGTTAAAAACCAAAATTTGCCCGACCTGCCCCAACCCGCATTTCTTTAAAATCATCAAAAATCCAACCCACCCCTGTATTAAACAGGGTCGGGGTGGGGCGGGTCACGAGTCGACCCGCCCCGATTTCCACCCCTAATTGGACTAATATTCTTTAAAAAACTATGCAAAAGTGGAAAAGTTAGGGTAAAAACAAAGGGAAAATAATATAATATGAGGCAAGTAATGATTATGTGTAAAACAAATAGAAAATAGGTGTATTTGGAAAGTGATAAAATTTTCAAATAAAATTTTTTTTATGTAAAAGTTTTTAAATTGAAAAAATAATGTAATATGATAGAAATAATCACTATGAGTAAAAATAATAAAATTAGAAAGATAGTTATAATTGTACAAACAGTTATGTAGAAATAATTAAAAGTAGGATTGTTATATATAAATATGTAAAAAAATTAAATAACAAGATATTTGAGGAAAGCAAAAAGATTTAAATCAAAAAGTTTTAATTTGAAAATATTTATATTAAACAAACATGCCCAAAGTGTAAAAAAAAAAATCTAAGGTTGTGTTTTCAACATGATAAAAATTTTTATGAAATTTTTTAAAATAAAAATGATATAATATGATAAAGATGTTAATGAGGAGTAAAGATAATAAAATTAAAATAAATAAGTTAGATGTATAGGTAATTATATGAAATGATTGAAAATTATAATAGTCATATAAAAAATGAAAATATAATTTTAAAATATGATAATTATGGAAAGTAAAAAATTTTCAATTGAAAAATTCTAGCTGAAGAAATTTTTAAAGTAAGCAAACACCTCCTTAAACTTTTTTGCATAGATGATGTTGAAAGGAGGATTAAATGCACATGTAG
>JAXCLR010000081.1:54114187-54175215 GCA_035584095.1 Annona squamosa
AGAAGTATTACGTTTATATAAACATGGAAAGATGATTGAGATATATAATCATACGAGAATGTGCCGAAGGAGGTCTGTAAAAAAGAGTATTCCAGTTTTCCTTGCAAAACCCATAAAAAGGTTGAAAGTCGAAATATTCTCATGATGCAAAAATATGCGAGGGATAAAAATATTTTTCCGTACTTCAATAATCGTAGCCTGCAATCCGTATTGTCCGTATTTTGTCCATATTCTCCGTATGTTCCATGTGAAGGATAAAAATCAGCCCCGCGCACGATATTTGTAAATGCACTTGCACTTGTGTGCGCTTAGATTAGTGCATCTAAGTGTATTTAATTTATTTTTTATTTTTAAAATTTTTTCATAAAATTGTTAATTGAAGTGTCATTAATTTTTAAAATTCAAAAAGATATTTAAAAATTTTCTAAAATAATAAAAATTGATACATATATTAAATATACTTACATTAATAATGATCTAAAATGCACCTAATCGGATCCCGAAAAGAATCCACGGACATTGGACATGTCAAGCGCCAATAAAACACCAAAATCAGCCCGGCAGATGTGGATCACTGAAATACGCCTCAATAATTATTGATTTTGTGGGGCCAGAATTTTCTGTGCAAGTTTCTGAAGGGTGATGGCCCACTCTTAATGGACGGCTGGGATGTAAGCTATAGGCTACGTTGGTGATACGGGGCAAAATTTGTCGTGGTTTTTTCTCTGCTTTGCATTCTCTCATAAATAGCATTACATCTTAATTATCTGATAATTTTTCTTATTCCAACTTTACTTTTTCATACATGACATTAACATAATTTTCAAAATATTTTTTTTTTTCTACTTCTCACACTTTTCTGCAAATTCATAAATTTCAGAGTACCAAAGGTGGCCCTGATTGAGAGTAGATCCCACGTACTGATGCTTATGCATTAGCGTACCAAACCCTGGCGATTAACCCGGCCTTATTCATTGACTCGTCGCACATCACTCGGGGAGTGGAGTGGAGTGGACAGCAAAAACGACACATGCTTTGTGCATTGCGTTCCCCACTCGGGACTCCACTCGATCGTTGCCGAGAAAACAAAACCTTTCATATCCTCCTCTCAAATATAAGGTGTACTCTCGGGAGTAAGGAATTTATGTGGCCGCAAAGCTTCATTATTTTTTTAAAATAAGTTTAAACAAAATTTTTCAAAAGTTATATGAGGGTCGGTTTGTCATTTGGTAAAAGATAAAAAGTTTTCATCATTTTACATATTTTTTGTATAATTTAATATTTTAACCGCTTAGTTATCATATTTGTTCAATTATTATCTCTATATTTGCATTGTTTTTTACATTTTCATATACAACTGTTATATATATTTTATCTTTATTATCTTTAGTTATAATTATTGCTGCCGTTATATTGCCTCACCCAATGCTCACATTTTTGAAATTTTTTTCACTGTTTTTTATTAGATTATAAGATTGAAGGGTCAAAACAACTTCGAAATGATCGACTCGAAATAACTTTTAAATATAAAAGTGATTGCAATATCTCATATATTGCAATTGATTTTCAGAATTCTATGTAAATTTATACAAAAAATAATGGGTGCATTGAGATCCTCCAATGTAATCGGTCATATAAAAACAAGAAAAGTGATTCCTCACTTGGCCCAGCTCAAGAAACTCATTTACTACACTTTGTTTTTGTTTTTTCATTCATACAATTGTTTATTTAAATGTATTAAATATATAAACTAAGTTTTATCAATTTTAAATATATGTATATATTTTTCTAAGATTTTTTAAAGATAGAGGTATTTTAAATGAGGAGTGATCCTATTAGCCCAAGTTAAGCAAATTCTCACTTAGAACACCTCAAAAAACTATTTAAAAATATTTTTTTATCTTTTTCTTCACATACTTGTTTATCTAAGTGTATTTAACATGTAAATCAAATTTTAGCATTTTTTAATATGTTTATATATTTTTTAAGATTTTTAAACGTAGGGATATTTTAAATACATATATATATGGAGATATTTTAAAAAGAATAATCATGTTTGCCTTAGCTAAATAAATGTTCCTGTTAACCCACCTCAAAAAACTCGTTTATAACTTTTTTTGCTATTTTCTTCGTACACTTACATATATGCTTTTCTTTTGGGAGCCAGTTGGGCTGTCAATCTCTTGCGGGGAAACATCATGGTGGAGACCGACTCCTTACTTTTGTGTAACTTTTTGGCAGATGACGGTCCGATCTCTGCATCGGCAGGGATCATCATTGACGAGATTAAAGCATTACTTTCTTTAGCTCCTCGGGTGTCCATCCATCATGTTTTAAGGCAAGGAAATTCGGTAGCCCATACCTTGGCTGATATTATGTCTATGTCGAGTCTTGATCACCAGTGTTGGAGGGGAAACCCCCCTCAAGCTATTCTGGAGAAAATTTATACAGACAAATTTTTTGCTAATGAAATTGCGGTCTCCTCAATCCCAATTCCCTTCCAAATCGGAAGGGGGTTGGGATAGAGTGAAGTCCGATTCATCAAAAAAAAAAAAGTTTTACCATTTTCAAATATGTTTATATTTTTTTATTTTTAAACATTTATGTGTGTATATATATTTAAAATACCCTTATCCATAAAAATTTAAAAAATAAACATATCTAAAAATGATAAAACTTTATTTATATGTTAAATACACTTAAATAAACAAGTATACGAAAAAAAAAAGCAAAAAAATTGTTACAAATGGATTTTTTTCAAGATAGGCTAAGCAGCGCATTTACTTAGCTGAGGCTAATAAAATCATTCCTTATATTTAAAAATCTCAACAAAAAAATATGCACATATCCAAAAAGGTAAATTTTGGTTTATATGTTAAATATACTTAGATAAATAAGTGTGTAAAGAAAAAATTAAAAAATATCTTTTTAAACAAGTTTTTTGACGTGGACGAAGCGAGGCATTTACTTAGCTCAGGTTAACAGGATCACTTCTCATTTTAAATAGAGGAATAATCTTATTAACCCGGATTAAGCAAATATCTCGCTTAGTTTTCTTCAAAAAATTCATTTAGAATATTTTTTTATTTTTTATACACTTATTTATCTAAGTGTATTTAACGTATAAATCAAATTTTACCATTTTTGAATATGTGTATATATTTTTTTAAGAATTTTAAAAATACAGGTATTTTGAACACACACACATATATATAGTTAGATGTTTAATAATATTAAAAATATATATATACATATCCAAAAATAGTAAAGCTTGATTTGTATATTAAATACACTTAAGTAAATAAATATATGAAGAAAAAGTGAAAAAAGTGTTGTAAATGAGTTTTTAGATGTAGATTAATTAAGATATTTGCTTAGCCCGGGCTGACAAAAATATTCCTCTATATATATATATATGTATATATTTTTAAATCTCAAATATATATATTCAAAAATAGTAAAATTTGAATTATTTGTTAAATATACTTAGATAAGCACATGTGGGAAGAAAAAGTTTAAAAATTTTGTTGCAAAGAGTTTTTTAACGTACGTTAAGAAAGATATTTGCTTAGCTATGATAGGATAATTCCTCCAAGAACAATACACCTATTTATTTATCTGCGTGAGGCTTCTGCCTTAGTATGGGTTCCAACCACACATGCCTGCATACTTGTGTCAACCATCCTCGTATATTATTTAATACCCTTATTTTAACATAAAGATTTTAGTTGTAAAAATGAAGATTAATTTATAATCAGATGAAACTAGAAGATTTTTGTTTTTTAAAACTTTACCATGTTTCATTGCCTTTTTTAGGGCTGAGGAGCATGTGCAATCATCCATCTCCAGAGTTGAATTGATCATATCAGTTGCCCAAGAGCAACCACAGCCACGAATGTATCAATCAATTTAAAGCCATTTTTAAACGACGGTGTCTTGTCAATTTCCATCCAAGATCCAACACAATGTCACCGACGTACGTTACGTATCCAGTCTCTCCAGTGTGACTCCCACTCCAACCTCCACGGGGATGAAGCGCTGTCAAGTGTAGCTCCGTTCCACTATGAGCCCTCATAAGTGCATCATATGAGGGTAAACATTTAAAAAAAAGAAAAAGAAAATTTATAATTTAAAATGTTATTAATTTTCGAAAATTAAAAATAAATATGTAAAAAATTCTAAAAATATTAAAACTTGGTAAGCATGTTAAATGCACTTAGATTAACTGTTATATAAAAATAAAAAAAGAGTTAAATGCACCCGAGTGCACTGAAGCTAGGTGCACTTAGCCTCAATTGTCCATTAGGTGTAGTCGGGACATTCGGATAGCTCAATGCCCATCCTCCCCATTTTTTCATCAATTATTTAATAATTTAACATTTTTATTATTTAATTTTACTTCTAGATTTCAATTTTTTCCTTCTAACCAATCTATTTATTTCAACTTTACTTTGATTATTTTATATCAATCACATAATTATCAAAATATTTTCTTTCTCATTATCTGCTCATCCCACAAAAATTCATCCAACCAAGCAAGCCATCTATCTAATTGAATTCATTCTTGTATATTTAAATTTTGTTTAAATAATAAGGTTTCTTTTGGGAATTGATAAAAGTTTAAAAAAAGAAAAAAAAAATTCCACTCCTTACACTATTTCTATGTAATTTTACATCTTAAGTACTAGTCACGCTACCTTTATTATTATTATCTTTTCACTAAACCAATTTTTCACGTTTTTTTCAAACAACTATCTTATATATTTTAACTTTATTTTCTTTACTTTTAATTGTTGTCTATCGTATCATAGCACCCTTTCTTTTTTTAAAACATGTTAGAGTTTAGCATCCATCGCTGCATAATTTTGACGAAATTGCAGTTACATCATGAGTTTTCAGAAAATTGCATTCATACGCATATGGTTTGAATAATATTGCTAGTTTATGACTTCCATCATGAGATGGTTGATCGCTAACATTTTTTAAAAATATATGAAAACTCCCTTGTAAAATCTCATATCAACTTTTGCAGCGGCCAGCCCGTCTACTCTGGTAGCATGCAGTTGGTAGTGGCCAAATTCGGCCAAAAAACATCCCACACTCCCTTCTTCTCTAGCAACTGATCCTCCTTAGGCCTAACAATTAAGTCGTCATCCTCTAATGGAAAAGAAGGCGACCCCCTCTTCTCGAGCAAAGCCTTCACTAACATCCACATATGGTAGATTGTTCTTGTGTTCGATCATCATATCCACAAAATATGGGCTACCCAGTGTGGGTACGAATCATAGCAAACTAAAATTCTGCATGTTGTTGTGTCGTTTGCTTGAACTCTGCTAGAACCAAGGTTTATTGATATGTATGGGTTAATGTAAAACCCCATATATAATTATTTATTTATAAAGTTTTTTTTTTAATGGAGACTATTTTAAATTTCCTAAAACTAGGGACTATTGTAAATTATTACAAAACTTTTCATTTACCCCTCCAAATCATCCCGCGACATTCGAAGAGAGAAAAAAACGCAGGCGGAAGAAAATAAAAACGGCAGAAAAAACCGGTAGAGGAGATGGAAAAAAAAAACTAATACGAGGGAGAGAGTTTTTTTTTTTTTTTTTGTTATTGTTTGCATTTATTTAATATATCGTGATGGTATAGAAGAAATTTAGTGTAAAATTGAAATATTAGGGTTAAAAATTTTAAACCATAATAGGATAAAGAAATGAAATTTTTCTATAGAGAAGAAATATAAGCATAGAACTTTGATGGATAATTTTAGAATAATATTTTATTGCGAAAGACCATGATTCTTTTAGATTTAAAATAAGATGTGGAAGATGGGTATCTACAGATAAGTTATTGAAATCGAGAAAGAGAAAATAGAGATATTTAAGGATGAAATTAGAGGGAAGAATTTTAGAATATTATTTTAGAATTATTATTATTATTATTATTATTATTATTATTTTGACATAGATTAAGGTGAAAAGATGTTGAAATCTTGTAAAGCCCAAAGTTGGAGATTTGGAAAATTTTGCAAAAAAAGCAAGTATGAATTTTCCACTTTTATTTGAATGTTTATGGATGCATATTTTTCGGGCATAGATGTTTTATGATGAGTTGGATGTTTTGTGTAAGATTTTTATGCAAAAAATTCTTGTCGAGATATACGATTTTTTGGCTTTAATTGTTTAATTAAGTTGAGGAGTATGAAAATTTTATTCAAGTTGATGATGGATTTGTAAATATTTTTAGCAAGTCAATTGTTTTGAGTTCAACATATATGTTTAAAATGAGCATATGAGTATGACACAGTGTATGAGTACATTGTTACATGTTAAGCATGGTATATGATGATTCTCTATGTGAGCCAGATCATAACAGGAGTCACGGTATACTGTAGTATAGCCATGTAAAATGTTTGATGATAACGAATATACCTCATGCACTGGGTGACATAAACTTGATTTTGAAAATGAGCATTTGCATTGTATGAGCATTTGGAGCATGGATGCTTGCATGAGCATAGTATGGACAAGCATATGAATTTTTGAGATATTTGATGTTTCTTTAATGGAAATTATATTTATTTGGTTTAATAATTGAGTTTTCTACTATCCTACTTACTGAGTGGGTCCAGACTCATGATTTCCTATGTTGATGTTTTTAGATCATAGGATTGAGATCGAAGAAAATTTTACTTGGTGTATATTCAATTTTGATAGAGTTGATGCATGATTAACAATGATGGTGATTTGAAGAAAAATGGAAACAATTTATTTTATTTATGCATAACAATAACAACAGTCAAAGAGTTTCTAATGAATGTTTGGCAAGTTGTTGTAAGTTTTCATTACTATCTGAGAAATGAAATTATTAATTTATTATTTTTTTCCTCAGCATAAATGAGTTATGAGGTGATGACTTGTTGCAAAATTTATTTTTTATGGATTTGATATGTGATTGTTTTTCCAGGATGAATTGGATTTGATTTGGATAAATTTATTTTGTTTAGCTTCTATATTTTTATATATGTATAAAATGGATAGCATGATGTAAGAATGGTTACACAAGGTGATTCCTTCTAACCCCTTAACCTTATGATTCTGGAGAAATACTGCTAGATTTTTAGTAAAATATAACAACCGCTGGCTGACCGGAGAAGTTAGCCGGCTAGGCCCTACAATTAATAATTTGAGAGGAATAGAAAGAAATTGTTAAAATTTGGTTGAGAAGAAGAACGAGGAAAGAGAAACGGAACTTAAGTTGGGGAAAGAAGATGAATAGGAGAAACATGAAGACAGGACAAAACAAAACCGGCAAACTTTCAACCTCCTCTTCCACGTCTCCGACAGGACATCAACAATCAAGTTCAATTTGGTTTAGGAGATTTATTTTTAACAATCAATTGGTGATTATTCTCATTCACTAGCAACAAATGATCCTTAGATATACCATTTTCAACTCGATTTATCAGATCGAATTAGCAAAATAGGAGAAGATGAATTGTAAAGAAGAAGATGATATCTACCATTGTCAGTGCGATTTATCGAATCGAATCTAGTGTTCCACCATTAACCAACGGTCATCACGAGTTAGAGTATAATGATCTAGCAGCATGCATGTAATGGCGCACTAATTTTACAAGTGTATTTTTGTTCTTTTAAAAAATTTTACCTGTCATACCGATTATCTGATGACAAAAATGATATAAAATGATATTGGACGAACTATATTGGTCTGGATGTAATTTTATGAAAATTATCGTCATTACTGCAAGTTCATCAAGGTGTGTTTGTTTACCCTAAAAAATTTTCAAATAAAAACTTTTTAATTTAAAACTTTTTACTCTCCACAACTACTCTATTTTAAAATTATTTTTCACATCTTCTTATATAACTATATTTATTTTAATTCTATTTTCTCTACTACTCATCGTTACTCCCCATCATTACTCCCATGATATCATATCATTTTCTCTTATTTTAAAATCTTTTATACCAAAAATTTTTTATTAAAAGTTTTATAAATTCCCAAACACACCGAAAATTGATAAAAATTTTCACCAACAAAAGAAATTTGTTTACTCGAAATTAAACATTTTGGGCATGTCATGTTAACTTGACTTCAGTTACTAATTTTTTGAATTTTCTCGTTGTCCATGTAAGTTTTCATGTTTCAATGCATAATAATCTTATTTTCTTTCAAAGTTTAACTATTTATGACTATATCCTCATATTTTTTATATTTGCCGAGATAATTCTCTAACTTTTGACATCATGCAACAATGACCTCGTGAGCCAACTATGTTCTTCACATCAAATGCATTTTCCCTATCAAATACATCTATACCGTACTAGTTTTCATGTATGTGTTTGTCTATTTATATCAAAAAATTTTGAAAATAAAACTTTTTAATTTAAAACTTCTTACTCTCCACAAATACCTCATTTTTAAATTATTTCTTCAAATCTTCCTATACAACTATCCTACATGTCAATTATTTTTATACAATAGCCGCTACAACCTATTTCATTTAACTTTATTATCTTTACTTTTTATCATTATCTTTATCATAACACATTATTTTCTCTCATTTTAAAAACTTTTCATTTAAAAATTTTATCACTTTCCAAACATACTCATGTCAAAAATCTTATATGTTTATTGTCCACGTAACGAATAGGAAAACTTATAAGGTTATCTTTGTTCACTAACAAAGCATTTGTAGCTTTTAAAATATTTACTTACTGGTATGGATATGAAAACCTCATTTTTTTTTATCACGTCTCTCATCCTTGATGAACAGGCAAGTGACAGAGGATAACTCCAAGGGATGGGCAATGAAACAAATGCCTCTACCTAAACCCTAAACCTCCCAATCTATCCATTTAACTCACTTACTTCAACCAATTAGTCATTCAAGTGGTGATAAAAACTACACTTTTTAGCTCACCTTAACATTGACATTAAATTCATTCTACCCATTATATTTAAAATTATTTATTTGAGTAATAATTCAATTTTTCATCCAAATCAAAAAATATATACAACCTCATTTGATATAGATGGGTAAAATTAATGTAATAAAATTTTTTAATTCATATATTAATTTCAGAAATATTAATTAATATGGAAACTATCTAAAATATCATTTGTATAGAACAAATAATCCTACAAATTATTAGAATATGTATCAGTAAAAAGATATAACAATTTTGATAATATTCACATAATCACGTATTTTAAACTGGTGAATTTTGTTCACATCATAAAATAAATGATATTAAATAATGCTACTGGTTGAATTTTCGTTTAAACATTAGAAGGGCTCCGATTTAAACATAAAACGGCTTTCTTCCAAGAGGTTCTTACAAATCTCATTTTGGCCAAAGAGATACCCATGAAATAATATCGAGCTGCGGCCGGTTTGTAACATATTTTATGTAACTTTGTCTAATTGTGAATCAGATCATGTGATTTAAATATTTCCAAAACAGATTACACTCTGACGTGTACCCATACGACCTGACACATGTATATACCCGGGTTCATTAAATTTGAGTTTCCCTCCACCCTAATTCCAATCTTATTTATAAGACTTAAATTTTAATTCTAATTCTACTTGTGAAAATCAAGGAGCTTCGGGTTGAAATTTAAATTGAAAATTTTCTATTAAATTTAAAAGTGATAAATTTAAATTTTGATATGAATGTACAATATTAACAAATCTTATAAGCAAAAAGAATAATATATAGTCTAACTATATTTTTTAAAATATAATAATATATACTCCTGGAAGAATTACTTTTCGAAACAAGATCAAATGGAAAAATTAATTAAATTAAAAGTAAATAATAAATATAAAGATAAAGATAAATGAAAATATTATATTTATCTGTAACATAATTGCAACATGACAAACATATATTTAAATATAAAGATAAATAATATAAAAATATAAATATAAGAAAGATTGTTTACATATTATATATAATTTATTGATATTATATATAAACGCAAATTTAGCTAGAGTTTCATAGCTTCAGGTTTGCTTAAATCCTAACTTTATTTCTTACCTTATTTACAAATACGCTCCATGAATTCGGGTTCTTCGGGCTTCAACTTTTTAAAAAATAAACTCTAATCCTGAAAGTTTTTGGGTTTTTGAGCCTGGTGCGGCCTCTATCATGCCTAAGTTACACCGTGCATGTCAGCCCTTTTGGAATTTTTTTAAAAATTTGTAAATATATGTATGAGTTTTTAATTCTTTATAAATACATAAATTTTCAAAAATTTCTTTCAAAGATGACTCACATGCCTAAGCTTTTAGAGGACTTCGGTTGTATGCTCCTGGGAGCATGCAGTGCATACACCTATTTTTTTATTTTTAAAAAAAAAAATTTTTTATAAACTTGTTAGCCCAAGTAGGTTTAACGTATGTATCAATTCTTACCATTTTTAGAGATTTTATATTTGCATTTTAGGTAATTTAAAATTACCTATAATGCTACTGATTTTCAAAAATCAAAAATAAATATTTAAAATATTCCAAAAATAATAAAAATTTACCTAAATATTAATACACTTAGACTAACAAGTTTATAAAAAAATTTTAAAAAAATAAGTACACGCGCCCTTAGCATGCAGCCCGTACAACCGCAGTCCGCTTTCATCGTGATAGGATCTGTGGGGCTCCGGTTGGATTTCCCAATTTTCCTCTTAATATTTTCTAAATTCCCAAATTACCCAACCGCGCGAACGTTATTGAAAGCTTGCGCAGCCGGAGAACCACCATATGATGCTCCACTGTCTTCTCCACTGTCTTCTCCACGTAGCGTGCGACGCAAGCATGTTGCTGGTGGAAGAAAACGTCCACTGTTAATGGACGCATCCGGCGACGCAACATCTACGATCATTCCATTCGTGCGTTAACGGACTCTATATTCACGCACTGTTTCTGGTCAGCAGAGTAATATCAATCATTCTGCTCATGTGTTTAGGAAACGATAATGCAAAGTTTTCATTATAAAAATTTTTGAAACTGAAAAAAATAATAAAATATGATAATAGTACTCATGAAAAATTAAAAAAAAAATAAAGTTAAAATAGATAAGTGAGAAGAATGAGTAGTATATTGGAATGATTAAAATTAAGGTAGTTATATAAAAATATGTAAAAAATTAAAAAATAGACTAATGATAGAAAGTAAAAAGTTTTAGTTTGAAATATTTCACGGCATGCATACGAGAAAATTTTGATGAAAATTTAATGGATATACAATAATTTTCAAACTCAAACAGGTTATTATCTAAATAGTCAAACTACATGACCTGCTTACAGGTATACAAATTTTCCAGGACAAATGTTTACTTATAACTAGAGTTTTAACTTGGCTTGAGTAAGTCTAGTTTGGGTTTGAACATATTTTTATCTATCTTTTAAAATTTCTATTATGTCCTATTTTAGGTTGGGTGTATTCAAATTTCAATTTGAACCGGTTATTTATGTTAGTCTTCAAATTATACTTGAAAATTATAATCTTAATATAAATTTTATTTAAACCTTATTATCAATTTAATAATGATATAGTTCTAAAATGCATTTATTAGATATACTAAATAATAAATAAACTAAATATGTTTCTATATTTTAAAATATATTTTTTTATAAAAGAAATGTCGAATATATATATATATGAGTATTTCAAGTTGGTTTTGAGCATCTGGACTTTGAAACCTACTAAATATTTTTTTTAGATATTAGAACTTAACTTTCTTTATGTATAGGAAAATAGAAACATATCGAAGTCATTTTATGGCACCAATGAATCGACCTACGGGTAATCTATCCCTGTTGTACCCTACTTACAATAAGCAAATATTGAGTTGGTTTAAGTGAACCCCTTTTGCAACTATATTTTATTTATTGTATATTATATTTGATTATGAATATATTTTATTGGCATTTGTGCAATGTAACAACCTAATATTACAATAGAGCACATTCACAACCCTCGTATTAATTTGAAGAAATTTTTTTATAGAAACCCCGTACCAAGGTAAATTTTTAGAAACTTCATCATTAGGAAAAAATTATAAGACCCTCATTTTAAGGAGATTATTTTATAAAACTCTTCTCCAACAAGGGAAGGAAACTCAGACCGGTGACAACATCTAAGGGATCCTTGTCCATGAATTTTTACAGATACTTGCATTTATACTTTCAATTTTTTAAATAACAAGGATGCTTTTGTAAAACCTCTTTTTTATGTCATCCCTTTAATTTCTAATTTCTCGATGATCGATAGAAAATTCACACTATCTAATGTACTTGCCATCACTACTATCATCAAAGAAATCATTTTATTTGTTTAGTATCATTATATATGGTTGCATCTATAAGTGTATAAAATCAATATAATAAAATAATTTAATATTAAATATTAATTTTTAAATAGTATTTTTATATTTCAACATCCAAACTCTTTAAATATCATTACGGAGAGGATAATGATCCTGTAAAGTATATATGGGGAAGTATCTAAGCATTTTACCTAATTTACACATAAATATATCTATTTTTGAGTAAGTGTAGTCTATACACATCAGATTTAGATGAAACTTGATCTTTAAGTTAAATACATGACATTAAATATAATAAATTAATCAAATTTTTTATTAATCATAAATATTTAAAAAATAAAGGGGTTATATAAAATCACCTCTATGTAACCTGTTTATGTACAAGCATCCCCCTTTAAATAAATTAACGTTATGCCTATTACTTGATTGATTGCAAATACACCTATTAATTTTTAAAATTTGCAGTTATGCCTATGCCTTTTAAAAATATTTATAATTTTTGATATAGTAACTAAATTCGGATTAACTAACAAAATAGGTGATTTGGATTCATCAAAAGCATTTTGATTTTTCAAAAAATAAGAGATTGATATTTGTTATAGGCGCAATTGCAAATACTTAAAAAATTTGTAAATGTATTTGTAATAAGTTTCAAATCATACGTACAAACGATTTCAGAGTAAATGTGGGGTTACAAAATAAGTAAAATTTCAGAGTAAATGTAAACCTATTAAAATTCTTATCTTATGCGTCGTCCGCGTAAATTTCTAATTAAATGATTTTAGTCGATGTTATCAGATAAATGATAATAAAAAAAAAAATGTAGAGGACAGATCCTAAAATGGTGCAGACAGGGTCCTCTAAAGTACACCGTAGCCAACTCAAAAGTAAACATTTACATTTATGACAACATTTGGAATTTGTTATATCTTGACAACTATTCTTAAAAAGTTTTCCACCCAATCCAATGTCATTAGACATCACCATAAGGATAAGTATTTACAAAATTAATTGGCATTTGATTTCATACACCTGGGAGCACTAAGCTTCAGTGCACCCGAGTGCAAAATTTCATTTTCTGAAGTTTTTTGAAATTTTTTTATACGAATGTTAATATAAGTATATTTAACATGTATGTCAAGTTTTATCTTTTTTATTTTTTAAAATTAAGGTTATTTTTGTAATTTTAAATTACAAAAATACCACTGACTTTAAAATTTTCAAAAAAGGTAAAACTTGATTAAGGTATTAAATACATTTATATTAACATTTATATAAAAAAATTCAAAAAATTAAAAAGAATGAGTTCTTGCACTTGGTGCACCAAATAACGTGCCAAATTAATCACGTTTAGAAAGGGGATCCATCCGTGATACATCCATGGGTTGCGCGTGAGAATGAGAAATTCGGGCCTAAGCCCCAAGGAATACGTGATTAAAGTGGAAAACATGGCATGGTTGGAATTTGGAAATTAGCATTGACATACATGCATGCACGCGCTGCACTTTAGATAAAGACGGGATCGGATTTCTAGATTTTCAACTATTTATTCTACGACACAGTACGGTGAATTCTGCACCATAATATTTTGGAAAGCATATTTATTCCCGGTACAAACTACAAAGTAAGTGGTTAGGTTTTATCTACCAGCAATGCGTCCTTTAAGCAAATTTTTTATTTTTATAAATATGCAGCATGCATGCCCTCATCTATATCTTCCTTTACTTGAAATTTGATTTTTTTTAAAAATTTATTTAGCATGTTATTTTTATTTTTTGAAATGAACCAAAAAAGATGAACACATGCCCTTTTTGTTTGAACTAGAAAGTTATCAAATTTTATGGGAAGAAGATATAGGTACGACACGTATAGTTATAAAAACTTAAATATAAATTCTCCAGCTGCAAAGGAACAACGTCCAATTAAGAAAATTTCATTTGGTTTTCTAAATAGGAAATTTTTTAATAAAAGTGGTATCACCCAAATTTTTATTCTAATGGATAACATTTGTCAGTACAATTTATCTTGTTTGTTGTTTAGTTTGGGCAGACTAATTGTAATTTTTTAAAATATCTTTAAAACCATATAATTTGATACTATTATGCAAGGACCGTTGAATATGTATATATCGAATTAAAACCATTTCTATATATAAATGGTTAAGAATATAATTAATTTAATTTAATAAAATTATCAATATAGGAAGAAAAATCGGCCGACTACAAATTACATAGGAAATTTTTGTGAGGCAGGTTCCTTACAATATTTTCCTTTTTAATAATTCCTGGTGGGCATATTTTTTTGATTGGTACAATTACATATATCTCAACACATATCATACTTGAAGATCTGAGACATTCTTACAAATATAAGGGATACATCTTTCCCAAAGAAGTCTGGAGACACAGCTCCACGAAAGAATAAGGAAGACACAGCTTCCAACAACCACCTGGGAGACCACCCGCTCCCACACTACATCCATCCGGGAGACCTACTGCTCCCACGCATATATTTATCGAAATCCGCACGCCCGAAGATTCGAACTCTCGACCGACTGCCCGCACGCATTTCTGCGCCGCAGTCGGCCACCAACCGAGCTAGCCTCGATTGGTTCCTGGTGGGCATATTGATTGCCCTTCTAGGTTAGGATAATGATCTTGGTAGGTCAAGCTGCTCCTGTTAGACATATTTCTATTTATTTTTCATTTTTCATAAAAATATGGGTCAAATTATATTTATTGTAAATCAAATTTTACAAATTTCGAGTATATATTTTTTTGAATTTCAAAAAAATCTTCAACTTCGGACTACGTATTTATGTAATTTTAACCCAAAAACAATTGATTTTTGAAATCTAAAGAAAATTGCATGTAGGAACTATAGATTTATTTATTTTGATTAGATACACGTATGCAACATTTTCAATAAAAAAATTAAAATATACATATTAGTTTGAGCTAATAAGATCATCATCTTTCATGTTATTAGTTGCAATTTTAATTATCACCGTTTAACTATTTAAACTTTTTCATTTTAGTTGAAACACGTCCTAGGATACTAATGTCATTTTAAAAAATTATATATTATAAGAGAATATTTTTGTGTAGACTATGAGAATCTTTGGCAATATTTCTTTTACATTTTTTATACTACTACTTTATTTTAATCATTTCTTTGCAACCACTTATAAAACGTCTTTATCTATTTTAATTTTATTATATTTACTTTTTATCATTATTCTTATTATAATACATTATTTTTTCATTTTAAAAAATCTTATATTAAAAGTGTGTTTAGAAAGTCATAAAATTTTAAACATCAAAAAAGAAAATAATAACATTTTCGACAAAAAGTTTCAACATGAAAGTTTTTTAAATAAGAAAATCAATGTGATATAAAAGAGATAATCATAAGAAGTAAAGAGAAAATAAACATGTTATAGACAGTTGCATAAAAATAATTAAAAAGTAAATTAATTAAATTAGAATATGCGGAAAAATAATGTAGAAAGTGAAAATTTTTAAATTAAAAATTTTAGTTGCAAACTCAACCTAAAAATTTTTCTCTCCAATAGTTGTGACCAAAAAAAAAAAATTCTTCCAATAATCTTATTAACTTGCGATAATGGCAGGATTGCATCGAATCAAGACAGAAATCACTCAAAAACTCCGACTTTATACCTCACGAATAAATTCCAATGACAAATTCGCATTATTTCTTTGTTGTTATTTTCGGACGATCCACTTTGAAAGCCGACCAAAAAAGTAAAATTCACGCAACAGGCCGCGTAATCGATCAAGATCCAAAACAAGATAAGCTAGACTTTAATAGACGGCTTGGATTTTACGAAACGCGTCGAGTCCGTCCACGTCAGTGAAATCAATAACGGCCCCCCGCGCGCGCGTGAGGCCCGTGCATAGCGTTGACGGGACTCCGAGCAGTAAAAGGTCGGGAATCACACAAGTGAAAACGGAGGGTGTACGGAATGCACACGTGCTGAATTTGCGGCCCCCGCGTCCCCCAACCCCGCCGGCCGCTATAAAGCACGGAGGGAGAGACGGAAGACGGCCGGCTCGTTCGTTGTTGCAGCGGCAGTCGCAGCAGCAGCAGGTAGAAGAAGGGGAAAAAGCCAGCGATGGAGCCGGAGTCTGGAATTTCAAGTCCTCGATCACTTTCGCAGGTTCTGTTTCCTTCATTTCTAGCTAGCTAGCTCTGCGCTAGAGATGAAACAGGAGAAACCGTGAATTTTCTTTCTCAAAACTACCGTTTGTTCCGTTGTGATAGATACAAACGCAGTTTTTTCTTTCTTAAATTTGGTGGTTGAGAAAGAAAATGGTGAGGGCGAAATGCTTGTCCTGGTGGCTGCGTGATTGGCGAACAGATGCTGTTTTTGTCGTCTCTCGAAAATTTTGAGCTGTAATCGTGTTAAAGTCGCGTAGTGATTTTCTTTTCGACCGTTTTGGATGGAAAGTTGCAGTTCCAGGAAGATGCTTGCTGCTAAATTGGTCTCTTTCAAGTTTCAACTACTTCGAGTTGCAAACCACCACTGGAATTGAAGAAGAGCAAAACTGAAGATTTGATATATATTAGGGCTGATTTTTACTGTCAGTTGATCGTTGAGGTAGACTGCAGGGGCTCGCCGGTCAAACAAGAAGTGATACTTTTTTTTTTCTCCTTTTGAATCAGAATTCAGAAGTGATACTCTTGTTTCTTCTGCTGTATTCTTCTCCTTTTTGGGAAAAAAAACGAACCTGTGTGGCTGTGTGTTATAGACAATCGTTTTTTTTTTTTTTTTTTTTAGATTTTTCGTTTTTATTCTTCTATTATGCTTATAATATTGAAATTTGATTTAGTTCAATAGTGGGTTATGATTTGAAGTGGGATTGTTGACCACATGCTTGGAAAAAGGGAAAAAAAAAAAAAGAAGTACGCAAGAAAAAATAAATAAATGAATAAATACATGGAGATAATGAATTGTGTCAGGCTGTAATGGATGGTCATTGACGTAGGGCTTGTGTTTCGAACAATCCAGACGGCGCACTGAAAGAGGGCGGCTTTATGCTGATGCAATTGTCCCTTTCTGCGCTGACTTCTCTGTTTTTCTGAACCTTGGACATATTTCGGGAATCACGAGGGCTCTCCTATCGCTTTCTGGCTGAGAAATGGCCATCCATCAAGTTCTTGGCTGTTTGGGATTATTTGTGGCACCTTGGCTAGCTTTTTGTATGTTCATTTGCATGATTCGGATTTTCTTGTCCAGGAAGTGTTGGCACAGCTGACTGTCATGGTATTTGATTGGAACGGTATTCTTGGACATCAGAAAACAAAACCTGCTTTATTAATTTGTTCAACTTATGATGATGTTTTCTCGTGTGCAACTGTATTAGCTCATGACACAAAGGAAAGGTCTTTGAAATAGTCTTCATCTGGATTTATGGTCTATTGTCCCTTTTAATTTCACTTCCTTTTTTCCAATTATTTCTGGATATCTTGTTATTAGGTTGTCTTGGGTGTTGGGACTTGTTTGCTTCCCATAGTAAAGTATATTCGTCTTTCAATGCAGCCTCCATGGAGGAGCTTCTGCAGGACTCTAATGTTAGCATATCAAAGCTTTGGGGTGGTTTATGGAGATTTAAGTACGTCACCACTCTACGTCTACACAAGCACATTTAACGGGAAATTGCAAAATCATCGGAATGAAGAAGCCATTTTTGGTGTATTTTCCTTGATTTTCTGGACCCTTACATTAATTCCCTTAATCAAATATGTCTTCATTTTGCTGAGTGCGGATGATAATGGTGAAGGTACAATACAGCTAAGAAAATCTTACTCAGCTGTTTAGAAATTATTATTGGTAAATGGTTGTTTACAGTGACTATTTTATGCCTTTTCAGGAGGACCATTTGCACTTTACTCGCTACTTTGTAGGCATGGAAAGTTTAGTCTGCTCCCCAATCAGCAAGCTGCTGACGAGGAACTTTCAACATATAGATATGGACCCTCAGCACCTGCCACAGCTTCCTCTCCTCTGAAAAGGTTCCTTGAAAGGCACAAAAAGTTGCGGACAGGTCTGCTTGTTGTGGTATTGTTTGGTGCTTGCATGGTGATCGGTGATGGTGTGTTCACTCCTGCAATTTCAGGTGATGAGTTCCTTTCCAGTGGTTCTCATGCTGAAGCAATCTGCTTTTTGCATATGTGTTTTGATAGCCCATCAAATGAAGTTTGTGCTTGATCTTAAAAAATGACTAACTCTGAGTTACCTTCTGACGAGGAAGCAGCTCTTAATTTGGAATTAATATTGTTTAGAAGTCCACCTTAAAAGAGTGATGCTTGCAAATTGGAACCTTACATACCCATTGAGTCAACGTTTGTGATACTTATGTATGTAACATTGCCCTTTGCAGTTCTTTCGTCAGTCTCTGGACTCCAAGTTAACGAAGATAAACTAACAGAAGGTAAGTCATCATCCTTTTGTTATTTGTAATGCCATGCCAGTTTTGTTTTACTTGATGCAAAAGAGTGAAAAGACTCAATTGATCATCCTTCTTTCGACACACCTTTCATCTATTAGGTGCAAAGATGTATCATCAGTGCACTGGAAATTGAATGCAGACAACACCTTTCTGTCATTTTGACAAGTCTAGCCTAGGCAAATCCAATTGATTCTTGTAGCATAGCAGAAATGAGAATGTTAAGATGGATGAGTGGTAAAACAAAAAAAGATAAAATTAGGAATGCAATAATTCAAGAAACTTAAAAGTGAGACCAAATTGTGATAAAATGAGAGAAAATGGATTAAGATGGTTTGGTCATGTTAAAAGGAAGCCTGAAGTAACACCGGTTAGAAAAACATAGTCTATCCAAGTAGAAGGTGGTAGAAAAATAAGAAGAAGACCCAAAAAAACATGGATAGAAGTAATTAAACAAGATTTACAAATATTAGAAATTACAGAAAATTTAGTCTTAAATCGCCAAGAATGGCGTAACAGAATCCATACAGCCGACCCCACCTAGGTGGGAAATGGCTTATGATGATGATGATGATGAGCCCAGGCAAATCCAATTGATTCTTGCAATGAAAGGGATTAACATGATATATTTCCATTCACATTTGCGTAAACATTTGAATAGTTATCCATCTGATCTTATTGAGGGATGGTCCTTCACTGGATTGCCTTTTTTATTGACCTGGTTAGTTTGAACTTTGAACTTCACCTTCCTAAAGCACCTTCGAGTGCACTTTTTCTGTTTTTCACAGTCTACTACAAATGTTCATGGTTCAATGTTTAAAGATTAGTGATCACTACATCAGATTTTGGAGCTCTTGCTTGACAATTTTGTCTAATTACATTCAGGGGAGTTGATGCTGCTTGCCTGTGTCATATTGGTTGGCCTCTTTACCCTTCAGCATTATGGTACTCAAAGAGTAGCATTTCTTTTTGCACCTATTGTTAGTATATGGTTGGTGTCTATTTTCGGCATTGGCCTATACAATATCTTCCACTGGAATCGAAGTATATGGCGTGCATTGTCCCCTTATTATATCTACAAGTTCTTTAGAGAGACTGGTAAACATGGTTGGATATCTCTTGGAGGAATACTCCTCTCTATAACAGGTATGTAGGGTATGTAGGATTTTGGACTCAAGATATCAAAGCATTATCTGTTTTAGTAGCCTGCTTACAATCTGGTACTGCATGTCATATGAGGGTGTTCAATTGAATGGATTAACTTAAATGCTGATATGTTTGATCCCAAAAGGTCTGTTAGCCTTTTTATACCCAAAAATGCAGGATGCTTTGGAAAGTCTTGCTGAGCCCAACTTCCAGTTGGGCACTTATTTTTCTTTCCTACAAAATGAAAATAGAAGATCAGCAGTATCATGAACCATTGCTTGTCTGATATCTGCATATGCAGGATAATGGATCAAGCATAGACAGTTAGTCAAACTGCCAGGCAATGTTGATTGGGTGTTTGTGCATCACTTCTCATTCATACATAAACGGTCAAATGACTGAAGGCACTGACCAATTGGGCTTCAAATTTTGTTAAATCCTGATAAGGGATAGCTTCACTGTTCTCTGTTCAAATCAATGCTACCTTTCCTAGCTCTTATATACTTGAGATAAGGTGGCAACAATTTCCAAGATTATGGGCTTGTCACCGCATATTACAAGATTGTTGAGAGTTGGGTGCAAAAGTTTCTATTTGATCATTTATTTATTTCTTTTACAAATAAAAAGCTTCTTGCAGGCACAGAAGCTATGTTTGCAGATCTTGGTCATTTCAATGCTACATCAATTAGAGTGAGCTACACCCTAGTTTGGGACTTTTTACGCTTGGTTCACATGTCAAATTCTGTGCCATAATATTTTTTTTTTTTTTTTTTATGGTGATGCAGCTTGCCTTTGCATTTGTTGTCTATCCATGCTTGGTAGTGCAGTACATGGGGCAGGCTGCTTTTCTGACAAAGCATATTCTCTCAATCCGACTTAGCTTTTATGACTCCATTCCTGGTCAGTTCAACGATGTACTCAAAACATTTTCTTGTTTCTTCATCTAAATGCAAGTAAAGAGTGTCAGCTGCATGAATGTTGTTGTTTTGTCAAGAACTTCCAGAGTGGACCTACACAGGTTATTTTGTTATCTACTTTTTATTAACTCTTTAAATGTGTTTTATTGTTTCATCCTGGAGAACAAACTAGACACTATATTTCACAGTTCCAGTATTTCATGAAAAAACAAAACAAAATGAAAACCTTGTCATTCTCGTGCTTTCATTGGCTGCCTATTTCCTCAAAAGGCCAGTGCGTGAGGTCACTGGTCTAATCATAAACTGACTGGCCGGTCGTGCAAACTGTTGTTTCACTAATTTGAGATTTTGTTTTTATTGATATCAAGGTAATTGAAAGGTAAATCAAGGGACATTGCCTACAAGTGAAAAAAATCCTACATCTAGATTTGGATTTTCCATGCTTATTATTAATATCCATAACTGTTATGAAAAATACTTTCAGCTAGTTTGTAAAATACTTCTACGTGTGGCAATCAAAATTGGTGAAGGCTGATTATATTCTCTTGTTCTTCTCAGGTCCTCTCTATTGGCCTGTCTTTGTGATTGCCACCCTCGCAGCAATTGTTGGAAGTCAGGCAGTTATTAGTGCTACTTTCTCAATCATAAAACAGTGCCATGCCCTTGGTTGCTTCCCACGAGTCAAGGTTGTCCACACCTCAAGACATATCTATGGACAGATATACATCCCTGAAATAAACTGGATACTCATGATCCTATGCGTTGCTATAACTGTTGGGTTTCGAGACATAACTCTGATTGGAAATGCCTACGGTAAAAGTTTTCAACTTTCTGTTCATCTATTTTTGTGAGCTGTGTTCCCCAAATAAATGATTTATCTAACCAATCAAATGCTATTTTCTTTGGCAGGCATTGCTTGCGTGTCCGTGATGCTCATTACCACATTTGTCATGGCACTTATCATCATCTTTGTTTGGCAGAGAAGCATCTTGCTAGCGGTTGCCTTCCTGATAATCTTTGCATCCATTGAAGCTCTCTACCTATCAGCTGCAGTTACAAAAGTTCCCCAGGGTGGTTGGGTGCCTCTTGTACTCTCCTGCATTTTCATGTTGGTCATGTACATCTGGCACTATGGGGCCTGCAAGAAGTATGCTTTTGATCTCAACAACAAAGTATCTCTGAGATATCTTCTTAGCCTTGGTCCAAGCCTCCAGATTGTCCGTGTTCCAGGAATGGGCCTCATCTACACAGAACTGGCCACTGGGGTGCCACCAATCTTCAGCCACTTCATCACCAACCTTCCTGCATTCCACACAGTGTTGGTATTTGTCTGTGTCAAATCAGTGCCTGTACCCCATGTCTCCGTTGAGGAGCGCTTCCTCATAGGCCGTGCTTGCCCAAGGCCTTACCGTATGTATCGATGCATCGTGAGATACGGCTACATGGACATCCAGAAGGACGATGGCAACTTTGAGAACCAGCTCATCCAGAGCATTGCTGAGTTTATACAGATGGAAGCTGACAATGCTTCACAGTTCACAAGCAGTGAGAGCTCGCCGGTGGATGGACGGATGGCAGTGATAAGTGCAAGGGCGGACAGGTTAACCTTGAATTTGATTGTGTCCGAGGAAGAAGACTTGAGCGCAGCGGCCGCCACCACCAGATCACCCACTTTGCAATGCATAAGCCCTGTGTACGACGATGGCGTCGCACCAAGGAGACGACGACAGGTCAGGTTCCAGCTGCCACCATCATTAATCGATGCTGCAGTAAGGGAAGAGCTGACTGATCTAATCACAGCTAAAGAGGCGGGTGTTGCATATATAATGGGCCATTCATATGTAAAGGCTCGTAGATCATCATCATTCTTGAAGAAGCTGGCAATCGACATCGGCTACTCTTTCCTGAGAAAGAACTGCAGGGGGCCTGCTGTTGCCCTCAATATCCCTCACATCAGCCTGATTGAAGTGGGCATGATATACTACGTGTAGCGAAAGCCTAGGGAGGAATAGGAGTTGGCATTTGACAGCGGTGAGGATTATGAGGCAAGGGTCTCAATCTTTGTCCCTGCTATCTACCCATATCTTATGTAATTAAATTTGTATATACATAACTATATATATGTCATGAGAAGTGAGATAATTACGGAAATGCCACTGTGTTTAAAAATCCAAAACAAATACTTAAAAATATCCAAAAATGATAAATTTTGGTTTATAGATTTTGTTACATATTAGTCCAGAAAAGCGATCCTAAGCCGTGTATTTAATGCAAATTTTCAAGATCAATCACACATTTATGGTAAAATTAATTATTATAATTTTATAAAAATTTTAAGATTCCACTTTCACTAGTCATGTTCTCATTATTACATCAAGGCAAAAAGAAAAAAAAAATTTTACAAGTCTATCATTCTTAATACATGCTTTTGAAATAAATAAATGAAAATAAATATTCTTGAAAATCTTCTTGTAAATCCAATATGCTAGTATCCCACTTGATTTGGTACACTAGTAAAAATAATAGGTTAGTATCAACATGATTAGCGAGTAGAAAATTAATTGAAAATAGATAATAATCCAAATAAAACTTAATTAAAAGATAAAATAATCATTTAATTTAATATCTTAAAAATTAGACTTCGAATGCAAAATCAAACCTTTCCATTAAGTCTAGAAGCATCAAAAACATTGGAATTGACTATTTGATCATTCAAATTGGAGTTTTAATGAATAAATCATAACAAAATAGAATGAATGACTCATATTAAGCCACATCATCATGGCATTTACTGTAGTTGGTCTACTCCAATTAGTTATAACTTCTATTTTCTTTGAATCTATTGATACATCATCCTTGCTAATCACATGATCTAAGAAAGTCACACTATTCATCCGAAACTCACCGTTTTTAAGTTTAGCATACAACTTATGTTCTCTTAGGATCTATAGTATTTTCTTTAGATGACCAACATGTTCTGCCTCTCCTTTAAAATACAATAGAATATCATTAATAAATTATCTACTTTCCCGAGTTAATGATCTCTTTGATCAACTGCAAAGTGCATCGGTCTTCTCCAAAATAGATTTATGGTCAGGATATTCTGGTTCTGTGTGCTCTGTGCGTTAGGCCCAATGGCTGCTTCTCTGCAGATGTAATACACCTAGATTTACTTGTCCATAAAAAAAACAAAAAAATAAAAAATATATTTTTGGGCCGGAGACATGGCTGCTCCCGTGCGTCGGGCTGCAAATGGTCTGCCGGCTACGGTATAATGGATCGTTACTTAGCTCCTTATGTATTTTATATTATACGTATATATTTTTATTCATTTTTACGTGGGCCCATGCGTGTTTAGATTATATACCAAATTTTACTATTTTGGGATTCTTTTATGTACTTTTTACAAAATTTTAAAAATAAAAAACTTCACCCATCTCGCTCTTCCGTACACGGAAAACGTAAATTTTTTTATTTTTAAAATTTTGTAAAAAATATATATATAAAAGAATCCAATAATGATAAAATTCCGTTTATTATCTAAACACACTTGGGCCATGCAAAAGTAAAAATAAAAAATATATGCATAATACTTATGGTTGCTACGTAGTTGATTAACAACTCATTATATAGTATAAACTGTATAGGAGACTTTTTCAAATATATCTACTACAATATAAATTAATTTTAAATATAGCCACTGCGTTTTTAAATTTACAAATATATCACTACATTTACATAAAATATATCATTACGAACCCGCTGACAAACTCACCAAACGCCCTTTAAATTATTGGTTTATTTTGCAATGTCTAAAATATTTTTATAGCAAAATAACATAATACATCTACATTTCATCTTATCCGCAAAGTTCATCGTGAGCAGCTGGAAGAAACGAAGTTGACGAAGGCATCCTTCAGATATCCTTGTTCTTGATGATTATAAATATGCATTCATTTATGTAATTATTTCAGTAATTTCACATCTTTGCTAACGATTGTTTATAATCCCCGTGTGTATTCACATTCTAATATGTGTGAAGCCCACTTTTGATAAAATTTACTGTTATTCTGGTGCAGTTGTGCTACACCCGAACAACTCCCCCGTATATATATATATATATACACACACACACACAATCATTTATCCATATATAAATTTTATAGCAAATGATTTACATGTTAAAAAAATCACTTTAAAGTTGTTATTTACATCAAACTATTTTATTACGTTGAATTTGTATCATTTTCAGATGGGCCCATATACATATCTGATTAGTATGAAAATTAGTATGGTAATAGAATATATTATTCTAAATACAATAGGTGAAGTAGATTATAATTTGATAATCATGTGGGGCCCATGTTAGCGACGTTGCACCTGAATATTTCTGTATATATATATATAGGAATATGATCCAATGAATGTGATTGCACTGTGCAGTCTTGCACTATGGGCTCTATATGATCATGAATGAGAAATTCACCTCATCTATTGTATTTAGAATTGTCCACTTTATTAGCATATCAATTTTCATCTAAATCCAACTTAAAATGGTGTAAAATCAAAGTAATAAAATAATTTAGTATAAATATCAAGTTTAAAGTGGTATTTTCAACATCTAAACCGTTTAAAGTATAATTTTTATATGGATAAATGGTTGTGTAAAGTTTTATTATAATCTAATACGTGTAGGGCCCATTTTACAACGATTTGCACATGAATGGGTCCCATATATATTTATATTTATATATATTTATGAGATTTTATGTAAATGTAATGGATGAACATAGTAAATGGGTATATATATATATATGGGATTTTATACAAATGTAATGGGTAAACATAATAGCGAAATGATCTTTTGAAGCCTCCATGAAGCTAGCCCAAAAATCTATCTTTTAAATTTTTTTGATTTTTTTATGGTAAGTAAATCTAGGTGTATTAAATCTATAAATCAAGTTTTACTATTTTTGGATGTTTTTAAGTATTTGTTTTGGATTTTTAATCACAATGGCATTTTCATAATTGTTTTAGATCGAAAAATTATAAAAATGTCATTGTGTTTAAAAATCCAAAAAAATACTTTAAAATATTCAAAAATAGTAAAACTTGGTTTATAGATTTAATACACCTAGATTTACTTACTCATGAAAAAAAATAAGTTTTTGGGCCAGCTTCATGGGCTTCAAAAGATCAGGACTCTACATAGTAAATGGATATATATATATATATATAGGATTTTATGCAAATGTAACTGGTAAACAAGATAAATATATTCAATTTAATAATTACTTAACTAATGAAACGAACGTGCCACTCTTTTATGGGCAGCTAGTTAATTTAGCTTCCTGCAAATTTCAATATTCTGCTTATTTTTTATAATTTTTCAAATCTTATCATTAATTTGGGAACAGCCAAATACTCCAAGACAAAATTGGTTCAAAATGCTAGGTATCTTTTGGCATTTGCAAATCATAATATGTTTCGTAAATTCAAACCACTCATTATATTTATTAATATTAATTTGAGAAAGATATGCAAAATCAACCTGATTTGATATGCTAACCAAATATTCCATAAAAAAAAAGATTTGCTAACCAAAAAAATGTTAATAATCCAATCATACTGATTTTGGATATCCTAACCAAATAAATATTACTATATTAGTAAACATAGCTTGAATTTATGAAAATCACTATGGCTTGCAAAGATCAAAAGGTTTCCAAGGTTGGAACAATTTCCGGAGAAGCTCAACCTCATCTCAATAAATATAGCATTTTACTTAAGTTTGCACCAGCAGAGATGCCTTTAGAAGGCATCGCTCCCTCATAGCCATCTTATTGGCATGTGTAGGGATGCAACTTGAGGAGGGTATTCATAAATACCCACCAACCTAATCCTAAATTGGACAGGGTAGAGTAGAAAATTTTACCCAAAAGTACGAGTAGCATAGAATTCATTACCCAACCCCCTAAATAGGGTAAGGGTAGGGTACACATACCGGGTACCCGGAACCGACCTGGATGAGCACTCTAATATGTAAATAACTATAAATATATGTATATAAATAAATACATAATAATTTCTATCTCCCATTCACCAATAAAGTATTGTTGGTTTGATTTTCTTGTTTATTTTGTTATAAATTGTATAGGGTTTGTATTTGTAATGACGGATGATCATAACATGAATGCGGATGATAATATTAATGTGATTATTAATATGGATAACGAGGCTACAAAGAATGTGAAAATAGATGTAAATAACAACAAAATGAAATTAATTATAAATTGCAAAGTCTAAAATGTAAATAAGTATTATTTTATATTATTTAAAACAACACGAAAAAAAATTTTCACATGTCATTGTTAGTTATTATTGGAACCAGCGCGGAACTAGAACCGAAATCGATCCTATAGGTAATGGGTAAGGGAGGGTACAATAGAAACCAATCATGTAAGTGAGTAGGGTAGGGTAGGTTTTTGAAAATAGGATATAGATAGAATAGATTATTACTTAAACCAAACTGACCCCAAAATAGATGAAGTGATCGGAGGACGTGAAGGCACATTACAAGGAACGAGAAAGAAGGCAGTAGCAAACAATACGCAACAGCGCAAATTATGAATTCCATAATAAAATTTTATTAGAAAAAGAATGCATAACGTGGACGTGCCGGAGTGGTTATCGGGCATGACTAGAAATCATGTGGGCTTTGCCCGCGCAGGTTCGAATCCTGCCGTCCACGCTTTTGACCCTTTTTTCCCTTTGATCTGATTTTTTTTTTTTTATTTTTTATTTTTATAAGATTGTGTTTTGGACTAGCTGAAATGATCAGGACCTCACATCGTCCATCATCAAAAAAACGAAAAACATTACCATCACTTTTTACACCTACTGGAGATATTAAATGGCAATCTAGAAAATTTCTTTAACTGAAGATTTTGTTAAACGTCTTCATGTTATGGTAAAATATATCACCATTAAAAGTATTTAATCATTATAAAAAGTCTTTATTTAATATATTATCATGCATTCTAAATTAATAATGTTAACTATTTTAGATGGATTTGATTTCATTCCTTCTTCCTATTAATATTTTTCCAAAGGTGTTTTGCTTATGATTCGAAACAAGCTGCCATTTTAATCATAACTCGTTTATGAAATTGTAAATTATGAAATATGCCCCTTTCCTCCTGTCTTCCTACCGCAAGATTCTATAACTGAACTGCCCGTTCATTTTCTTCCCTTGTGTGAAACTCTAATAAATCGGTGCAGCTATTTCTTGCAGTTGCTCCGCATCACTATATACATACAATGCAACACTGGCACTATTAAAAATGTTGATATCCACGCACCCTAAGTTTGCAATTCTCAACCAATGCAAGACCCTCAATCAACTGAAACAAGCCCACGCCCAAACCTTCACAAATGGCCTCATCTCCCTCGCTCCCTGTTTAATTCTCACCAAAATCCTCTACTCCATCGCAGCCATCAAATTTCCATCTCCACTGTCAATTCACTATGCAAGCTCCATATTTCGCCAAATCCAAAGCCCCCAGTCAACCTTCGCCTATAACACCATCATTCGAGTCCACACCATCGCTTCTTCCCCTCACTCCGCACTCCAGCTGTTTGTTGAAATGCGCACCTTGGGCGTGCCGCCCGATTTCCACACATACCCTTTCCTTGTCAAGGCGTGCGAGCTCCTGAGCGAGCCTGCGCTTCTGCCGTCTGTGCACTCCCAAGCTTTCAAATTCGGATTCAGCAGCCACGTTCATGCGGCGAACACGTTGATCCATGCCTATTCAGGATTGAACTCCATGGACGAGGCACAGCGTGTGTTTGACGAGAGCTGTCGGCGGGACATTGTCTCTTATAATTCATTGATTGCGGGCTATGTCAAGGCTAGAGAAATGAGCACCGCGCGGGAGGTCTTTGATGAGATGCCTACGAAAGATGCAGTATCATGGGGCACGCTTGTGATGGGGTACGCCCAGGCAGGCCAGTGCAAGCAAGGGCTTGAGCTTTTTGATCAAATGCTTGCTCTTGGGGTGCATCCCGACAATGTCGCACTAGTCGGAGCTCTCTCTTCGTGTGCGCAATTGGGTGCATTGGAGAAGGGAATAGTCATCCATGGTTACGTGAAGCAGGCTGGAATAGGGTGTAATGTATTCCTTTGTACAGGCCTGGTCGACATGTATGCGAAGTGCGGGCGCTTTGGCACTGCAATGGAGGTATTTGAATCAAGCCATGAAAAGAACGTCTTCACATGGAATGCGATGATTACTGGGATGGCAATGCACGGGCACGGAGAACAAGCTCTGCGGCTCTTCATGGAAATGCAGAATGCAGGGATAAGTCCAGACAGGGTAACGTTATTAGCCGTTCTAATAGGGTGCAGCCATGCAGGGCTGGTTAATGACGCTCGGCGGCTTTTTAATGAGATGGAATCCATACACGGTGTATGTCGTGGGCTAAGCCACTATGGGTGCATGGTGGATTTGCTGGGACGTGCTGGGCTGATCCAGGAAGCGCTGGAGTTGATAGAGAGCATGCCGATGGTGGGGGATGTGTACGTGTGGGGAGGATTACTGGGGGGATGCAGAATTCATGGGAATGTTGAGGTTGCTGAGATAGCAGCTGGGCGTTTGATGGGATTGGCCCCTGATGATGCTGGGACCTATTCCATCATGGCCAACATCTATGCAAAGGCAAAGAGATGGGAAGATGTAGCTAAGATGAGGAGACTGATGTATGACATGAGGGTGAACAAGAATAGCGGTTGCAGCTGCATTCACGTGGAAGGTGTGGGTCATGAGTTCGTGGCAGGGGAGAGGTGGCACCCTGAGATAGATGAGATCCGTTGGGTATTGGATGGAATTGCCGGGCAATGCGTTGATGCTTCAACGTTTGCAGATTTTTAGATTCGCTGTATACGCAGTTGGAACATTTCCAAGTGGTTAGATCCGCACCCATTACTCCTCAGTAGCTTGTCTTGGGTGGACGGACTACAATAGAAACCAGCAACAGAGAGAAAAAGGACAACGACCTGGGCCAACCAATGGTTCAGGATCTCTGGAATTCGTCTCATCTGCTAAAGCAAGATGGCTTCTCCCAACTACATGTTTTTTCACGGAGATGGTTTGGCGTAATGGGGGCAGATTGCACATCACGATCCTCTTATATGCAGGCCTTTCATTGGAGGATGCCTATTAATATGGTGGATAGCTTACTTCCCGGGACATAAATTACGAACAGAATACAACATCCAGCAGAACCCCCCTCCAAGGATGGCTGCAGCTCATCATCCACAACAGATCCCAAAACCATGCCTTCCCCCGAGATTGTTTTTCTGACAACGAGTTCAATCAGCCCAAAGACTACAAGACGGGATAGATAAACATCAACAAAACTGAATAAACATCTGCACAGAATTACTACTGTGGTTGGGATTTCAATAAGCACAAGGATTCCAGCTTCGCAGTGACGACTACCTACATAATCTCAAAAATGATTCCACAGATTGTCTTTAACTTACCATGCTGGACGTATGTCTCTCAACCTAAACATGTCAATTAATCAGACAACCAGCACGCTACCAATGCTGCAGCAGTTTTGCAAAATGGCCATCCACGATGATGCCAAAGCCAGCAACAGAATGGTCTTGAGAAGACCCACCAGCAGTTCTCCAGTTGAGTTTTCTACCCCAAATCAACTGGATTATTGTGGGAAGGTAAGAGCAGCCTCAGGCTGTGCGACTACGGCAGCCACAGCAGCGAGACAATGAAATAACAGAGACCATCTCATTGTTAAGAATGCCTAGTATCAATAGAACAATTGGGCTAAAATCAAAGACCAGCCAGATCATAAGCAACCTGTAGTCAAAGGAGTTCAATCTGTGACTGCAGCAGAAGCAATCATCTCTAAGATTTAGTACCAAAACTGACAACGCAGTGGCAGTGATCATGAGAATATCGTCTGGCTCCTGCAGAAGATTGCAGCAGCTGTTGGTGCGGCACAGAATGCTAGTACAGAGGACATGAATACCTAGAGAGGGGATGAAATTGATTTGTCTCAAGTCACGCTACAGTTCTGGCACAACATAAAACAGGACTGTTACAGAGGGAGGAGGTCAGGGCATGCAGGCAATAGAGATAGCTTAGCACCGCAAGATGAACAGACCCCTCAGTTTGTGATAGTCTTGCAATCAAAGAAACGGGAGATAGAGGAAACATTATGAGAGAGCAAAATCCACTTCACCCCGAAAGGCAAGGATCATCTAGGCAAAAGATGAAATTGCCTCAGAAAGGCAAGATGATGCCAGCAAAATCCAATCGCCCCAAATAGGCAAGGATCATGCCAGCAAGACCTAATTGACCAAGAAGATGAATCATTCAATTCATGTCCACAATATAAGTGAGTGCTATCAACAGGCATATCAATTCCAAGCATAAAAGGTAAGCCAGTTGATCCAAACAAGGAAGAACCAAGTCACCAGAAAATACAAGATACTAGCAACTCCAAATTGAAAATATCGAGATTGTATGAACAAATAAAACCCTACAGGGGGAAATCACACAGTTCATCTCAATCACAGCACAGAAGATGAGCCAGCTGACCAAGATTAGGATATTCAAGATCCTGCAAATGAGGTCAAGAGAAAACGCCAACACAGTACGAGTTTCAGGCGGCCACAAACCATGATGGTCAAGTACATGTTCATATATGCCCGTTGTCTAGACATATGACAGAGGAAACAGTAGTTAATAGACATGGTCACAGCTCTGAGAAAAGTTCCAGCAGCTGTATTCATCAGGAGAACCTCAGAGGAAAGGCATCCTGCACAACATGCAAATAGGAACTCCCCTCAATGACGTTATCACAAGATGCCACTTTGAAAAACATCACCTCCAATCAAACAGGAGCTGCTGACCAAGACATCTACAAGGTAAATTTCCTGATGCAGATAACCCAATAGAAAACAAATATAGTAGTAAGTGCAGCCTCATTCCAAAGATTTTGGAAGTGCTAAAATAAACACCAATGCCACTCCAAGATGACTCTATCTTGCCAACCGTAGCACAAATAACAAGGTAAGAATCAGTAGTGGCCAGAAAGCTTGCCTCTTATTTTGCATCTGAGCATGAAATATAAGCTTCCCCCTTATCCTACAGGGAATTTCAAATAACCCCAGCAGTGCCCATAGTGACACTGATTTTTTGTTGGTGTCCACAATGTTATGCTGAATACGTAGGACTAAAAATGGAACAAAAAATTAATAGAACTGATATTGGGAATGTAGCCAACATCAACAGTGGATCTACCGAGCTGGGGCTGTGGCCATAGATATTATATGGCTTCCCTTTTAGCATTTTATCTTCCCCTAAATTTTTATTTCTTCATTGAGATACTAAGCTGTGCAATCTAGTGGGAAATAATTTACGTGAAGTCAGTGTTAAAGCAGGAGCAATCGGCAGCATTGTAGTAAGCAGATCAGCACTGGTGAGGCAGAACCAGATGCAGTCTTGCTTCAACAAAGGTTGTGGAGAAGGAGCTTGCTCGAGAAATAGGTCATGCTAAGAGCCTTAGTCAAGCTCCTTCAAAATCCCAAATCTGACAACTCTATGCACAGCGAAAACCACTAGGGCATAACCATTCTTCATATGCCTGTTTCATCATAAAGATGGCAGATGGCTGAATCTAGACGCTTTTAAATTTTTTCAAACATTTCAGCCAAGGTAATAAAACATGAAAAATTTTGAGTTCTTGCCACGAAATCCTTCAAAATTTTTACTAATGTGACGTATCTTAACTCAATGACCAGTTTAGCCATCAGCCGAGCAGGAAAGCACCTTTAGCTAGCATGCCATCTTTGAGCACCAATCCATGCAGGAGCAGGCTGTCTTGTTGTGAGACTGCTGGCTCACATGATGTATCAGTGTTAAAAAATAATAATAATAAATAATATTCATGTTGGCATTAGCTATGAATCATTTGTAATTTACAGGATCTTTCCAGTTGAAAATTTTGATGGCCACAGCCTTAGCAGTGGGGTTAAATGCAAACTCTGAAGGCTTTAAAGCACAATCAATTCATCAACATGGCTCATTCAGTTGCTCTCTTCAAGACTCCTAAGAAAAATATGCACGCAATAGATGTATCGAGATGCTTTCCAAATTACCCATGCTTGCAAAGAAGTTCACTGGTGAACCTACCAAAATTCTCAGCATAATAGGCGTCATTTCTAGCATTAATTCCCATATACTTGCGCATTTGCACGAATGGTAGAATCCAGCCGTCCAGCTGACCCTCTCTTTGACAGCAATCCAAACGTACACGAACCGCGGTTGCAATGCAGTATCAGCAACTTCCTACGCATGCCAATGTTTCTGCTATTGAACCCAATCCCAGTTCATGCACCTGCACCTTGCGGCTTGCATCATATCTGAATCAGCAGGTTGCTGGCTAGATTCAGTTCAATGGAGATCTGTAGTCCAAATCTTTTGTTACCTAGATCAAAAAAGCCAACTTCCACCATTACCTGCAACATAATCTTTAGTCAACGCGCCAATGACCATCTTCAACAGTTCACCAGAAGTTCATGGCAGATACATTGCTGCAAAATATCAGCCTGCCTGACACCGATGATACCAGTATCAACAAGATTCTCTGCCAGACTGCAATCCTTGAAGCCATTCATGAGGTGATTTGTGCAGCACATCCAGAACTGAAGCACTTGTGACCAACTCTCCATAACTGCCGTAATAAATTGCCCAAGTAATGCATCCCCTGTTTCACAGATATTAGCAGGCCAAAGCTCCCGAGACAAAAGCTCCAATACCCGCAGCCCCTTGTGCAAAGGCAGTTCAGTTGCTAAGAAAAAGAGCATCAATTGCAATAGCTAGCCTATTCCAATCCCACATTGTGTAAACAATGGAAATAGATGTTGTGAGCATGATAACAGCAAAGTGCTTATCCCATTGTTGACAAAATTCCTACCTAAAAATATCTTGGTGCTGATTCTCTGAGAGAAAGCAGAGTACCTGCACCATCCACGGCTCCGCATGACACATTTTGCCTTGTCAAAACTGACGCAGTGGGGCCCCTGGTGCGGACTCTTAAGCGACATGAAAGCTGCCCTCATTGGCCTCGGGACGCTGTTGAAGATTGAAAATTGAAACCACTATACCACATGCATCTACCACAACAGAGAACAAGGGAATGGCAGCAATTCTTGATAAGGAGTGGGAGACGCGAGAAGCCAAGTACAAGGCCCTTGAGCTCTTACAAGGCGTCTGCACGCATCCCAAGATGCCCGGGTGACAGTTCTGCCAATCTGGGAGGATCCTCATTCAACTCCTCAATGATGAATCCTCCAGAAAATGGCTCTGTTTGATCTTGATCATAATGAGCTCACATCAAAGCAGTCTTCTGAACTTGCAAGGCAATAGGATCCTATAAGAACTGGTCAGGGGAAGGGTCATTTGTAAAAATTTTTAAGGCAATTAAGGCCATTCAATATGAAATTGTTGACCCAGGCCACTCTGTCAGAATGGTTAACCTCTCCATTCTGCTCCCACAGTCAGAATCACAACAGATATTTCCAAATATCAAAACCTTAGATAGGTCAAAGGTGCAGATGAATTCTTCACATGAGTAAGATTCATAATTTATTAATTAAAGAAGCTTGACAAAAATGAATGTCAGAATGCAATATACAGTGTTAATTCCTTTTCATCCAAGAAGAAAGTGGAATACATCACTCAATGAAATTATTCCTTGTACACGCTTGCTGCCAGCTTCAACAATAACGAGCCGCCGCACAGCTGAAATGGAAGTAGAAACAGTTCTTCATACCAAAGATTCTAATAATACATTAATAGACAGACATGCAAATTGGTCAGGTCAAAGATCACCTGGATCTGAGAGCATCTCCATAATCTCGTAAAGGGTATTTGTGCCCAGACATGTTTGACAGCGCCTTTGGCTGTTGTTGATGATGTTTGCTTCATATGTTAGCTGAAGTGCCTGAAATCAGAACATGAAATTTCCAGCTGTATCATCAAAAATGCAAAAAAGGTAGGCATGTCAATTGTTCTAAAAACTACTATACACGATGCAACAGTATCTCCGATTATATCCCCTCCAAAATGTAAAATGTATCTCGATTCTTTTCTCACCATCCCTATCATGTCAGTGCATTAGACAAATATAAACATTCTAACGACAAGTCTTCTATAGTTTCAGTCAGTTCTATTAGATATGTCTGATGCAACCAAAAAGGTCAACTTTGTATAATTTCTTCATGGAAGCAAAAGTAGATTTTGAGAGAATCTATGGCCATTATCGAGTAATGAATCATCTATAAAATCAATGCGTTTTTAGTAACACGTAAACTTAGATCATAAGTTATTCCACTTCGCAAGTCCCATCACCATAAAACACTCTCTTGTTGCATAGTAAATGCTGACAGAGAAGTACTCTTGTGAAAATTTGCACACTAAATAGATGATGTAAGCTACTCATTAAAGAATATTACAAAACATGGGCCAGTAGTGCATGCCATCTTGCCCCTTACCCTGTCAACCTCACATCCATACAGACAAGTAGATTAACATTCCTCCAATGGGCATAAGCAATTTATGTCAAATACCTTGCCACAAAGTGCAGGCACAAATTTCAAGCTTGATATGTGGCAGTTCATATGCTACCCCTACAGGTTATTAGCATTCATGACCACAGCAATCACATGTTTGATATTTCATCATACCTTCCTTTCCTTATTTTATAATAATTTTTTCTTCACAATTTCTAGCTTGATATGCAACATTTGATATTCAGATCTTCAAAGGTTTCCACTTCTTGGATTTGGAAATAACATTTTTAATATTTCTTCTCAGCTTTCTCTCATTCCACATTCTAGTTACATTCAGCAAAAGAGAGGGGCTCTTTGATAAGAGGCATCGATGCCCAAATTATTTAAAGTATCAGTGCAAATGCCAATCTTTAGTAGACAACAACAAGCTGAACTGATTGGTTCAAGAGATTTCGTTTGACCAGATCAACAATTTAAACACCGCATAAATATACTTCCATAATCAATTCTACAGATACGTATGACATTTATCAAATAAAAAGAAGTACAATGGAGAGCAGTAAAACTTTCTCCAGCCTAATATACAAGAAAAATCTACCAAGTAAGATATTATGGAAAATTTTAAGTGGACTAAGACATTAAAAATAGTAAAACTGTGAAACATGCAGCACATACCTGCTAGGGAACCACCCTCATCAAACAAGTCCAACCCTCATCCAGCATCTCAATTCCCACCTACTTTTTTTTTTTTTTTAAGTATTGGCACATGCCTATTAGACACATTAAAAGTTGTTGAAATAAGGGTTTTTCTTAAATATATCCACTATATTTGACCCTGATCCAAAATATGAACCCATGACGTTTCCAAAATTCTAAATATATCCACCAGTTTTGCATATAATGCCAAATATGCCCATTCCGTTAGAGACATGAATAAACACTATTAGGTGGTATATGAAATTAGCAACATGCTCATCAAATTTAGGATTGGATTGAAGAACTTGAACATCATAACTCATCACTATCCTAACTGCACAAGAGCTGTAAATCCAGAGAGCCCTAGTTTCATTCCTCTTCATTTCATTTCATTTGTTATTTTACACAAGAAGTGTTTTAGGCATTATGAAAACACAACCAGCATTTAAACAAACGGTCGTTAACTTACCGATCAATCTTTAATGGGATGTGCATTTTTCAGATTAAAGGCAAGCATGGTGAGTATATTTGAAATTTTTGAAACATAGTGAATATATTTGAGATTAAGGTCAAACTTTGTACGCACATTTGGAAAAAGCCCTTGAAACAATGACAACCAAGTGATGTCGTATATATTGAGTTCGTCTATCATATCTTATTATGAGAACTGATTAAATCTTATTAAAGATCTTTTATTATGTGTTTCAAAATTAAAAACAATGGAGCATTGTAACTTTTAAATATGATTGAATAAGGTTTTCCACCATGAAGTAAATCATTTTTCTGTACCTACAACTTCTTTTGTCCATCATGTCTTCTAAATTGTTGCCTAAATCTTTCAACATGATACCTGAGCTATAGACCTAAAAGCCCAATTTGTAGATGCTTGTCCTTCTCTTCGTGTTATATTTCCACGTCTTTAGTCTTAAGATGGAGGGACATTATTGGCAACAGGGTGCAACTTGATCCAAGTGCTAGAACTGGACGTGTTGGACCCCAAGTCTGATTTTCCTAGATTCAACCCAAACCGAATTCCAAACAGTTCTTCAGGTTGAGGCAAACCCAAACTCGATTTGAATATATATAAGGGTTCCACTTCTATATAACCGAATTATATAGAAGCAGTTTCATGAATCCCCCTCAATTTTTAAAAAGATAGTTGATGCAAAATCCAATACATTCATTCTATTTAACATCATTTGTTTAGCTAAGAGATCAAGTTTCATCCAAATCTAATACTTGCATTCCCACATTGCTTAAAAAAAAATATACTCATATATAAATTAGGGGGAAAAATGCTTAGATTCATTCACATATCTATTATAATGTAATAATGCTTTATAGAATCATTTATCCACACAACAATGACATTTGAGATAGTTTAGATGTTAAAAATACTACTTAAAATTTGATATTTAGTATTAAATGATTTTATCATATTAATTTTACACATTTATAGATGGGGGCCATTTACAGTGATACTAAATAAATGAAAAGATTTTTATGATAATATAAATGATGGTAAATACAATAGATAGAGTGAATTTTCAACCATAAGTATATTAAAAATGAAGAGGGTTATGTAGAAGAAGAGTTACATAGAAGTGGTCCTATACAATATATATTATATCTATCTTTTATTAGATATAAAAACCATCTATTTTCTTTTCTCCCAACCCTAACTCCCTCTCCAATGCAATAAACCCTAGTATCCACCTACCACGGGAAGATTGCCACCCTCAGCTAGTCTTCAAGCTGCAATAGTTGTCATCACTGCTGCCACTCTTACACTTCCTCAAGTTGTAACATCAACGACAAGTCGTCAACTACAGCAGTTTCCTCCTTCATGGCTACAACTCTTCTTCTCCAACTGTGGCCAGCTTGTCTGGGTTCCTCCTTCCACCATCAAATTCTCTCCCTGTTTCCCTTAACTCGGCACCCGCAGCTTTGTTCCGACTCCGGCGAATTGCTCCTCCTCCCTCCCACTGAGGTTTATTTCCTCCCTTCAATCTTCCAAAATGTACTTTCGTTCTTCATTTTTTCTCTCCATTAAACATTCATTTGAAGCAGTTGTGTTTATTATTGAACTAGGCATCGATTCTTTCCTACTCTTTCATAAGTTGGATATTGCAGGTTCATCTTCTGTCGCATTCCCGGCAGCCACATTCCTCGCTCGTCTCTAGCCACCAGCCTTGCACAAAATATTTTCACTTCATTTTTAGCTAACCATTCCAGTTTCTTAATTATAGCTCTAATTCTTGTCATTCCAAAGATCTATGCTATTGTGCCTGTGTTTGTGTTCATATGCACTGGTTAGTGTTATGAAAATGTTATTTATGTGGTTAATTAAATATGCACAATTCAAGTAACATTGATGGGCGAATGTCAACCTGAATTCCCACTCAAAACTCAACCCAGGATCAAGTTTCAAAAATAGAGTTAGGATTTAGATTTTAAAATAGGGTAGAGGTTATGGTTGAGATTTTAGAAATACGGTTAAGATTAAAGTGAACTGGAGTTTCATAAGCTCGATTTTGGCCCCTAATTGGCCTTAGTATAAAGTCCCACATTGGTTAGTGGATTGAAGTTGTTCTGATTTAAATGTGTGAGCCTAGTCTTACCAACTGAGCTAGTCATTTTGCGAAAAACCAGCTCATCTATATCCAATTGCTTTTTCCCTTTTGGCAGTCTGATAACATTTTATTTTTCTGTCAAGAGCTTAAATTTGGTGAATAAAAAAATCAGCATTTACTTGAAGCCACTAGAACTCTTTTACCTCAAAGAAGCATTCCTCGAACTTGTTGGTCTCGTGGTGTTCTTGTGATTTATTGGTTTCCATTATGCATTTTGAAATTCAGATTGCCTTTAGAGATCTTGAAAGGTAGAAAACTTGATTTATCCCACTTTCAAATATTTGGTTGTTCTTGTCATATCCATTTGCAGAATAGTAGAAGACTTGATAGTTAATGCTCAAAAATGCAATTTTTTGGTCATTCTTCTACTCAAGATTATCAATTTATGTTCTTATCAAAAATAATAATTAATTTCTCAACATGCTTTGCTAATTGAAAATGAAGCTCACTTCACTATAAATAAGGATCAAAGATCAATAGACAAATTTCTCCTATATTCCCAGTATCTATTGAAAGTGAGAAAGGTTCATTGATTGATACTAATGCCAATGTTAAAGAGACAATAACAACAACAAGCGAATTTCATGAAGAAACATGGTACTCCCTCAAAAGTCATCTTGCATCCCCAAAGGATCCTCTAGGGTTCGAGATTTCTGCGCTCATCATACTATTGCCAATCCTATTTAGGACTACATGTGCTACTAGAATATCACACCTTGTCGCTCAGCTTTCTGACAGCTATTGACTTTGAACCAACCAGATTTCAAAAGTTTATTAAGAGAGATGAATGGAAAGTGCCAACAAGAATGAGCTTTAAACTCTTGACAAAAATAATAAAGACTACAAAACTACTGAAAGGAAAAAGGGAAGTAGGTTGAAATAGGCTTGTTCTATACCAAAATAATTGACTGAGTTAGGAGGTTTATTGCCACATAAATAAACTAAAAACAATTCAAACCACTAAACAATGTAGGACTTTATACACAAACTAATACTATACTTCACATCCAGCACAAATATGTGAAAACATAACAAAGACGAGGACAACATACATAAACTGGACTTTAAACAATAAGGGATGAAGGAATTTATGCAGTTCTGCACAATGACCTACTCTGTGACAGTAAAGCTCATTCAATCATGCCTTAGAGTTTGCCATGCTCTGCTACCTATAGTTTTGAAATATGTGATTAAGATTTTTGACAAGATTCAATCAAATATCCTAAAAAGATATGACACGCCAACCCGCGATAATAGAAGATATAGCTTGGTTGCCATTATTGTGACAGAAGTCAACAAAATTGTCTTTTTTGCCTCTTCATCGTGTCAACATGACAAATGATGCATTATTTAAAGCTATTCACTTAAATAGAAAGGAGCAATTCACTTAAATAGAAAGGAGCTCTTCTCAAGGGGGAAAAAAACCCAACTCTTTTAGTATTTTTCTTATAAGAAATTGCTCTGTTATAATGCTTCCAAGATCATTGGTTGGAAATTATTCTTATAAAGCATGAATCTTCCCAGATCATTTTTGGGCTGTGTATTAATATGGAAGTTCATCCTTTCCATGTTCAGGTTATGGAGAAAATGTATGCCATGTCTCTAAGATATTCAGAAACCATAGAGTAAAATGACACTGTGTATCAGATTAACCACAAAAAACATGATGGCATATGAAAGCATGACCCATACATTACGCATACTCGTATGATCTGGACGAATATGAGCATATGCACCATCTTTTGCTAAGGCTGTGATATCACTGCATACACAAAGGTCAAAATCAGTAGCCAGAGTTCCATACAGAAACAGGAAAAATGGAAAAAATATATGGGATGAATAAATTTATTACCTTCGAGAGTATACATCTAGCAGGGACCCATTGTCATCAACAACAGGTATGGAGCTCACTTGAGCTGAAAAACAATGGATCATTCACACATGAGACCCAAACTTTCTTTTAACTAAGAATGGAATCATTAACTGGTTAACAAAATTCTACTAAACGAATACGTGAATACAAAGTCTACCATCGAACCTACAGATCAATGAAAGCTCAATTGAAAACTATTTTACACATAACAGAACAAGCAAGGCTGGTAATAAATTTGATAAAGCCCCAATGTCATGGAACTCTGTAGTATTGTCTGAGAATTTTGCACCTTCACAGGGTGTGACTTACCAAGTCGTGCAAATATAGCAAGCTTGGTTCCAACAGATTTTGAATCTTAGTAGTTAGTATATAGAAAAGATTAAGTCCATAACAACTACTTATGATTTGAAACCCACAGTAATTGCCCAAATGGTCAAACTGGAATAGCTACAGAAATGAACAATAAAAATGACTTAATACCCTTTTGAAGAAGTTTCTGGATGTCTTAATTTTGGTTTTTCTTGTGTTTCTCCTTTTGAAAGGTGACGATCACACTCTCTATTTAGACTACTGACCTAGATGTACCCACTAATTGCCTGTCACATATGCAGCATTCTTTAAGTACTAGGCAGCATGTCTATAATTTTTTCTTGTTCAATTCTAGTGTGTATTGACCGAAAAAAAAACTTAGATTCCAGCAATTCATTGACCAAACCAACAAGAAGACATAATTACAAAATTCCAACCTCAACAAACACAAGCATGACAGACTTATAGTTCATACCTTCCATTAATAAATTAAGAGCCAAACTTAAAGGAGAGTTTGGCCGCAATACTATTAGCTGCCGTCTACTTGAGACACCCATTTCTGCCACCCATGCCCCAAAGGGGATTGCATAAACAGGCTGTTGCAAAATAGACATGCCTCTGAAAGAGTATCTAAAAAACCTGCAAATATCTGGATATTTGAAATTGAGAATGTCAATAACTCATCAAACAACAAAATGGAATAGTACAGGTGGTTACCACACAAAAAGACTAGAGCCTACATTTTAGTATCCCAGACAGGCATGCAAGATGTAGTAACTGTGGGCATGATCCATCATGAGCGGGAGAATGTATAATAGGAACCACAGATATCTGATTTCTTAGAATCCTCAACGCAACATCCTTTAGAGACTCTTGGGGACCAGCCTGCAAAAACAATTGAAAGAAAATTTAAGCAACGTTTTGATATTTCTGGTAAATTTTGTTTTCAGATGATCAAATGCAGGAGGATATTGCACAGGTATTGCTAGGGATGCAGATGGCTTGGGTTCAACCCACAACCCGACCCATTTAAACCGGATTAGGGTCAGGTTGGGTTGAAAGATGGGTTGGGAAAGTTGGGCTGGGTTGAACCTGCTTTTGAATTGGGTTGAAATCGGGTTGAAAAGTCGGGTTGCTATCAACCTATCTTAAAAAAACCTAACCCATTTTCATTCCTCCCATCGTCTCTCCCTACCACCCACCATCTGCCCATCTCTCCAGTGCCTTACTGCATCACCTCTCATTCTCCCACCGTCTCCTTTGTCGCCGTCGCCGTCACTACATCATTCTCCGGCTCTCCCTATCTCCTTCCTCTGCTGTCCTCGGATTCTAGCATTTTTCCAGCCATTCTTGCTGCTGAGGCGTAGTTCATCTCAAGAAATCGACTGCTTGGGGTAACCCATTATTCCGGCCAACCCTGCTGATCGATGAGTGTCTATTCCAACATTGCTACAGCCCTCTTTTAAAACCAGACAACCACTGAAACTCATCTATTGAAAGCCAAAAATTATAATCTGCCATTGCAATTCAGCCACAGTTCTCCATTCAGTGGCCCTTCTTCCATTCCAAACTGTAGAAATCCGTTAGCTTCTCCATCTCCATTCCAAACAAGAAAGATACAATCGTGGGGCCGACCATGGTTCAATTCCAAGAAAAACAAGCAATAAATTAAAGACAACTTCCAAATTTTGGCTTTAATGAGAGGAGCAATTAAATGGAAACCTTAGTTTTCACATTCTTGTCGTGACAAAGGGAATAAAATGGGGAAATCATGGCTTCCATAATTCCAAAAAAAAAAAAAAAAAAACCTTGCTACCGATGGCCAAAGATGGATAGGCTAACAAATTTATGGAAGAACACCTCATTAGCCCCTTAAAGTGCACTAGCTGGATCAAAAAATTCTATTGCTCTGCTTCGGTCATGAAAATTTACAGTCCTTTTGCTAATATGCCTGAAAATTTTTATTCTAGGTTGCATGCATCCAGTAGAATTACCTGCCCTACATAATTACATTCATTTGAATACAGAGCACTTAAATTTCCAGATGAATAGAAGTCTTAGTTCATTGTCCATGGTCTGAGAGTTGCAACTTGTCCATGTCTGGACTGTTTTTTGCCAAAATTCTAGTTTTTTTTTTAACATTTCTTACAATGCACTTATTTATATAGTAAAAGAAAACCCTAAAAGCACATCTTAATTAGACCTTAATAGGCATCAGACAATTTAAAGCCACATCAAGGAAAAACCTATCTTCCTTCAAACAAAGGTTATATCAATTTTAAAAAAAAAAAAAACACTAAAATACCTCGATCAGAGTGAATCTAAATGTTAGATTTCAGAAATGAACAACTATATACAAATATTCAAGAGTGTGATCATAGAATTTTAACAAACCATTGTATCAGCAACACAAATACATTGATGTTATTAAAGATATATACGAGGAGACTATTACAAACGTGAGAACTATAAGTGGAGTTAATAATACTTTTCCAGTTAAAATAGGTTTACATCAAGGCTCAGCCTTAAGTTGTTACCTTTTTATCTTAATAATAGGTGAAATTACAAGACATCTACAACAAGAAGTACATTTGTGTATGTTATTTATCAGATGACATTATTCTAATAAATGAAACTAAAGAATGACTAAGTTTGAAATTAAATAGGTGGATAGATACTTTAGAATTTAATGGTTTTAGAATCGGTCGCACAAAAATTAAATATATAAAATGCAAGTTTAATAATAGTGAGAAGCTAGATGATGAATCAATTAAGATTTTAGATCAAGTAGTAACAAAAACTAATCACTTCCGATACTTAGGATCAATAGTTCAAGAAAACGGAGAAATTGAGAAAGATATAATACATAAAATTCAAGCAAGATGGAAGAAATCGCAAAGTGAGTCTGGAATTTTATGTGACTATCAAGTTCCAATCAAATTAAAAGGAAGGCGTTGCTTGGTAACATGTGAGTATGGGAAACCATGGTTTTCCATCGTAAAGATCAATTATGAATGGATTTTTTACATTGAATGGCATAGTTGATCCATCTTCTTTTTTGTAGTGCCCATTGATAGGAATTGGCTTTTGTGCTGACTGAGATATTTGAACCATCTTTTCCTCTCTGCTTGACCATATTTTAAGTAAGAAAAAATCATGAAGACAATCATTATTTTTTCTCACATTTTTGTAATGGGTAATGTTATTGCTGTTTGAGTGAGGGAAGAAATGGGGTTTCTATTTCAAATGGGATATTTCATTCATCTTCTTGTTCTTCAATGTGACAACAATTTTGTCCTTGACTACCCTTTTCCTATATGAGCAGTCACCACTAGGTCTAGCCATCTGGGTGGGTGGAGAGATCTACTAGGAATTTTGTTTTCATTTCAAAGGGATAATTTGAAATCTATTCTCATAAATAATGAATAGAAAATTAGGAGACGAAATAAAAATATCTCTATCAAGGCATGATTTTTCCATCAAAATCATCTATCTTTCAACTTTTATTCCTACTTTCCAATCATTTTTCCTTCCAACAATTCTATTTATTCCAACTCTATCTTTATGATTTCCTATCAATCACATCATTTCCAAAATATTTCATTTTCATTTCCCACAACCCACACTTTTTCACCTTACCAATCAACACTGAAAATTTTACAAGACTGCGATTAGACCTGCTATGCTTTATGGAGCAAAATGTTGGGCAATTAAAGAACAAAATACTCATAAAATGAACGTCGCAGAAATGAGAATTATAAGGTGAATGAGTGGTAAAACAAGAAAAGATAAAATTATGAATGAAATAATTCGAGAAAATCTAGAAGTGAGATCAACTAGTGATAAAATGAGAGAAAATAAATTAAGATGGTTTGGTCATGTTAAAAGGAGACATGAAATGGCACTAGTTAAGAGAACAGAGTTTATCCAAGTAGAAGATGGTAGGAGAATGAGAGAGATCCAAAAAAAATGGACGGAAGTAATTAAACAAGATTTAAAAATATTACAAATTACTAAAAATTTAGTCGTAAATCACGAAGAATGGAGCAACGGAGTCTATGCAGTCGACCCCACCTAGGTGAGAAATGGCTTATGGTGGTGATGATGATGATGATTGTATCAGCAACACAAAAAAGCTCTGCTAACCAGACCACTCACTTGGATCAGAGGCCTTCTAGTTGGCTGTATAGGTCCATCAGGTTGTCCACTAGCTCTTAATTTTTCCTCCTTCCAAGCAGAAACTGAATGCACCTCGAGCTCTTCATTAGCTAGTAGTGATACATTATCATGAAGCTGCACAATAAAGAGAGTATTTCAACCACAGAACACAAGAATTTCCCTTGCACATTATCTAGTACAAATAAAATCTGTGCTTATAATAAAAAAAAAAAACTCTCTTAAAGAAAAAAAAAAAAAAAAAAGAAAGAAACATGAAAGAAAAGAATATCATGATAGACAGCAACAGTAATGGGAGCACATCCAAATGGAATAAGAATTTTTCGCACAATGCCACAATTACAAGTAATCATGCCAATATGCAACCTGAAAAACAGAAGGCTAAAATTTATATATATTGAAAGGAGACCATAATCACATGACGAAAAGCGATTAATGCAAAAAAGTCATAGATGGTTACATTAAATCCCTAATTAAATAATGGAACAGCAGACGTTCTACATACACAAAAAAGAAACTAAGGGTGTGTTTGGAAATTAACAAAAAAATGTCAAGCTAAAACTTTTTACTCTCCATAACTACTCTGTTTTTTAATCATTTTTCACATTTTTCTATACAACCACCCTACTTTTTAATCATTTCTACACAACTACTCATATAATTAATCTATCTATTTTAACTTTATTCTCTTTATTCTTCATCATTACCCTACCATATCATATCATTCTCTTCAAATTTAAAAACCTTTACACCAAAAATTTTTCATCTAAAAATTTTATCACTTCTCAAATACACCCTAAACCTTAATAAACACAACAAACCTAAATCCATGTGTAAGTCCAAATCTTTGCAACACATGACTCATATAGTATTCATGATACACCCGTGCAACTGTGACTAGTTCACCCATCAAACCTCTAACGCACTTGCCGATTAGCCACTTTTCCGTTAGGGAACATGCATCCATGTCCTTGAGCCACATGGCAATGCCATGCTTTGTTCTTGTCCCACTTGTCATAGACTCGGAGCTTTTCCCGGCATTAAACTATACAGTAGTTGAGTAACAATTTTATCACTTCTAAATCAACTTGCCCAATTCATATCCAAATGTAAAGAAAATAGCATACATGAGGGAAAAGAGAGAACATGCAAACATAGACATCTCTGGGCCTCCTAAATTCAACTTATTCTTGCTTGTCAAAGAAGACCACTCAATTGCTCAAGAAGCTTCAATCCTAACAACATGTAAACCCATCACCCAAGGCATAGCCAAATGGTTTGTCATTGCTTACGCATGAATGAGGTCCCCGTTTCAAGTCCATGTTAGAGAGAGTCTCCATTTACATCCCAAAAAAATAAAAGCGTAAAGCCAAGATCAAAAAGCCGTGCCACTTGCTATATCATTCAATGGCTAAAAACTTCAACACAAACTACTATATTCCGCCTACAACAGACTCATCCGAAAACTTCCGAAAAACTTAACACAAAGAGTGTGTTTGGCAATGTGCATAAAATGTCAAATTAAAACTTTTCAATCTAAAACTTTTCACTCTCCATAACTATCATATTTTTTCAATTATTTTTTTACATTTTCCTATATAACTACCCTACTTTTCAATCATTTCTACGCAACTACCCACATAACTAACCTATCTATTTTAACTTTATCTTCTTTACTCCTTATCATTACCCCTATTATATCACATCATTTGACAACTTTTACTCTCCAAAACTATTCATTAAAAGTTTTATCCATTCCCAAACACACCCTAAGTTAATATAATATGATTTTGTAAACAATCACTTGAAACATCAACAAAAAAATTGAAGATGACACTATTATATTTATTGGAGATAACTATTATATTTATTGGAGATAATATCAGTTTTACTAGGAATTTTGTCTGTAAAAAATATTTTTCAAAAAAAAGGAAATTTAAAGAAATTTTCAGTGAAATTCTCTAATAATTAGGACAACATAAATACACATCCAAAACCCAGAAACATGTAATAAAAAAAAATCTACATTTAATAAGTAATGAAAACAAATGAGAAAAGTATATATATGCTCAAAAACTAAAGGAGTACATATATCTATTAGTAATTAATTGAAATTAAACTGAAACATCATTTTTATTGGGAACTTTATCTATAAACATTTTTTAGAAAAAAGGAAGATTTTAAAAATTTTCAATGAAATTTTCTGATAACTAGGACAACATAAATACACATCAAAAACTAGTGCACAACTCGATTCGGCTACCCGCAAGTCAACCTACCGAATACCCTAATTAGGGAAGGTTCACTTCCACCTTTTCTACCCACAAGGTCAGTTCAGTTCCAAATGTTAAATGCTAGTCTGAATTCGGGGCAAGTCGTTTCTAGAGGTTTGAGTACCTAGAACCGACCCGAATTTCCTATATGTTAGTATAATATGTATAATCTTAAATAAGGGATGGGATGCAAAACTAGAAAAACTAATTCAAGCAGCTAACTCCCATTTCGTTCCCATTCCACCATTCGAACATTCGAGAGTCAAGATAGGCAACAAATCTGGTGATCTACTTTGGAAGCCCTAGCTTCTACTCGTCTCTTTCCCTCCAACAGTCGACAACAGGAAGTCGTGCACCGCTGTTCTCTCTCCCCTCTGATAGCCCACAGCCAATAGTTGTAGCCGATGTTCACGCACCACTCATCTCTCTTCTCCGACAAGCCACAGCCAACAACCGCTCGTCTGTCTTCCCTCCAACAAACACACAACATTGTCTCTCTCCCCTCCAACATCTCGCAGCCAACAATCGCTCCTCTCAAAGTTGCCTCTTCTCCAAATCTGCTACAGTGAGGTCTTCAAAATCCATCTCTTCTCTAAATCTTAACTAGACCTTCTCCAAATTTCTACCTTTTCAAGCTGCTTTAAGGTGACGGTCTATGTATGAGTGTTTGCCCCTATTTTTATATTTTTCTCTTGTTGATTTCGTATTTTTCAAAATCCATCTCTTTTTTATTTCTCTTGCCAAAGGATAGTGATAGTTTTCTGCTTTGCTTGTAGGCATTGAATGTGCATTGCAAATTTGGCATCTGATTACACCTCAACGCCTCATATCTGCCGCTTTGAGCTATCTGCTTCAAGTTGATTTAAATCTATTTCGGCACATTTGTTGACGTATGTCTAGAGAATTAGGGGTGAAATATTGTGACTTGTGAGTGTCAGGGGAATTTCTGAAATGTCATGGATACGAAAGGAATAATAGCCAAATGTTACGGGTATGAGGGGAATTTCCTCTTAATTTAAACTAAAATAAAAATCTATACATTGGTAAATCCATATTCAAAACATCCGTTTATATTTTTTAATCATCATAAAATATTAATCTTGAATACAAATATCTATCCAAATCCCTAATTTCTCAAATACATAAAATAACCTATGTGAAGTGCAAATCGCTGCATACTGATATATGTATCATTACAATTTGTTCTTGGACATTAAACATGACAAATTTAGGTTGAATCTAAAAAATCTCATTCCTGATCTCAACAAAAAACCCAAAATCAATTGCCAAATATTGTTAGAATACACAAAGAAACAGAAGCATACCATGGGCATGTTTGGTTACAACCAAAACTATTCAATTTAAAACTCTTCACTCTTAACAACTATCCTATTTTTTAACTATTTCTTCACATCTTCCTATACAACTATCCTACTTTTCAATTATTTCTACACAACTAATATAAGTATTTTAATTTTATTCTCTTTACTCCTCATCATTACCCCTACAATATCACATCATTTTCTATCATTTCAAAAACTTTTATATTAAAAGCTTTTCATCCAAAAGTTTTATCACTTCCTAAACACACCTTGTAGATAATTTACTTTGAAATAAATAAACAAATAATCAATTGTTATACCTCCACAATTCTACATTTCAGGACCTTGAAGGCTAAATTTTTTTACCTTCAAAAATTGTGTTGTTCCATCCAAATTCAAATAAACTATTTAAAATCTTCACATAAAATACAAGAATGGTGATATTGAAGGAGAAAAGTATATTAATAGCAGCTAAATGAAGTTGCCTTCAACTGAGATGATCAAACACTGGCCTTTATAAGGAATTTGAATTAACTACTAGCTCACTTCCCATATCAATCCCCACCAAGTGATGCCAGACACAGGTGGTTAGTGAGCCAACCTGCATGGTTACTACTTACTATCTCAGAACAATCCCACATGTTAAAGCACTATTCACAACTTTTGTGTAATTAAAAATGTCCCAAATGGAGCATTAAGAGAAAAATATAATGCCAATCTATTCTACCAACAAGCATAATGGCCCCATGCAGCAACTAATTCCATCCCCCTCAATGTCAAAAAGATATCAGATACATTTTTGTCCAGAGCCACCACTTGACTACCTAAAATCAATATACCAGCTAGCCTTTTTGTCAATACAATCCTCCAGAGGAATTGAAAACATCACCAATGAATTTGTTTCAGGGCAAACAACCTTTACAGGCTTTTTACAGCCACCACAGCCACAGCAGTTCTTTCTGGCCCTGTGTTGGCTGGAAAGATGAATGAAAGGAAATAGGGAAGCCATCTGTATCTTTCACAAACAAAGAAATGTAGAAACAGATCACTTTCCAAATAGTCCTTAAAGAGAAACCAATAGATATTGAGTGGAGTTTTCTGAAATTACATATTAATATTATGCAAGACAATTTGGCAGCACAAATTTCAAAAACAATTTCAACAACAGAAAATTGCCAAAATTAGAGAGGCTGTCGAGTACATTAACATGACCCAGATCTTCATGAACAACAAAATAAATCAAATTAAAAAGATTGAGAATACCTGTCTTAAGATTAATATGAAGTCAGAAGCTGTTAGCATTCCATGGAATTGCCCCCTAGAGTCATCCCATACAGGTATAATAGCAAGGCCCTGTAAAAAGAATGCAACCATCAGTTTGAGATGAAGAGTGAAATCCTTGGTTGTTTTCAAGTATATCATCATTAAAGGGTATGACATGATGAAAAATATACAGAAGCTTCATTATCATTGCATTGTCATCATTGATTAGAGCTAGCTCTGGACTAGGGAGTCAACTGCACGAATCTCTTCCCCCCGTTCCCTCAACCAATGTACATACCTATTGAGACATGAAACATGCAGAAAATATGCCCCAGATCTCAAAAGGTGCCAAAAACATTTCCTGCATTCATGAGACTCACATGACTGAGACTTGTTCAGACCCTTTTTTTAGAGTGCTTATGTGCCTCTCCAAAAGTGAACCATAAACTAAAAAATCTATTTGGCTGGACAGAGGCAAATTTCCCACTTCCCACAATTTTGGCTAAGTTAGTCAGATAAGTGCAGATACACAAAGCTGAAAATATAGCCCTTGACAACAAGAGTTGTTGGACATTTTGCAGAAACAAAAAACCAAAGCACATGAAGCATGGTCAAATGAAGCCTAAAAGACTTGAGGGAACTGCTAATCAAATTCTTCAAACACAGCTCCCTACAGGTTGTTCTTCAAACCATGGACATATGTGCCCCCATGTTTCTAAGGGATACTGGAGTTATCCACTGCTGAGGAGTTTGGATGGAGAAATTTTCACCCCAACAAACTCACTTCCAACATTATTACCCTCTTTCCAATTCTCAGAAAAAAGCCTATCCATATCATTATGAATCACTTTACGGCCAATATAACCCGTTACGGTGCTGACATTATTTCCGACCCACTTTGGAGGGGAAGAACACTAACAATGAGTTGCACAGCTAATAAACAAATTAAACATATAATTTATAAGGGGTGTGTTTGTTTTAAAGTAAAACTTTTCGATCTAAAACTTTCTACTCTCTACAACAATACTGTTTTTCAAATTATTTCTTCCCATCTTCCTATACAAACTGCCCCGCTTTTCGATCATTTCTACATAACTAGTCATAAAACTAACCTATCTATTGTAACTTTATTCTCTTTATTCCTCATCACTACCCCTATCACAGCACAACATTTTCTCTCATTTTAAAAATGTTTACACTAAAAATTTTTCATTCAAAAGTTTTATCACTTCCCAAACACTTCCAAGAAAAACTCCTTACCAGCATTTGAAACACGGAATTTTTGAAATGTTAATGACACAAGAAGAAGAAGAACAGTCATCATGTTGTGAGCAGATGCATTTTCATAAAAATAGAACAAAAGCTTAGTTATTCTCAGTAATGAAACAAGGATGTTACAAATAAGAAAATTATGGTGAGAAACATCCTCCCTTTCCTGAACTCCACCTTAGCAAGACCCTCATCTAACGGTAGGAAAACAAACCCAAGTTTCCAGAAGATATTATTTTTGTATAACAATAGGGAAACAAAATCTCATAGAAACGTATATTTTTCCCATTCCCAAACACAGTACAAAAATTCAGAGAAAATTTTTTCCACTTTTTTCACTGACTTTTTTCTAACTAATGCAATTTGGCATCAGAAGTGCCACCATCGTTACCAGTACTTCTAATGATTATTCCCCATATTTCCATATAAGATGCCTACCTGTTTTTTCATTAGCCTGGCTAATATCACATCACATCACATCATTTCCATTCTTTTCGTCCATTCCATATTCCTTTTTATCCCATTGTCAAATGGAACCACAGGAAAAACAGCATTCAGCCAAAGCATCAAACAAAGAACGTTGCCCTCTACATCATTGGTCAAACAACAAATCACAAGGAAAAAATTTTATCAACAACAATTCAAACTGAGAAATAAAGGAAATGACCTGTTCATACATGATCTCGAATGCTCGTTTGACAGGCATATTCGCATCCAGGGCAAAAACCTAGAAACACATATGACACTCTGAGCTAGAAAGTTGCTAACGAGAATGATTTAAGAAAAAAATAATAAATTAGGCTTGTGTTACTCAATCTGAAGTATGCTAACCTTGCCTGACTGGGGAAGCAACTCATATGCTGTATAGTTGGACAAAATCACAGAAATTTGACCACGTGAAGCATTGATATCTACATCAGGAATGTGTGCCATAAAATCCCTACCAACAACCCCTGATGATGAAGTCTGTTGGGAAGATCAGACATAACAAGCCAATTTGTTAGCAACTAAATTATGTAAATTAAAAGTCTATCTGGCATTAAAGGAAAAATATCCCACTTCATCCAACACACATTTTGACGTAATTTGACATCTTAACAACCCTACTATCCTACTTTTTCTATTAGAATCTCTACATTCCAATCATTGTTCACATTTTTTCATACTCTATCTATTTTATTTTTATTTTCTTTACTCCTAATCAGCACCCTTACCATATCATGTCACACACACTATCAAAATTCATACTGCAATTTTTTCCCCACTCTTTTTACATCTTACCAAATGGACATTGATATTAGTTATTCTACAAAGAAAGTGTAAAAATACCAATAAGCCAGTTGCTAAACTAACCACATGCTGAGATGGGTCCACATCCATGTTTGGTTGAACTACAGGATCACTGGGGGGCAATGAAATGACAGGCTGCACTTCCCTCACAAGTATGATGTTGTTCACAATCCCATATTCATCCGTCAAACTTGAATTCTGTTCATCATGTCGCCACACACCATCAACCAAATACTTGTACTGCAAAACCAAGAAATGCACTACACTTAATAAAAGATCCTTCCAGTTCATATATTGGTTAGTTTGTTGTGGAATTAGCAAGAAAGTCTAAGAGAGAGATGTCAAGGATTTCAACAATCTTCTTTTCCTTGATGCACATGCAAGGTAAATGGTTAGCTTGAATTTATAACAACACATTCTGGAAATGGTTTCAAAAGGAGAATTCACACGCCTGGAAATGGGATCCATTAAAATAAACTTCTCTAGATCAACATGGAAAAAACAAAGTACTGCCAAGATGCTACAGTCATGCCCTAATAAAGCACGAGACATCAACAGAACCCAAGAGCAGCCAAGCAGTTCAGCTTGCCGGTAGCTGGGCTGGAGTTGGTTAAGTTCTGGAAACCATTTCAAGGGATTAGAAAAGCAATCTATAGTGGATGAAGCTGAGCTTGTTAATCAATCTAGCATAGAAGACATGCAACTTAATTTGTATAAGATCTTGGAGTATCTCCTATATCAGTCTTTGCATATACTCTTATATTGATAAAAGAATAATATACAAATTTCGCTACCTAATAAAAACAGAAATGTATCCCCATAAACAGGATGCCAAGCTTCCCAAGTTTCCTAATCAGAACAAATTTGGTAATGTCTTATAAAAGCATTGTTTCTTAACTAATCAAATGCAGTTAGCAACTGTCAGTGTTCAAGAGAAAAAAAAAAAAAATACACTATGCTTTTAGACAAAGCCTGAAAGGGCCTCAGCTAAGCCCTAGGCAAAATCCTTATTGAGATACCAGCCTCTGTAGCTTCCAAAGCCTTTTCTCAGCCATTCCCTAAGAGACTACATAATGGTAAGAAGCTAAAGAGTATGACAACTTCACTATCACTTAATTGCTCTCATCTAGTGAAGCCCAACCAAAGAATCACTTGAGGTGATTCTGGAAGCATTTCTAATATGCTGACAGAGATTTGAGGTGTTCCTTACCTCTTAGCATCAAGGAATAAAAAGAAGGCAATCTTGATCTATTATTGTCGTCTACATTGTAAAAAACACCTAAACCTAGAGATTTACTCAAGTAAAAATTGAGTTGCTTCTAGAACTACTAGGATACAAAGAATACAAGGTACACATACAAAGACAAAAGATTACAATGTTTTTGACAACCACTTCCCTTTTTCCATTACAATGTTTTTGACAACCATTTCCCTTTTTCCACAATTGCTATGAATAAGAGACCCCAAAATTAGGGCCACATTCGGATACAAGTTGAACTCCAAATTTTATGAAGAAAAAGGTTCTACACTCTGGAGATCTCAGTTCAAAGAATCAACTAAAGATCTTGTCTCAAAGTACCCAAGCATATCACTATTTCATATAGAATCCCAAGTTAGGTTACGATAAAAACAACCTTAGCAAAAAATAGTAGGGAAGAAAAAGGTTTAGTGGTTTCGTTATTAATTACCCATGACTTTTGAAAATGGCTTTGGACATCTTTTGCTGGTTCAGGATCATTTAAGCAAACATGGAATGCATTAGTGGGCAACTTAAATGACAACTTCTTCACAAGCTTCAACGTTTAAAAAGCGACAGGTAGCTTTGTATAATCAAAAGATATAGAATCAGTAACCAAAAAAATTAATCACTTGAGCTTTGTATTAATGAGCGCAATGTGATGGCCATTAGCCTATAGATGTTGCACTACCTATGTTTTACCATTATCATTACATCCCACAAGATGCACACGTGAACTCGTGAACATTTGTACAAAAACTACTCTTTTTTTATAAAAAAAATTCATTTATACGCACAACATTTGACCATAATTCCTATCATATCCAAAAGTTCCTCCAATACCCACAACATTTCACCTCTGATGCCCACAACATTTCACCCTTAATTCCCAATATGTCCGTACCATTGGCATCTGTTAATTGAGTCCAATGGTAATGGCAGATGCGTGCGTTATTTTTTTAAAATACCAAAATTACTCAAACGGGCTGAAATACAATTGTCCAAATCCCTAGTCCCAAATTCATCTCTCTCCTCCTCCCCCATTTTCATATTTGGCTATCACCATCTTCTCCATATCTGGTGTTGCAGTCTTCTATCTAATAATCAATGTTATGAGAATAGAGTCAGACTGGCCAATTCGACCAGTCCAACCAAGATCTGGTTCATTCCAAGATAGTCCAATTTAATAGCTTTGAATCGACAGAGCCGGACTAATAGCAATTGAACCGAAAAAGCCAATCAAATCTAGTTCATCCAGTTCCCAAAATTTTCTAAAAAATAAAAAAAAAAAAGCAAAACCCAGCCCGTCTGCGACTCTGCAATGCCACCCATTTCACAATTCCCATCTCCCCCCCCCCCCAAAATTGAAAAGCCTCCCTCCTACACTGAAGCAAACACTACAAACCGTCTCCCAACGACGATAAGTTGTCATGCATGATGCTATCCTATCCATTTCACCCATGTCGGTGTCCTCTCCGTGCTCTGCAACATGCTTTGGACAACTCATTCTTCCTTCTCCAATCCCAATGCTTTGTAGTCGATGCTCCAATCAACCGGTGCTCCCATCACTGTGTCACACCATCACCTTCTCAGCAAATCCAGCCACTCCCCGCTCTACATCTCTACCCGTGTTCTTCGGGTGAACCCACTTCTGCTCCTCCCTACTCTTCGACATCACTATCCTCTACCTAGTCTAGTGGCCCCTGCTCATCGGCAGCCATATCCTAGAGCATCAATCTTATACTTTATATTATGGAAGAGGATTATTCAAAATCTTGGTTGGCCCTTAGCAGAAATTACAAATCTTGATGCTCTTGCCTTCACCCATTTTGCACAATAATCCATCATTATCAACAAATATGTTTTGCCTCTTACTATTTTTGGAAGCTCTTACACTAGGTCAACCCATCACATGAAAGGCCATGGTTCAAATATTAAAGTCATCTTAGTCATTAGTTGTTGGTAAATGAAAAAAATTCATCTCTGATAAGTGTTGCAGGTGTTGACAAATGAACATGCATGTCATCTCATTGTTAGACAATAAAATCATGCTTTGGAAATTTTTTGGACTAGAGATTGCCAGCTTGAATGCATTAAAAATTCAACTTCATTCTATATTTTGCTTCAAACAAGTTAACTTAAGATATGGATCAGCAACATATCAATACATAGGATCCCTTCATCAGTTAGCTAATTCAAGAGCCAAGCCTTCTTACGCATTTCAAGTTCCTTAATGCAGTTATTTTTTTATTTAATTTATTATATTTGTGCTTAATGAATATTTGAAAATTTTTCTGTTAATTTTTTCTAAATATGTTTTATTGACATCATCGGTTCGCAAATCGAACCAGACCAATCACTTTACTCGTTGATAATCCAACACTGACTGACCACGGATTGGAGCTCTTCTACTTTAAATCCGACATATTGGTGCCAATCAGCCGCATATACATCGATCAAGGTCCACCTATGAACAACCAATTTTCAGTGCTCCATCATCTTCTCAAAAAGGGCTTCCATGGCTGCCGGTTCTGGTGCAGCCAATCTGGCCGCCAATCAGAATATTCAGGTCGACCAAATGGCCTCCATCATCTTTCCCAAACAGAGCTTTTCAGTCCTACGCATAGGAGCTAAAAGAAATACCAAAAGAGTTCAAATCAGTTCACCTGATGATAACCAGGTGGGAGATCGCAAACCGTCTGGAAAACAGTTGATGATCCTTCCACTAGAACCATTGGCAATTGCTCGCCCCACCTAAGACATCAACCAACAACAACGACAAAACCCAATAAATCATCAAAGAAAAGAAACAAGGAGGCTACGCACGTTATTAATTCGTTGGCCAATGTTGTGTTGGGCCACGCCGTTGATGGGAACAACTACAAGGTAAAAATTTCTCCTTTATCACAGAATGTCGACACAGCCGAAATAGCTCCACCAAGGTTTAATTTCCAAGCAAATTCCATTACAGCATGACCAAACCCAAGCCCCAAACCCACCAACCAACCATCGAGTTCCTTCGAAAATGAAACAAATACGCAAAAGGAAGGAAAAAATCACCGAACAAAGGAACCGCTAAGGAAAACACGGCCACCTCCATGCGGCCAAGAAAATAGCGTCCGAACCATCGTGGGAACGGCAGCCGCAGGCCCGAATCAAAGCCTCCCAAGCTCCAATGCCAGAAAAATGCTTCCTCGCGAGCCAATACTCGAGACCGCGACCGGGATCACGGAAACCGGGGACCCTCCACTGCAGCAGAGGATCCCTCACGAAGACCGCATGTCCAGAACCCTAATCAACAAACAAGACCGTGTCGAATCCCCGCGGTCGGATCCCGACTGAGAAAGAAAGAAAAACTCGTTCGCCCAGGATTGTCCGCCGCCTCCACTTCTCGGCAAGCGGGTAGGCGGGATTTGGGAGTTGCTGCTGAGATCCAAAAAAAAAGGGATTTTCTTCCTTGTTAGCTTTTCCTCGTCGTTCTTTCTCCCTTTGCGTTGTCTATATAGGAAGGTGGTGGCAGGGAGAGAGACGGAGGTGCAGTGCAGCACAGCCCAGCAAGCGACCGAGGAGGCGACGAATCTTGGAGATGGATTTCTACCTGGGCTTGTCCGCCGCTGCTGCCATGACCGAAACAGCGAGCGAGCAAAACCCAGCTCTTCCTTCCCTTTTTATTTCTTCTCCCTCTCTTGCTACGCTAGCTAGGCTCGCTGTTGCAGATGCTGAGGTGGAAAAGACAGAAAAAACAAAAGCGATTTCCCACGCACGCACGGATGCCTGCTCTGCTCTGTTCTGCTGCTCGGGTTGGAATTGGAGCATTGGACAGGCCAGCTGCTCCGCTCGTTGGCTCATCATCCTAACCCGCGAAAAAAAAAAAGAACGGGTTGCGGTTCAATGTATCCGGGAGTATTGAGTATCAACGCTCCCGAGCGTACTTTGCCCATTTTAAAAAATATATATATTTTATAAAAATATTAATATAAGTGTATTTAATATGTGTATAAATTTTTATCATTTTTAGAGATTTTTAGATATTTATTTCGAATTTTTTAAAAATCGGTTTCATTAGATTAACAAATTTATGAAAAAAAAATTAAAAATAAATTTAAAAAATTAGGTCTATGCGCAAGTAAGCATTGAACCAAAACACAAAAAAAATGCCCTCATCTCCGTATGCAAACCAACAATATTATTATTTTATTGATATATATATCCCTACCATTCACTGAAACATTTCATGGGTTTTAAAAGATTACCAACATTAACCGGTGTTTAAGTCATATAATATTCTTTGACGGAATATGTATAACAATTTTAATACAATTTTTTAATTTTTAATATAATTTTTAAAATTTTCAGTTAAACTTGTTCTATTCCTAATACGACTTTACTCATTCACAATACACACCATTATATCTCATATAAGATACAAATTTGATTCAAGAATCCTGTATCATTTAAAACACATGCTAAATAATTGTGCATAAAATTCGAGTGTCAATGTACATTTACCTATAAATAAACTTCCTTTTTTAATATCATCCCTAAAAATTACTATCTAATATATTTTTGTTTAACACGGTCATCTTATATTTTCATTATTTCTACGCAACTATTCATACAACTAACATATTTGGTTTAACTTTTTTTTACCTATCCTCGTTATTCCTATCGTATCACATCATTTTTTTAATACAAAAATATTTATACTAAATATTTTTATTTAAAAATTTTATCACTTTTCAACCACACCCATGATAAGCTATAATGAAGCCTAAAAAGGTAGATGGACAAAAGCAGTGAAAGGAATAAGCACAAATCAAATAGAAGATAAGGAAATTTTATCACAAAAAAAATGTTAATATGAGTTCGAGTAATGATTCAGGTGCATAGATTTTTGCATGGTTACCCTTCTTTTTAAAATTTCAAATTATGTTTAGCACATTCTATTTTATTGTAATATTAAAAAAATTCCATTGAAAATAGTGAATATATAATTATTAAAATTTATTGAAAATATATAATATATTATATTAAGGTTTGAACTATGTAAAATTTTTAGAATCATAAAAAATGAATACGGATAAATATAATAGATGGTTAAGATTTTAAACAATAAATTTTAAAATTTTAAATCTAAGGTTAGGCATTGAGTAATCCATGCTCACATAAATATTGAAAAGATAAGGATAATCATAGTTTTACATAATACTCTTTATATCATTTCCTCCTTTTATATTTTCCTCATGGCATATGTCATATTGGTTGATCCTTCTTATATAGTATAAGAAGAAACTTTTTTCACTTGAACCATAATGACTTAGTTTTGAGAACAAACTTCTACTCGCTTTATAAGAATATATTTCTACCATGCTTTCAATCTAATATAAGTTGCTACTATATATGGATGAAATATTAGTTATTCTTTTTTAGGCTTTTGATTAACTCCTTAACTGGTACAAAGTTGAATCTAAGTCAATTGTTGGCTTTTTTTAGTGTTTAGTAAGATAAGTCTATTACGGAGACGTTTGGTAATTTATATTTTTATAAAATTACTATATAAGATGGGATGGTGGTGGAATGGTAAGTGAAAAAAGAAATATTTTGAAACTTGCACGATAGAAATATGGGGATAAAATCCAAATTACTAGATCATTAGAAAGAAAAAAAATTGAAATATAAAGGTAAATGTAGAAAAATATGATGATTGATGGAGTAAATAACACCCTCGAGAAATGTACTTCTACGATTTATCATCATTTCCCACTCTTGTATCTTACCGAACTTGCCCTACGACATCATTTGGCAAAAAGCTTCTCATCATTACTAATATAGCATATATCTTCGTATCGTAGAAGGTAAGTTTAGAGATTAGGAAAACCGTCCAGGTATAAAGAACTGACATTTGCTATAAGACATTATTCTTAGTAATCAATTAGGATATAAAAAGAGTTTGATTGGATGATATTGGACGAGCAGCTGCGTACTACTTACTTATCTTGTTTCGAAATGTTTATTTTCATGTTGGGCGGTCTGAATTTGAAGAAATTTCTTACCACCTTTTATTTAATTAAAATTTCATGTCAAATTAGAATGTTTTTATATTTTTACCCCCTTTTATCTCATCTCGTTTTAAATATGCAAAACTATGCAAGCATTGAATAAAATAATAGAAAGTACTAAATAATAAGATATATTTTTCAAAAAGATCTAATAGTTATATATTCCGTTTAAGAAGATACTACTTCTTATCAAATATAATGTAACGATTAGCCTGTGGTTAACCAGACTCAGAAAAATACCATTTATGCTTAGCTTTTACACTTGTTCGTTCGGAATATACAATTAAAAAAAGAGGGCTGCGGGGCTCTATGCCATTCGGATGAGTTGAATCGGGTTTCGTCGAGGTGGTAATCGACTTTAAGATCATCATCACCATCGTCACCGTCATCACCATCATTATTATTATTATATTATTATTTTTATTTTTAACTTTGGCTGCACGCCAGAGGTAGATGGGTATTATGTAGGCTAAAATTGATATAACTAAGCATCGCCGAGTGCATCCGTGCATATCATATGGTTTACATTTTTCAAGTGGAGCCATTGATCATTTTTATGATTTTTTTTTTTTTTTTTTTAAAAAATTTACTGCTGACCCGCTGCCCTGATGGAAAACATTTTCCGCGTGGGAGTTGGCGCGCGGGAAGTCTCGTGCGATCTTGGGAAGGTCGCGGAAACCGACAAAGGGGGCGGAGTTCACAACGCAAGCGTCGGGACTTGGGACTGGAAACGCGCATTTTCATTTTTCAACCGCCCAGAGGACACGGCCTAGCGTATACTCATCCATGCCGTATCTAACTATCTAACCGTATCTAATTTTAATATCTTTAAAATATTTTAAATAAATATATATATTTTGCAAAAAATATATACTTAAAAATTCATTATAGAAATACACAAACCTTGATTTGTATTAAGTAATTTAAAAAACTAAATAAATATATGACGCGGAAATTTAGAAAAATATTACTTAAGATGACTTTTTAAAGATAACTATAATAAATTATATCTATTTAAATGATACATAATTAAAATTTAAATTTAATAATATAATTATATATGATTTTTTGGACTAGTTTAATAATGATTAAACTGTGATTTAGTTTAATAATGATTAAACCTTGATATTA
>JAXCLR010000081.1:54180994-54204479 GCA_035584095.1 Annona squamosa
GTCCTCGCCTGTCGGGCACCTTTGGAGAGAAGAGAATTCAGAACTCCCGAAGAAAGTTCAGCGCTCTCGGAGGAGGTACCTTATCGCGGCAGGCTGCAGGTGAAGAGAGCGGTTTTAGCATGTGTATAGTCGATGCTATGAAAAAATATCCTCAGCCAAAAATTTTCGATCGACCAAGAATACCCCTTTTAATATTGACCGTTTGATACAAAAGCCCCCAACTCATGGGAGCCATTCCTACGGTTGTCTCGTGAGAAGCTGCATATCTACCGCCAATTTTCGTTCCACGGCTGAGATTGAAAGGGGCATTTTAGGCGGGTAGAAAAACCACACGAACGCATGGACTGGCCCCTGTCCTCTCTTCGTTCGTCTCTTCTTTTTTTCTTCTTCGATCCTTCATTTTCCAGATCTCATCTTTTCCTCTTCTGTTGCTATTAGATTACTTGTTGCTTTTTGGTCTTAGGTTGCGATTCGGAGAGCATGACTAGATTTGCCTAGGCCGGCCGATGAATCTGAGATGGTTGGAATCAATGTAATCACTGACTACAATTGCTGCAAGCACATAGGTGTGATTGACGAGAGATGGTTGCTGGAAACTTATAGACGCCATTGTTGTTGGAGATGAAACGATGAGGTGATTTTGCAGATAAGAAAATAGTTGCAGCTGTAAAATCTGTTGTTGGAGAGAAAATAGTGGCTGACGGTCTTAAGGGGTTTTCTATGGCTGTTGATCATATGACTCTGAGATGTAAATGCATAGCTTAGATGGTGGGATCTGAGATGGTGTTTGGCAGCCATGGTTAATAGTGCGTGTTTCATGGAGGTTAGTTTCTAGTCTATTCATTAATGTTTCAACAGACCTAGAAGTAAAATAAGTGGGATGGTGATGGAAGTCGATTTCTAGTCGTTGATGGGTTGAGAAATAGCGGCAGCCATAGCTTCTCTCCAGCAGGGAAGATGGAGCACCAATCCTTGGTGCTCTGACGGTGCTCGAAAATTTCGTGTGCATACAAACGGAATAAGTTATTTACAATCATTGACTCTTAAAATAATTATTTCTAGTAATTACATTTTGAAAAATAACTAAAATAATTTAATATTTCACACTTGTGTTTAACTTGATTTTAATTTTTTTTAAGTAAAATTTGATTCCATTAATCTTTATTTCAAATTAAATTATAATCTTCATATTCAATACAAATAGTAATTAAAAAACTTGATTTTAATTTTTTTTAAAGTAAAATTTGATTCCATTAATCTTTATTTCAAATTAAATTATAATCTTCATATTCAATACAAATAGCAATTAAATAAGTTATTTTACATGTATATAAGTTAGTGTTGTCAGAACCGGACCGGAGCGGCTGGTTGGACCAGTCCTAGTTTCGATTTAAGTTTAATTATTAAACTGCTTGAACCGGCTAAACTGCAATCGAATCGGTATTGACAGTCAAACCTGGTTCAGCAGGTTCGGCTATAAAAAAAAAAAAAAAAAAAAATTCAGCTTCCCGCTTTCTAACTTGATTTTATTTAATTCTCTTAATTTCTCAAATTAATTTCGGTCCGGCCATCCTGCTGGTAGAAGAATGCCTAACAATTTCTTAAAAATATTTGCATCCCGCCATCCAGCCAGAAGAAGATCGCGTAGGAATTTCCCAAATCGATTTACATCCTGCCATCCTACTGTAATAAGAGTGCCGTGGCTGGGTAGCTCTCGTTGCCTCATTTCTTAACCATCCTCGGCAACCACCGAGGCTGAGGCCGAGCTTGATCAATGACGCAAGTTGCTCGCGCCTTCTGCTCGATGCTCACGGCTCACTATCCTTGGTGAGCTTCAATCCCGGAATCCTAACATATCCAGCAACTCTGCAGGCAACAACGTCTGGCTTCCTCCACATGCATTTGAAGATGAAGATGGCCGTGTGCAAAAAATGTGTATAGAGGCAAGAAGAAATCCACGTAGATGCCTGTTTTTGCATCTTTGCTATCGATTTGGCTATGAAATTTTCTTTATTTCTCTTGGATAATCGCTATTTCCAAAGTTGAAAAATAGTTGAGACTGTCAATTTTTTAAAATTGGTGTATAATCTAATATATAAAATTGGAATTTATAAATATATAATTATCTAAAAATAATTAACATTTATAGCATTATAAATATGTCACGCTAATGTCATTGGTTCAAACAAGTTTACTTAACGGGTTGAAACGGTTCGAACCATAACGATTTAACCACCGGTTCGATTATGATAATATTGATATAAATTAGTTTGTATTTATTTATATTTTTAATTTTATTAATTTCATATTGAAACAGGCAACCTGAGAGTTTACGAAGCCTAATAAGTTACTACAAGTTTAACCCACCATGGATTTTTTTGACAATTGCAAAAACTCACGTAAATCCGGGTGTGTATGAAAAAACCTATCATTTCAAAGCTACCGTACCGTCCATAGAACAGCTGCCTCCGAATCCCCTATAAGCCATGTTTGTGCCATGGGATGGGAAGAAGGCATAATTTCAAGATTTGTATAATTTATAGTTTTAAACGGTTTGTTAATTTAAAGATCGAAGAATTTTGTAATTTCAAGATTTGTATAATTTATAGCTTAATTAAATGGTTTTTAGAATCTAAAGATTTTTATAATTTAAGGATTTGTGTAATCTAAAATTTCAAGATTTTATAAATTAAATATTTTTATAATTTAAAGATTTTAATTTTTGAAAATTTTGTAGAATTTAAATTTCAGCAATTTTTATAATAACTGAGCTCCGCATTGCCGGGGTTCTCTGCATCCTCATGGGAGTTTCGAGCTAATAATTGAATGAGTGGTCCTATTCGTGAGGAAGTTGAAACTTATTCACTTCACTTTAGAAGGTCTTGGTTTGGATGAGACTAGAGCAGGAAAGAATGATTGAGAGTCACGCATTAAATTAAATAATTTTGTAGCAATCAAATTAGACATGTCAAAGGCGTATGACAGGATTAAGTGAACTTTCTTACAACAAATTATGGATGCTACGAACTTTTGCTCAGTCTGGATTAGATGGATTATGTGTTATATCTCAACGGTGAGGTATCGAGTGGATGTGAATGGCTTCAAAACAAGATATTTCATACCTCATAGGGGATTAAGACAAGGAGATCCGCTTTTCCCTTACCTTTTTCTTTTATGTGCAGAAGGCCTCTCAGCCCTTATATCTAATGTGGCCGCATGTGGGAGCATCCATGACATTAAGATAAACCCCAGGGGTCCATCCATCACTCACCTCCTTTTTGTGGACGATGCTCTCATCTTTACCCGAGTGGAGAGCAGGGATATTTGAAACTTCATGGCGATACTCCAACAATACTCGATGGCATCTATACAGGTGGTAAATGTTGATAAAATAGTTGTGTTTTTCAGTTCAAATGTTAGGAGCAATCTGAGAAGTGAACTCACCCATATGCTTGGATCTTTGGGACATGACTTTGACCACTATCTGTGGCTTCCTGCATGGCTTGATAGGTCCAAAAAATGCATGTTCAAAGGACTAAAACAACGCATTTGAAACAAAATTCAAGGTTGGAAGGGCAGACTTCTTTCTTGGGGGGGGAGGGGGGGAAGAGGTTCTAATCAAAGCAGTCGCCCAAGTTATTTTGACCTACACGATGAATATTTTTTTTCTCCCAAAGTCATTCTGCAATGAAATCAATGGAATGCTTAGTAGATTCTGGTGGGGTGAACAGGAAAACAAATGCAAAATGTGTTGGGTTGCATGAAGAGATATGTGCACATCAAAGTTATCAGGCGGACTAGGGTTTAGGGAGTTACATTTTTTCAACTATACTCTCCTAGGCAAACAGGTTTGGTGTCTCATTTCGTGGACAAATTCGTTATGTTATCAAGTTCTTAAAGCTAAATACTTTCCGCATGGTAATATTTAGAACTGCAACGCAAAACCCTTTGACTCTTTCACCTGGAAGAGTATTCTGAAGGCAAGAGAGGAGATCTGAAATGGTTGCAAATGATGTATTGGTAATGCAAAGCGGGTGCAATTTTTCAGGGAGGAGTGGCTTGACTACAAGCTGATCAAAGTGGGCCCCCTTCCACTATCAATCCCGAATGATGTGTTGGTCGATGATTTCATAAATTCTACCGAGCAATCATGGAATAGGGATAGAATTGTGGTGACTATGGGGGAGGTGGGATGGCGACAAATCAACCAAGTTCCCCTACCCCAAACAGATGAAGAGGACTGATTGTTCTGGCTACATGAACCAAATGACATATATTCGGTGAAATCTGCCTACAGGCTTTTGAGTTTGGCTGTGGACAACCCGTCTAACTCGGGCATTTATAAAGCAATATGGAAGACAAAGCTTCCGAGTAAAATTACAATATTTGGATGGAAACTATTCAGAGATGCCCTCCCAACACTGAAAAATTTACTTTTAAGGGGTATCGAAGTGGATTAGTGTTGTTTCTTTTGCAGGACCGAAGTGGAGGACGCTACCCACATTTTCACGAGGTGTTAGACACAAGAGACATTTTTTTGAAAGTTGTAAGAATTACCAATCCATAGGCAACGGTACGTGATATCTTTTGTATCCTTGTTTCTATGAACAGACTGGAGAATCTCGCTTTCTTCATTCTCTATTGTTGGCGGGTGTGGTTTTTGCGAAACAAGCTCAGGAAAGAGAAGGTTCAACTGATCTTTTCCAATATTATCGAGTGGTGTGAGAACTATCTCGAAAAGCATAGGAGGACAAAATTTCTTATTCGGAATGGAGCGATTGACCGGCCCTTGGTGGTAAGATGGTCCAAACCACCAATTGGGTTTTTCAAGATGAATGTTGATGTACGGAAATATGGAGAGAACCACTCCTTGGGTTTTGCGACTGTTATTCGGGTTTCTAATGGGCGCTTCATTACAACAAAGGATTGGAGACGAAGAGTTAACATGGGACTTTTGTGTATGGAGGCAACTGCTTTTCTTTTAGGACTCAAATGGGCTCTCCAACTCAAGTTGTGGAATGTCAAATAGAAACTGATTATCTCATTCTCTTCAATTATCTGTTGAATGATGAACACATTCTATCACCTATGAGGGTTCCCACAGGGGAGATCAAATCTCACATATCATTCACCCCACACTTTTCAGCCTATCATGTTTTAAGACAAGGAAATGTTGTTGCTCATTTTTTAGCAGATTTTGTATCTATCTCTTTTTTGGATAGCCAGGTTTGGTGGGGTAACCCTTCCCAAATTATTCTAGGAAAAATTTGTACAGACAATTTTTTGGCAATGAATAGCTCGAATCTCTTTATCCCTCCCTCCCCTCATAGTGCAAGGGAGTTGGGACATAGGGTATTTCCTTTTCATCAAAAATTTTTTTATAGCAATTTTTATAATAATTGAGCTCCGCATTGGTGGGGTTCTCTGCATCCGCACGGGAGGTTCGAGCTAAGAATTGAATGAGTGGTCCTATTCGTAGGGAAGTTGAGGCTTATTCACTTCCTTTCAGAAAGTCTTGGTTCGAATGATGAGACAGAAGCAGGAAAGAAGTATTGAGAGTCACCCATGGAATTTAAAGATTTGTAAAATTTAAAGATTCTTATTATTTGAAAATTTGTATAATTTAAAATTAAAAAAATTTATAATTTAAAATGTAATTTAAATATGTTATAATTTAAAGTTTCGTATAATTTATAATTCAAAGAATTTTGTAAATTTGAGATTTGTATAATTTATAATTTAAGTGGTTTTTGTAATTTAAAGATTTGTATAATATAAAATTAAAAGATTTTTATAATTTAAAGCCTTGTATAAATTAAATATTTTTATAATTTAAAGAATTTCATAATTTAAAAATTTGTATTATTAGAATTTAAAGATTTTTATAATTTAAAGCTTTGTTTTATGTAAAGTTTAAAGAATTATATAATTTAAAGCTTTATTTTATGTAAAGTTTAAAGAATTATATAATTTAAAGCTTTGTTTTATGCTATAAATATAAAATGTACTGTACATTAAATTATTTTAAATATAAATTATTTTATATTTAGATAATATGGTTATAGATGAAATGTATTTTTACATAATATATAAATTGGACTAATGCAAAACTTGTAAACGAGGCTCATGCCACTTTTTTTATTACTCAAATATAAGTTTGAAATAATTATTCCTTCAAAAAAGTTACAATTGACCACTCATTATCCACCAATGATTGATATTAAAACAAATTTAATTATATTTTTAGTAAAGTTTTAATTGAAATTAATTTAATTAATAAAAATTAGAGACAATGTTGAATGAATTTTTATAAAATTTCTAGCTAATGTAAATCATATTAAATTGATAATTTTATATTATTTTCAAAATAATCAAATTGCATATAAAAAATGCGAATATACAAAATTATAGATTTTATTTAAAGCATTATATATTTATTTAAAATTTTATTTAATTTAATTTAAATAAATTATTATCTTAATTATAATTTATATATTTATTTAGTTTTAAAATTATCTAATTCAAAATGAAGGTTTTCATATTCTAAAATGACTTATTAAGTATACATCATTTGTAAAATATATAAATTTATGTAAAATATTTAAAAATATTAAAATTAGATGCTGTTAGATGCGGTTGGATACAGTTAGATCTGGTTAAATTCGATTAAATTCAGTTAGATCCAGTTAGATGTCGTTAAATCCTGTTAGATACCGTTAGATCTAGTTAAATCAAGTTAGATGTCATTAGATTTATGTGATTTCATTAAATTGTATTATTTGAGTTTTAATTTTTATAACTAAGGTATAAATGACCTTATAAGGGCATATGATCAGATTATAGGTGTTAGATTAGGATTAACTTACTCATATAAAAAATTAGTTTTGATTATACCCAATTAGATGATGTTAGATCCAGTTAGATTCAATTAGATTCAATTAAATATAGGTAGATCCGGTTAGATGCCATCAGATTTAAATTTTTTTATTAAATCATATAATCTAAGTTTTAATCTCTATAATTAAGATATAAATGACCTTATAAGGGGCATATGATCATATTACATATGTTAAATTATGATTAACTTATTAATATAATCTAGTTAAATGCTGTTAGTTTTAGGTAGATCCAGTTAGATGCCATTAAATTTTGATAATTTCATTAAATCGTATTATCTAGATTTTAATTTCTGTAATTAAAGTATAAATGACCTTAGGGGCCTATGATCATATTACAAGTGTTAAATTAGGATTAACTTATTGATATAAAAGATTAGATCCGATTAGATCGAGTTAGATTGGTTAGATCTGGTTAGATGCAATTAGATCTAGTTAGATCTAGTTAGATCTAGCTAGATGTGGTTAGATCCAGTTAGATTTAGTTGGATTTAATTAAATCTTATTATCTAAGTTTTAATTTCTATAATTAAGGTGTAAATGACCTTATAAGGGGCTTAAAATAATATTATAGGTGTTACATTAGGATTAACTTATTAATATTAAAAATTAGATCCGATTAGATCTAGTTAAATGCCATTAGATTTAGAAAATTTTATTAATCATATTATTTGCTGTAATTAAAGTATAATGACCTTATAAGAGGCCTAAGATCATATTACAGGTGTTAAATTAGAATAAACTTATTAATATAAAAAATTAGATCATGTTAGATCTAGTTTAATTTGGTTAGATCTGGTTAAATTTAGTTGGATCCGATTAGATCCAATTACATCCAGTTAGATTTAGTTAAATTCGGTTAGATCAAATTAGATGCCATCATATTTAGAAAATTTTATTAAATTGTATTATTTGAATTTTAGTTTCTATAATTAAGGTATAAATAACTTTATGAGGAGCCTAGAAACATATTATGGTTGTTAAATTAGAATTAACCTATTAATATAAAAAATTAGATCTAATTAGATCCGGTTAGATCCAGTTAAATTTAGGTAGATTTAATTAAATTCTGTTATCTGAAATTTAATTTATATAATTAAGGTATAAATGATCTTATAAGGGGCTTATGATCATATTAAAAGTGTTAACTTAGGATTAATTTATTAATATAAAAAATTAGATCTGGTTAGATTCAGTTAGATCCGGTTAGATCTAGTTAAATTCGGTTAGATTCAGTTAGGTTGGTTAGATCCTACAAGATGTCATTAAATTTAGAAAATTTTATTAAATCGTCTTATCAGAGTTTTAATTTATGTAATTGAGGTATAAATGACCTTATATGGGGCTTAGGATCATATTAGAAGTGTTAAAATATGATTAACTTATTAATATTAAAAATTAAATTTGGTTAGATCTTGTCAAATTCAATTAGGATTTAATTAAATTCCATTATCTGAGTTTTAATTTCTATAATTAAGTTATAAATGACCTTATAAGAGGCTTAGGATCATATTACAGATGTTAAATTAGGATTAACTTATTAATATAAAAAATTAGATCCGATTAGATCCAGTTAGATTCCGTTAGATTCACTTAGATCTAGTTAGATCTAGTTAGATGCCATTAGATTTTAATTTTTTATTAAATCGTCTTATCTGAGTTTTAATTTTTATAATTAAGGTATAAATGACCTTTTAAGGGGTCTAAGATCATATTAAAGGTGTGAAATTAGGACTAACTTATTAATATAAAAAATTAGATTCAATTAGATCCGGTTAGATCTAGTTAGATGCCATTAGATTTAGAAAATTTTATTAAATCGTATTATCTGAGTTTTAATTATTATGTAATTAAGGTATAAATGACCTTACAAGAGGTCTAGTATCATATTACAGATGTTAAATTAGGATTAACTTATTAATATAAGAAATTAGATATGTTAGATCCCGTTAGATTCTTTTATTTTCAAAAAATAAAAAATAATGTTAAAATTTTAAAAATTCAAAAATAAATATAGAAATTATTATTGTCAAGATACCTTCTTTATTGAACTTTAAATAATATAATACAATTTCTTATATAAAAAGTATTTTTGAACGTAACCAATTATAATGAAATCTTATTAAAAATAATATTTTCTATACAAATAATTTTAAAAAATATCAAATAATGAAAAATTATGTCTACACATATTTGGGTGATTGATCCACTAAATAAATAGAATAGGTTAAAATCTTATGTACATATAATTCAAATTTTATCATAAAACTAAATATACTCATATTTTTTAATAAATGCACTGACACTGTAAATTTACCATAATACACCTGCTTATTCTTTTTTTTTTCTCATGAGAAGGGTCGGGACTCGTGAAATAAATCCACAGCTGAAGATAAGGTTCCCGTGAGAAAAATGCGGGAATGTGTTCCCATGGGTTCGCGGCCAGGATATTTTCGTGTTTAGCATTTTTTATTTCTAAATTTAGTCATAAAAATACACTTAAATTAAAAGTAGAATATTACTTTGTCGTTGTTCGGCTACGGATTTTGGAGTGCTGCTCTGTTTTTGTTATACACTTTTTCCGAAGCGGTGATAATTTCGAATTTTAATTAAATTTTGTTCAGAAATGTAAAATTAGAACGTAGAATATAACTTATATTCCTTGTTAAAAGAATCGTATGCTTTAACTTTTAATCCGAAATTGATAAAAGAGTAAATAAAAGAATTAAATATAAAATATTTACTTCTTAAAATTACGAAGTCGTATTAACACAACGAGATCAAAAGATTGAAAACATCGAGTTGCGGTCGACTGAGACTCAACCAACATCGTGGACTAGATTGATTCTCGATGACAAGAGGATATGCGGATGGGGGTTGTCCATGATCAATGGAAGCCGAACAGCATGGTAACATGATCGGACGTCGGGCGAGGTCTTGTGAGCTGAGATCATTTAGTTCGGACATCGGTGATTTACTGAAAATAAAGCAATTCCATTGCGAGCAAGCACAGTCATGGTCGCCTGGCTACGGGAGGCGATAGCAGAAGTTGGGGTATGTGGATGTGCCGTCGAAAATTCAATAGACGAGGAAATTGGAAGATTATATTCGTGAATTTGACCGGCTCTTCAACTGATCCTTCGGACGATTGGATGCTGACCTGAATGACATCTTCATGAGGTCGCTTGTAAGGGGATTTTTGGTTGAGGTTGTGTTGGCTAAGCGGACAAATATATCTAAGGTGATTGAGGTGGCCAAACAATTCGAGTTCCAACAAGCTCAAATCAAGCTATGGCTTTCTATTGATATAACGCACACCAACTGTACACCAATTGTGTATTTTCTGATACGTAGTATAATTATTTCAGTTAGCTAATATTTAGTGGATATATTGCCATTAGTTGCCGGCCAGCTATATAGCCAGCACTGTATTAGCTTTGCATTGTACCCATCGTACCTTGTATATATCAAGGAATGTTTCAATGCACCCTTTGTGTATTGAAATTTTCATTACAACAGGGCATAAAACCTAATTTTTTCATATATTTTTCTGAAATTTTTTATAAGATTATTAATATAGTTATATTTAATTTATAAGCCAAAAGTTTACAATTTTTAAATATGTGTATATATATATTTTTGATTTTTTTAAAACAGTGGTACTTTAGCTATGTTCAAGTTACTAAAATATCTCTATTTTAAAAAAATTAAAACTATATATTTATATATCTTCAAAAATTATAAAACTTAATACATAAGTTAAACACAACTATGTTAACAATTTTTTAATACAATTATATGAACGATCATATAAAATTTTTAAAAAAAATATATTAAAAATAAGGTTTTTCACTATGGTGTATTGAAACCCTCCTTATATATCACGCGTAATATGCAATCCATATGAAGTTTTTGCCACATTTCTATATGGTATCAAAGAGCCGATATGAGATTAAACATTGGTATTCTTTTGTGGCATCATTTTTTTGTGTGAGAAGACACCCTTTTCAACAACGACTGGCATAGGCATATATGCCCATTTATTACTACAGTCCCATCGCCTATTAATTGTCGTTGAAAATTTTTCTTTCTTTGCTGCAAAGTGCGAGAATACCTTCTACCCAGTGTGGAGGATCGCTGTTTTGTTTTATCATTGGCCGCATATTATCTCTACCAACATCTAAAGCAAATCACAGATTATTTCTTCTCCTGGTTTCTTCAAGCTTGCTAGCGTTCCACATTCACTTGTTTTTGCTGCCATGATATTATCTCCATCCAATACCCAACAAATTATTCTCATATAATATTATGTGGCGTCGGATAATCTTCCACTCTTTTATCCTTTCTGCATTATTTTCTTGATATTTTGAAGTATGACTACTAATATTCTCTTCTAAATAGTTCCAAAAATATTCTCACTCCTCTACATTCAAATAATCTCACTGATCCTTCATCTTCATATTGCTTACATCCACCTAATAAGCCAGGGGCCATAATAAACTCATGTATTTTTAATGGAGAAAAATATCATAATGGGCTAAGGTAGTATGAAGCGCTTTAAGAGCCAAAATAAATTACGTTTCATTGGTGGAACCCTTCCCAAACCACAAGCTTCATCTGAACAAACATCCATGTATGAGGTGCAAGCGTCGGAGGCTTGCAACTCAATGTTAATCTCTTAGTTATTCAATATTATTGCACATGCCCAGCATCCTAGTGTTAACTACGTTGATTTGGCTAAGGCCATGTGGGATAATTTAAACGAATGTTCTTAGTTAGTAATGCATCTCGCATTCGTCAACTTCGAAATGAATTCCCTCACTAAAATAAGGAGGTATGACAATTTTATATATTATACTAAATTAAAAGGAATGTGGGACGAAGTACAAAGTTATTTCAAATAAGGGTGCAACTTAGGTAGGGTAGGGTAGGGTAGAAATTATTTCCCAATCCTCTAAATAAGATAAAGGTAGGATACACACGCTAAGTGTCCTGAACTGACCCTAAAGGATGCCCACATGGGTACCCTAATATATAAATAACTATAAATATGCATATATAAATAAATATATAATAATTTTTATCCCCATTCACCAATAAATTATTGTTGGTTTAATTAATTAATTTATTTTTTAATAAATTGTATAGGTTTTGTGTTTGTAATGATGGATCATCATAATATGAATGCGAATGATGATGTTAATGTGATTATTAATATAAATAATGAGGCTACAAAGAATGTGAAAATAGATGTAAATAATAGCAAAATAAAATTAATTATAAACTATGAAGTCTAAATGTAAATGACTATTGCTTTTATTATTTAGAACAATACAAAAAATATTTTTTCGCATGTTGTCATTAATTATTGTAGGAATTGATTTGGAACCAGAACCAGAACCGGAACTAGAATCGACCCTATGGGTAATGGGTGGATTAGGGTATAGTGGGAACTAACCCTATAAGCCGATAAGGTAGAGTAGACTTTTTGTAAATAGGGTATAGGTAGTATAGACTACTACTTGAACTAAAATGACCCAAGTTGCAATGCTAATTCCAAAGTTCCAGAATGTGCTTGTGGTGCAACTAAAGAATTCATTCACGGTTGTGAGGAGGAGAAAATACATCAATTTCTTATGAGTTTGGATGATAATATCTTTAGGACCATTAGGTCTCAAATCTTGAGAGTAGATCCCCTACCCACTCTTGGTAGGATTTACTCTATGGTTACTCAGAAAGAATGCCATAAAGCCATGACAAGAGGGAGAATCTTAGGGAGAATATGATGTTTGCTATCCAATCAATTGCTCACAATTCACAATTAGAGGGTGATTGACGAGTACCCAAGTATTGCAACAAATCTGATCATGAAGTAACCACTTGTTATGAATTATTCGACTATCCTACAAACTAGAACACTAAGACCAAGGATGAGGATGAGGTTGTGATGGATGATGATCATTTGATTGTGAACAAGGGGGACCAAGTTATGGCTCAATAGTATTGGATCCGCAGCTATTAGTTCAATCCTTGTAGCTACGCATGTTGTAGCAGGACATGGGGGAGATACAATCTTTGCATCTCAGACAAGATAATAGACAACCAATGTGAGCACTATTATAGGATTCACCATAGAACAAGTTCAAAGACTCTTATCATAAATTGAACCTTATAAGTTAGGTTTAGAAAACTTGTCATGTCAAAATGTAGTTTGGATACTTGACACAAGTACCTCATGTCACATAACTGGTGATTTGAACTTATTATCTAATGTACGAGAACTACTCCTAGTAATAGCGGGTCTTCCCGATGGAGTTTACATAATTGCAATAAAGCATAATCATGCTGTTCTAAGCCTAGGATTAATATTGAATGATGTTTATGTTCCAAAATTGATCTGTAATGTTATTTTTATTGGCCAATTAGTTAAAGATTTCAATTGTTTAATAACATTTACTAATAAACTTTGGGTGATACATGACCACACTTCGAGGAACTTGGTTGGAGTAGATAGCTTGCGGGATGAAGTTTATTATTATCGACCATTGGCATTACAAGTGGCAATGAAGACCGATGGCAAATAGGACTATTAACTATGACACTAGTGTATGAGACATCTTTTATTCAAAATTTGTCTTTACTTTCGAAGTTAGCACGACAAGGTTGCTTAGGAAAGCATAAATAAGGGGACATTTTTCGATGCACCCGAATGTACTTAGCTTAAGTGCACTCGGGTATATTTAACCTATTTGTCTTTATTTTTAAATTTTTTTATACAAGTGTTAATTTAGGTGTAATTAGCATGTGCATTAGTTTTTACCAATTTTGAAGATTTTTAAAATTTTATGAATTTTTTAAAATTAGTGGCAGTTTCCTAATTTGTATAAATCTAGATTAATATTTGTATAAAAAATTTTAAAAATATAAAAATAAATTTTTATACCTGGGTGCATTGAAGCTAAGTGCACCCCGGTGCACTAGATCACTACTCATAAATAAGATGATTGTGATATTTGTTATCAGACTAAACAGATTTGTAATTATTTTCCAATTACTAGTAAAATAGTAGAATCATGTTTTATCTTATTCATTGTGATTATGGGAACGGTATCATGTTAGTTCATACTTGGTTGCTCATTGTTTCTTAAATATTGTTATGATCACAACAAAAATGTCTAGGTTTATCTAATGAAAGAGAAAAGTAAAATGGAAAGAGTACTTAAAATTTATGTACTTTTGTGAAAATCTAATTTGGAAAATCTATTAAATGCATTTGTGTTGACAATAGTTACGAGTTTATCTTTAAGCAGATGTAAGCTTTCTATAATGAAAGTGGAAATTTGCATCAAACAAGTTGTGTCAGGACTCCTCGACAAAATGGAAGGGCAGAAAGAAAACACAGACATATCCTTGATATAGCTAGAGCACTTAGATTTCAAGCTCACTTGCCCATCAAATGGGGCAAGTTTGTTCTTACTACATTTTTTATTAATTGAGATACGTACATCTCTCCTTAAAAATATAACTCCTTATGAGATTCTTTTTGCCTATAAACCAAACTTTTCCCATATTTGAGTTTTTGGTTATTTTATATACTCGTAATCATCAAAGAGATAGGGATAAATTTGGAGAATTGAGTTGATGTTATATTTTTGTTGGGTATCCCTTTGAGAGGAAGGGATGGAAGCTTTGTGACTTAGAGAAAGGTGAAATTTTGGAATGTGATTTTTCATGCAAAGGTTTTTCCTTTTCAAGATAGTACTTGTTTTCCTATTTCATATTTTGAATGTGTGGTTTGTTTGGGCTGCAATTCAACACATTTAAGTGACTAGGGTGATGACTTTGGAACTAATGAAAAAGGGTGAGTGATGAATATTCTTTGAGTAGTGTTATAATTGAATTAAGATGTGAAAAAAGTGCAAGGAATAGGTCACAACGGACATGAAATTCATATAGAACATCCAAAAGGGGTTCATAATAAACAACATGTTGCCACTCATGAAGATGCTTTTGTATAACAAAGAACTACATCTACAACACCCAACATCATGAGTGATGTGTAAGTGCCTATGACCTAGAAATAGTCATAACAGAGTCGTTAGAACAGCAGAACACTAGTCTGCATCCTCTGCAATTTTCAATATCGCCTTTAGGATGAGGACAAAGATCTAAAAATTCTCCTATACATTTGAAGGATTACATATGTCGTTTGGCATGGTTTATTCACTCCACATTGTAGTTATCACCTTAAGAAGAAATTTCAAGTAAAATCCTACATTCCATTGTTAATTATATTATTTGTAATAATTATTTTCTTTCCCATCAATAGTTTTTTTTAAGTAATGGCTCTAGAGCTAAATCTTACCAGACGTAATTAAAGATCCGCGATGGTGAGAGGCTATGGCTAAAGAAGTAGTTGCTTTAGAGGTGAATGGTACTTGGACTATCAATAATTTACCTTAAGAAAATGTTTGATTGGTGCAAAATTGGTCCATAAAATCAAATACCAAACACATGGAACAATATAACATTTCAAAGATAGACTACGGTTAAAGGATTTACTCAAGTGGAGAGAATCGACTACCGCAACACTTTTGCTCGGGTAGCAAAGATAATTAGTATCAAACTTTTTCTTGCAGTAGTTGTAGCCAAAGGTTGGAAACTTTATCAAATGGATGTGAATAATATATTTTTCTATGAAGGTCTAGGATAGGAAGTATATATGGAGTTGCCTCCTGGACTCACAATAGTTCATCCAGGCCGGGTATGTCAATTGCGTAAGTCCTTATATGGACCAAAACAACCCTCCAAACAATGATTTTCTAAGCTTATTGCAACATTAAGAGCTTATGGTTTCATCCAATCTCTTACTGATTATTTCTTATTCACCTATTATAAGGACTATATTTTTCTTGGGTACTTGTGTATGTTGATGATCTAGTCCTTATAGGAGAACTCGGAAGCTTGTTCTTCATTGAAATAGTATCTATGACTAGTGCTTTCACATCAAGGATCTCAACTAATTGAAATATTTACTGGGGATTGATGTGGCATGCAATACTTAAGGACTATTCTTGTGTTAATGAAAGTATGCTCTTGACATCTTCTAGGAATATGGTTTACTTGGGGCAATGCCAGCACACTTTCTTATGTAACCAAACCACAAGTTGGCCCTTGCTATTGGAGATATTTTCCACCATCCTAGCTTATATCGGCCTTTCGTGGGCCACTTAATATATTTAACAATAACACATCATGAATTACCATATTTAGTTCACATCTTGTCAAAATTTATGCAGTCCCTAAAATAAGAACATTATAATGCTACCGTTAGAGTGCTTTAATACTTGAAAGGACATTTTGGACAAGGATTACTTCTTCATTTTGAATGTGATTTTCAATTGTATAGTATCTGCGACTCTGTCTAGGCCACATGTTCCCTAACATGCAAGTCTCTTATTAGATTTTTCACTATGCTTTGGAATTCACTAAAATTCTAGAAGATAAAGATGCAGATAACGGGGTTGATGGTGCCATGATCATTAGCAAAAGCAGAATATCGCTCTATGGCCACCACTACCAATAAATTACTTTAGCTTCAGTGTTTTCTATACGTCTTTTGAGATATTTCATACACAACCGATGTGTCTCTTTTGTGACAATCAAGTTGTGCTTCATATAGCCTTTAATATGGTATTTCATGAAAGAACCAAACACATCAAGCTGTGCTTCATATAGTCTTCAATATGGTATTTCATGAGAGAACCAAACACATTGAGATTGATTGTAGTTTTATCTTGGAACATTTAATTAAAGGAGATATTGCCACTTCTTATGTGCATATTGTTTTGGCCTCAAAATTTCCTCGATCGAAAATAACCTAATTAATTCTTCAGTAAAATTTTAAAGCATTTAATTCTTTAACTGAGTCTGAAAAGTATATCATAGCAATATTTTGCATTGTGTTCCACACTATGATTTTACATCTCCAATGAGAATACCTTTGATTAAAAGAGCTGAATACAATAGTCTATAAAAATGATTGTTTTATTGAAATAATGATGAAATGCGTCGAAGATCTTTCTACAACTTCATAAATGCACGAAAAATCATGTCTCACGAAAATACAAAAATAAGTGAGTACACTTCGCCCCACGCCATGACTCGAAAATGGGTAGCACATGACAACACGTACTGTGACTCAAATGTGAGTTATATGCTTAGCTCGTCGACCAGCGAGGACTTGGTTTGGGACTAGTGAGGGCCCTGTCGGCTATATTAGTGACCTTACACAGCAAGCTAATGCGCTCTCAACTTCTGGATTCACATAACAGACTAGCATGTCCCACATTCAGCTTAATAAGCCAGCGTGTCCCGCATTTAGTCTTTGGATTTACATAGCAGACTAGCGTGTTCCGCTTACAGCCTTTTGATTAAAAATTAGATGATTTTACTAAAAATTGGGTTTAACCAAATCCTTTTTAAATGTATTTGAATCAATAAAATGCTTAGGGCCAACAGGGCTTATTGAAAAGAGTTTGGGCCTGATTGGGCTCAACTTAATAAATTTAGGCCCAAATGGGCTTATTGGAGAGTTTTGGTTGAAATGGGTCTAGGCAAGCCAAATTGGGTCCAAGCGAAGTGTTCCGAGTCCGAATGGGCCAACTGAAAGGTTTTTGGGCTCACTTGGGCCTGTTGAAAGGTTTTGGGCCCATGTGGCATGCTAAAGGGTTTTTGGGCCCAACTTGGGTTTGTTGAAGGGTTTTAGGACCCACTAGGCCAACTGAAAGGTTTTGGGCCCAATGAGCTTGTTGAAAGGTATTGGGCTCAACTGAGTTTGTTGGCAGATTTTCGGACCTAATTGGGCAAGTTGAAGGGTTTTTGGGCCCTCTTTGGCCTATTTTGGAAATTATGAAACTAAATGAGTTTTTGGAGAGCAAAACTGGGCCCAAGTAAGGTTATAGGCCCAAATGTGGGGTATTAGGTCCAATGGAGAGGTGTGGATAAAAATTACCCGCCTTGGCTTTCATATGGAGTTGTGTAGAATTCACACGTCTATAAATTGTAATGGATCTATAAATTTTCAATCCTGTGTAAAGAAGAGAATTTTCATAGCTTCTCAATGTACAACAACTTCCCTATCTTTTTGAATTTGCATGTCCATAGGTCGCTATCATTTAGCGGGTTTAACGGATAACACGTATTACCCAAGCGAGGGCAAAGTGTCAGCAATACGTCCACTACAAAAAGTCTCTTGTTATAGCAAGAATAGGATCTATTTAGATCCATTACAATTTGATTATTTGAATCATGAAAACCAAGTGGGGTTTGACGTTATTCTAGTAGCGCAGCAAGTTGGCATAGTGACTTTATTTGGATACCAAAGTTTGGGTTCAGTAAAAACAAAAGTGTTTTTTTAATAGAAGGAAAATACTTAACATCGTGTATCCATTTAACCCGCCAGCCGGGAAGTATTTGGGTTGGGAAAAGTAGTTTTAGAAAATAATTTTTGAAAGTAAAAAGAAAATACTTAACCCTGTGTATCCATTTAACCCACCAATTGAGGAGTATCTACGTGGGGAAAAGTAGTTTTAGAAAATAAAATTTAAAAATAGAAGGAAAATACTTGGCCCCATGTATCCATTCAACCCACTAATTGAGTAGTATCTACATGGGAAAAATAATTTTTAGAAAATAATTTTTAAAATATGAGGAAAATTCTTAACGTATATCCATTCAACTCGCCAACCAGGGAGTATCTACATGAGGAAAAATAATTTTTTTAGAAAATAATAATTTTTTTAAAATAAAAGAAAAATACTTAACCCCATACATACATTCAACCCGCCAATTGGGAAGTATCTAGGTGAGAAAAGTAGTTTTAGAGAACAATTTTTTTTGAAAATGAAAAATTCAAAAATTTTTTTCAAGAGGTGAGACTTCGAGAGGAGCAGACTTTCGAAAACTTGATTATAAGTTGTTGGAAGAGCTTGCCTCCTGATCTCTTCCCTTGGATTGTGTGGTGAGGGCCCTATTTATAGGCCTTGGACGACTCCAAGTAGGCAGTTCCGTGATTTTAAAAGCCTAACAGTGTTACCTCGAAACTAGCAACTTTCTTCCGTGTGTCACATGCCCTTGGTCGAATGCATGGCTTGGGTTGGAATAAATTTTTCATGTCGAATTTCTATCCATCTTCCACGGGTCTTCAACACTATATAGCTTGGCGTTCAAGTAATTGTGCTTTCGCTGCATTCCTCAGTAGTTGGCTACCCTCCACGTGTAAGCTTGTAAGCCTTTTGTTGGCTCATTTTTCTTTTGCTTTGAGTGTGCTTTCACCATTGCTTTACAGGCATACTTTTTTTTTTGATTGGAGGATATTTTACATCATATCTCAATTCATATTACATTCAATCCCTGAGACAATTCTAACAAGCTTACAATGGAAGACAACAACAAGCTTCCACAAATCAAATGGGGAGACCACTAGCTCCCATCAAAGTATAAAGGGGGACCACATGCCCCCACCCCAAATATGGTTCAGAATCCCACCTGGGATTCGAACCCCGCACCGGCTGCGAACGGAAATCCCATTTCGCAGCCGATGACCAGAAGAGCACTGCTCGTCTGGCCTTTACAGGCATACTTAAATGGCCAGATTATTGCCTGGTAGTTGCCTCCCCTTGAATTAATTTTTCAACTTCACCGATTGGGTCCTATCACCATCTGCAACTAGACTAGTTGTGGGAAAAAAATAGACATGCCAAGCAGCCCTCTCATGTACGAAATTAATTTTTTCCATTGATCTCATATCAAATGGTCTTAATGATGAGATACAAATTGTTGATAATTTTTGTTTTCAGATTTAAGCAATCCATTTTGCTTTTCTCCTTGTAATATTGCAATTACATGGGATTTTTAATCATGATTTTCATGCTTGATTTCATTGCTCTCTCTGTTAAATGCTTGGTTTGACTCTTGAAAGAAGATATGACTGAACTTGCTTCATCTCTCTATCTACATTAATTTTTTCATTGATCTCATATCAAATAGTCTTAATGATGAGATCCAAACTGTTGATAATTTTTGTTTTGAGATTTAAACCATCAATTTTGCTTTTCTCCCTGTAATATTGCAATTACATGGGATTTTAATCAAGATTTCCGTGCTTGATTTCATTGCTCTCTCTCCATGTGCATTAAATGCTTGGTGGACTTTTGAAAGGGGAGAGGGATGACTGAGCATGGCTTGGTTTATGGATTCCATACCTCATGCATGTATTCTTCTTCGGTGTATCTCATATGCATGTAACCATGCAACTGAACGTTTCTTCTTTTATCCATCTATTTTTTGCATTTCTTTTTGCTGCATATTTTTTCATGCATTTTGGACGTCATTTTTTAATGCATTTTCAACAATTCATTTTTTTTCCTTTTCTTCTTCTTTTTTTTTTCTTTTGCAATCTTGGCCATTGATGTAAAAATAATATAATTTATACATTTTAAAATCTATGGCTATGTATATAGAGTTGGTCCACTTTTCCTCAATCACTTATGAAAAATCATTTAGCAGACATTTCACTGTGGCTCTAAGTAAACAAAAATTTCAATTTTTTTTGTGCAAGTTGGGTATTGTGAATCTTCATGCTCCAACTTGAGGGGTAGTATTGAAATAATGAACGCCAATTGTACACTAGTTGCATATTTTCTTATATGTACTACGATTATTTTAGTTAGCTAATATTAGGTAGACATTATTGCCATTAGCTGTTGGCGAGCTATATAGTCAACTCTAGTATTAGCTTTGTATTGTACCAATTGTACCCTATATATACTGTGTGTAATATGCAATCTATATAGAGTTTTACTACATTTCTATACGTTCATAAAAAAATAAGCTATGGAAAAATAAGGTGGTACGAGATAAGAATTTGGGAATTAAATCTAGGGCTAGTTCCGACCCGTGAGTTCCTCGCCAAGTCGTTCTGATAGGTGATCATAGTTGCTTTCGGAGCGGGGTGGAGGTGAATCTTTTCGCGACAATTTCAAATAGGAGGAGAGTGCGGAAGAGATTGTCTGTGTGACAGGGGAATAGTAGGCAGCGGCAAGCCGGGTTTGCAAACACAATAGGGGAGCACCCAGGTGATGGAGATGAATCCAAGTAAGGGAGATCTCCTTTGAGCTGAGCTTCAAACTATGTCCATTTCGAGTGAGGCAGTCAAGATGATTGACCTGGGCGAGGCAGATGCCCTTCTTTGTTTAGTTTGGACTTCTAAATTGTACAATCGGAAATTCTTCCAATCATCAATACGAAGCCTACGATGGACGCACGAGGCTTTCTTCTTCACTGTCGTGGGTGAGAATCTGTACCAAATTTCCTTCTCCAATCAGAATGACAAAAAGAGGATTCTGGGCGGACGACCTTGGTTATTCGAGAGAAATCCTGTGCTACTCGAGGATCTCCAGGAAGAGTTGTCTACTGCACAAGTGGTGGTCATGAAAATGCCCCTGTGGGTGCATGTCGTGGGCACCCCATACCTGGTTGATAAGAACTATTTGGGACAATGCATTGGTAGTTCGTTTGAGGAGCTACATGAGATCATAGTCAATGACTTGAAATTGAAGCTGCTGGTTACAGTCAATTGCACGGAACTGTTGAGGAGAGGAATCTTCATACAAGTAGAATCACAACACGACAATGGGTGAATTTCCAATACGAGAAACTCCCTATTTTTTGCTTCTACTGTGGAGTTATGGGACATGCGTTTAAGGACTGCATGGTGCTTTCTAAAAACAAGGAGCAAGTTTCAGAAGTTGATATGCGATATGGTAGCTGTTTGAGAGTTGAAACCAGGGGTGTAAATCGGGTCGGGTTCAACCCGAACCGATTTTTAACATGGTTGGGTTGAGGTTTTGCAATTTCGGATCTTGAAAATCGAGTTCAACCCGACCCGATTTTAAAAATCGATTTGAGTTGGGTTAGGGGTCGGTCAACCCGATCCGATTTGCCCCTGTTGAATCCCTTATTTGATTTAGAGTTCAGACCCTGCCCGTCCGTCTGAAATTAGCCCTTTCTAGCTTTTTGTCGATTTTCTCAACCACATCATCTCTTCCGATCTTCCGTTCAGCAGCACAGCACTAGCATTCGCTTGATTTATTGACAAGCTCGTCTCTTCTACTCCTCTATCTAGCAGTCGATCCATATTTTCGACATCAGCAACTAACAAGCAGACGGCATCGGCAGTTCGACGCTCGACCAAAGTCCAAGTGTCCAACACGCAGATGACCGAGGCACTGAAATTGTGCCGCTGAAATCATGCCCGCCGGCTGCAAATCGTGCCCTCTCCTAGTCTCCTTTCTTTCTATGGTTGAGTGGATGTGGAAGGCTTTTCTATTTCTCAATTCATAAAAGATGTTTTTGAATTCTTTATCTAATTTTCTACATTTGGTAACTTAGCAGGCCCTTACCGTCAACTTCCAGAGTTACATGGACACCAGGACTTCGCTGATTCTCTGAAGCTCATCAAAGAGGATGTCCTCGCAAGAAATAAATAAGCATTCGCCAACAAGGTTGAAGTGTTTGCAGTAGTGCCATGCTGCTGTTGCTATAGGTAGTTGTTGAAACTCAACAAACATTTTACTGGAAATTAATGTTTGAATAAGCTTGAACAGTAGCTCGAAGAAAGCTGGGGTTGCTGTGTATCTTTTGTGAATGCATGTAGTCATCATATCAATTTGTTCAAATATTTTTCATTACAAGTAACAACAAGAAATTTAATTTCTTGTTATAAAAATTAATTTTTTTTATAAAAGCAAAAAATTAAAATTGGGTTTTTTATGTATTGTGCTGGTGGCCATATATATTAAATTAACCCATTTGATCACGTCTCAATTGGTTTTACTCATAATCATTACTCATAAATATCACATGACACTAACTATTTCAATTTTTTCATTTTTACTTCTTTTCTAAAGTGTTATAAAATTTATGCATTAATTAGAATGAAAGAGGATGATGTTATAGAAGTGCATACCAATACACCATCATTAACACCATCTGCAGCATCTGAAGCTACATCTAACAAACCACAAAAATGAAAATATAAAGCAACATCGAGTGTGTGGGTATTTTTTGAAAAAGTTTATGCACCTGGATCTTCAAAAGCACAAATCTGTGTCTGTAAAAAATACAAAGCACAATATAGATGTGAGAGCAAGATTGGCACAGGTACACTTAGAAGACATGCAGAAAAATGTTATAAAGGTGGTGATGGGACCTCATAACAAATCTTGCAATTCACTAGTCAAGAAAGTGGAGAGACTACATTAGGCAATTGGAAGTTTGATCGACTTGCTGTTAGAAAAGCTATTGCCAGGATGATTGTGATTGATGAAATGCCTTTTAGCACTATTGAGCGTGTTGGCTTTAGAGGATTAATACAAGTAGGCATGCCACAGTTTAACTTTGTCACTCGTCAAACAATTACTCAAGATTGTTTAGAAATTTATCAAACAGAGAAGAGAAAGTTAAGAAAATTATTGAGGGAAAAGGTGCAAACTATTTGCTTGACTACTGATATGTGGACCTCAATT
>JAXCLR010000081.1:54216396-54230883 GCA_035584095.1 Annona squamosa
GGTTGGAATTTTACAAGGTGGGTTAGGGTTGTATTTGTCCCAACCCGAGTCAACCCGACCCGATTTACACCCCTAGTTGGAACTAAACCGATGAGACTACGAGCTCATAATCTCCACGGTAACCGTGTGGCTTCACGAAAATACATGGGAGGAAAGGATCTCTCCCTGTTGGATGCGGTCGGGGAAAGAAGGGATCAAATAGATGCATCAGTGAGGGAGTTCTTCCCCAAACTTAGTCAGGATGAAAACTGCCTCACTGCCAGTAGTGGGCAACTTGTCTCGACAGCACAACCCGATGACCGGCCACCACTAGATGAGACCTACATGGGGACGTATGCTATTGGAACCTCTCCTTCTCTCTTCCTTCCTTCATCCATGCTCTAACCCGAGAACTGCTCATGCATCTATTGCTGGAACCACTCCTACCCTTTTTCTTCCTGTCCAGACCCCTCACCCATGCTCTGACCAGGGAACTACAACTGCTGCTTTGGAGAACCATCACGCTTATCTATGCTCTGACTTGGAAATTGCGGCTACTGTCTTGGAGAACCATAGTGATGTTCAACCATCTCGTGGCAGTTCCTCAATTCAAGCAAGTGAGAATGTTGGTAATGGTGGACCGTCGGTCTTATGCTACCATACTGTGGATGTCCCACTGTCTTATAGGGGCCACAAACCATTGATTCTGGAATGTACGAATGCCCAAGCTATCAACACTACTCAAACGGTCTCGACAAATGAAATTTGCAACGAAGTCCATCTTTGCCAGGCACCAACCGATCATGAGCAAAGTCTGAATGATGCGATAACTATACAGTCAAAAGAAAGATGGAAAAGGATGGCAAGAGGCATGGAGGCAGATGATAGCAGCTTGCCATTGGAGAGTAAGGCAGAAAGGGAGGACAGAGTGGTGAATTTGAGTAGAAACAATACAACGAGAAGTGGTTGAAAAAGGGTGTATCATTCAATGAGGAGGAGGTGTTGGCTGAGGGACATACTCAGCCCCACCTCATGTAACATGACACTTTTAGCTTGAAATTGCCGTGGGCTTAGGAACCCACGTGCAATTCGATGCCTCATTGACTTGGTCATGAAACAAGATCCCATTCTAATCTTCCTCAATGAAACGAAACGCTCAGCAAAGGAAATGAAGGGGATTCGACAGAAGTTGAATTTTAACTGCTGCTTCACGATGGAGTCAGTAGCAACAAGTGGAGGGCTAGCTCTCCTATGGAATAAAGCTCAACCAGAAAACATTCTTAGCTTCTCTGTTCACCACATCCACGTGGAATTTTTCGGATGGCCTTTCATAGATTTTTACGGTCATTCGGAAGCATTCAAGCGGTATCAAAGTTGGCATATTTTGGAGTAACTTAAGGGCGGACCAAGATCTCCGTGGTTAGTTATGGGAGATTTTAATGAAGTTATGGGACACATGGAATACATTAGTCAGAGGACGCGCTCTTCGGCTCAGATGGATCTTTTTGTGATAATGTGGACAACTGCAACCTAATGGATTTAGGATTTGTTGGACAACCTATGACTTCGAGAAACAATAGAAGGGGACCTCATCGTGTGGAGGACCGATTGGACAGGGGGCTAGCGACGCCAAACTGGGCATCATTCTATCTTTTGGCTAAACTCCTCCACCTATCCGTGGCCACATCAAACCATTGCCCAATACTGATGGTGTTGGACTCAATAAGGAGCAAGCAAAGACCCCTAAGGAATTTTGATATGAACTTTTTTGGGAAAGAGATAAGGCAACACATAGCATTGAAAATCAAATCTGGGGCTCTGCACCTAGCACAGATTTGGCCCTTACTGATCTCCTTGGTTCGAAGATTAGGGCATGTAGTAAAGCGTTAACCAGGTGGAACAGGTCGAAGAGAGGAAATTTACGGCAGGCAATTGACAGGAACCAAATGGAACTTGAATCCCTCATGTCCCAGAACTCCACTGATCAAAGAGATGAAGCTATTCAGAGGACAAAATTCAAAATTATTTTCTTACTCTCTGATGAGGAACAATTATGGCGACAGCGTGCAAAAACTCATTGGCTTTATGCAGGGGACAAAAACACTGGATTCTTCCTCGAGGCCCTAACCGAAGACGGTCTAATTTCATTGAAGTGCTACGTCACCAAAATGGGCAATGGATTCATGATCAAGACCAGATGCTGGAATTAGCAATGGAACATTTTTAGATGATATTCTCTTCCTCGAGGCCCTCGGACGCTTCTTGGTTTCAAAGTCTGATTTTCCGGAGAATATCCAATCAGCAAAGGCACAATCTCATAAAGCTTTTGGTTTTTGCGGAAGTGGTAAATGCAGTGAAAGAAATGAATCCTATTAAGGCTCCCGGGCCGGATGGGATGTCCGCTGGCTTCTTCCAAAAACATTGGAATACGGTGGGTCATGAGTTTTTTTTTTGGTGAAAAATGTTCATGGAGGAGACAAACCCCGCATTTCAGGCTTCCCAACTTCGATCAATGAACTCCACTACACTGATTTTGATCTCGAAGAAGGTTGGTGCCTAAGTTTTGTCTCATTTTCGTCCCATCAGTCTTTGTAATGTGACATATAAGATTTTGGCAAAGGTTCTGACAAACACGCTCAAGTTGTGTCTTCGTGAGGTCATCAGTGAACACCAAAGCGCTTTCGTCCCGAGTCGACTTATCATTGATAATATGCTGGTGGCCTACGAAGCCATCCATTATCTTCGTAGGAGGCAGGGTCAGAAAAGAAAGAAAATGAATATAAAGCTGGACATGTCCAAGGCATATGATAGGGTCGAGTGGATATTCCTCCATCAGATTATGGAAGCAATGAACTTCAGCCCGCAATGGATTAACTGGATCTTATGTTGTGTCTCCTCTGTAACGTACTGGGTGAACATCAATGGATTTAAATCGAGGTACTTCAAACCTCAGAGGGGCTTAAGGCAAGGGGACCCGCTATCCCTTTAGCTATTTATTTTGTGTGCTGAAGGGCTTTCTGCTCTAATCACCAATGCAGTTGCTTGCTCTAGCATATATGGAATCAAAATCAATTCCCAGGGGCCTATACTCACTCATTTACTGTTCGCGGACGATGCCATTATCTTTTTGCAGTCTTCTTCTCTGGACGTCACAAACTTCTTGGCCATCATCCGCCAATACTTGGAGTCTTCTGGGAAGGCTATCAATGTGGACAAGATATCTATTTTCTTTAGCTCCAACACCGACTCTGGTATTCGGGAGCATATTAATTCTCTTTTGGGATCCACGAGCCACGAATTCAAAACTATCTCGGATTACCTGCTTGGTTGGGGAGGTCAAAGTGAAGCATGTTCAAGGGCTTGAAGGAGCGGGTGTGGAGGAAAGTTCAAGGATGGAAGGGTAGATTGCTCTCTTGGGGTAGTAAAGAGACTCTCATAAAGGCGGTTGCACAAGCGATCCTGACATATACGATGAGCATCTTCCTCCTACTAAAATCCTTCTTTCTAAACTCAATGAGATGCTAAGCAGGTTCTGGTGGGGCAAATAAGGAGGTAAGTGCAAGATGAGCTGGGTGGCATGGAATGATATGTGCAAAACAAAGTTCTCAGGTGGGTTGTGCTTTCGGGATCTAAACACATTCAATTATACTCTCGTTGAAAAGCAGGTCTGGTGGCTTAATACTTCCACCAACTCATTGTGCTATGAGGTCCTTAAAACCAGATATTTTCCGAATGAGGACATTTGGAGTTGTCACGCAAAACCCTCGGACTCACTCACGTGGAGGAGCATCCTGAAGGCAAGAGATGTGATTCGTTTTGAATGCAAGTGGCGGATTGGAAACGGGAAGCAGATGCAATTTTTTAATGACGCATGGTTGGACACTATGATCACCAAGGCGGGGCCTCTCCCATCATCAAGCTAGGACAAAGTCAAAGTGAGCAATTTCATCAATGTGGCCTCACGCTCATGGATTAAGGAGCACATTATGGCGGCCGCAGGAGACATTGGGTGGCAGGCGGTCAGTCACATTCCCCTCCCACTTTTTGCATAAGAGGATCAGATGTTTTAGAGGTATGAGCCTCACAGTGCCTACACTGTCAAGTCTGCTTACAGGGTGCTTTGCTCACTATTTGGTTGCTCCCCCTAATCCATCGTCTATAAGGCAATCTAGCAAAAAAAGCTACCTGCCAAAATCATCATTTTTGGCTGGAGACTGTTCAACAATGGACTTTCGACTCTTCTGAACTTGTGGTGCAGGGGCATTGATGTCGATCCCTTGTGCCTCTTCTGTAGATCAGGTCTTGGGGATATCAACCATTTATTCTCAATGTGTGATCTTACCAGGGGGACTTGTTTGATGGCTGCAAGACGTACCTCTCCTTTCACCACTGTTCAGGAGATTATTACTTCCTTAGCGTCACGCCATACGTCAAACGACCTCGCCTTCTTCATCCTCTGCTGTTGGAGGATTTGGTTCTTGCGAAATGCATTAAGGGCTGAGGGGACTCAACCGGACTTCTCCAAAACTTTTGATTGGTGCAAGGACTATATGGAGCAGCACCGCAGGGTTGCCCCCGTCATCCTCGGGGGCGCGATGGATCGACCACTTGTCCCCAGATGGACCAAACCACCGGATGGATCTCTCAAAATGAATGTCGATGCCCGTATTATTAATGGGACTTCGTCTATGAGCTTTGCGGCTGTTATCCGGGATTCGAGGGGCTCCTTTATTACTGCTAAAGGATGGCGACAATGTGGCTCAATGGAGCCTTTACTCTTGGAGGCACATGCTTGTCTCTTAGGAGTAAGATGAGGACTTGAGCCAACCTTGCAAAATTCCAAATCAAATCTGATTCCCTCATCCTTGTCAATTTCCTATCTATGGATAGCCCCATCTCCTCCCCCGCTGGTTTGGTGATCGATGAGATCCAGTCCATTTTCTCATCTTCAAATATTGTCACTGTGCATCATGTTCTTAGGCAAGGGAATACTGTAACACATGCTCTGACTGATTTTATTTCTGTTTCTTTTGTGGATCACCAGGTGTGGTGGGATAACCCCCCCATGTTATACATGAAAAAATCTATATAGATAATTTTTCGGTAATGAATTGCTCGGATCATCCTATCCAATCTCCCTTCTAAATTGTTAGGGAACAGGGATAAGATGTTTCCTTTTCATAAAAAAAGATGAGAATTTGGCAAGAAAATTATCAAATAAATTAATCTGTTTTAGGTTTAGGGTCAATGGCTGCATTGGAAAAGGCAATTGCAAGTGCAGAGAAGCAAACACCTTTGCTTTTTATGTGATGGAAAATATACTAAAGGTCATGTATGTAGAACACAGTAGCTATGCACTTTGATGGTTGAAGAAGAGCAAACTGAGCTTTAGAAGAGGTGTTGGTGAAATGTCAAGATGAAGAGGAGAAAATGACCATCGTGGTCACTATTGTGTTGAAGGAGTCCTCCAAGATTATGGAGTCTAAGATGCTTTCAGAGGAGTAGTCATTACAGAAAGATTGGCATGCGGTAGTGTTATTGAGTTATTTGATCTTCTTGGCAAGGTCACAAGTCAGGATCATGGTGACAACCAGAGCATGAGCCCCAAATATTCGATGGAAGGATTGATTTAGCAATAAAAAGATCAATATCAGGAATTGAATGACGATGAAGTTATTGCAGAGGGGACGTCATTGGGATAATCTCTTTCTGGTGATGTGGTGAGTTTAAACTTGTATATTAGAGAACCATCCAAACCCTCCACTGATAAAAATGCTAAGGTACCCCTTCCCTCATCCCATGTTGCCTTGTATTGTGTGTTGCTACCCTCGTTTCCTTTTTATAATTAAAATTACAAACCTCATATTTTTATTCTAACCTTCTACGTTGCTCTATTTGACATGTTTTTAATGGAATTTTTTTTAAAATTTTCTAGTACATCCTCACTAAGAACTTTAGTCAAGAGGTCGGATTGGAAACTCCAAAAAAATGAGTACATCTCTAGTCTTTACACATGGCATCAGCTATACATACAGGAGACCTATCAATCCAAGAGTAGTTAGTTAACCCCTTCATCAACGCAAGATCAGCAAGTGTATGGGCCACTAGGTTTTTAAATCTATAAACATGAATGCAAGAGTAGCTTTTGAATTTGCCACTTTCTTCTTCATTTCCTCCATAATTCTACCCATTAGAGCTCTAATATGACAACAACTATTGATAAATTTCATAAGCAGTATGGAGTTTATTTCCAAAATGTTCTGAAAATAAAATTATAGACCTATTTGATTGTTAGCAATATTTCTTTAGCCTTCATATATAAGGTATTAGCCCATTCAAACCATGGACAACAGCTTGAAGCAATGTAACGACCATTAGATTCCTTAAAATCGCTTCCCATCCCACAAGACGAGCCTATCATTTGCAACTGGTCATTAATCTTTACTTGATCTACCAAAGGAGGTTTCCATCTGACAAGCAAGTTCTCCATGAACAAAGAACCTTGTAGATTGAAATTATCAGTCTCAAATTGATGGAGATACAATGAAAATCTGTTAGGAATATTCCTAAAATTTGGCCTTTCACCAGTAATTGTAAAATAATTTCTTGCTTTCCAAATCAGCCACCATGTTATCAATAGCTTACTAACTAAAGTATCATCATACTTATTGAGCATCAGCTTAAACATGTTATTGAGATGATTGTTTGAGTTATACATCAACTGCCTTTTAAGCAGAGGAACAACAGAAACATTAACTTGAGGACATTTGTAGAATAAATGCCTAGAATCTTCCTCCTCATTTCTGCAGAAAAGCATAGTGGGTCCACCGTTACCTCCCATTTCATCAAGCTTGATTTTATAGGTCATGCATCCTCAAGCAATTTCCAACTAAAAATTCTAATGCTTGGAGGGAGCTTTAGCTTCCAAATGAAGTGGAAAATTAATTAGTTCCTGTCTTGAATTTTTTGTCACTCTTCTAAATTTGGATTGAAACAGTAAAATCTTTTTACATCCAACCTTAATTCTGTATATATCATTAGGCTTGATTTGGCTAGAAGATCAAGTCCTCCTCTTCTTGTGATGAAAATGTCACCATTTGAATGCTTTCCCATCCTACCTCCCCAACCGCAGCTGTTATCATCTCTAGTTTCCAACATCTTCTTTCCTAATCAATAAATAGATGTACTATTGCTTTCTCATTAACATAACTAGGAAGAGGACTAGCACGTTGTAGTTCTACAAGGGTCCATTTGTCATAAAAGAACCTTATTTTCTTGCCATTATCCAACCTCCAACGACAATAGGTCATAAGGAGATTTCTTATTGCCAAAATACATCTTTAGGAGAAGGAAAATGAAATAGGTGTAGAACACAACCAAAAAGTGCCTTTAGAGAAATATTTACTTTTTAGTATTTTATAGCACAGTGACTCTCAAATGGTCACTAATCACCTTGTTTGGCAAGAATGCTTGGTCAAGGGATGAAAAATCTCAAAAGCGGATAACCCCACTTGCCTTAAGTTCACACATCATTTTCCATGCTATCAAATTGATTTTTCGATGACCATTATTGTCTCCCCACCAAAATCGACTAATCATAGCATTCACAATATTGCAGAAATTTTTTGGTAATTTGAATATTTCATCGTATAGCTTGGGATGGCGTGAGTCACAACTTTATTTAAGAATTTTTTTTTACCTCCATATGACAACAATTTTGATTACCATCTTTGGATTCTTCTCCAAATATGCTCCCTTACATGTTGAAAAAACCAAGTCTTTGACTTGCTAATCCAAGCCGAGAGATCAAGATATATTTGAATATCTTTTCCATCTATTCCAAACAGTTGCACTACCTGTGTCCTTGCATCCTTTGGAGTGTTTTTATTAAGGGTATATTTGGTTAGGGGTAAAACTTTTTGATAAAAAATTTTCGAGGTAAAAGTTATAAAATTGATAGAAAATAAAATAATATGATATGATAGGGGTAATAATGAAGTATAAATAGAATAAAGTTTAAATAGATCGGTTAGTTATATGGGTAGTATGTAGAAATGATTAAAAAATAGGATAGTTTGTATAGAAAAATGTGAAAAAATAATTAAAAATAGGGTAATTATAAAGAGTGAAAAGTTTTGGTTAACATTTTTTTAACCTGACCAAACACACTCTTAAACAAATATTGTTTTGCCCATATTTCTTTGCTAACCAGTACACTTCCTGTAAGAGGGCATCATAAAAAAAAGGTGGGTTAAACTTAGGCAACTTCTGTTAAATCTTATACCTGTAATCTCTTTGTTCACATTTGCATGGTTTAACAGCAATATAAGACCTTCTATACAAAAAAAATAATAATTAAAAAGATAAAGGATCGCTATGACGAAGCCTCCTTTCTACCTGAAATGCATTTGACATGAAGCTATTAATGTTTGCTTGGATGTAGCCATAGATATACAACAATATATTCATCTTATCCAGACATCATTGAAGCCCATTCTTTTCATTATATGACATAAATAATCTTATTTAACCCTATTATAAGCTTCGGACATATCCAACTTAATAGCCACCTCCACTTTTTGACCAAATTTCCTTTTCCTCAATGAGTATAACACCTCATAAGCATTCAATATGTTATTTGATATCAATTTACCTGGGATGAAAGCACTCTGATTTGGTGAGGTGATTCTTAATAACAGCCCTTAAGTTTGTTTACTAACACTTTAGGAATAAGTTTGTAAATTACATTGCACAAACTTATGGATCTGAATTCCTCTAATTTAGATGCACCTTCTTTCTTTGGAATTAATAAAATATCTGCATAATTGATCTTTCTCATCAACTACTCTTAGTCAGCTGTTGAATTTGATTCTAGAAAATTCCTACAAGCATTGAATACTTGGGAACCAACAATATCTCGATGTTGTTGATAAAATGCAATAAGCAAACCATTAGGCTCAGGTGCTTTACCTGGATTTTTACTTTTTAAAGTATTTGTTTCCATAAAGAGAGGGGCAGTCAATAATTTGTTTTCTATTTTTATTAATTCGATGAGGAAGATAAGAAATTCCATGCAGATCCATAACATCAACAGATTTGAAAGTCTCATGTAGTGCTTTATTGCCAAGTGCTCCTTCCCTCTTTAATTATTCACTCGCCTATTATCATCGGAGAAAATATAGATATATAATTTTTTCTTCTTCCCTCACTTGCAATCCTGTGAAAATATATGGTATTCCTATCACTAAATTTAATCTAATTAAGCCTTGATCTTTGTTGCCACAATAATTCTTCATCCTCTAAGAAATTATTAATTTGGAATTCTACCATTTTTATTTCCTCATCCCATTGATCTAAAGGTTGAAATTTCTTTACTTGTGCCACTCTATCTGCTGTTTTGAAATTTCTTTCCCGATGTTTTCTCTAGTTTGTATATTTCATCTCATTAATTTCACACTGCATTTATTGATTAATACCTTTAAAGATTTCTCCTCAGTGTCCTCTTAACTAGAAAAATTTTCATGCAAAGCTTCTTAGATTACATCTTTTGCTCTTCCTTTCCCTAAAACATCGCATATATGAAAATTTTTGAGAGTTTATTGTATTTTGAACTATTATTTAAAATCACTAAAAGAGGAGAATGATCAATAGAGGCTGCCACAAGGTACCAGTTCTAGGCCAAAGGGAAGAGATCTAACCAATCAGTTGAAATTAACACCATCTAATCTAGCTTTTACTCTTACTGAACCTCTTATATTATTACACCATGTAAAGGGGAAACCAACAAAATGGAGATCTATCAAGCAATCATCCACCACCGATTTGAATTAACTCATTTGGAATTCAGAATGAACATTGACGCTTAAAAATTCTGAAGCTCCAAAGATCTCATTGAAATCAACAACCACCACCCATAAAAGGTTGCTGAGACATCGAAGATAACCAAGAAGACTCCAAGACTCCCTTCTCCTTTGAGATTCTAGGGCACTATAAAAACTAGTAAATCTACACAAATTTCTAGGAGGTGAATCAATGTATGCATCAATGTAGTTGGAGGAGAAAAATATAATTGTGACTCTCTAGACACCATTCCCTTTCCCAAAATAGAGCTAGCCCACATCTTCTACTTTCCATTCTCAGCCTTTGCTGTTTGAATTTTATTGTATATGATCCCTTGGGGCTAGAGTTTTGCTTCTTCTCTCTACTAAATTAACACTTGTTTGGACATCTAAAATTGTACTCTATTGCTGTCATCTTCAAGTTGCTACTGAAGCTTCAGATGAACTCGTACTCTTGCTCTCAAGTCTATTAAGATTTTTGACATTTATTTTCCATCTTCCCTTCACAGCCTGATTGTAAGAGATCTCCTTTAATGATCTAGATTGCTACAAGTTTTACTTATACATATTTTCCTCTTGCCAGACAATCTTATTCATTTTTTCCTTATCCTTCTCATTAATCAAACTCTCCCCTCTCTGCTATTTTGATTATGGTTTCTATTAAGTTCCATTAAAACAATTGTCTCCTTAATTGTTTCTAAAAGACTTTCTCCTTCAATTCTGTTGATAATTTCATCTGTGTGTCTTTCCGCATTCATCCTCTCCTGCTGAAATTCCTCGTTATCTTGATATTTATTTCATGCGGCATAACCATCCTACCAATTCTGCTTTAAAATTCTCCTTCCTTCCATAAATGCTTCTCATCTACCCCTCTATTACTAACCTCACTTGTGGTAATTACTTCATGTCCCTTTTCATTTAAAACTTTATAGTTATTGTCTAAATCTTCTTGCTGAATTTTTTAACAGAAATTCCTATTGGATGAGCTACCCACAACAACTTTTGGCTGAATGTTGTCTTCTTCATCACCATTTCTCTTATCATGTCTAATCAAAGAATAAGACCGCTCTCCCCATTCGTCAATTGCTTTACTAGCACCACTTTTCACTTTAAGACTTTCCAAATATGTATATGGAATAACTTTGTGCCCCCCACTTTCCTTCCACTCTATACCATCGTTCTTGGCCCCAACCCCTAAAATACTTCAATACTTCAAATCAGTTTCAGCCTTTTCTTTCATCTCTTGTGGCAAATCTAAACAATCCTTCAATGCATGTCCCAACCTTCCACAAGCTAAGTAGAAGGTGGTAAATCTCTCGAATTGGAATTTTAACCACTTCTTTCTCATATGTGAATAATTTACAAAGATCCCACACTGAGAGATTGACATACATCTATATCCACCATTATTTGAACAACATTACCATCCAGTTTTATATCATATAATCCATTGAAAGTGTTGACCACCAATTTATCCATTGCTCCCTTATCGTAGAATACAGGATATCCCCAATGTGATTCCGCATTGGAGTAGAGTAGATTGCTAAATCCTTTGGGCACTTTAGGAATTTTATTTTTTCAATTAGATCCAGCTGTCTACAAAAAAATCCACGACCTACCATCAAAATCTTCTATAGTTCCTCCCATTTTTCGAATGAGATTAGATATAGATTTTTCTCAACGTCAATGAACTCACATTTACCCGTCAATTTCCACAGCCATAGAAGAGTTGCCTTAAAGATTTCTCTATTGTATGATTTCGTTGTCCATATGGTGTTGATGACTATCGAATTTTTCCCTAGATCAAGTATTTTCATCATACCGTCTAAGATTTCTAGGGTTTGCAATTCATTTATAAGTAGACCTTCCTCCATGAAAGACATTAGTTTTCGAAGAACTATTCGCCAAACATGATTAGTCAAACTTTAATGCAACATTCGAGTTCCTAAATTTATCCTCTTTGTCCGACGACTTTCGCAGTCAATTTTCCTTCCCTTCTCCTTGTTCGTCAGAAATCGCCTCTCGAAGAGCACTAATAGGAATACTCCCTATTTGGCATGCAGACAACTAGGGTCCGAGGTTTTTTAAGGTGTGTTTGTTCGCACATGAAACTTGTTAAATTAAAAAATTTTCATTTAAAACATTTTATTCTTCATAACTACTTTACTTTTTCAATTATTTCATCAAATTTTCTATACAATTGCTATATTTTTCAATCATTTCTTTATAATTTTCTTGTAATTACTTTATTTTTTAGTCATTACTCAAATCATATTGCATTATTTTTCCCATTTTGGAAACTTTTACTCTAAAAAGTTTTATCACTTTCCAAATACACTCCTACTTTTAGATAATTTTTTTCAATGTAGGCTATCTTATTCCAAATAAAGTTTTGTTAGTTGAAACTGTAATACCCATGAATTCATCGGTATGAATAGCATGGTGGAAATAATTTTAATTTGGTGGGAAATGATGGAAGAGAAAGAAGAGAAAGTAAAAATTCCTTAGAGGTTAACCTGAAACTTTAGGACGCGATTGTGGACAATGGAAGTGAACTGTGAAATAGACTTAATAAAAACTGTATAAAAATAATCTTGTCAGTTAATGTATAGCATCCGATTTCTCGACGGCAGGCCATTGAAAAATGAAAATTCAGAGGAAGACATTGGGTAATAATTTCAACATGAGTTCAAAACTTCTTCATGGGTAGGCATAACTCTCTCTCCCTTTCATTGTGAGAGAAATCATGACAAGCACTGAAAAATCATACATTTCCATATTAGATGGATTGAGAGAGACAAATCCTCTTCAACGTGGAAACACAGCTTCTTAAGCACATTTTTGTATGCATTATTGAATCCTACCCGTTCGTATTTCCGTCTGATAATTTCGGACCAGACTACAGTTTCTGCAATTCTCTCTAGAAATATCAAACTGTAAACGGAAATTCTATAAAACTCTGTGGTTCACCCTTACTTCAGAGCTTCAGGAGCAATAGAAAAAGATAACTCAGTTGTACCCTGGAGAAAAGGTGACAGGGACTACACTTTGAACTACGGAAGCCGGGCCAGCGACGGCTTTGCTTTCACGGTAACGTTCGAATTACCTCCTTACCTTTGGTAAGAGGTGATTTGATTTTATAACAAGTCCTCCCGAGTTGTCGGGTATTTATAATTCTCCCAATATAAAAGTTTTATATAAATTTCCTTTAGTGTTGAAGATTTGCAGGAATTTTTTTTTACATATTGTGAGGATATAAATGTACTTAATTGTAATATTGGCTGTTATGTTATATAAATCTCAATAAAAAAAATATTAAAGCCGAGTTTTTTAAAATATGTGAGGAAAAATGATTTATACTTTGTTCGGCCAGGCGTTTTTACCTCTTGGGATAGTTTTTTTAAAAAAGAAAAGCAGTTTTATGGGGTGAAGCGAGTGTTTGAAGAAAATTCTAAAATAGCTTACCTAAATCGTAATTACAAAAAATTACAATTGAAAACAAGCTCAAATGTGGCACTAATTTAAATCGGGTTCACTTCTACATAACTTGGCTATAGAGAAACTATTGCATATAATCCTTTTTATTTTTGAGATTTGGATTTTTGATGGAAAATTCAATTTATTCATTATATTTAACATCATTCGTTTAGCTTAAATACTAAGTTCTATCCAAATCTAATATGTGTGTAGGCCATATTTGCTAAAAAATAGATACACTTATGTGTATATTAAGAAAAATATTTAAATTTATTCACATACGTATTAAAATATAACAATACTTTATAGAATCCACGTATTTATAATATTTTAGATAATTTAGATATTGAAAATAGAACTTAAAAATCGATATTTAATATTAAATCAATTTATTATACCGACTTTATATGTTTATAGATAAGACCCATATACAATGATGCTATATAAATAAAAGAATTTTTATGATAATATAACCATACTAAATACAATGGATGAAATGGATTTGCCTTCAACCATTTAAATATTGAAAGTGGATGAGGCTAAATAGGAGGCTTCATAAAAGAGCTCCCGTATTTAAATAGCTTAAGCCAATCGTATTCATAATAAAAAGACAAAAATGCACCAACAAAATTAAATGAATCTCATTGCCGGATAAATCCTTCTCATCAAGTTTATATAGTTGTTCTTGTTATTTTTGACGTGGTTACACTTAATATATCTAATAAATACGTTGCCTATGAAGTTTTATATATTGATTTAATTTTTTTATTGTTAAAAATTATTTTATTTTGCATAATTTATAAAAATAAAATTAGTCTATATATATTTTTGATGAGAGTCCATATATTTTAATATTAAACAGGTTTTAATAGTAATACATATCTAATTGTAAATCTATTTTTATTTATTTCCCAATAATTCAATACCGTCAAATCAAATTCCATCTAATTCATTTTGAGTGTGTTCAAACAGAATGGATATATGCATTATTCTAAAAATAAATGGATAAGTTCTAATTACATCTTGCCAGGAAATTAAATAAATTTTGACAACTTTTACATTTTAATACTGTAAAATTTATTTTTTAAAAAAATTGTACAATGTAGTGATAGTTTAGGGAGTGTAATTCAGTGCACCCGGGTGCACTCAGCCTCAACGCACCCGGGTGCACTGCACCTATTTTTTTTTATTT
>JAXCLR010000081.1:54273957-54315522 GCA_035584095.1 Annona squamosa
GATGCTTGTGGTTAACAACTCAATGCTGGAATTTTTTGATGCATATTGATTCTGCAGTGGGGCTGTCAGACCAAAAACGTGGGTTGGAAAACCATGGACCCAACTTACCCACAGTGTATAAAGCATATGATTTCTCAGGATTGAGGTTGATGATTGTTGTTTTATGATCTGCTTTTCAACAAGGGAGAGAATTCATTGTTTTGTTTATCTTGCACTACCACTTGTGAGCCAATTCATTGTTTCCAGTGCAATCTTCAAGTGAATTTCTAGTGTGCTTGATCATCCTGTTCACATTCTGATTTCAGGTTATTAGAGATAGAAAATGGAAGGCTGTAATTTCCGTCTTCAGCTATCCCTCTACAATTACAAATGCGTCCTTTGTACTGAGGAAGTACTACATTTCCTTGTTAAACCACTACGAGCAACTGTATTTCTTCCGGAAGCAAGGCCAGCCAGTCTTGATAAATGGTTTGTTGGAAGCTTGACTCAGCATGCATTTGTTTGATTGTAAGACTTAAAATGTGTTGTTTTCAAATTTCTCCTTGTTTTGATTACTGTTATTTTTAAATGCATAGCATCTTTTACTGGATCAAATACTGCCAATGCCACTGCAAATCTACCGCAGTCAACTCAGGAGCAAGTCGCAGCACTGCCAAGTTATGAGAAAGTCTCTGCTGAATATCAATCCCAAGGTAACAAAATTCATGTTGTTTTCTCTTCCTACATAAAGCCAATCATTTTTTGTCGGATGTTTACAAGGAAAATTTCCAAGCTGTTTAAAGACTGCTAAATTATATAATTCTTGAGTCTATAATATGCATGGTATACTTGCTTGTGGAATTTTGAAAAATCGGGGATGACTCTATTATTTAGTTTATTACTTGATAAGGGCTTTCCAATCTCTTGGATTGTGAAAAGATTTTGGTTACTCTAAGCTTTTGCATCTGATCAACAAGTGAGGACATGCTTATGCAAATCGGAGAAATAATGATATGAATCTACTTGTCACAACCTATGAAGTTGTCTTTATGATTCAACATAAAGTTATGCTATCACCTGTTCTGAAATAACAAAAATGAAAATCTTGTTTCTCGGATGATCTATCTATAATAAATGTAAATTTTGCATTCTCTGCATGGCTTTGAGTATGAGCAATTTGGTTGGTATCATAGAACTTCTGTATGGATGATCACAAATTTGGCAGTACTTGAATCCATTCAGGCAGAACAGCTAAAAATCGAATAGCTGTCTGGTGTGTGGAGGCTGGAGAGGAAAAATGTGGTCGTATTTTGATGTTATTATTGCTCCCTTTCTCAGTATATTCACATTTTACACCTGCCTCGATAGAGCTGTAAAAGAGAATAAGAGCAAAATTCTCATATTATGGAAAGCTTATTTCTCCATTTGATTTATCTGTTCCGTTATCTCTCTTCTAAAGTTTTATTCTTTTAATAATGATTTTAAGGTCAAGCAATTACCCCACTGTCAGCTGGCTGTTCAGTGCTTGGAACCATTGATGGGAAGTTCGATAATGGATACTTGGTGACTGTCAATTTTGGTTCAGAAAAGCTGAAGGGTGTCCTTTACCATGTTCCTGAAATTCCACTAGCGCCTAGGAGTTCAACTGCAGCTGTAGTTCATCGCCGTAATCGGAGAAGATCTAGGCGGGCATTAAATGAGCCATCTCGTCCAAAACCAAATAGAAGCGGTTACAACTTCTTCTTTCAGGAGCACTGTGCAAAGCTTTTGCATAATGGGGATGAGAGTGTTATTAGCAAGAAAATTGGACACATGTGGAGCCAACTATCTGAAGCTGAAAAAGAGGTACAGTCATGTCAATTGGTTTTTCTTGTCTTTTCTTTGTTCTCTCTGAAGTCTCTTCATTTGGATGGTTTACAAATGCTTCGATCTAAATGGGGCACATATCATTCCTTACATATAAAATGCTATTTGATCCTCATTACTGCCATCTGGAAAGTTTCCATTTGTCGGCTGTAAATGGTGAGTTATTTCTTTCCTTCCCCAACACTAGGTGCAAATAGTTGGTTACATATTCAGTGGTTGTTTCTGGATCCACTGCTAGATTTCAGACACTTCATAATGGAAGATCTATTTTGACTTGAAGTGCTGCTGGAGGCAATGCTTTCAGGGTTATCAACTTATTCGAAGTCAATCATTCTGCAATTACATTTCCAAATATCAGTCGTTTTGGCAACATTGAAGGGTCTAGAAGGAGAAAATTGTGCTAAAATTCTTTTAGGTACTTGTAGGAATGTTTCTTCTGTTAGTTAAGATGCTGTTTCCAACTAGCTACCTGCTTTCTATCAGAGGCTGAAGAATGGAAATACTGCACTTTGTATGATGGTTTAACTCAGAAATGGTGGTACTATTTTTGACGTGTTTGGAGCCATCAACATTCGCTAGAATGCCAAGCAGTCTCTGGATGGAGGGAGTTCAAAAAGTCAGAATTTCCAAAGCAGTTTATTTATTCGCTACTACCATTTTCAGGCATTTCATGGATGGTTTGTGGTCCTTTCCTTCCAGGTGATGGCAGTCACATGGTTAGCTAGCAGTAAGATGACAAGTTTTTCTTTTGAAAATGCTAGAATATTTGCTGTTCCTTTCGTCGGAAATAACAACAATATGATATCATTACTTTTTCTTATTTGGTTCATTGTCGTAATCATATGCGACCAAACAATCTGGTTAAGATGGTTTGGTTACAGTGAATGGTGGCACTTTCATATCTGGAAATGGTTTTAGTTTTTCTAGTTTTTGGCATGCACTTCAGCACCTCAACCTCACATGTGGTGATCGGGTTCAATGCTGCTGACATTGGGCACAGCAAAACAACAATCCATCCCTGGAAGGTTTATTCACATGATGGTCGACTCTAAGTGGTTCCATGTCTTCTTGAGTTCAGTAAACAAGCAAATCAGTCGTTCTTGTTAGCTTTGCTAATACATGCATGTTGCATATACTATTATCAAATCAGCTTTTGTATGGACTTGTCGCTGTGAGCTGTTAAACAATCATCCAAGTACTTGTATCAAGTGCAGGCAAGTCTATCCATAGAATGTGCATTTCTTAAGTGTTTCTAATTAGTCTCTCTTTCTGCGGACAATGTAGGTTTATCAGGAAAGAGGAATGAAAGACAAAGAGCGATACCGGAATGAAATGCTGGAATACAGAAAGTCATCAGCTCCATCTGTACTTTGATGGCCATTTTAGTAGAAATGTGATTATCAGTTACATGCCTGCCTGTGCATGTCGGTTTTGAGCTGTGTCATATTTAAGCTGCTTGTGAGACAACCCGGAATCTGTTGGTTAGGAGATTTGGATGTGCTAATTTGGTGTGTTGGATGTATCTCGAATGCACCCCACAATTTCGTCTTTGGGATGCCTCAGTGTCTGGAAGGTGTAGCTTGTCCCATCAGTAACGCATCTGCTTCCTTGGTTATGTAGGTGCCTTACGCATTTTCTGTCTTTTTTTGCTCCGCTTGACTACCTTCCATGTGTACAGGAAAAAAAATCTCTGAGTAGATTATTGCCATGATAAGGCGGGCAGTGGGAGACAGAAGTCCTTCCATCTGTTTGGCAGGCAGCTAGAGTTGGCATTTAACAGTAATTCATGTACCACGGTTACCTTCGAGAGAAAATGTACTATTGAGGCCTTCAAGGTCAGTAGTTGGAATGTATTTTTAGTGTACAAAGATTGAGATGCAGTATTGATTGCCACTAGCATAATTTTTGTTTTTTGGCTTGGGAAAAAGCCTTGCAGACTTGTTAGCATTGGAAGGTGGACGGATGGTTGGGTGTATGCGTGAAGCTGGTGGTCTGCTGAGGAAACTTAGGAGCAACTTTTTTGCATGGTTTTAGGCTGGCCACCCAAAATAATATCCAATTCAATGGGTGTAAAACTTATTTTAAAAAAATTGAACTTTTTTTTTTAATAAAACTGTCAATCTAGGTGTATTGAATTTATTTACGATGTTGTTTGGATTATTTGGTTTAGAATATTTGAAGTTATTGCTTATGTTATTTTAATTGATAATTTGGTTTAGGCTTCAGGTTGAAGATCAAATTGTAGTTAAATTTAGGTTGGACCTGAATTGGAAATCAGATTTTTGAACCATTTCGAGTCTACTTGCACCTTTATTAATGACGACAAAAATTACAAATTATCGGTAGCTACTGCAATAACTAACTAATTTGGAGGAAGATTGAAGCAATCAATGAGAAAGTGGCGATCCATCAATTATACGGTGCCGGGAAAAATGGTACTAACGATTACTCCATGTCATGTCATGTCATGCGCTTTCTTTGCTTACTTAGAACCCGTGACTTTTTTGAATTGGTTCATTTATGGCACCCTCTAAATCTAATCCATTAATTTTGTTTCATAAAAATTAAAAAAAATTATCCAGTGGTACATAAATCACCCTAAGTTGTAATAGAATAATTAGTTTTTTAAATGAAAAGGATTTTCTTAACCTGAAGTACTAATAGTGTTCATTCATATGTAAATGTCGAAAGTCGCATGTAAAATGCATACAATTTTTTTCACGATGTGCACAAGGATCAATAAAATAATTTTTTTAGTTAGAGAAACAAGGAATTCTATCCTAAGCCGAGGAGGTGCATTTACGACTTAATTATTTTACTAATAAAATATATTAAATTATATTTACTAATCATTTACGAAAAGCTGTCAGGTGGACTGTTGAATTTCATTAACTTTATAGTGTACGCGAACATGTTAAAATGTTCACTTTCGATGTAGTCCATGTGTTTTCTTTTATTATGAAGTAACCATAAATAAAATGAATAGATCAAAATTTCCAGAAACGTTTCAGTGGGCCACGACATATGAACCAGTTCCAGGGGAAAAAAAAAAAAAAAATTTCGAAACGTTTACACGTGAAAATAGCCGGACCCTGTATTAAATATTATTGCAATTTGCGTGTACGGAGGATAAAAATTAAGCCGATTTGTATTATTATCGTCTCGGCGATTTGCGATTTTACTAATGTTGTCAGAACTGAACCGGTGATTGAACCGGTAAAGGAACTGGTCTGGTTCGAACCGGTTCAACCGATTAAACAAACCGGTTTGAACCGATAACGTCAGCATGACATATTTATGATGTAAAAAATTTTAAATTAAACTAAAACATAGATTACACTGCATTGTATCGAATTTGTACTTAACTGCTGTCCATTGGTTTTAACGATGCGTCAGCCTCGAACCCCGATTCACAGAAAAAGACAAAATGCAAAATGCAAAATGCGTAATGCGTCAGTTTCACGGTTCACACGATATTCGCGTTCTGACTTCTGCGTCGTCATGCAAAAGGAGGCGGCGATCGGGTGAGAGCGGCAGCGAGCGTCGTCATGCGAATAGGAGGTGGGCGTCTTGCGATCTGGCAAGCATCGTCGTCTGAACGGGCGACGAGCGTCTTGCGATCTGGCGAGCATCGTTGTTTAAACGGGCGGTAGGCGGCGGATGATTGGGCGATCGAGGCAGTAAGATTCGTAGTGCGAATGAGCGCCGAGCAGACAAAATAGGTGAGGTGAGGCAAGGTGAGGTGAAAATCAACAACTGAATCTTTCGAAGTTTGCTGAAAATTATGGAGATGGAAATGGAAAGGAGGCATAGCCAGGGTTTGGTTTGGGGCTTTTGGGTGGGATCTGGGAAATGGAAATGAGGGAAGACGAAGGCGAATGGAAAGGAGGCAGAGATGGCATAGTATCGTGACTCTCGTCGCCGATCGGACGAGAGGAAGAAGACGGTGAGCTAGGCTTCGATTTGAGGGCTCGAGTGCTCAACGTCGACCGGTCGATACAACAACTGATTTTTTTATATACGTCGAACCAGTCGCATTTGGTCCAACCAGGATGTCCGGTTCAACCATCGGTTTGACGGTTCGAACGGTTTAATGTAACTCAACTGAACCGTATGTAGTCGAACCGAACACTGGACCGGTTCTCGGTTGAACCAGCCGGTCCGGTCCGGTTCTGACAACACTGGATTTTAGTAGTAACTAGTGATTTTGTGAAAAGACCGCCACCGCTTAGGACTTTGTGTTCCAGCCGACTTATAATTTTGTTGGGATTTTATGATCAGATAATCAATATGGTGCCTACTAGAATCTAGAAGTTAACGGCCGTTGGGTTTTGAGTTTTTGCAGTTTATGAGAGAAAGGTTATAAAATCTTAAGAGCATAGAAAGGTAAATGCAACTACGCTTTAAATATATATATATATAAAGATAACGACGAACACCTCTCACGCTCTCTCCAAGGGCAAGGAGATGCAAAAAAAATGCCCCTTTTAAAAAAAAAATAAGGTACTCTCAAAGGATACAAATCCTGTAATCGAATTTGAGGATGATAATGATTATTATTATTATTAGGGCAAATTCCATAGATACCCACAAATTTTACTCATAATTCCACTTATATTCATGAATTTTCAAAAATTTTTCTTATACCTACGAATTTTCATCATAATTCCACTTATACTCATGTCATTATGAATCCGTTAAATTGGCTATTAGCCTCCTTATAAAATGACAAATATGTTCAAACTCTAATGTAATTTAAGATTGTTTTGATCAAAATTTAAAATTTATTTTTAAATAATATATGATTTCATAGTTGTAGAATTACTAAAAATTCATTATAATATGAATTTTTAACTATAAAATCATAATTAGGAATGAACACGTTTGTCATTTTTTAAAGCGTTAATGACCTCTTTAACAAATCACAAATGGCGTGGGTATAAGCGGAATCAGAATGAAAATTCATAGGTATAAAAGGAATTTTTACAAATTCCCGGGTATAATAAAATTTGTGGGTATATAAAAAATTAACCCTTATTACTATTATTATTATTTTGGAAGCAAACATGAAAAAAAAATTTCAATTTTGATTTGACTTTTTTACTTTTTTAATATATTTTTTTATTCTTAATACAAATTATTATATGTTTATTTATTTTTAAAAAAAAATCTCATCTAAGCCTCTTGGATACTTTTGAACAGCATGGGTAGATCAGTCGATAAAAGAGTAAATTAATTACCCGTTATGGTTATAGTTATGGTTATGATTACAATGAATAGATATCAAAGTTCATAGTGCTTACATATTGACAGATTAATTATATATATATATATATTACTAAAATTTGTTAGGCAATCCCATTCATTTAGATGATGCAAAATTTTAAATCATTTACAACATTTTTTAACTAGGAGGCTAAGTTCAATAAATTATCCAAATTAAAATGTCCATACATAAGCCACACTAACAAAATATGTAAAAGGAATGTATTTAAAATAGTTTGACTTAAATATAAATTTAAGACTGTACTTTACTCAGAGTAAAGACGAATTTTAACAAGTAACCATCTAAAGCACGAATTCTACTTCTAATTCTATTTATACCCCCAAACTTTTGAAAATGTTAAATATACTTGTATATTTCGTCCAAATTAAATCTCATTCATACTCCCAAGTGAAATGGGAAATATATCCAAAATCTAATTATGAATTTATAAATAAAAATTCACATTCAAGTGATATATAATTCTACAGTAGTAAAAGTGTAATGATACAGCTATAAAATTATTAAAATTTCATTTGAATATAAATTTTTAATTTAAAATTATAAATAGAGTTTGGGCATATGTGTTATTTCACAAAGGGCTTTCGGTATAAATGGAATTTCTTACAAAGTACATGAGTATACTTAAAACTTTTGAAAGTCGGAGAGTATAAATAGAATTAAAGGCAACTTTTGTGAGTACACATGAAATTTTTCCTAAAACTTTTATAAAAAAAATTATTATATTTTAATGCATATATGAATATATCTAAGTATTTTTCATAAGTTAAAATGTGTACATAATTTCAAGCAAATATAGCCACTTACACATTCACTTTGGTAATCTTGGGTCTAAAAAATCATGGTAATTGCAATGAGGGAAATAGATTTCACATAAGTAAGAGGGGAGAAAATTGTAAGCCAAATTATATAGAAGCAAAGCCGACGTATATTTATTTATGTTTTCAGTACTTTGGTTCAAAAATTATATATGTTGAAAAACTTAAAAATACTTCAAGGTAGCCAATATTGGTTTCGGATTTTGATTAATGAAAAATTAAACAAAAACATCAATTCACTTAGTTAGTGTAGACAAGACACAGAGCATAAATCATGCATTAAATGCAAAATGCCTAAACACAGTAACACATGGGTTAACTTGCAATTATGTAAAGTTTTGAGTTACATTCTGCAAATACGCCGCAAGGACAAAAGGAAAGGGCAATTTCGCCATTTCAACCCTAGCGTGCATCCATGGTTCTTCTTCTTAATATAATCCGCAAGTATGGATCTCGTCTTCTTCGGGCGTCCACAACAATTTCTTCAATCCGGAGATAATGATGAGGGAGCTGGAATCAATCTTAGAGCCTTAAATGCAACGATCGACGACTTTTTCATCCATGGAAATCGAGAAAGGAAAAAGTGAGATTGTGAGACAGTGAGGAAAAGGCCGATCGGCGACGTTGAGGTCGGTTTCGCATTAAATGCAGGATGGAAAGTCGTGAGATCGTGTATGGACTTTTCACGAGAATTTGGAGCGCGAAAGAGAGTACAGTAAATGAGTTGAGATTCTTAGGGACAGACCAAGTCGAAGAGAGAAATCAAATGAGTGTGAGGTGTTATCGGGTCGAAGAGAGAAATCAAATGAGTGTGAGGTGTTATCGGGTTGGACAGGCTTGAAGCTAATCCTAATTCTAACACATTTAAAATATTTTAATTCTAATTCGTTTATTAACTCATTTAAAAAACCTGAATTCTTAACTCATTTACAATCCATTTAATAAACGGGTCAGTGAGTTGTTGATAATCTCGCAGGGAGAGATGAGACGGTGTTTTCGGCGTGGGAGAAATGAAATCAAGATAGCAATGGAAAAATAGAATTATGACAGCAATGGAAAAATGAAAATTATGTGACCGAAGGAATACTTAGAGAGGAAAAATAACTAAGGGATTTATATATATGTATATAACTTTAATTAAATGAGTTGAACGAATTAAATAGGTTGAACAGATTATATAGGTTAAATGGGTTACTAAACGGGTTAACAAGTTATAAATCTCAATCCTAATCCATTTATTTAATTAAATAGTCAAACAGGTTGGTAGATCATAACTCATTTATTCAAAAATTTCAAGTTAAACTCATTTATAAACGAGTTGGACGAACAGGTTGATGGGTTGACCTTGACCATGACCATTAACACTCCTAAATGAGGAAGACGGAAATGACTACGAGAACATAGAGTTTAAGAGCTGCAGCACAGAGGAACGAGATATTTGCGATTCTTCAATCTATGCATGTATGACAGATGTGATTTTGAAACTCTTTTTTTTTATGAATATGACGTGAATAACTCATGAGCTTAGTTAAGTTTAAATGAGTTGATTTATAAAATGAGTAGACTTAAACTTGCTAATACTATTATTTTTGTTGTGCAGAGTCAACTCCTTTAAGAAATAATATTATTAAAAAATTTATATGGTGATTACTAACAAATTTTCCATTCGTTTACTTATGCGCATTAACGGTAGAACCTAAAATGCAAATAAGACAAACTTATAAGGGTTAAAAAGCAAATACATAAAACTTACGAGTTAAAGCAAATATACCTAGTTAGATAAACTAAAATGCAAAAAAAAAAAAAAAAAAACTACTGGGGCATTAATCAAGTAACTCATTCATCTATCTAGAAAGAACATAAGCATTAGAATGCTATTATTAATCCCGATGGGAAGATTTTTTTAGAAGGTCTAGTTGTTGAATTAAGATTTTTGAAATTAATATATTGAGGTTTGTAACCGAGACAGTTGCGAATTATAGTTGTGCAAGCTCCACTTATATCTTGACTTTAATAAAATTTGATAATTATTAAATAATTTTAAACTTTATTTAATCTTTTCAATTTCTAAAATCAAGTGCAATCCGGTGCATGTGTCATGTCTTTTTTTTTTAATTTCAAAAAATATATATATCTTCTTCTCCAATTTAGGGCTTGTTTAGCAATGTGTAGAAAATGTCAATTTAAAACTTTTCACTATGGACAACTACCATATTTTTTAATTATTTTTTTTACATTTTTCTATACAATTATCCTCCTTTTCAATCATTTCTACACAACTAAATTATCTATTTTAACTTTATTTCTTTTACTTCTCATTTTCACTATTTTCGTTAAAAGTTTTGTCCATTCTCGTACACCCCGTTAGCCGAACTCTCTTCCTGACTCCTGGCCTGGTTTTTTCTCGTTTTTGAAACCGGGGGGGGCCATGGACGAAGGAAGCATGCAGTGGGCCATTTCCACAAGCACACCGTGCAAATCATGCTCTCTGCTCCTCTTGGAGGCCACCATCAACTTCTCCTCATGCAGCCACCATGTGTGTCCATTTCTTTACCTCTGTCTTCATCTACGCAATTAGAATTATTGAAATCCTTATTCAAGAGATTCTTTCCAATTCCTTAGCTATCTTGACCGAACCTTTTTAGAAGGGCATTTTATGCATTAATGGTGGGCGGCCTTATTCTGTAAAGAGTATATACTTCCCTTTTGGGAAAATGCGTGCTGCCCCTTTGCAATCTAGTTGTACATTTTTCTCTGTAGTTTCTCTTGACTATATACTGAATCATTTGTTTTACAAAATTGCTGAGAGCAGTTTCTTAAAAATTTATTGTGTAGAACGCATTTGCTCACAAAGCATAAGATGCAATATTGATTGTAGGGATCTACGAGAGAATCCCTTTTTGTTGATAATTTATTGATGCCTATGAAATCAGGGAATTGTTTCTTATTTTGAGAGTATGAACAAAATGATCCTTGTGATGTATGTTGCAGTCACGCGGAACGAATGGATGATTCTGCATCAATGGAGTTCTGCCTACCATATTTATATATTGGTGCTAGCCAAAGCTCCCATCTTACATACCTAAGCGTCCTGTAGTATTCATCAATGGCAAAAGCGGGGGACAATTGGGTGGAAATTTGCTGACAACATACCATAATCTTCTCAATGAAGCTCAGGCAGTTCGTTCATCCCTTTCTTCCTCTAATAATGTATATGTAGGGAGCTCATAAAATGCACGTGTGTTGCATATAGGGGCATATATGAAAGGGCGTTTTTGAAAATAAAATAATTCACTAGCGTCCCATTACCTTCCATTTGATGGCAACTGTTAACATGAGGTTATATGCAAATTTAGTCAAACTATGTGAGTGTAATATGCAATTTATGAAACTACGTGGGTATATCTGCAATTTAGGTCAAACTATGTGGATATACATGCAAATTATCCCATAAATTCAAAAGACTATCTAGTTTCATCAAAAAAAATTTATGTGAGCCTCGTACATAAAAGGAAAAAAAAAAATTTGGACACCAATAAATCACCTAATTTGTGGGCAGCCATACACGATTTATTAAATTTGATTTGAGAGGAGAAAATAGGAGGTGCCCCAAACCTTTCAGGTATGTACTCTATTGGGCAAAATATGAGGAAGCTAACGATATAGTTAAGAAGATCTGGAAGGAAAGGTGTAGCAGACGATGTCCCAAACGGAAAAAATTAAGTGGAAGCTTGAGAAATGTGGGAGGGAGTTGCAAGAATGAAATAGAAGATCAAAGGGAAATATGAAGAAAGCTATTCAGCAACATCAAGCTCAACTTCAGCACTTAAGGGAACAATCTCCATCAGATAAAATGGATGAATTCATTAGAATGGAGCAAGGGATAATAAACATCTTATTAGAAGACGAAAAAATTATTTGGAAGCAAAGAGCAAAGGTTAATTAGCTACAAAATGGAGATCAAAGTACAGCATATTTTCGTAAAGCTGCTTCTGAGAGGCAGAGAAAGAATTATATTGATATTCTTGTTTATGAAGAGGGGAAAATCGCGGAGGAGAAGCATCAAAAAGCAATAATCGTATAGGCTTATTTCAATCAGTTATTTGAATCGGCTCAAGGGGCCAATTTTGTTGTTGACTGGTGGAGCCGGTGGATATCTCGCCAAGACAATCATGGTCTAATGGGCAGATTTACTGAGGAGGAAGTCTACTTCAAGACAACTCAAGAGAGTATCCAGTCTAAATTTTAAAGGAAATTAATCGTTTCAATTCCGAAGGTGAAAGGGATGACAAAGCTATATGAGTTCCATCCAATCAGTTTAGCAATATGCTATACAAAATCATTTCAAAGGTGTTGGCAAATAGACATAAAAAGTGTCTTCCAAGAGTTATCTTGGAGGAATAACGTATTTTTTCCCAAAAAGACTCATCACTCATAATGTTTTAGTGGCTTTTGAGGCAATTTATACCCTCAAAGGTAGAAAGAAGGGAAAGATGTAAGAAATAACAATGACAATCAACATGCCTAAGGCCTACAATAGAGTTGAATGATATTTTTTCTGTGAGATGATGAGTAGAGTAGGTTTTGTTGAAAATTGGAATTGGTTGGATACAGGCTTGCATCTCATTTATTTCCTACAAAGTATCACTAAATGGCAAAATGCCTAACCCAATCTTTCCCTAAGGGGCCTCAAGCAAGGAGATCCAATCTTGTCACTTATTTTTGCTATGTTCGAAAGGGCTTTCAATTCTATTAAGAAAAGCACAAAGGGAAAGAAAGATTCATGGCCTTAGAGTCAACAAAGGTGATCCTATTTCGTCTCATTTCTTCTTTGCTGATGATACTTTGTTGTTCTTAAGGGCCTCATGCAGAGAAGAGGAGGAAATGGAGCAGATCTTAAGGAGCTACAAAGAAGCTTCAAGGCAGAAGGTTACTAGGATAAAGATTACAATTTTCTTTAGCAGGAATACAACAAAAGAAACAAGAAGAGAAAATTGAGGATAAGGTGGGATCTAAGGGGAATCAGCTACTAACATATTTAGGTTTGCTTGCCTGGGTGGGAAGAAACAAGAAGAGAGTTTCTCACAACATCAAGAAAAGAATTTGGCAAAGAATTCAGGGTTGGAAGAACAAACTTATCTCAAATGGAGAAAAGGAAATCTTACAGAGGGTACGGCTATCCCTAATTGTACAATGAATATGTTTTTACTCCCTCAAAAACTACTTAATGACCTTAGTTCTATGATGAGTATGTTCTGGTGGAGAGACAAGGATGGGAGACATAAGATTAGTTGGAGAGCCTGGTATAAATTGTGCTATTCAAAGGAGGAAGGAGGAAGGAGGGCTAAGATTTAGAGACCTGATAACTTTCAACCGAGCTCCGGTGGCAAAACAAGTTTGGAGATTGATGATTGTTAAGAATACTTTGCACCTTAAGTTCTTCAAGTCAAAATATTTTCATACAAGTGGCGTTCAAGATTGGAATGCAGAGACTAGAAGCTCATATGGGAGCGCAATCCTATGCACCCGGGTGTACTACATCTATTTTTTTTTATTTTTTTTTTGAAATTTTTTTCATGAAGCTGTTAATATAGGTTTAAAATTACTGAAAATGCCACTGATTTTTAAAAATCTAAAAAATATATCTAAAAGTCTCCAAAAATAGTAAAAATTGATACATATGTTAAATAAACCTAGATTAACCATTGTGTAAAAAAATTTCAAAAAAATAAAAAAATAGGTATAGTACACCCGGGTGCATTGAGGCTGAATGCACCCGGGTGCATAGGATTGCGCTCCGCTCATATGTGTGGAGATGTGTGGTAAAGGTGAAAGATGTTGCTCTTCAAGGCTACAGATGGAGGCTAGTGAATGGGCTTAGAATTAAGTTCTTCTAGGATTTTGTGGGCTAACAAAAAGCTGCAAAGAGAAACACAAGTAGCTATTTTATCAACAATGTTGTTATAGGCCGGAAAAAGGATTTAATTTGCCAGTCAATGGGAGAGAAGGGATGGAACTTGATTAAGAGTATAAACATTCCAAATCAAGAAGAGGAATATGGCATATATTAGGGGCTAGAATCTATAGGGGAATCCAGCATTAGATTGGCTTATAAGGTGGCTTATGCAAAGCAACTAAGGACGGAAGGCTTAATTTTGATAGAGTTGGACGGTTCTACTACTAGGTCAATTAAAATTACATGGAAACTTAGCTCCCCAAAAGAGATTGTTATTTTTGCTTGGAAGATGATAATGAATGCCTTCTTAAAAAAAAGCAAACCTAATTTGTAGAGGCATCCCGGTGAGAAACAATTGTCTCGTTTTTAATGTGGATGGTGAAATTGAAGATGTTAACTATTTGTTCTGGAATTTTAATAAGTTCTGACAGATCCTTCAGGAACCTTTAATCTCTTCAATAAGTCATCTGCAGGGCCGTAGCTTGCTTGAGGTAATCAATGAGCTGGCTAGAATGAAAAACAAGTACCCTTTCATGCTCTTTCCATGCCTTTGCTTGAGGGAATGCAATAGAACCTAAAAGACATGTCTGGCTGGTGTAATGCTTATTTGCACCTTGTGTTATCATCCAAGGTTATTCAAAATGGCAGGTTATATCTTGAAGGGAGTCTTGCTAGGTGGAAAAGACCAAGAGAAGGTTTCCTGAAACTTAATATGGTTGCAGGTAATAGATCTAACAATTATATGCTTGGGTTTGGAGCAATCCTTAGGGATTGGCAAGGAAGGTTTATTGTTGCAAAGGGTTGGGCAGAAATGGAACGATGGGTCCCCTTGCGCTATAAACAATGGCTCTATTTCTGAGGATCAAATGGTTGGCAAAATTCGAAGTAAAACTTGTGGAAGTTGAAACCTCAAGTTCATCACAGAGGATATCTTTCTAGAAGTTGAAACCTCAAGTTCATCACAGAGGATATCTTATCAATATACAGTGAATTTGAGCAAGTATTCTTCTCTTATGTTTTGAGGTAGGGGAACTGGGCCACCCATAACCTTACTTGGCAAGCTACTTTTGGTAGAGTGGATCGTTGGTGGTGGAATTCTTCTCCTTGTATCGCTTTTGCTCTTAATAGGGACTATTTGGGCTCTTCTGTATAGTTGGTTTCCCTTTGCCACTCTCCTAGTCTGTTTTTATTTGCTAAGGTATGTAATTTTTATAGGTAGGCTCATTGTTGTGTTCTCTTGTAAATTTTCTCTCACAAAAAAATATCTTATTGTTATGCATTTTTTACATTATTTTTATTATTTTAATTTTAAACATTTTCAATTTTATCCTTGAATTTCTCCAATGCCTGAGACTTTCTCTTATTGCTTAGAATAGTCTTTAATTTGGTGTCCCCCATGGTGGACTTGTGTTCTATGAAAACTAACCATCTATACAAATGATTTTTGTACATAATTAATTAATACATTATTTATTTATTGTGGTAAAAGATTTTTGTATAGATGCGCAGATAGCATAGCACGATTGGTAAATTTCTTGGCCATGTGCTGGAGATTTAACTGATTTGTCTCCCATTTTCAAGAGAAGTCTCTGAGCAAAAATTGGACAGAAGTTTATGCAACCCGCATTCTCCATATCAAAAGCATTCATATCATACTTATTTTCATGTATATCAAAAATTCCATGTGTTTAATGTTTACTGATCTGTCATTCTTGAAATCCGATTAAGCTATAAGGTTATTTTTGTACAATATCAAAAGTTATAAGATTATATCTGCAAATATTAAAATTATTAAGATTAAATCATAAATAAAAAAACTTACAAGGTTATTTTTTAAACAGATTTGCTTCTGTGTAACCAGATTAGATAAAAGCAATTCCATATGACCCTTTTCATTTTTAAGATTTTGATTTTTGATGGAAAATTCAATACATTTATTATGTTTGACATCATTTGTTTAGCTAAGAATTAAGTTCCATCCAAATCTAATATATGTATACATCACATTTGCCCAAAAATAAATATATTCATGTGTAAATTAGGAAAAATGTTTAGATATATTCATATATATATTAGAACATAACAAAAGTTATCTATGTACTTATGATAGATTAGAGAGTTTACATATTGAAATTACTACTTAAAAATTGATATTTAATATTAAATCATTTTATTATATTTATTTTATATATTTGTAGATAGGGCCAATACATAGTGTTATTCGACAAATGAAAAAATTTTCATAATAATATAAATAATACTAAATACAATGCAATTTCCATCAACTAACTACTTAGATGTTAAAAATCAAAGGGTTAAATAGAAGAAGCTTTAGAAGCGCTCCTGTTTTTCAGATAACCAGTAAAAAAGAGAAACGTGCAAGGTAGTGCAAAATACACCGCCAAAGCAAACTAATATCGAGTCAAAGTGCGACTCAGGAAAGGGGGCGCGTATGTAGAAAAGGATAACTCACATAACTCCAATTGGATATTGAATTTTAAGATTAAATTCATTCATGCATACAACGTATCCTAATTTAGGGTTTCTTACTAATTTTATTTGACCCTGAAAATGGGCTAAATTTTTCAATTTCATAAAAACACTTTTTATCACTGCCTAAAGATAAGTACGTTTCCCATTTCCAACACAATTTTCCCATTCTCTATACAATAGATTGTTTTCTCCGATGGCACCGACGCTTTCTCTTATTGCTTAGAATAGTGTTTAATTTGGTGTCCCCCATGGTGGACTTGTGTTCTGTGAAAACTAAGCATCTATATAAATGATTTGGGTACATAGTTAATTAATACATTATTTATTTATTGTGGTAAAAGATATTTATATAGATTCGCAGATAGCATAGCACGATTGGTAAAGTTCTTAGCCATGTGCTGGTTGAGGAGATTTGACTAATTTGTCTTCCATTGTCAAAAGAAGTCTCCAAGCAAAAATTGGACAGAAGTTTATGTAACCCACATTCTCCATATCAAAAGCATGCATATCATACTTATTTTCATTTATATCAAAAATTCCATGTGTTTAATGTTTACTGATTTGTCATTCTTGAAATCCAATTAAGCTAATAAGGTTATTTTTGTACAATATCAAAAGTTATAAGATTATATCTACAAATATTAAAACTATTAAGATTAAATCATAAATAGAAAAACTTATGAGGTTATTTTTTAAACAGACTTGCTTCTATGTAACTAGATTAGATAAAAGCAATTCCATATGACCCTTTTCATTTTTAAGATTTTGATTTTTGATGGAAAATTCAATCCATTTATTACGTTTGACATCATATTGAAATTACTACTTAAAAATTAATATTTAATATTAAATTATTTTATTACGTTTATTTTACATATTTGTAGATAGGGCCAATATAGTGTTATTAGACAAATGAAAAAATTTTCATAATAATATAAATAATACTAAATACAATGCAATTTCCATCAACTATTTAGTTGATATTAAAAATCAAATGGTTAAATAGAAGAAGCTTTAGAAGCGCTGGTGTTTTTCAGATAACCGGTAGAATAGAGAAACGTGCAAGGCAATGCAAAATATACGGCCAAAGCAAACTAATATCGAGTCAAAGTGCGACTCAGGAAAGGGGGCGAGTGTGTAGAAAAGGATAACTCACACAACTCCAATTGGATATTGAATTTTAAGATTAAAACCATTCATGCATATAACATATCCTAATTTAGGGTTACTTACTAATTTTATTTGACCCTGAAAATGGGCTAAATTTTTCAATTTCAGAAAAATACTTTTTATCACTACCTAAAGATAAGTACGGTTCCCATTTCCAACACAATTTTCCCATTCTCTATTCAATATATTATTTTCTTAAGTCACGCTGCCGCTACGCTGAGATCCATCAAAATCAGCCTAGTTTCCGCGATCTAAGTAATCGGATTATGATGAATCCTGAGTACTTATCGTCACCTTGGTTGGACAGAGATTATCATGATCGATTAGCTCTTATAATTTGCTGCCAAATTGAGCGTGCACATTTGAGGGCACTCGCCTAAGCGACCAAGTCTTGAGAATTTCCATAATTTAGCATAAGCCAAATCACATTGCATTCACATAATCATGATATGCACTTTTGCAGAGGTGGGATTAAAATCCTCTCCTACCTGTTATGACCTACTTATTTCAGACTTACGATTTGCTCTTGCGCAATTCCCCAAATGCAACACGGATAGAGATGTAATTATTCATATTACACATATTATAAAATTGTATATAGAATTTTAATAATTACCGTGAATAATACATCATAATTAAATAGTGCTGATTTCCCAGTCTAAAGCAATTTCAAGCAAGGGTTGAGCCTGATCGCCTACAGTTTGGTTTTGAAAACAAACATCAGCCTCTCACATTTATAACAGGAGGACTTTATTAGCTAATGCATAACCTAAGGTGCACATTACTTGGAGCCATCATATTACAACCTTGATATCTTCAGTTGTTGCTTCAGCAGTGGGCGGATATATTCCTGGTAACCTTCAGGCACTACAGACTCGTTTAGAGGATCCTTCCATGCATTTTCGTAGAGTTTTTGGTACACATTTCCATCATAGCGGCCAAGAACAGAACCTAGAAAATGGTCGGTGTAGTTAAAGGCATCCACCAGTGCAACAGCATTTGGCCGGACCTGCCCAAAGAGAACAAGAAATTGACAGTCATGACAATCCCCTCAAAACTAAGAAGACATCCACTTGTCTGCCCAATCCTTTACATCAAAAGAAAGTACAATCCCCTCAAAACTAAGGAAGACGTGGGCCATCACCATGAAGCACGTGGGCCATCACCATGAAACAAGGTAGCTCCCACCATGGCAAGAAATGCGTAAAAACCGTGCAAGCTTAGATTGTGTGAAGGTTTTTAAGGCACTATCTCATCGAATTATTCTATAAGGAAACAACAAGATTACCCAATATGTGAAACTACTAGAACGTTATTAGATATTTAAGAATTTTTGATAAACAATTAATTGTGAGCCATAAACATTGCAACAAGTGAGGACGCATAAGGCGAGGATTAATAACAGTGCACAGAAAATAAGTATCATCACAAATTATAAAACAGACCTGGGAGTAAAGGGACCGCAGTTGTTCATTTGCAAGTGCAGCTTGCTCTGAGGTGATGCATCCAGTTGAGAGGAATTCACCCAGGTGCTTGTGAAGTATTGATAGAGCATAAATGAAGCAAAGGGCATGCAGCTGCTCTTTGACACCTTTTCCTGCTATGTCTTGTTGCAGTTTCTCAATGAACCTTGAACCAGAATCAATTCATCAATGGCTTAAAACTTAATGCTTACTAGACGGTCTTAACTATTGAGGATTCTAGACTGACGAAATGTAATATTCAGAAGGAAAACCAGAAAGAAATCAAGAAATATGAAGAAACTGCCTTGCCAGGATGGCACGCACATACCATTTACCAGGAGCTGCAAAAGTAGAAATTTACCAGTAACAACTTACTTGGAAACAACAATTAGTTGACAATGAGCAATTGCCGCCTCCGTCAAATCAGATGATAATTCCGAAAACCCTGAAAGCACATGGATTTTTCATAGATTTAAGCAAAACTAAACATAAACCTAGGAAATTTAGAGAGTTGAACAGGCAAAAACTGAACAGATGCCTCAAGTGGCATAAGAATACTATAGTCACAAGGAAAATGATGTGATGCAATGGAAAACGAAAATATAGCATGCAAAAAGACACTTCAAGGCTCAAACAAAGTAAATATTCTGACAGAAGTGCATAATTTCTGCACTTGTAAATTTTTAATAAGACAGGAAAAACACAGCACAAAGATAGTAAAACAGTTATTGTGCTATTGTCCATCTTGTCATAAAAAGCAAATTAAATCTTGCTCGTTGTAAGAAAATACAGAGAAGACAGGTTCTGTCAGTATTCAGAAACTACAATAGTAGTACCTTCTTCCGGATTCGAAGCTTGACTTAAATTCTGGGCACAAGCAACAGCAAGCCTAAAAGATCTTGCCTCGAAGGCCTCCAATATGACAGAGGGTCTCAACCAATCTACAGCTGCAATTAATTAGAGAGAAAACAAAGACAAAACAGGCATGGTGCATGAGAATGCCAAATTAACTGCAAATGACAATTTTTTTCAATAACATACGAAATTGCAACAAGTATTACTTTGACGAACATCACAAGTGCATTTCATTAAGTGTTCAGCTCTTTGCATGTATGATGTAGTCCCAACAGGCTGCTTTCCAGATCCCAGTTGAGAAACTGTCTTCATGAGAAACCTTGCAACCTGTGGCAGTATTTATGAGCTTCGATGACAACAAAGAAGATCACTCAATCAAAAGACTTAACAGGTCTTTGAAATAGAATTAACTAACCTGCAAGAGAAGAACAATGTTGTCTCCTTCATATGTACAGGCAGGGACATACACCGCAAACAATTCTGGAAGACCACTGCTACAAAGATAACCATGACCACCACATAATTTCCGGCATTCCTCAATTCCATCCTGAAATAGTACAGGAAAAAATGATTGTTTTCAGGAATGTACAAAATGTAATAAGCAGACATGTTGAAGGTAAAGTTGATAATGCAGAATGAAACAGCATTGGCGATAACAGGCAATCAGAAATAAATAGTCCATATATAACCAACATTAAGAAGACAAGATTGAAGGAACTACTAACATCGACTCTGCTAACCAATTGACAAAAATACTCCATCAGTAACCCTACGGAATCCAGCAGATGAACGGAACATGAGCAGTAAGACTCTACCAGAGACAGCTAGCAATTTTTTCATGAGAACTTAAAATCCATTTTGTACAATGAATTCTTCATTTCACTACCCATTCCAAACGAAATAAAAGTAGAAAAAGTTATCGCATCTCACATTTATCTGATTTATATTTCATGCTTTGAAGGAAATCCACTCTTCCTATCAAACTTTGTATTTAAACTCTCACATAAACAGTCTGCTATTTACACATGCAACCAATTCACAAAAATCACTTCAACTTCAATCCATGTCATAACAAACTAATCCGATCTATTGATAACTTGTGAGAGAATTTTTCAAAATAGACCCCATGAGTATGCATAATAGCATTTTGACACATGCTTTGGCAAATTTGCAAATAGACCTTATAAGCTTCGTGCTGTGCAAAACAAATTGTGTACATGTTCCAACTAAATGAGAAAAGTGCTCTTTTAAGCTTTCTCAAGGATACATTTTGTGTTTTTTGAAAATATATAATGCTTTTGATTGGCATACTACACAAAACATCAACTGAGGGATTCATTTTACAAAGGTATGTAACACAAAGTGTCTATGTTGCAAAATGCCAAAACACTCATGCCACTACTCACGGCGTCTATTTTGCAAAATTATTAACTTATGAACTTAATGACAAGAAATTTCCAGTCCAAATAAAATTGCATCCAAGTTATTTTTTCCCATTTAGAAATAATTTAATTGAGAAAAGGCCAAGGTTCACGAGCAATCAGTTCTACATATGGAGCCAGTTCATTTTCAACCCCTGCATTTTTATTTTTATTTTTTTAAAATTAATTCATCCATTAAAATTATTATAATTTTTTTTAGCTCGGATATCAAAAACATCATGATTGGAGACATGGTTGAACATAATTGAATAAAAACAAATGAGATTGCTTTAAAATCCAAGATGGCCCCACACATGTATACAATCATGATGATTTTCATGTCCTCACTTATAGTAGATATAATGAATTGAATTGGACTATCAAATATAAATAAATAAAGTTGGGGTTGAAAACCAATCCTAGAAGCTAGCTAGCTAACTCTCATTTTGTTCCAGGATTCAAAAAGGAATCGACCATGATTTTAAACCTATTCTTTACATGACCCTCTTAGACAGAAAACCAAATGTATGAAGTAGGAATCCATCGAAATTCAATGGGATGTAATATGTGGATAGTCCACGTATAATGAACAAATGAATATCTAATATTACATAACAAAAAACAAAACAAAGTCAAAGTTCAAAGTCTCATTTATTGGTTTTTTTTTTTTTTTTTTTTTTTGTCCAACAAACAAAAATTTTTTGAACACCCGGTAGAAATAGATTTTGCTAAAGATATAGCTTTGAACGCTGCCCAATATCCCTTTTTCTTCCAAAAATTTCCACGAATCGCTTTTTGAAATGGAGGCACGTTTCTTTGGAACCGCATTTCAATTTTGGATTCTTCGAATCCTGATTGCAAAAGAGGGAAATTCAGCCATGTTAAGATTACCAGCTGAGGAGGTCCATTTGATATCCCAATAACTGCTAAGCAACGGTTGGGTAAGTGGGAGCTTACAAACAAAACAGAGTATGTATTCAGCTGTTGCAAGCAAATTGAATGACCACTCTGACCTAACTTGAATGATACGATCAAGCTCATCATTCAACTAATGTAGCATGGCTTAACATTTTTACCCCTCTAATTGAATTGGCCATTCTGTAGCTGTCTAAAAGAGACCCAACAATCATCAAACTCAGACAAAAAAAAAAAAAAAAATCGAAGAACCTTGCAAAGGTAACAAAATGGGATAACAAAAGAGAGCAAGATGAAAAACAATGACAACGAGATGCTACTTACAGCAGTCGCGGATGTTGTCAAAGACTTCAAGCCAGCAGTGCATGCATGAGCCTCAGGCAAAGTTGAGAAATCATTGGCTTGCAATCTCTGTGTTACATCTGTGTACAACCATTTCAACCACTCACCAACAAACCTGAATGCATATGCTGAAGCCAGCAAAGGGAAGAGCCTGCTTTGCTGAGTTTTGTAATCAAGCACCTACAGAAGTAGCTAATAAAAATAATCAGAATACATAAAGCAACAGAGGCCAATATAAGAAGTGCATGTTTAGATACACCGAAAACTATTAAAATAAAAAATTTCCAATTTAAAAAAAAAAAAAAAATTCACTCTACACAACTATCTTATTTTTTAATTATTTCTTCACATCTTCCTATACAACTACTCTACTTTTCAATCATTTCTACATAACTATTCATACAACTAACCTATCCATTTTAACTCTATTTTCTTTACTCTTTATCATTACCCCTATCATATCACATAATTTTCTCCTATTTTAAAAACTTTTACACCAAAAACTTTTCTTCCAAAAGTTTTATCACTTCAAAAACACACCAAAAATATCCCTCTATACCAGAAGTATTTGAATTTGTCCTCTTCATCTAAAAGCCTTGTACATAGCTCCTGCAAATTACAGTCTCAGCAACTCATACCCACCCTAGGCTATGTCCTAGCTTAGTTACAAGTCATCAAGTCTTACTTTGACCCCTTCCATACATGAAGTTTCCGTTATTCCTATTATACATAGAAGCCTTCTTCTATATGATAAAGCTCTTGATATTGGGGGAGGGCAAGTGGAAAAAGAAGACAATAAAAGGAAGAGGGAGGGGGGGCGCGAGAGAGCGCAAAAAGAACAAGGAAGACAAAAAGGCAGTGGCCCTAAAGCTGATGCTCCTTATTAGGACATACGCCATTATTCATAAAAATAGTTCATATAATACCTGCATCTCAGAGGAGCCATCTCGTGAACCAAACTGCCTTCGAACAGCACTATACCTAACAGCAATACAGACGGCTTTAGACAAAGCACATGAAGCATCCGACACAATTGTTTGCCGGACATACACCATGGTTCCATAAAGCAGCTGTCTAGGAACATCCGACTGCAGATACTTCCCTTCACGTGTGACCTGAGATACCCTGAAAATATTGCAGTACAACTTAAGAAGCCATCACATCAATGAATGGAAGTCAGTTTTGCCAAAATAAGATGATGAGACACACAATCTGCATTAAGCAATTCCATTCCCTATTCAACAAACTGTTCAGACTGTAGTTTCAGATTAAAAAACATTCACATCCGCAGCAGGCTCCTTTAAAAGCTTGCTCGAATTATCTTTAGTCTGAACATAGCCTAGATGAAGAACACTGCATGCGTGGAATAAATCTTCAGAGAGAAAAAACAGTGTCTGGACTAACCGCATCAGCATTTGGCTCCTCGGGATACGAGCATGGTCAAACCGAAGGACACCATTATCCATAGTGTTATATGCTCCATTTCCAAATTTCATTCCAATATCGCCAACGGTAATCCCAGGAAGGGGCAAGTGATCATCTAAACTTCGTAACTGGACAATAAATCCTGCAAGCTAACTCAATTTCAAACTTCGTTTCAAAAATAGTAGAATATTCTGTTTCTACTTTCTTTCTTTTTTTTGTTGGGAAGGAGGAGGAGGTTGCATGTTACCATGAACTCCATGATCCTGGCCATCGGTGATGAGACGAGCATACACAACTGCATGTGTTGAAACTTTACCAAGCCCACCAGGCCACCACTGCGTAGAAATACCAAGAAAAGAATGAGTAAAACTCCCAGGGTATAAAATATTGCCTAATCAGTGGAAATTAAATTTAAAAAGTAATAATTCGGCAGAAAAAACCAGTAAAGGTTGATATTCACAAAGAAGAGACGATCATCAGACAAAAAATAAATAACATATATGAGGTAGATTCCAGTCCAACAAACTCCAGTATTAACCTTGCTTGATGTTAAGGTTGGGCTGTGAATAATAAACTCATCGTTCTTTGGATCAAATGTTGCTGTTGTCTCCAGCCCTTGTACATTTGAACCATGACCAAGCTCAGTTTGAGCGTAGCAGCCAATTATTTGCATCCTATATGCCAAAGGTAACCACTTCTGTTGCTGTTCCTCAGTGCCTTGTCCCTTTATGGCAGGTATAAACATCCCCTGCAAGAAAGATTAACTAAAGGAAAATCAAATCCAGAGATTGCTGCTGCAAAGCCTTGAAAGAGTACTAGACAGGCAGTTGAAATGAAATATGTAGCCAAAATTTGATTCCCAAAATCACCGAAGACAGCGAAAAATTCAGCTCTTCCACATTCCCATAACCTCGAATAGCCAATAGAAAGGACAAATATGAAAGCACACTTCTATTGACTATAAAGTTTTCAATTCATCATCAATGCGTTAAAAAACAGCTTACCCAGTGTAGGTCAGTATAAGCAGGCTCATCCAGGTAAAATCTTAATCTAGAAGCCTCTTCTTCTGTTAAAAAAAAAAAATTATATAATTAAAACATAGATAGAAACAAAAGGTCATTAGAGGCTCAGGTTTCATTTGGCCACATGTCTAGAGACCCGAAGTACCGTTTCGCATGGCTTTTCCAAAACACTACTTGGATGGACAAGTACTTTGCATGGAATCCCATGTATAAAATAGTCTGCAACAGTATGGTCAGAAGAAGCAACTTGAAACTGCTTCTCTATTAACGCTCTACCCAAATGGCGGGGCATCAGCCATGCCGCTCAGCCAAACATAGCCTTAGAGCATAGACTGAAACACAAGCCCCATACATGGTTCAGTGACATGAATGTTCTTTTTCAGCATCGAAAATGTGCTTAGATTATATGCAACCAAAAATGTGAGTGCCAAATAAACTATAGGATTTGTATCTAATATTTGTTGGAGAGGAAATTTTTATTTACCTACGATAAAGGTTTTGAAATCAAATAAAAATTTGATTGTCAAAGCACATATTGCATGAAGCAGTGACAACTGAACTTTCTTCTATTTCAATTACCACAACACGTGTGCTACAAAGTCTTTACAACCAAATTTTTACTTTCTTCAACATAATAGTGGTTGCCAAAAATCAAATTGCTTGTAGTATAATTGGAATAACTGCAAGCAGCCATTCATCAGCAGAGTGGCTGAGGTTCCTCAGCAACACAATATTTGCATTGAACTTGTCAATAAAATTAAAGCTATACCTGAAAGACGAAGTTCAATGATTCGTTGCCATGCATAGTGTGCTTTTCTTAAGGTATTCTTAAACAGATCCTTCCTGCTCATCATTGCCCTGTTATCCTTACGAAAGCCCTGGAATCAAAAGAAGACCATGTCATTGCATTCAAATATAATAGCTGCACAAGTCATGCATGTCCTCTATTCCATCGATACAAACCCCAATCAAAGGAACTTGTTTGTTGGTGTTTTTGTTTTTTTTTTGGAGGGGGGGTTGTGTGTGTGGAAGGGGGGAGATGCGGTTCAGTTCCCATTCAAAGATAACGTGTCTTCACACCATATTTAATAAGGCATCAACCCACTTGGCCACTTCATGTTCACATGAATTTGCATCAACTGACTCCATCAGGCAAAGATTGTGATGTGAATCCATGAATTTGATAACTTACAGAAGCATTACCAAACCCCAGGCAAAAGACTATAGTCATGGTTAAGGATATCTCAAATAGTAACCATTAACAAAACATAAACTTATATGCAGCAACAATTTACCAGCATTCACAATATAATTTCAGCAACAATTTAGACTATTAACAGAATAATATTTTTATGCAACAAATAATGGAATTCAGACGCAATTAGATTACTCAAACAACATTCAGCCAACAGCAGCACAGCAGCCCACATTCATTTGATCATGCCATAAGGATCCTAATATAGTAGAATAGCATGCTTGCTAAGACGCTCTAGGAGCATATAGAGCTTGTCCCTTTGGCACAGATTAGGGTGTAGAGACTATGATAAGGATCTGATCAATTTCCTAAATGACCAGAGGGTACACAAAATCTACTCATTGTATTTCCTATATCTCATCCTAGAGATAACTCGATGTGCATCCTGCAACATAGGTTGTGCTGTCTAGGTTGTAGCCCTCGTGGAGTTCCACAAAGGAACTCAAGAAATCCTAAAAGATGGCACTTTTAAGTTTTCTTTTCAGATAAAATCAAGGATGCCGAAAAAATCCAGTCATGGGAATCCATGGTGAAATTGAAAATTGCAGGGGAGGAACTCACAGGATCATTAGCTACAAGGCGAGAGATTCGATCAGAAACTTCGAAAGCATGACGGGATCCAGCCCATACGATCTTCAAGGCCTCCACATCAAACTCTGCCTTTTTCCTCTCGTTTGCAAGATAATCAACTTGCTCCATTTACTTCTTCTCTTCCTCTCTCCTCTTCTGATTTGCTTCTGCTTCTCTTTTAGTAGAAGTCAATTCTTCCTCGGTACTTTTTAGCTCCTCCTTTGTATTTGATAATTCCTCACAAAGTGCAGCTGTTTCTTTCTTGCATGCCTACAAAAAATACCACGTAGTAATCATCATTGTTTACCCTAACAAAAATTCTGAAAAGGAGCTGAGATAGATAAAATATGGCATGAAAGTCTTGATTATTAAGAAAATAAGTTAAATTTTTCAGATAAAAACACACAAATGAGCAGGTCACTGAATGTAAAAACAAAAGCGGTGGCACAACAATTCTTCCAGTGCCAGTCTGGATCGGATTTCAGAACATACAAATTTCAAAAGAAACTTGAGAAGTCAATCCACAGAAAGAAATTCAAAGTTCAACATCAACAGACAAAAATATTTATGGAGCATCGATTAAATGGCATTCAGAATATTATTTCAGCAACAATTCTGACTTTCGAACTATTAACAAAACATAAACTTATATGCAGCAACAATTTAACAGCATTCACAATATAATTTCAGCAACAATTTAGACTATTAACAGAATAATATTTTTATGCAACAAATAATGGAATTCAGATGCAATTAGATTACTCAAACAACATTCAGCCAACAGCAGCACAGCAGCCCACATTCATTTGATCATTAAATTAACTCATCTGTTAAGGAAGAATTTTTTTGAAAGAAGTTTATGTGCCGCATGCTATAAAAAGGATATAAAGTGATCAAGCCTTTATCTTAAAAGGCTTTCAAAGTGAATTGAGTTGCTGTGGTGGAAATTCTCTAGCATCTATTAAAAAATAGTAGACAACATAAAAAATCTAAAGTGAATTAAGAAAACCTCCACGGTGAACTTTGACCATCATCTATTAAAAAGATGCTAGGGTCAGATAACCTTCACAGAAAAAGTCTTTGATCTATGCCTTTTATCGGATGTTACTTTTAATTCAGAAAGTGGAGATTTTAAGCCGGATAGAAACCTTCTCGATTATAGACCACAAAAAAAAATGGTAATATTGTTCATCCAATGTTAGGTTTGTTGGTGATTAAAAGATCTATTTGAGATTAGTGGCCCCAGAAATAGTATTATCACTTCCACTCAAAAAAATGTCCTTGTTCTTCTTGAAACTTTTAGAAAAAATGAAAATGAAAATGAAAAATTTTAATAAATTCTGCAACAAATTAAGATAATGTAAATAAACATTTAGAACTTACTTTTAACTGCTAGTAGTCAATAAATAGTGGAAATATATGAGATGTATGGATTATCCCTTGTCCAACTACCCTAACTCGAGATGCTCAAGTATCTGCATTTATGTGCATTGCACAAATGCAGGATCTGCCTGGCATCCACATCCAAGTAAAAAGAGAACCTATAAGGGAAAATGTCTACGGAAAAGGCATCCAGACATAAGGAACTATATCAAATTTGGAAGTAAGAGCAGTTGAATAGGAATCCAGAAATTAGGAATATCATGATCAGCCTGAAAAGTTAAAACAGGTTTCTCTCATTTACAGATTAGGGAAGTGAAGGTGATTGGTATAGCACTAAGGATCATGGGATTCCTTATTTGCTTTTGGGAAAAAGAATAACCAAATCTGCATCAGAAAAATGTTCATGCAGATGGATTGGAATATTGAGTTCAGCTAAGAAAGATGGATGGTGAAATGGGAATATAAAAAAGGATCCTCCTGTAACCAATAGCAGCAGTAAGTTTCAGCTTCTGGATTGAACAGAAGCTTTTGAAAAATTTGGTCATTGACTATTGGTCAGGTTGAGATGTCCACCTTTAAATCGATCTCTTTATAGCTTGCAACAATAACATCCAAAAAAACAGGGGCAGAGAGATGTTTAACACTAAATGATTAGTAAATATTCGTATATATAAACTAAATATACTCTTAATCTCTAATTGCTTAATATGCAAACACAATATAAATCAGCAAATTAAATGAACTAATGTCTGGCTCTAGTATCATGTTACAGTTTTACCTCAAAATGACTGGCAAATTTTTTAGTTAAAAAAAAAAAAATTTCCAACTCTCTAATCTATATTGTTTATGAAATATGACCGCTCTAATAACCATGCAACATGTTAGAACATCCCACATTAAAATTTTCAGCAGCTTCTACTGACAGATTTGGGACTACGAAGACATTTCCAATTCACTCTGCCTGCAGTGTTCGAGCAAAAAAAGACCAAAAAGGGATGAATGATGAAAATCTTAAAAGAACTGATATTCTGTTATCTAAGATCCACATTATTTTTTGTTGTTAGAGAGTAGAAGCAAGGTGTTGTTGGTATCGATGTGATCAGATATCTATTTCGAGTGCTTCACATGATGTAGCTTTGCTGCCTCATATTTCACGCCTTTTTCTTCCAGCTGTGGTCCAGCCTATCTTGGACTCATTTGAAACATCCAAGCAAGTTCGCATTGAGTGATCTAAGTGTTGATTTCCGCACTTGCTTGCATCTTAGAGTTCTCTGTTTAACTAGAGGCAGTTTCCATCTTACCAGGAATCCCTGCATTGTTAGTGTCTATGAGCCTTATACTTCAGGCATTATTATATCCTGTGGGAAGTCAGGAAAGGAGTAGAAAAAGGAGCTTGTCAGTGGCAAAATATCTTCAGGAAAACTTTTGCTTCTAAAGTGCAGTATAGGTAGAGTTTTTCATTTAGAAAAATTCATGCATTCTTTGCCACTCAGGAGTTAAATTCCATGTTCTCAGTAAGTGGTATATGATGTTTATTTTGATGGTGAGGGAAGCAATATTGATTCTTTCATTTCAAGAACAAACCCCACAAGACCACCTAAATCAAGTGCCCAAACTAAAGAAATCTTTTCCAACTGGAAGAAGATTGATCAAGTCAAGATGGGAGATTTGTCTTTTCTACTATTCTCTCGATCAGTATCTTAAATATGACCGCAAAAATTATTAGAACTGATTTATAACCAAACGAAAGTAACAGCGATGAAGCCGAACCCTCTAATGGCAGGAGGATTCTTACCAAACCTGTGCAGCACTGCACATATTTTAAGATGAACGATAGCAAAAAGTTTAGTTTTTTTTTTTTTTTTTTTTTTTTTTTGATGAGAACGATGGCGCAAAGCTTAAGAGGAAGAAAGAAGTCCTGAAGAGCAAAAATGTCTAATCAAGCAAACCTCTGTTCCACGAATTGAATAACAAGCAAAACGAGCGGACGCAGGCACCAAACTGAACCTTACCAGGGAGCATCAAATCATCACCAAATAATACACCATGCTTACCAATCCCAAAATCAAAACACAAAGCTCAACCCAACCAACTGAAGGTCCGATTCTCGGACAAACAGAGAAGGAAGAAGTGGGCGATTCAGATTGCGGCCGAAAATAGAGAAAGAAGATAAGAGAAACGGCAGGCACCTTGTGCGACTCTCCTTGGTCCGCTCGCGAAAAACAGCAAGGGCAGATGGAATGGAGTGGAGCCGGCTTCGGATCAAGAGAGCACCAGATGATGGCTTTAGATCAAGAGAAAAAAGAAAGCAATGGAGGGAGGGTTGCGGCAAAATCGAAGTTTGTTATGTTGATGTTTGGTGGGGAGGTAGTTGGTATTTAAGAACCGGAGGGTTCGCGGAGGAGAAATCTGTGGATTCAGCTGTCCTTTCGAAACTAGAAGTGTTAACGGATGGTACCGTTTGAAGTCTAATGTTAATCTTATCTCATTTAAAATATTTCAATTTTAATCCATTTATTATCTCATTTACAAATTTTCAACTCTAACTTATTTATAACATATTTAATAAATAAGTTGGTGGGTTATTAACGAATTGTATAACAAATAACCCAAAAGCTTAAACTCAAGTAAATAATGATCTTAAAGTAAGAGACTTCGAGGTGTTTTCGGTGAATGAGAAATGAAAATAAAATAGTAATGGAAAAAAGAAATTAGGACAGTAGTGGAAAGATGAAAATTAGGTAATTGGAAAAAAACTTAGAAAAGAAAAATAACCAAAAGATTTACATGTATATATATATAAAACTTTAATGAGTTAAGCAAGTTAAATGGGTTGAACGAATTATATAGGTTGAATGAGTTGCTAAACAGGTCTACGAGTTATAAAATCTCAACCTTAATTAATTTATTTAATTAAATAATTAAACGGGATGACGGATCATAACCTATTTATTCAAAAATCTCAACCCAAACCTATTTATAAACAGGTTAGTCGAGCGGGTTGATGGATTAACCATGACCATTAACATCTCTAATCTAAATGGCCTTGTGTGCCTGGCAATAACTTAAAGGGGGTAAAAAAAAAAAAAAGTTTTACCAAGCTACAGCTTTTTCACTCTTCATAATTATTTTATCTTTTAATTTTTTTTACATTTTCATATATACTTACTCTATTTTTTAATCATTTCCGAACAATTAATTTGTCTTTTTTTTATATACAACTAGTTTGTCTATTTTAACTTTATTCTATTTATTTCTTATCATTACCTCTAACATATCACATTATTTTTTACAATTTAGGAACTTTTTATTCCCAAACACACCCTAAGTAAAATTCATATTAAGATTATGATTTTCAAATATAAAGATTATGATTTTCAAATTTAGTATAAAGACAATATAAAGAATTAATTTGAAACTAAAACCGAACTAAACATTAGAAAAACAAAATAGTGTACATGTAGAATTGACCCAACTTAAAATATAGAAAAGCATGAGTTTCGAAAATAAAGTAAAGGTAAGTTAAACCATAATCCTAACTTATTCAGCCTAAGTCGCACCTTTACTCCAATATTGGAAGAGAAAAATAGAATGATTGGAATGCTAAGGATTCTGGAAGTAGCCAAGAATTGAGTTTTTTTTTTAAATATGTGTGTATTACTTATGATTGGCTTAAGTTGGCAATCCAAAATTTGGTCGGATTGTGAGTTCGGGTTAATGCTGTCAACTAGCAATTAGGCTGAACAAGAATAAGAAATGACCAATTCCTTGTTCAATCAATTGAATCGATCAATCTCGTCAAGAGTTAAACTAATTGTATTAACATTATACAGAGAGTGATGAGTCATAAATTTTGGGACTTTTCCCAAATATACATATTACGTTTCACCACATTCTCAAATATGTTTACTACGTTTTAAAAATCCCAAATATGTCCACTATATTTTGACAAAATTTCAAATATGCCTAAACTGTCACTGACGTGTAGAAACGGCGTTTTAAAGAAAGTGAAATGACTAAGTTGCCCATGACCTAGGGCTAAATCGAAAATGAAAACTTCACGTGTTTTCCAAATCCCTAATTTTCTCAGGCTACAAAATCCCCATTTCTTCTCCATCTTCGCCCATCCACCTCCAACGTTGGTGGCTTGCGATTGGAACCCATCTCAACCGATCTATCTCTGCTTGCAGAATCCCTAGTTCACCTCCATCTGCCGATTTCAGTCATTCGATCTTCGTCTTTGTCTGCCGCTGCGACAAAATTTAAAGGTTCACATATCGCCGACAAGGCATGTCGTGTTTGACCACAATGTCTTCTTCATCGACACTGATGTCATCTCTCTTCCTCCTTTATTTGTCTTCTTTATCCCATCTTGCTATTAATTCATGTCTTATGTCTATGTAGTGCTGCTAATGAGTGTAAAGTTTTGTGTACTGACAATGGGTTATTCCAACTTCAACAAGGTCATCTTCATCATAAGGTGAATTTTGGTTTTGGTTTGATATATTGTTCGTAGGAGCCATATAAAGGGAAAGTCATTGTCATGGTCCCATTGGCCTCGTTTTAGTTGATAGCCATCGTAGGGATCCCAATGGTTGTCTGAAAATAATATTTCAATGCCTTGAAGCACTAAATACAATGACATGGTAATGCCTACGTGCAATTTTAAAAATGTATGTGGGCTTGCTAGCATTGGAATTTTTTATATTTGCGGGGTAGTTCCATTTATTTATTCATTGCTTTTCATTTATCTACATCCTTTTTTTGACTAACTTATAGGTCAAATTGTTGCTTCTTGATCCCAACAATTCTTAATAATTGCTATAATCAATTTGCATTACATGTGAAGTCATATAAATAAGAAAAAATTAAGCAGAAAATTGTTTTCACAATTAGTCAGATGTAGGAGGGAGGATTTGTCTTTAATGACGAAATAAAATTTCCAAATGTATAGATAATTGCTACACATCCAATTTACATGACTTTACACGTTTAAAGGGAAATTCAATGCTTATAAATAAAGCTGAAAAAGTAAAAGTAAGCACACATATATAGCTTTCATATTTATTAATATTATATAGATATGATGTACAAAAAGACCAATTGCCTTATGTAAATAATCTTCTCAAGTCCTAAGCATAATATATTGTTGCAGCTAAGCCCAATTTCGTAGAATTTTCTTTGGTTGATTTGGCTTACTGGATTTTTGTTGTATTCTTGAGCATCATACAATGTAACAATTTAGCCCAATTTCATCGAATTTTTTTAGTTGATTTAGGTTCCTAGATTTTTGTTGTATTCCTGAGCATTATATAATGCGACAGCTAAACCCAATTTCATGAAAATTTCTTTGATTAATTTAGGTAGCTAGATTTTCATTATATTTTTTTCGCATCATATAATGTGTTAGTTGAGCCCAATTTCATAGAATTTTCTTTGGTTGATTTAAGTAATTGGGTTTTTTTGTATTCTTAAGCATCATATAATTTGGCATTTGAGCCCAATTTCATGAAATTTTCTTTGGTTGATTTAGGTTCCTAGATTTTTGTTGTATTCTCATTGACAGAGGAAACCTAATTAATAGAATTTCTACATTAAGTGGTTAAAAAACTATAAAAGTTACTTTGAATCAATTATTCTTTATATTTTAATCATCCCTTTTATGCATTCTTTATATTTGCGTAAGGTTGATAACTTCATTCTATTGCTATTAATATTGTCTTAACATTTTTTTAATAATGGCTACCAATCGGACTATACTAGCAATTTACTTTCGAGGTGCATTTTTGAGGAATGTATTAAAAACGTTATAAATTACTTTGGAGGGAAATTGCATTATAAAGTTGTAGATCCTGATGAATTATGCTGGATTGATATAGAAAAATAAATTATGAAATTATTAGAATTTTCAAAAGATAGCTTTATTGTTGGTTTTAAGTTACCTCACACGGATATTTCTAAAGAAATTGGTAGATTAAAGTATGATGAAGATGTAATTAACATGGTGAATAATTGTGGAAGTGTAAACTGGATGGATGTGAAAGAGATCCCACTATATGTGTGTTGTAAACCAACTGGATTTTGCAATGTGAGAAAGGCGACTACAAATCCACAAGAGGATAGTGAGAATGTCGATTCTATAACAAAAGAGACAACTAGTGGAGTGGAGATAAATGTTGACCTCATGGTAAGCAAAGATACTTCATACACTAGTATTAATACTCAATATACCACAAATTATATGCTACTATGTCATTACTAATTTTTTTTCATTTATTTACTGTTTTGTGGTAAAACTAATATGTGCTCTGTTATACATAAGTTGCAAGTGCCAAAGATGGAATTGAAAACATTCACAGAGGGGCCACACAAAGCTAAAGATTGGATGTTCAATTAGATGATCATGCCAATGGAGTTAACCAAACGAATACAATGATAGACAAACTTATGAACCAAGAACCAGGTAATTATGAAAGAGAGGCAATGACTTGAGAAGATGAACATCAATTCAGAGTTTTTGTTGCTAACAATATAACATACATTGGGGAGAATGGTCCAAACTTTCAGTCAGAAGGCTCTACAAATAATGAAAGTGGTACATAGTTTCTAGGCTATGTTGAATTTTTTATTAGTTCATTGAAATGCTTAATAAGAAAATAGTCATATGCATATTAATTTTTTTAGATCCATGTGCAGAACATGATAATTTAGAGGACTTAGATGACGTATATGACAATGTAAATGTCATACTAAACGACCAAGTCTCTGATACACCTATTAGATATAATGTTCTTGCATCAAGTTGTACTATCTCCACCTAAATACTAGCTTATATTTTGTCCAATAGTTATCAAATTCACTTATATTTCACCCCTATTACTTTCGATTTACAGATTAAGCACAAAGAGAAGATAAACAAGAAGATTTAATGAGAGGAAAGAAGAATGTTACTTATGACGTAGTGCTATGAATATTGATGTTGATTGCTTGTATAATGGTGAGAATGACTCTTGTTTTGAATCAAAGGATGATTCTTCAGATAATGGAACACACTAAAGTAAGAGGATTTCAAGAAGTAAAAGGTTATTGACTAAGGATTTAGAAAACCCATGTTTAGGAGTTGAAATGCAATTTAGAAGCATCCAATTGCTCCGACAAGCCCTGATCGAGTATGTTGTACACAACTTCTTTGATACGTGCCATGTGAAGAATGAAAAGAGAAAGGTTATTATAAAATACAGGGGTAGTGGCTGCCCTTGAAGGATGTACGCAAGGTTGATGCCTGATAACACAAGTTACATTATTGGAACATTGAATGACAAGCATAAGTGTTTAACATTTCAATAAGGAGGTCAAAAGTCTACAAGGGCATGGTGGATCAAGGCACACATCATCCATTGGGGGAAATAAAAGTCATCTGTAGCATCTCTCTGAGAAGATTTCTGAAAAGAATTTGGCTTGAAGCTTAGGTATAAGAAAGTTCACAAAGCCCGAACAGAAGCAATGGCTAAAGTGCATGGTTCAGATGAAAACTCATAGCAACTAATGCCTTCATATTGATTGATCTTGAAGAGGTTCAATTTGGGCACAATTGTTGAATACGTAATAAATACAGATGTCACTTTTAGTCGTCTATTTATTTCATTGAAAGCTTTTCAAAATGCTTTTTGACATGGATGTAGACCATTTATAGATTTGGATGAGACTCTTTTGAAGGAAAGATACAAAGGTGTATTATTATCTACAGTCACATTAGATGGGGACCATAAGATCATTCCAATCGGAATAGCAGCAGTTGGGGCAGAATGTGGGAGTAGTTGGGAATGGTTTCTTTAGAATCCATTTTTAGCAATTGGGAATGGACGAATTCACCTTCATGTCTGATCCCCAGAAGTGTCTTCCTGATGCGATACAACGGGTTTTCCCACATAGCCACCATCGGTTTTGCATGAGGCATATTGTTAACAATTTAAAAGGAAAGCTCTTTGACAAAGGTGATCGAATTGTGGATTCACTTTGAGATGTGGCTAGAGCATATACAATATCCAAATTTGAAGAGAAGATGGATGCGGTGTGCATTGTAAATGAATATGCTTGGAAATGACTGTATGAAATACATGACAAATATTATTGCAATATTTGGTTCAAAGAAGACATAACCTCTAGTCATATAGATAGCAATGTTGTTGAAGCTTGGAATCAATAGATTATAGATCAAAGACATGTCCCTACCGTACAAAGCTTTGAAATAATACGATGCAAGATACAAGCTTCCAAGAAAGGTGAAAAAAAGCATCAAGATTCAAGCACAAGGTTGTGTCACATGTGGTCAAAATTACTTAAGGCAAGACAAGCCTTTATTGCAAGCAAGTTTGAATATGAAATCATATGGAGGCAAACACAAAATGTTGTGCATATTGACAAGAATATATGCTCATGCAAATAGTGGCAACTAGATGAAATACCATGTATTCATGCAATGATAATTATCACGTGGCCATTAAGAGCTTATCTCTAAGATTTTTGCCCATCATACTTTACGGTTGCCATGTATAAAACTGCGTATGAAGCTTGCATACATGGCATGCTAGATTCTGTAGCTTATAACCAAGCACTTGTCTCTTTCGATGTCCTACCTCCCAACATTTGAAGAGCACCCGGTTGACCTATGCAGACAAGAAGTAAAGTGCAGGAGAAAACGAATCGAAGTATAGAAGGATATCCAAAGATATACCAAAATAGCATTGTCGTAAATGTGGGCAAGTTAGGCATAATAAAAGGACTTGTAAATCCAAAACAGACCCCTAAATCAGCATTCACATGGCGGGCAAGGAAGGGGACAAAGAATGATAACAAATGGAAGGAAAATATATGGTATATCTTTTTTTTGTGTAATCAATTCAATCATGCACCTTTCAATCAATTATAAGATTACAAATGTAATTTTATTTTTCTTTTTCAGGTTCTTCACGACAAAGGAGAAGAGTAATCATTAAAAACAGAGGCACAATGGGTCTATAGTTTGTTTTTTTGATTGCTTATGTTGAATGTTGATAGCTAATACAGATTGATGACAATATTATCTTGTAATATTTATTGTATAGGTGGAAGTCACATACCAAATTTGTCGTTAAAATGGATATTTAATGTTATAAATCCATCTACCACCCCCTGAAGTAACTGTTCAAACATCACAATAAAGCATTAGTATGCTGTTCATATCTTAAACGGATCATGATCTTTTTACATGCTTTAGTTACGTTCCATAATTGATAGAACCCCTTTATTATAGCAATCTCTTTTCAGTTGCGAGCAGTACATCAAGCACCGTCCACGATGCATGAACTTATAGTTATTGCTCCATCTTACATCACAAGTCAACCTAAATAGTGTATCTGTTAAAATCTGACAATCGACGAACTCTTTTACCAATTTTCACACAATTAATGCATTTCAACTACTAGGTTATTTTCATGGCACTTGTAGGTTATTATTACACATGAGGAGTGTTGACATTGGAAGCCAAAAGCGTAATTTTTTTTAAATGATGGCTTTTCTTTTGAAAAATCAATTGAGGGTCTTGTACTTAAGGAACAATAAATTATGTATATTAAAAAAGGCTGAATAATAGCTATGTTTTGAGAGTCTGTACAATATTAATATAAATGTTGTAAAGATGATACGTGTTTTTTTGGAAAGTGGTTATAGATAGATTTGACTTATGTCTCATAGTTGTAGATGAAAAATAAGTTCATAGTAGAATTAACTTTGATTAACCTTTTGACTATTTTCCACATTGTGCTTTATTCTTAAAAATGTTCATTTGGAAAAAAAGGATTCTTCTAATTAATTGTTGGTCTAGGAATTTTTACATACTTTTGAAAGTTTCAATTATTTATCAGGTCTTTTAATATACTATGATATAATTTGATTACATTTTTTTGCAAGCTAAAATAGAGTTGGGTTCTTTTAAATTTGGCTCTTCATCCAAATGTGTTTCTGACCTCTCCATGAAAAACGTTACATAGATATGCTCCTTAGCTGAGGATATTTAAAAGTGTCTTAGAGTATAATCGGGCTAAATGCAATAGTAAGTATTCGAACTTGAGTGTTTGTAGGTAACGCTCATGTATATTATCAAAACCTAAGATAATATATATATATCACATTCAATACTAATTTTCAAAAATAGAGCACAATAAATGGCGAAAGCATATAGTGCAATCGAGTCTAGTTCTTTAAACAATAGTTCAAAAAGTCAATAATGTGGTACATTATAATACTATAAAGTCCTGTAAAGTTTATATAAAATATAATATTAGCAAATCACAAAAGTTTATACAAAAATATAACTATCACTGATTAATCATCAATTTTTATTTTTTCCGGAGCCTTTTTATTTTCCCCAGAGCCTTCATAGTACTTGCCAGTAGTCTTTCTATCAAAAGTTTTTTCTCATACTTCAAATTAACGATTTCCTTCTTTGCTGACATTAACTCTTTTTTAACAAGTTCTAACTTCTTAGTCAACTCTTTTATCATTTTTGCTTTAGTGCAATTACAAGTATTATAATTATTGTTTCTTCTTTCATAACACCAGAACTCATCAAACCATGCAAAAAATTTGTAATTTTTTGGGCCTTATGCAAAAAATTTCGTATTAGTATATGTTAATTTATAGCAAAAAAAATTTAATCGAAAACAATTCAACAATTATAGATAAAAATTATACAAATTCATACCATTTTAGGACATCTATAAAACCAGCATCTTGGATTTGTTGTGGTATTTAACATTAGTGTTTTACGAACAGCTTTTTCACAAGGACGATGAATTGTTAAAAAATATGTTGACTTTCCTCTTGATGAAAAATCTAGAGAAGTATCAAAAGTTATAAAAATATTAATTAATATAATAGATTTTCGTTCTGTACAAATCCATCATCATGTACAGATCCAATGGGATCTAGTGAGTTATGTCTTTTGGATAGTTAAAATTAGTTGAATAGTTAAATGCAACATCATATAACAAGAATGAATGCATCCTTTCTGCATTTATCATTTTTGAAACCAAAAAATGCCAAAAATACCATAGCATAGGCGAAAGAAAAAAATATCATTTTGAGATTTAATTGATGGAAGCGTTTTGCAATGGCTAATAATAATTCATACCATTTATCATGAAACAAAACAGGAGTCAACATTATTCGATGATTCAATAGATAAAACATCAAAAAATTAACGTCTTAATGAGATAAGAGCCATGGCAGACTACTTCTAGGTTTAGTGGAATGATATAAAAAGAAATACCATATTGCATGCTCTAAGATCTAACATCGAAAGTTGAGATTTAACATCAGCATAGAACATATCAATTTAGGATATGTCCAAAAGCATCCAAAAAATGAAACGAATACCTCAAATAGCTAGTTGTATGGTACACTGCTCCTTCCTCCTTCTAATCTCTCACGTTGCTGCTTTCTTTAAGTGAAAAACGATTTGAGCTTTTATTATTCATACTAAGGACAATCTAGGCATTTTAAAAAAATTGTCAGCTATTGCACAACACTTTCGTTAATTAATGTAACGGTCAATGATGGCTGGGGCATATTTGGAATTTTTTTGAAACGTAAATGGCATATTTGAAAATTTTGAAATGTAGTGAATATATTTAGGAATATGGTCAAACATAATAGTTATATTTAGGAAAAGTCCTAAATTTTGACTCGAATTTAAACATAAGACCAGAATAAATCAACCATCTCGTGACTCAAAGAGTTCTCACCTACATATATTCACTTATTAAAAATTTTAAACATATTTTTAACCTTATTCTCGATATTTCAAAATTCTTAAATTATTTATAATTAACTATACTGACAATATATAGACTTTAAAAATATCCTCAAATATAACTGAATTCTCAACATATGAATCTCCTCCTTTATCGATTCCTCCTAATTCTTCAGATCTAAAAAAGAAATTACAATAAATAGAATTAAACTATAAATCAAAAATTTTATTCAAACTCTATCAGAAAATCTTGTTAATACTTTACAACGAATATATATGAGAAACACAAAAAATTATTACCATAAATCTACTTAAATGGATATGCGATATGAAGAAAATCGAACATTCACCATAAATGATTTTAATCCCAATTCTATGTACGAATGGTCTATAGATGGAGCCACTGAATATCAATTATGGAATATATGTAATAGCATGATCATGTATGCAACAATGTTACAACAATTAAAAAGATTTACTAAAAAAGATGTTGCAATAACTCTAGTATAAGGATTCACTGGCAAGCTAAAAGCGTAGATAATAGAAGAAGAACACAATAAAATTTTTGATGATCCAGTAGCAGTTAATACTCTTAGAAGTACTATTTTATATCAAATTTTTGGAAAGTCTCAGATTATCAAGCTATCATAACAGAAAGAATATTGAAATTAAGATGCAAACAAATGTCAAAAATTTAGATGGTATAAAGATGTTTTTCTTACAGATGTTCAATTATTAGATGATGGTATGAAAGTAGTTTATAAAAAAAAAATTTGCAATGATTACCCTCAATTATAAAAAAAAAGTAAAAACACTTACAAAATAAGAAAATAGTGAAAAATTAGCTTATGAAAATTATACTTGGGGAGTCTTATTTTCTAAAGTAAAACAAGTAGGAATAGAACTTTGCTATCAAAACAAAATGGAAAAAACAAAGTTTCTAAAATCCCAAGATCTATCCCAGTTTTGCTTTCAATATGGGATAGACAGAATTTCATACAATAAAACTATGATGAAAAAATCAAAATTTACAAAATCAAAACCTTATAAAACAAGCAAGCCTCAATTTAAAGATCATAATCCTTGTTACTCAAAAAAAATCTTTTGAAAGACCAAAGGAAAATAAATAATTTTCAAGAAACAAAAATATAAAAGAAATTAGATGCTATAAATGTGGAAAAAAAGGGACATTATGCTTCAAAATGTTATAAAAGACTAGTTAAAAAATTATTGGCTAAGCCAGACTTAAGTCTTGAAAATATAACACAAAAATTAAAAGATCTGGCAACTACTTCAAGTAATGAATCATAATCTATAACTTTAGAAGAAGAATTTCAAATAAACAATATCTATAAAAATGAAAGTTCTTATTCAAAACAAGGTCACTGTCACTGCTATTATTCTCCGAATAATTATATATCCTCTTCTGACTCTGACTATGTAACGCCCCATTCATAGAAATACTCAATAACTAATCAATTGGGGCTACACTCTCTAAGAAAAATTCGGCAGCATCTCCCCATAATATATAAGGTGTGGTATGTAATACACAACCTG
>JAXCLR010000081.1:54315622-54342863 GCA_035584095.1 Annona squamosa
GAGATTTCATCATTCAATTAAGGAAGGGTAGCATCTACTTACCTTAATCGTGATTTTCCCCCAAAGACAGCAACCCTAGGCTTGGATCGCAGAAATTCGGAGCTTCTTTGACTGGAATCAGTGACTTTTAAGGCAGTTAGTAGAGATTTCTTGAAGCAATCCACCGTTGGATCGTACTGAATAGAAGGAAAGAAAAGAAGAGGTAGAGAATAGGAAAAGAAGAAGAGGGAAACGGAGTCGGGCGCAAAGACAAAGATGAATCCTAACTCGCGGGCTCCTCCTTTATAACTGAATCCCTATCGGGTCGGGTCGAAGCATGGATCGGGTTTAATTGCAATTAGTAATTTACTCTCCCACTCATACGACTTAATAATTAAAATTTTCTTCAGGGGCGCTGCCCCCTTGACCCTCGCGACCTGACTGGGCAGGTCGAACCCCGTACCTACTCTGCGAGGGAAACATTAGTCATAGTGCTCATCAATGGAACGCTAATCATACACCTTGAGTTTGTACACAATGTGCTAAGATCATAATACATGCACATATGTACTATACATCCCCTAAATGTCGTGTCCATATATATTATGTATCCATTAATATTGAAAAATTCTTACTAGCATGTTCATAAGTTACCTCATAAATAGAGAAAGGTTATAATAAAAATAAAATAATATACCTGGTCCTTACAGATTATCACTCTTTAAATACGTTAAATAATTCATATCAAGCTCTTTTAGAATTAATAAATCAAATAGAAGACCCTCAACAAAAAATTGATCTTCTCACAAAATACTTATATATGACTAATCAACAAAATTCAGAAAGATTATTATTAAATGATTCCTCTTTTTTATTTAACATTATTAAACATCGAGAAAATATTTAAAGGAAGTCCCAAAACTTATATACATGCTCGATACAAATCAAGAAATAAAAATCATGAAAAATGAAATTGTTGAGTTAAAAATTAGAATTCAGATTTTAGAATTAAATGAATTATTAGTAAATATAGAATAAGAAGACAAAGATTAAGAAGATTTTAAACAACATTTAAATGAAATGTTAAAAGAAGATATTTCTAAATCTTCTGTTCATGTTCTATATCAGCAAACTCAAAAAATTATATCTCAAAAGTGGTATATAAAGATAATATTAAAAATTTCAGACATTCCTAAAGATTTTGTTATATAACTAATAGCCTTAGTAGACTCTGGATCAGACCTGAACTGCATAAAAGAAGGAATTATATCTCCTAAATATTTTGAAACAACAGATTCATCAATATCCACAGCAGATGGGACAGACATGTTAGTTAACTATAAACTATCAAAAGCTCATATATGTAATAAAAAGATATGTTTATAAACACCTTTTTATATTAATTAAAAATATGCAACAAAAAATTATTCTAGGAACTCCATTCCTTTAATTATTAAAACCTTTTACAGTTTCCGACGAAGGAATCCAATCCAACAATATTATGTTTTCATTTATAACACCCCCTGAAATGTCCTTATTAGCCAAATTCAAAGAAACATTAGATTACAAGAAAAAATTTCTTTGTTACTTAAAAGATCAAAATTCTATTAGATACATATAAAAAGAGATTCAAGGACATCTAAAACAATCTATTGAAAATTTTAAAAATAAACTATCAAAAGAAGTATGTTTAGCATTACCCAACGCTTTCTGGAACCGAAAAAAAATATAGTAAAACTTCCTTATATAGAAAAATTTTAAGAAGATAAAATTCCAACAAAGGCTAGACCAATTCAAATGAACGCAGATTTATTAATTTATTGTAAAAAAGAAATTCAATCCTTATTAGAGAATAAATTAATTTGGCCAAGTAAATCTCCTTGAAGTTGTTCTGCTTTTTATGTCAACAATGCAGTAGAAATTGAGAGAGAAACTTCATAATTGGTTATAAACTGTAAACCACTCAATAAAGTATTGAAGCAGATAAGATATCTGTTGCCAAATAAAAAAAATTTATTAAATAGAATTATAAAAGTCAAATTATTTTCTAAATTTGATTTAAAATCAGGGTAATGGCAAATTCAAATAGCCGAAGAAGATAAATATAAAACAGCTTTCACCGTTCCATTTGGTCATTATGAATGGAATGTAATGCCCTTTAGATTGAAACATGCTCCCTCCGAATTTCAAAATATTATGAATGATATTTTTAATTCTCATAGTGAATTTATTATAATCTATATAAATGATATATTAATCTTTTCATATTCTATACAATAACATTGGAAAAACTTTAAAACCTTCAAGCATATAATTCATCATAATGGTCTAGTGCTTTCAAAAAGAAAAAATGAAACTATTTCAGACTGAAATATCATTTTTAGGATTTAATATTAAGAATGAAACTATTCAACCAATCAATAGAGCAATTATATTTGCAGAAAAATTTCCAGATGAAATAAAAGATAAAACTCAATTACAAAGATTTATTGGATGTTTAAATTATATTTCAGAATTTTATGAAAAGCTAGCCTATGATCGAGGAATTTTATTACAAAGACTTAGAAAAAATCTCTCTCCATGGACAGAAGAACACACAAAAGCAGTTAGAAAAATAAAAGAAAAGGTTAAATACCTTCCATGCTTGCATTTAGCAGATCCAGAATTATTTAAAATTGTTAAAATAGATGCCTCTAATATAGGTTATGGAGAAATTCTTAAACAAAGAAATGAAAAAGGCAAAGAGCAATTAATTCAATATACTTCTGGATTATGGAATGAGACTAGATTAAAACACCCAACCATTTGAAAAAGAAATGTTAGTTATAGTTTTATGTATAACAAAGTTCCAAGGTGATTTAATAAATAAACTATTTTTACTAAGAGTCGACTGTAAAGTAGCCAAACATATTATAGAAAAGGATGTTAAAAATGAAGTTTTTAAACACATATTTGCTAGGTGGTAAGCCACTATTGCTCAATTTGATTTTGAAATTAAATATATAAATGAAAAAAATAATGCTCTTCCTGACTATTTATCTAAAGAATTTTTGTAGGAAAGGCATAGATATGACATCTAGCTCGAAAGCCCCCTCTTCTCCTGCTTCTTCTTCCTCCTCCAAAACTCCTCTTTCAAAAAATTATAACTTTGAGTTATATTCTAACCAGATATTTATTTATCTTAAAAAACCAGATTTCGACCTTTGCAAATCCAAAAGCCTTGAGGAACACTTTTCTTCAAGTGATAAAGACAGCCGATTTATTCAAGAAACTAGCCAACAAATTTATCAAAAATACCTCACAAAATTTAAATGGTTTATTCTCACTGCTCCTGGTAAAAATGTAGAATTTTATGAGAGGATTTTTTTACAAACAAATTCTATTACTTTGGAACATGTCACTAAACAACCAAAAGGAGATATGATTATTTATTCAAAGATGTTTATCAAAAGGATCTTATCTTTGGAAAACTAGCTAGTAAGTGATCCAAATTCTTACATTTCATTTTTTGAAAGCTCGAAAAGATACTATACTTATTCAAATTTAATTTTTGGGATTACTAGGATGCTTAGAGAAAAGTTTTTCTTAGGCAAAATATTTATTTTTCACATTCCTAGTGGATTAGGTTTAATCTTATAAATCCCTTGCAGGACCTCCCGGTTTGGTTTTTTCAAATATTTTGGGAATGCTGGGGTTTTGAAAAAACTATTTTATCAAATGATCTTATATCTCATTTATCTTTTAGTATTTCAGACCCTCAAGAACTAAATGATTTTATAATCCAATAGTCTATCCCATGGATTGTACAATGGGATTTTTCATTTTTTATAGATTCAGAAACCATATCTTATGTTGCCTATTCTTCCTATTTAAAATGGTGGCCCAAATTTGATTACGAGTTTATTCCAATCTTATAAATGGCGTCAAAACTGTGCTGAACAAAAAGCATCTAGGGTTGCTGAGTCTCTCTGCTCCTCTCCTGCCGAAGGCCTTTTTGGAAGATCAGTTGAAACCAAAAAGGCCTTCAAGTCTGCTCTGAGAATGGTAAATAAAGATTTTAAAAATTTATCAGAAAAGGAACAGTGCCTCAAAGCTTTTGAGTTCCTATTCTCCAGCCAAATCGATGACGACCAAATAGATATCTCGTTAGCATCCTTATCTCTTTGATCTATTCAAAAGTTACTCAATCTTTTCCTCCGACAATTATTTTCACTTTTTGAAAAGATTGAGAATAAAGACAAAGAGTTATTATTCGAAGGATTCTTATCTCTTTTTTTTATAAAGTAAAGCAAAAGTAAATGAGCAAGGATTGTAAGACTCCACATTCAAGACACGTTTCCCCTCTTTCGGCGCTCTGGATTTTCTTTGAACATAGGAATGTCATACAATCCCCGCTCCTTGATATAAAATAGTACTTATAAGAGTATTACCTGCTTCTGGATCATCAAGAATTTTATTGTGTTCTTTTTCTCTCATCTGGATATCCCACTACGCTTTTAGTTAGCCAGTGAATCCCCAGACTAGAGTTATTGCAGCATCTTTTCTAGTAAATCTTTTTTATTATTGTAACATTGTTGCATACATGATCATGCTATTACATAAATCATTTATGGTAGATGTTCGATTTTCTTCATACTGCATATCCATTAGAGTAGGTTTGTGATAATAATTTTTTATGTTTCTCATATATATTCGTTGTAAAGTATTAACAGGATTTTCTAATAGAGTTTGAATAAAATTTTTTGATTTATAGTTTAATTCTATTTCTTCTAATTTCTTTTTTAGAACTGAAGAATTAGGAAGAATCGATAAAGGAGGAGATCATATGTTGAGAATTCTATTATATTTGAGGATATTTTTAGAGGAGTTTTAAAAAATGATAGATCTTTATTTATTTGCTTGTCCTTTTTTTGAGTTAATCTATATCTTGCTTTTGCAGTTGTTTTTCTATTTTTATAAGTTTATCATTTGTAAAGTTATTTTGTTCTATTATTTGAGATAGATCTTTTAAATTACAGGTATATCTTTGTAACTTGATTTTTTGAATGGTTGTTGAATTATTAGACCATCAATTTCTTTGTTTGATCTATTGTTTCTTGGTTCCGATTCAGGATTTACTTCTTGTTTATCTGTTTCTAAATGTTGTTGAGTATTTTGGCTATTTATCATATTTATAGATAATTTTACTTGATTATCATACCATTTAAAGAAGGGTAACTTTTGTTTCATTAGTAAACAATAATCAACCCATTTTTTAATTATTTTCTTTAATTCTTCTCCTTTATAGGTTTTTGAGATCCAATTTCTTTTTTCTTCATTATACTTTGCTTTATATTCTTTTAATAATAAATCTTTTTCAAATTTAAATATTGATTTATCTGTTATTTAGTTTAGTTGGAAATCTGACTCTGAGACTTCAGGTTCTGGTCTAGCAATATTTTGTTCATAATGTAGAGGGAATCTATTAGATGTAGAAGATGTTGATTTTCTAGTTGGAGATACAATTGTTATTTTTGGAGTTATAGGTTTTGATATGCTGAAACAATGTCTTTTAATTATGGGTTCGAAATTTATAATTATATTTTTAGAAGTTTCAGTTATAGCTTTATTTTTTTCAGAAGTTTGCTCTCGAACTTCTTGAGTAATATCATTTTCAATTTTCCATTCAGATGGAAGATGAACATCTGACCATAAAATCCATTTTGGTTCTATCTTTTTTATGAATAGGATTTGTTATAAAATAAGGGGTGACCCCTTTTTCTTGTGATACTAATTATCTTGGCACTAAAGTTTTCATTGCCTTATAGTAAATTCGATATTGAATACATAGTGGTTTAGCTCCTATTTTCAAATTAAATCTTTGGGTTTGTATAAGAAGAGACAGAACATCTAAAGTATGAGGATCGGTTAAACTTACAGAAAAGTTTGGAAAGCTATTAAAGTAAACCGGTTCGGCATGCAAAGATGTTTGTTAAGATTTCTCAAAATCACGAAGTCACGCATCCTCGCTGTATAGTCCGTGTTGCTAAGATTGTGTTAAGGATAGACAGCATAAGTCGTTGACTGTGATAATGAGTTCTTTTAAGAAAATGTTCTCATCATCTTCTTCTTTCAGCCAAGATATTGAAATTCACTCAGTAGGATTAGATGAAATACAAAATATGTTCGAAAGATCTTACGAAAATATAGAAAAATCTATATAAAATTGGAAAATTTCTAAAGTACTAATAAAAGAAATTTATAAAATAGGAACCTTTGATTTTAGAACTGAATATAGAATTAAAACTCTTGAAACAATATTAAAATTTGGAGAAGGATCTCATCAAATTCAATTATTACATAAAAAAGCTATAAAAGAACTATGTGAAAAGGAATTTAAATTCCTTCATTTTGAACTAATACAAATAGTTATTCAACCTTTAGTAAGATCAGGATGACAAGCTTCTGTCTTAGCTTGTTTAAAATATAATAGACACAAAAATTTCTCTGATTCTATTTTAGGAATTAATAGTTATATTTGGGAAAAGTCCTAAATTTTGACTCGAATTTTAAAATACGACTAAAATAAATCAACCATCTCGTGACTAAAAGAGTTCTCACTTGTATATATTCACTTATTAAAAAATTTAAATATATTTTTAACCTTATTCTCAATTTTTCAAAATTCTTAAATTATTTATAATTAACTATACTCTAATTTAAATTTTAAAAGTATATCTTATAAAAATTAACATCTAAGTTTGATATAAAGGAATATTTAGACTAAATAAGATTTTAAAACTAAAAATTTGAAGAATTTGCATCTTAAACATCTTAATTTTGCGTATTTGTATTTTAAACCTCTATATTTTTATATTAATATTTTAGTCCCTATGAAGTTTGATTATTTGCATTTTAGATCCTCAGTTTCAACGGTATTAAAAACGCCATTAAAAGCTTATAGAATGTCTAAAATGTCATTCGTAAGGAAATTTGCATTTTAGATTCTCGAAATTTGTATCTTTGCATTTTAAGTCTTGAAGTTTACAAATTAGCATTTTAAACTCTTTAAAGTTTAGTTTTTTATATTTTAGACTTTAGCTTTCACAATTTTACAAAATACCATTAAAATCTTGTAAAATATCTAAATTATTTTTTTACATTTTCAACCCTCTAACTTCACATATTTGCATTTTAAACGGACCAAGGTCGAAAAGGAATACTAGATTAAATTATAGTTATCATTCTTGAATACAAGTTATCCGAAATAAAAAAAAAATATATCAATTGTCTATTAAAAGTAGTTTAATTATAAAACTACAAACCCTGGATTCTTCTTATCCCTTAGTTGGTATATTAAGTTTTCAGTTTAAATTTTTATTTATGCATAGTTTTATCATAGATTCTCTTTATTATCTGAAGACAAATGATTGAATTTGATACGGTTTAATTTGCAACTCTATTATTTTGAAAATTATATTCTATACGGTATAGGTTACAACTCATAGACTTGCAGAGAACCTAACAATTCTTGACTTAGAACCTTATGGCTTTCACCAATCATGATTTTTTTCATACAATATAATCAAAGCCTTGCAAGAGAATTAGTGTGGAAATTATTTTCACACTTGGAATGCTAGTTTGAATTGGTTCCACACTTGGAATGCTAATTTGAATTGTCCAAACAAAGACTATACTCATGGTAAAAAACAAAACAAATCTTTATATTACATTTTATAAGAATCCTAACATATTAATGGCAAGTTTTTTAGGATGTTTTGGTGGGCCATAAAGCTTGCTCATCTGGCACAAATTAGGGCATAAAGTTTATAAGGTTGAGGCTAAATGCACCTAGGTATGCTTAGTCTTGGTGTACTCAAGTGCTTTAACCTATTTTTAAATTTTTTGAAACTTTTTATGCAACTGTTAATCTAAGTACATTTACCATGTGTATCAAATTTTACTAATCAACTTCCTAAAAGATTAGAAGGTTACACTAGATTAAATCATTGTATTTCCTATATTTCACCCTAGAGTAAGATAACTCAATGTGCATCTCGTGACATAGGCTATGTTGTATAGGCTATAACCCTCTTAGAGTTTCACGAAGGAAAATCTTAGTTGACGTTTGGTAATCTAAAAGTTGTGGGAATTGTAAGATGGAGAGAAAAGTGGAATATTTTAGAAATTGTATGATTTATATGAAATTATAGAGTAAAAAAAAGTATTTGGAGTGTAATAGGAATGAGAAATAATTAAAATGTAGAGATAAAAGTACAAAAATATGGTTATTAATTGAGTTTAGGAATCGGTAATTCCATGGATTCTCATTCTACGTTTTCCGCGTAGATTAATGAACTTGCCTTTAAAAGACAAAAATGAAACTGAGGATGCCAAAAATCTAATCATGGGAATCCACGATGGTGAAATTGAAAACTACAAGGGAACTCATGTGACCATTAGCGATGAGGCGATGAAACCTTGAAAGCATGATGGGACTTACCCTGACAATCTTGAAGGCTCCATGTCGAATTGCCCTTTTCTCTCCTCTGTAAGATAATCAACTTGCTCTATTTTTATCTTCTCTTCCTCTCTCTTTTTCGCTTCACTTCTACTTCTCTTTTTTCTTCTAACATGTGGATGTTTGTTGGAGGTAATTATTATTTTAGGCAAAAAAAACAAAATGCCAAAATGTTATGAACCATGAGCAAGTGTGCAATTGAGCAGATATCAGATGCTCCACTTGAGGAGAAGTTTGTGGATTAGAATTGAAGACTTTTGAATTTTCACATTGTACCATATAAGTAAGAGGAATGACCTAGTTAACCCAACCTAAGAAAATGTCCTGCTTAGCCCGCCTCAAAAAATTCATTTACGATAAATTTTTTTTTCTTTTTTTCACACACTTATTTATCTAAGTGTATTTAACATATAAACATATTAAAAAAATAGTAAAACTTGGTTTATATGTTAAATACACTTAGATAAACAAATGTGTAGAGAAAAAATAAAAAAATTATTGCGAACAAGTTTTTTAAGGTAAACGAAGTGAAACATTTACTTAGCTCGAGCTAACAAGATCACTTCTCTATAAGTAATACTAAATTAATAACAAATGGAAATCAGTTCTATGCTGAAACCTCATGGTTTTTGCCAATCATTGCCTTTTCACTTTAGTAATAGCTAAAATTAATACTCATTTATATGAAAAAAGTACCTTAATATATGTTATTTGCGTATGATATTTACTAGATGAAATTACAAAAATAGTAAATTTGAAATTGAATAAGTGGAAAGATGCCTTGGTATTTAACAATTTTAAAATTATTCACACAAAAAATGAATATATAAAATATAATTTTAATAAAATTGAGCACTTAGATAAGAACTAATTAAGATCTTAGGTGAAATAGTAACATGAACTAATCACATATGATATTTAAGATTAATGGTTCAAGAGAATAAGAAAATTGAGAAAAATATAATACAAAGAATTCAAGTAAGATGAAAGAAATTGCAAAGAGCGTCTAAATTTGTTTGGGAACGTCGGTCCAACGACGACACGACGAATCTATTCCCATTCCTGTCGACGCCTCCCAAGTTCCGAGCATGCTTCGGGTAGTCTTCCCAGCAGCATGGTGGGGAAAGCAATCACGACGACTCGACCGAGTCCGACACATAAGGGAGTTCCAGTCCTTTCTATTTTTTATTTTTATTTTTGTGTTTTCTTATTAGATTCCCTTTAGTTTCATACATTGAGGACAATGTATCTCTCAAGTTTGGAGGGATGTATTCTCAGTTGTAGGTTTATTCTCTATGTTTTGATTGCATGCTATGTCAACTTATGCTGATGAAAATTATCTTGTTTCAATCTATTTTGATGAAAATATGCAAGATAAAAGAAAATTTTGACTTGAAATTGAATTCATGCAAAATTTGGCAATTCATATTAAGGACTATGTGTAAAAATAAGTTGCAAGTAACATGTGAATGGATTATGAGAATTTCAGAGTACATTGTTCTAATTCCAGTACATGTTAATTTTTCAACTGAAATGATAAGAACTGAGTTAAATGAATGTTAATCAAGTGCTTTAAGGGAATTAATGGGTTTAGAAAGGGTAATACTTCACAAAATTTTTTGCATGTTCAGTATCCCGTCCAAGTTATCGGAATAATAAAAGGAGATGATTAACCTAAGTTGAGTAACCGGTACTTGATATCAACAAATGTCAAGGTTTACGTAAAAAAGTAAAGGAACATTACAGTAATAACGCCTTAAAAAAAAAACTCTCCCCAGATACCCTAAAATATAGTGAGGAGAGCCTAAAAAAATAATAATAAACAAAAAGATAAAAACAGATCTCCAGATATCTTGAAATATGGTGAAGAGAGTCTCGCAATAAGTTTAGGGGAGAAGAATGTGCAGTTAGGTAAAATGGAATCCAATGAATTATTATCATATTTTTTGACCAGTTAATTTAGCTTAAACCTTGGTTTACCTGTTTTGCATTGATTTTCTAACCAGTTTCTTTTGATCAAGAGGAAGACTGGCATGATGGAATTATTACTCTGTACTAAAAATACAAGCATTTACATGTAACTTGGTTCGAGAATGAAAAAATGAAAATGCATGTCCTGTTTTGAGAGATGGATGATTTTTCAAGTTTAGATTATTCTTGATCTTGTTGAATAGAGAGATGGATTATTAGAAGTATAATGGGAATCAGACTGAGTTGACATAATCCAATTTTATTTATTTATTTATTCATTTATTCATTATGTTTGCATGTTTTGCTTGAGGACTAGCAACATTTAAATTTGAGGGTGTGATAACTCGCGAAAATGCGAGTGATCATAACCCAATTCATACTATTTTTACGTGTTAGTCCAAGAGATTTAGTTTAGTTTGCATCCATTTAGTTTAGTTTTCACTCGCTTTATATTTTAGGAGTATTATGTAATTTTTAATGCATTTTTAGTATAAAATATGCATTTTTAGTTCATTTATGTAGTTTTAGTCATTTTTGAAGGAAGGACGGACAATTATAGGCTTGCAAGCGAGTCAAACGCAGAACGGAGCCAGGTAAGCATATAGGTTGGTGCCCAGGTGCCACCCTACATGCCTTAGCTAGAATTTTTAGCACCGCACACGGCAGAATGCTTCTAGTAAGTTGGTGTCAGGCGCCGATCTAACATACAGGCATTCCAGAGAGTTTTTAGACCACGAAGCTTCTAGGGAGTCAGCGCCACAGTACGAGTTTGCAGGGCGATCCTGAAGTTACACAACATCCAGGGAGTTGGTGCCCAAGCGCCACGGCGAATCCACACACGTGGATTTCTACACGTGTGCTACGCGGACTGAACAGTTTAAATAGAAACCTAGGGATTCCTGCAAGAGAGAGCCGAAGGAGCAGTCGTACAGAGAAGGAGTATATCCCGTTTCAAGCGCGAATTAAAGAGAAGATTCAATCTCATTGGCGAAAGCTTCCGAGATTCAATTCTCTTTTTCTTTTTCTTTTTCTTCGTTCTTCTTGGATACTTCATTATGAATGTAAAGGATTTTTATGTCATATCTTTAAGCTAAACTTTTATTAGATGAATAGTTAGGATAAATTAATATCTAAACTATATTGTTTTGGTTCTTTAAGATTCAGGAATGAATATTTGATTTCTATATGATTGTGCGATATGGATTTATCATTGCATATGATGTTTAATATTTTTTACAAGATTAACTATCTTATAAGATGATTTAATTATAAGATTAATCCTTGAAAAAGGGAAATTCCTGCCAGATCTATGTATGAGGCATAGGTTTCTTCTTTGTAAATGAGAGTTGTTTAATTGATAGGAATATACCCTTAAACCCTATGTAGTTATGAACAAGTTATGTATTTATTAATTCCATTTCATTTAATGGCATGAGAACATAGCGGTTGATTGAAGTGTAATTAACTTTATATGTATTGGAAGATATATATAAAGATTATTGAATTTGTACTAGTAAATTTTCACACAATCTAATGAAAAGGAACTAAGGCAATATAGTTTAGATTCAAGGATTCCTGACTATCCATCTGTCATCCATAATTGATAATTACCTTTTAGTATTTTAGCTGTCCCATGAAACTCGACTTTATTTCTTTTATGCACTTGATATTATTAGTCTTAATTACGAAACTCCATTCTCTTCTCGCCGAAAGCAACTAAATTAATTGATACTCTTAGTTAGACCATATCCTCGTGGGAACGATACTTTACTTATTCTTTATTACTCGATCGACACGTATCCTTATGTTAAAATAAGCATTTTAATTAAACATATAAGCAACTCATCAAATTATTGATAACAAAAAGTTTTAATTTGAAAAATTTCATGTTTATACGAATACATCCTTTATTTAAAAAAACGAAAAAAGAGATTAAACAAACTAGATAATGCTACACTTTTAGGTGGAGCCATATAACCTACTTAATTTTTAAGATTAAGCAAACTAGATAATGCTCTACTCTTAGGTCAATCCATATAACCCACTTAATTTTTAAGATTTTGATCATTGATGGAAAATCTAATTCATTCATTATATTTAACATCATTCGCTTATCTAAGAGACAAAGTTTTATCTCAATCAAGTATATTTATAGGCTACATCTGTTAAAATATATATTTATGTGTAAATTATGAAACATACTTAGATCCATTTACACATGTAATAGAATGTAATAATATTTTATAGAATTATTTATCCTCATAGAAATGATATTTACACAATTTAAATGTTGAAAATACAACTTTAAAATTGATATTCAACATTAAACCATTTTATTACGTTGATGTTTAATGTGGCATATGCACAATGATATTAGACAAATAAAAAAGTTCACAAAATGCTATAAATGATGTTAAATACAATGAATAAAATTAATTTTTTATTAACCATCAAAATTTTAAATATGTAGGAGTTACATAGAAAAGAGTTTCATATGAGCGGGACTGCTGGATAATTTTGCATTTAGTTTGGACTTGAGCATGTAGGGTTTGATACTGAGTCTGATACGGACCAGGGCATATAGGGGTAATTCAGGGCCTAGCCCAAGTAAAACCTGCTAAGTGATTGCCGAATGTCTACTGCCATCTCATAAGACGCAACTTTGGGAGTAACCCATTCACCCAACTTTAATTTGGATAAATAGTATGAAAATTTACTTATGGGTATGAGTATAATATATTACCCAGCTCCTCAAATAAGGTAAGGATGGAGTAAATAAATTGGGTATTTGGAACCAACCCAAATGGGTATTCATTTGGGACCTTGGTGGGTAAGTAAATAAATATATAATTATATTATGAGTGTATTTGGAAAATGACAAAAATTTTGATAAAAATTGTTAATGTAAAAGTTTTTAAAAATGAGAGGAAATGATATTATATGATTGAGGTAATGATAATGAGTAAAAAAAATAGAGTTAAAATAGATAGGATAGACATAGGAGTAGTGGTGTAGAAATGACTGAAAAATATAATAATTATATAGAAATAAGTGAAAAAATAATTAAATAATAAAATAATCGTTGAAAGCGAAAAGTTTTTTTGTTTGAAAAGTTTTTAATGTTACCAAACACTCCTTATCTATAGAATTATGTAACCTATTTAAAATTTAAGATTTTAATCATTGATGAAAAATTCAATCCATTTATTGTGTTTAATACCATTTATTCAATTAAGATATTAACTTTCATCTAAATCAAGTATATACACATAGGCCATGGTAGCTCAAAAAAATATATTTATGTGTAAATCAAGAAAAATATTTAGATCTATTTATATGTATTAGAATGAAATAATACTTTGTAGAATCATTTATCCACATGATTGATATTCCAGACAATTCAGATATTAAAAATAGTACTTTAAAATTGATATTTTAGCATTAATCTATTGTATTATGATGATTTTAATCAATTATATATGAGACTCATATACAATAAAATTCTAAAAATGGAAGAAATTATATCAAGAAAATTTCATTGAAGCACGGGTTATTATATATATATATGTATAATTTAATTGATAATGGTGAGCTGTCTCTTCGTGTAAATATGAGAGCCACGCCTAAATTTTCAAATGATTTTCACTTTTCGTTTTCATTAGCGCCTATTTTTTCCTTCAGCTAAGGGGCTTAATTCTAGGGATGCTGGTTGTATGCTCGCGGGAGCCTACAACGCTCAATGCTCTCGAGTGCATATATTTATTATTTTTATTATTTTGAAATTTTTTTTGTCGGGTCGCGATTCCCGCACCTACTCCTGCACCTGGTTGCATTAATTTATTTTTTAATTTTTATTAAAATTTTTTTTATAAATGTGTTAATCTAAGTATATTTAATCTATGCATCAAATTTTAAATTTTTTTGAGTATTTTAGATATTTATTTTTAATTTTTAAACCACTTATTTTTAAAAATAAAAAATAAATATCTAAAATAATCAAAAAATGTTAAAATTTGATACACAGGTGAAATACAATGCACTTAGATTAACGCTCGGATAAAATTTTTTTTTTTAAAATAAAAAGTTAGGTTTAAGGAGATCGCGGTCCGTATTAATCTGGTGCACCGGGTGAACTAGTTTTGATGCCCCTAGGTTTAACCGGTACCATACTATCATCTTACTGCTACTTGGGGTTTAGTAGTTGCCGAGTTGGTTTCTTCTCTCTTGCTGCAACTCAAGCAATTCAATGAAATGATGCAGAACCCCTTATTCAATCAGCTAGATTCCCTCAGCGAAGATTCCATCGTCGAAATTCTTCAAAGCTGGAGCAGCTACTGTGCCTGCGCCACCCAAATTGTCCTCCTCCAAGGCAGCCCAAACCTCTATGCGAAATCTGACTTTGTTTCCACTGTTAATCTTCTCTGCAAGTATGGATTGGATTCATTTGTTCAAGACCACTTCCTTCAAGCTGTAGAGGTTTGCATTGCACCCAGTCTCCTCCTCTCCTTTCTGCAAGTTCATCAATTTCCTACTTTTTTTTTTTTTCATTCTCGCTCCAGATTATCATGCTTTTTCTCACGACACCATTGTTTTCATACTTTTTGCAGGAAGCATTCAGGGAAAATGCTGTTGCCAAGTTCTGGCAGCGTTTTGATTCATTTCATAATGTTTCTGCGTTGGAAACTGGAGAACGCCTGGTATGGTAGGATTGTTTTTTATGATTTTACTATTAATGTTGGGCATGTCAATGATCCTATGTGCCATTGAATGCTCTACAGTTTGTTTTTTTCACTGCTGTTTTGTGTTGACTCAATGAACTGCCAAATAAATAAACTTTCTTGTTAACATTCTATTGGGAGAAATTTAATGATCTGCAACTCTCCCTGTATTTCAATATCTTATAACATGTCCAGGGAGATTGGGTTCGGGTGCTTTTACCTGAATCGTTGGAAGCAATATGTTCAGAAAGACAATATCAGGAGAATTGTCTGCTGATACTGGGTGATGCTATACGGTCATGCAAGGAAAGTATGTTGCCAGAAAGTCAGAATTTAGAGGTGAAAAAAAGCAATATTCTTTCCAGATACCAGTCAATGGTATCTTCAGTTCTTCTAACAACCATTCCTCGGCATTTTTCTGGTAATCATTTATTGTTCCGTCTCACAATTATACATTTTTTTTCTAAGGAAAATGTTATATAACTGAAATATCTCATTCAGATACTTGTTTTCTTTTTGATTACTACTTGATTTTCTTTTTAAGATAGATAATTAAAAAACCAATGGACATCCTCGTATCATCTCTTTCTGCTGCAGCCCACTATTTTTTTCTGATTTCAGGTGATTAAGTTAAGCTTTTCTTTCTTCTTCATTTTGTTCCAGCAGTTTTTATTGAAGGCCCATAAATTTGAATTCCTGCTGCCTCTGAAGCAAGCATACCAACTGCTAAGCAAGTTTTCTCACTAGAATGGGTTTTACATGCATCCCAAGTGAAAAATTGAGCTTCTTTCAAAATTTGGGCCCCTTGTAGTGGTAGTGACTTTCAATCTGTTTCTCAACCAAAGCACAATTTTACATTGAGGTTTCATGAAAGCTATTGTAATTCATGCAAGTCTTGTTGCAACGTTTTTTTAACGAAATACTAGCTTTTATCTGACTTAAATTTTGACAAGGATATGAAGGTTTATGACAATCTCAATTAGGTTGCTTGACATGAATATTTCATGGGAAAATTCCATGCAGTTCATCTAGGTTGTGCATCTGAGACTGATATAGTTTACTAATTGTGTTACTCGGTGTGGCCTTACCTGTATTGCATCAAGTGTATGCTTTCCATCTCACCTGCTTCCTATATTTGTTTTCATGGTTATATATAAACTTCATTTCTTCTTACCAGCGTTTAGGGTCATTTGAGAAACTTTGAGTTCTTGAAATGATTTAAAATGTTCATGCAATTCTTGTCAGGCAAAGTTTCGGTACATTTGTTTTAGGGGCTGAGTGGATAAATTTAGAATCATTTGTTCTATTTGACAGCAACATATGCCATAGAGGTCTCCAGGAATTGAAATTACATTGTTAACTGGCACATTGATCTATCTAATTCTGTTTCATAATAACCTTCACTGCTTCCAATCTTGGCTATGTTTTGCCTCGTATGGTTTTGAGAATGCTAATCTTCTATCGATTTCTGGGATGCCATTTCAATTTTTTGAATTTGAACTATAGCATCTTTTAGATTGTTGGAAACCATGATGTTGACTATAGGTAGCTTTGACCATATACCTTTCAATTTGTACAATATTTTGACAATCCAACATATGCAAACAGTTAATCTTTGAACCATATACTGAAATTTTGACCCATATTACCTGAGCAAGGATTGCTGCTTGAGTCAAAGGAACCAGATGATCAACTTGGACTTGAAGTTGATAGACGAACTGTTTTGGCTCCTAATTTTATATTTAGAAGAAAAATGCAGAGAAAAGAGAAAGGGCCTACAAATAGACTTTGGAGAAAGCCTGTAAAAGGTTCTAGTAGGAGGAAATTGCACATCAAATGAACTTAGACTATTAGAGGCATGTGTGAGGAATTGTTTTAAGCACCATCATTGGACAGCTATGTGAATTTCCAATTGCTGTAGAATTACACCATATTTCAGTTACAGCATATTTCAGGATGCTGCTATTTCCTTTTCCGTTGGCATGGATTTCTGACTAAGAATTTGCAAAAGACATCCATTATTGCATGTATCTGATAGTTTACATTTATGATAAACTGTAGGAAGCATTCTTTGAAACAAAATAGCTTGAGTCAGCTTTTGCAATAATAGGAGTGTGCTTTAGGCCTAAACAGGAAAAAAAGATTACGCAGAGTAATAAAGAGTTAAAAACTTGAGAACGCCCTCTTTTGGGACTTTTTATGAGAATCTTTACAATCTGATGGTAATATCACCGAAGTACTGAACTAATATCTAAAAGAAAACGAATATAAAAATACAAGAAATTTGCTGACTTCCTCCATTCTCGCCAAGCTGAGCATAGATAACAATCTTGTCTGATGTCTACCAAAGTAATGAAACATAGACTGAATTTAGTGAAACAAAACACTTGAATGTCCTTTTGTGAAACACACTAGCTTGTAGATTTTTAGATTGGGAAAACGATGCACAAATTTCTCTTGAAACCCTAGTGCTTCCAAGTAAATTGGTGGTTTATCACAATATATTTGTTTTGATATTGTCGAATCAAAATTACTAGAAATATTATTGTTACTGCACATCATAGGAAGTGCTACTTATATCCTTTGGTGGTTTAATAGCAAGCGAATCCATATAAGTTTAGACATTATGTGCCATAGATCTGTGGGCAGCTGGTTGGATCTCTGTTGATCTTAGCATTGGAGTGAGTGCAGGTGAATCATTTCTTGTTCCAAAAGCCTGCTGAAGCTTAGCAACTGTGTGCTACAGATTTATGCATTCAGCTTTAGCAGTGTATTGGGCACACTTAAATCGTGATCTCGTAAAGAAATTTCTACTAATAGAAAGAGCCTGTAAGAAATTCTGAAAACTATCGTTGTGCTACAGGGTAAGAACTCCGCACATAAGGATAATTTGCTCTCACAATTTTTGGACAATTGAGATGTACGACATTTTAGGGACTCCAAAGATTATGACTTAAAAAGACAAGTGATTAAGATAGGCATTCCAAAGATGCACTTTTGTATTATGACTGTTTTTATGCTGTCCCTCGCATTTGTCCTAGACCAAGCTCTTGCTTGTTGGACCATATTTCATGGAACTGCAGCATATGTTACCTCTTTAATCCGTGTGTTCTGTATTATTAAGCCCATTAATTTGGCTCATCAACTACAGTAAATCCTGACTTGAATACTTTAATAGCAACTTTCTCTTTACTGTATTTACCTCGAACATGCACCCTGCCTCTAAATGATGCCACAAAGAGAACGAAGGGCCTGCTTGACCCAGCGGTAAAGTTATTATGGAGCGCATTAAGTGATAAGCACCAATTTGGAGCTTATACTTATGGCCCTTATTCCAACTTTTACCGCAAAAAATTTGGCAGAATGTATAAGCTGAGCCAAACATTCTGCGTACAAAAACTGGAGCCAAACAGTCCCTAAATATCAATGTGAATTGTTGAAAGTGTAGTTCAAGGGCTTAGATATAAACTGCTTCTAGCCTTTGCTTGGAAGAATGGGTCTACGGATTATGACCAGCATCAAAGGACCATTTTAGTAATGGTGGCATTCGTTTCAGCAGCCTTGCTGATGGTTTTTAGCCTGACTGGATATTATTGATGCTATTGCTTATGATGTGGCTGACCCTATCGTTTAAAAATATGCCTGTCTATCTGGAGGGACTGTTTCCATTTATTGTTAGTAATGGGTTCTGGGGGTATGCTTGTACCCTTTGGCTTGGGGATGGGTCATGGAGAGTACCGGGTGAATCAATATTATGGCAAAGCCAGCCATTTACAGGCTTTAAACTTTTCTCTCTTTTCTCTTTGCTCAGAAGATGGAATATGATTGAACTGTTGAAATTGTTTTGTTGTTGATTTGTGGTCAAATATAATGGAGCCAGTTAGGATTTAGGACTATTGCCTTCACCAAAAAAAGGTGGTCTGGAATGATAAAAAATGTTGACGGAACCTCCACATTCTTCACTAGGCTAGTTTGACTGTCAAAAACTGAAATATAAATTCAACAGAGCAGCACATAATTGGATAAAAAAGAAGCATATCTTAATGTTATATGCTTGTAACTCCTTAAGACAAATGACTAGATTTTTATGGATCCTCCCTTCTTTCATGTTCTTTCTTTCTTTCCCATGTGACTTCAATCTTCACTGATCTTCTCATTTTCTTTGACCTAATAATGATAGAGATTTTGTTGACATAATTGGATAAAAAAGAAGCATATCTTAATGTTATCTGCTTGTAACTCCTTATGACAAATGACTAGATTTTTATCGACCCTCCCTTCTTTCATGTGCTTTCTTTCTTTAACAAGTGACTTCAGATCTTCTCGTTTTCTTTGACCTAAAAATAATAGAGATAATGTTGACATGCACTTACTCCCTACCTATTAGAGGAGCAACCGTAGAAATTAGGGTTTATTTTTGTTAACGATTTAAATTATTTGTTTATTATTATTAATTTTTTTGATATGAATTGTTTTTTATTTTTAGTTATTTTTTAACTCGCAAGTTATTTGTTGTACAAGTTGGCTTAGTTTGTAAGTTTATTTATAAAGCAAGGTTGCGAATTGTGTAGGGTTATCGTTTTCTTATTGCTTAAGTTATCTTTATAAATAGCATTACATGGGTTTTATGTAAGACGACTTATTTTTGATAACCGATTTGAGATTTTTCTTGCCCTAAAATTCTTTTCTACAGCACTCTTCTAATTCCTTTCTCTTTCTTCCCTTCTCGTCCCCTTGAGAGGATCCTTCCTCTTTCTTCTTCCCCACTCGTTTTGCTTAAAAAAAATTATTTATTTTTTAAAATGTTCTTAGCTTTAATATCGTTTTTCAAATGTTCTAATCTTGTCAACTAGAACAACCATGATTTCCTTGCCCAGTTGTTTTTATTTTTTCAATTTCACTGTATGAATTCTAAATATACATCATGCATAGCTTTCCATGTCTACAGTCTCTCTCAGAAGTATGCCACAACATTTAAGGTGAGTTTGTTTAACTTTTCTTTTGAACCTGATTTTTTCAGATATTCTTCGCTTATATTTTAAAGAGACATTGGAAGAATTAAGTATGATGATGTCTGGAAACGTGGAAGAAAATTGTGAAACTCAACACAATGGTGACAATAGTTTGTGCAAAAGAAGCAATCTCCTATTAGAAACTAATGGCATGGATTTTGTTGAGACAAACTCTGAAACGAAAATTGTATTGGTGAGAAACATTGGTAAGGTTGTTCTTGAGCTTAGGAGCCTTGGATTTGCATCAATGACTGAAGATGCATATGCTTCTGCAATCTTTTTGCTCTTGAAGGTGAGCTGTTTATGACAGTCATTCATGTGTTTTTAAGTTCATTGTTTTGTTCATGTAGTTTTGGACGGAAGGAAAATCTTTTGATGCGCTTCCAGATTTTAACATCTATACTGGTATTCTTGTTCTTATGGCAGACAAAAGTTCATGAGTTGGCTGATGATGATTATAGGAGTTCAGTTTTAGAATCTATTAAGAAGTGGATTCGGGTAACTATTTTTCCTCTTTTTCTTTCCTAAAGAAAGTGGTGTGAAGTGTTCTTGTAAGATATCAGAAACATGGTGAGGTTAGGACTGGGATAAATCACTGGGTGGAGACTATAAAGCATGAGCCACCAAATATCTAACTTGGATAGTCCATTGCCCAAACCATATAAACAGTGCATCAACATGCCCAAACTTCCAAGTAATGAGTTTTGGAGCAACCTGAAGTCTGATGCAGTTAGACACTAATTTGATGGGATCTTGGGCTGGTGATACCTGATTGGTTGCAGATGGTTGGGTATCTTTTCAAGGGGTTGTGTGACTAATCGTTGGGTTTGTTTGTGTTGGAAATTCTGATATCCTGTGGTATAGTTATTCAATCAGAAGTATATGAATTTACAACTCTCGACCATGTTAATAAAGGATACTAACTCATCATTAATTTTTAAGGGGGCATTAACCTTGGTTACATGGAGGCTTGATTCATCTTATGACATATTCTTGAAATTAACTGCACGTTGAAAATTATGAACCCTCCAGAGTACATGGATGTTTTTCTGAACTCCTCGTTTAAAACCTTTTGCAACACTCAACAAAAGATTGAGCCGCAACTAGATCCAAAATGGGGAGTTGTTAGGATTCCAAACTGATGCCTTGGTTTATTTGAGGATCCCAGTTCCAACCATTCAAAGAAGAGTCAGTTTTGAATTATGGCTTCCACAAGTAGCATCCCTGGTATTATTATTCTTTGTAAAAGCATGGAAAACGTTGTATCTTCCAGCTGCATTCCAAATGTTTCTGGTCTTAAATTTCAGTTTGCAAGAAACATCTAGGAACACTTGCACAGTTTGTGTGTTGGTCAACCCAACATCAGAGTTTCGGACAATCCTTCATAACAATAGTACCTAGGAGACCTAGCTCTTCTTGAAGTGAACCATATTCTTCCATTTCTGTCATATACTTATAAGATAATGGTTCAAGGAAACTTACATGCCTATTATCATTGTAAAAACCGGTTGTGATTATTTCAAACACAGTTTGTGTAGATTGTAACATTTGAAATGATATAGAGTCTCATGCAAAATAAGAAACTCACTGGTATTAGTTTACTCAAGATATTTGGATATTTTTGAAATTATATAAAATTCTTTGTCTAGAGAGGATGAATACTTTGGAAGGACAGATGCCAAATTGCATACTTGTATATCCATTGGTCTTTGGTAGTTCGGATTTTTTAAAAATTCATTTCCTAGAGCCTGCTTGAAAATGTAAATAATTTCTGCTTGTTCCATGTTCGAATGGAAGTTTTTTGTGGAGGCTGTCATCTATTAATAGTAACTCCTAGATTTTTTCTTCAACTTCTATTTCAAAATGCAAGCACTAAAGTATCTATGACAATCTTCTTTATTGGGCAATAGGCGTGTCTTTTTTTTTTTTTTTTAATCACTTCCAGTGATTGTATGTTGAAATTATTGTTTTCCCTAGAATCGATTATAATGTTAGCTTTGGCAGTTGTTAAGTATATGAATGCAACCTTAGTTGAGCTAGTGACTTGTTAATTGAACTTCTGTGCATACCTAACGCACTTGAAAAAAGACATTTTGACTATACTGGACCTTTAGATTGGCTACAAATTTTGCATGGCAACACACTTGAAGAATTCATGAACTATACTGGACCTGTAAATGGGCTACAAATTGAATCTTGCTGAGAATGATAAAAAGAAAATATTCGGTTGCAATGTAAAATTTTTCTGATTTGTGGCTTGAATGATATGTTGGAAACATCAAGTTGAGAATATTGCAACAAGCTTTTGCCCTAAAGCATGATTTACTATGCCCTCGATCCAGCTGCAGGGCAGATATTAATTGTTTTATCAAGTCCATTTTGTTAATAAGCAATACCTAGATGTTGTCCTGCCCGCGTAACTATTCTAAGGGCCTGTCTGTCATCATGTTTGGGGGCTTTCCTGTTTTATTCACGGTTCTTCCAAAAAATCATTTGACCAAGCTGCACAATATCTCTTCTACAAGATCGGAAAGTTACCTATAATCGTGCTGCTCAGTGAAAGCAACAAATCTGGGCTTTTGCGTTACTTGAAAGTTGCATTCTGTGCTGTAAAAGCCGGAGAAGCCCTCCTTGGCCAGACAGGCCCAAATTGTGCAGCAAATGAGTTTATTAGCCACTAAGGCTGTGCTGAATGCACTTTTGATCTCATTGTTGGGTGTTTTGTGAAAAACTTTGTTATATTCAGATTTTGTCTTACCAGGATATCTTTGTCCTGTTCCTGTATGATTAATTTTTTTACATATGCTTCTTTCCTCTTTATGAGCAGGCTGTCCCATTGCAATTTTTTAATTCTCTTCTTGCTTATTTGGGGGACTCAATTAGTTTTGACACTGCATCTTCTGTTATGAAGTCCCCTTTGGCTTCATGTCCATCATCATGTTCCACTGGTATTGACATTCCATCTGAAGGAGTCATTCGATGGCAACTTCGACTTGAGTATTTTGCTTATGAAACATTGCAAGACTTGAGAATAGGCAAGCTGTTTGAAATCATTGTAGATTATCCTGAAAGGTATTACTTGTGATCTTCTCCAACTGACTGCTGCTTTGAGATCCATGAAGTGCATGCCAATAGTTTTATCTTGTACTTTTACTGAATGCAGTGGTGTCATTTTGTAGTTGTATGTCTACTCTGTCTTGTCAATACTGCTAATAACAAAGTTTCTCATTCCGTGCTGCAAAAGTTCCTTCTCTTCTACTTACAATTAAAAAAATTTTTTTTTGGGTGCAAAGTTCTGTATAACCGGCTCTGAACTCATTCATCCTATTTGTTGGAGATTAAATTAATATTTTAAATGTGAAGATTTGTACTAGAGGTGCATTGTCCAAGACCAAGATGATGAGACATAAAATGCACAGGAAAATACAACATCCTTTCGACCTATATAAAATGAATTTTAACAGAAACATTTAACGACTTTGACTAAATTGAGGACCTCCATTAAAACTTGGAGTTGTCCTTCTGCCCGTTGGAGGAAGTTCTTTTCCCCTTATCAAGGCTGTCAAAACGAACAGTCAATTGAACCATTTTAGTGTATGGTTGAAGTTCAACCAGTTCAGCCATTTTAGTGTCTGATTGAACGAGACCATTTGGTTCAGTTCTGAAAACACTGTTCCTTAGTGGTATATTCTTGATTCAAACAGCCTCTGTGAAAATGGAGATAAGGTTGTGTACTTTTTTTCATTACCAAAGCAAACTGCATTGGCTGGAGCCTCATGCATCGGTACATCTTTTTTACTTGTACAAAGTGTAGAAAGTTGTCTCAAATTCTCACAATCAGAATTATCTTTATGTTTGATCATCAATGCTGAAAAATTGTGGTGCATTTATGGCAGATAAACAGAACGATATGTCTGGTTGGTCAGTTAATGGCAATTCGAATGCTGCTAATGTGTACCATGTGTAAAGGAAATTAGTGAGCCTTTTTGAAGATTCCATCATCTTATTCTGTTCTTGATTGGTCATCATATTTTCATGTGTTTTTGCAGTTCTCCAGCAATAGAAGACCTGAAAAAGTGCCTTGAATATACTGGTCAACATTCAAAACTAGTTGATTCATTTATTTCTTCTTTGAGATATCGCTTGCTTACAGCTGGTGCCTCAACGAATGACATACTGCACCAGTACGTTTCAACTATCAAGGCACTACGAACAATAGATCCAACTGGTGTACTTCTTGAAGCAGTAGGTGAGCCAATAAGAGGTTATTTGAGGGGAAGAAAGGATACCATAAAATGCATAGTAACCATGCTTACTGATGGGACTGGAGGGAATCCTAATGGGTCTGGTAATTCTGGAGATGGCCTTCTTGAAGAGTTAAACAGAGATGCAGAAGATCAAGATATTGTTGATTCTGAGGATGCTTTCAACTCTGATGACAAGCATGCATGGGCTAGTGCTGAGAGGTAATGCTAGTCACGCCTTTTGACACAACCGTTTCTATGCAGATGAATCAATTATGATTCATCATATCCTTTGCTGGTCTAGCAAGTTCGGCAGGTGTTTTTATAGCGGAAATGAAAATTTCCTTTTAAAAACAGTGGGGAAGTGATGTCAGCCATAAACTAGATACAGGCAATATGTGTTTATATATATATTTGTGGAAAAAATTTATGATTTGGAAAAGTATGGCTATCGGGTTAGGGGCATGGTTGTTAAAGGCCCAAGGCTTAATCAGGCACGCCTCTTGAGTCTTAAGGTACATTTGGTGCAGCTGATTGTACTTGCCCAAATCCATAAAAATTTTAACATTCAAATTCGAGTTTTGACTTTTCCAATTTCACCTTTCTTTTTCTACTTAACTGAAGTTGATGCCTTTTGTTGTCTCCAATGTCTATTTTTTAAATTAAATTGTTGTGTGGTTAATTATGAATGTATTAAATTTACTTAATTTTACATGGTTTTGCCTTGCTTTACTTAGGCTCGCACCTTGTTTGTGCGCCTTATGTGTAGGCCCCAAGTGTTCTTTGTGCTGCAATCGACTATGTTATGCTTATGGCCATTAGTAGGGAGCAATAGAAGAAAATTTTCTGTCCAAATACCCCAGCAGAAATTAGTATCTCCTTTTCATGAATTTGGGCTGTTGTTTAGGTGGGAACCTGACCCAGTAGATGCAGATCCATTGAAAGGCTGCAGGAATAGAAGAAAGATCGACATCCTTGGTATGATGGTTAGCATAATTGGTTCGAAGGACCAACTTGTGAATGAATATCGTGTCATGCTTGCAGAAAGGCTTCTGAACAAAACTGACTATGATATTGACTCAGAGATTCGTACTTTGGAACTACTTAAGGTTGGTTTTCTTGTAACTTAGTTCATCGAATGAAATATTCACAGATTTTTTCTATGCATTTAAATTTTCAATTGCCTGAAGGCTCAAACATAATTGTCAGTCTGGTTTTTTTGGGGAAATTGCCAATTTTGCAATGTACTGAATCAAACTATTTAATTTAAGTAATATTTTAAAAATAAAAATATTTTGCAGTATTTTTTCCTGTATTTTCTATTATATAAAAATATATTATATAAGGAAAATATAAGAAATGAAGAATTATATTAAGATATTATTTATTAAGTTTATCATCTAATAAAAACGTTTTATTCATGATTTTGTTCCAATTTTTAGATTTTATCTTTTTTATTTAATTACCTCTATTCATGGCGAGTTCAATTGTTTCATTGTTGTATTTCAAGTTTAACATTTGAATCCATTTTCATTCAATGTTTTGGTTATTGTTTTCTAGATACATTTTGGAGAGAGCAGTATGCAAAGATGTGAAATCATGCTTAATGATCTGATTGATTCTAAGAGGACAAACAACAATATAAAGGCCGCCATACAGCCCTTGCAAAGTGGTATTTGAAAATTTAACTTTTAATGCAGTCTACATAAACAAAACCTGAGATACTTTAATATTCATATTTTGGAGCTTTTGTTGATAGAAATCTGGCTGATTCTATATATTTAGGTCTCATGCAAGAGGAAAAGGGAGTGTGTCTGGATGTTCTTGACGCTACCATTATATCATCAAACTTTTGGCCACTGATTCAGGTACTATGATCAATAGATGGCACTCATTTTATTCTAGTTGTGAAGTAAAAAATAGTGACAATAAGAGAAGTTAATCAAATGAACTTGTGCATTTTAAGAGGTGGCTTAAGGCATCACATTGTAGAAGCTGGTGGAGGTGCTCTTCTTCTTTTCCTATTCCATAAGCTTTAAATTACCAATATCATTTTTCGAACCCTTTTACTGAGGGTTTCATGGGTTCACAGTTTTGTTTTTTTAAATAGCTTGACATATTTTCGAGGTATATCATTGTGCTCATATTTGCTCCAATTTCCCATTTTTTCTGGGAAACTGACATTTGCCTCTGAAGAGTTTGTATATTTGAATGTGCTTTTAGTGTTGTTGCTTTGGTCTTCATTTACTTGCTCTAGCATTCTCTTAGGCTGTGTGGAACGGATATTGATGATGTCTGCTTCATTATGTGGCTGTGGGGTATCAACTAATGCATCTAGGAATATTTAAATGCACAACAAAGTTGAGTTTGCTTTTTGCTTTCATCGGCCAATATGCTTACCATAGTACAAATCAGGCAGAACAGTTGCACAGATGGGAAAACTAGTTACTTGTTTTTTTTTTTTTTTTTGTAATCACATGCAAGTAGTCAAGATTCTGCAGTTCTTTGATCTTTGATTATTTAGGAACCAACTGTGCTCAAGCAACACCCAAAAATTTGTCCTGTTTCTATGGATGTTACTTTTTGTTTGTGAGCTATATGCATATCAATTCGATAGACTTGTGAGAAATTGTCAATACTAAGAATCTCAGTGTTTGGTTCAAAGGATAGGGGATATAAAATATTCTTTCCTTTTCACTTGTTTTATGTAATGTGGCAATTTATATACCCTGCTTACTCCTCATCATCATCATCATCATAAGCCATTTCCCACCTATGTGGGGTTGGCTGCATGGATTCTGTTACGCCATTCTTGGC
>JAXCLR010000081.1:54342963-54357665 GCA_035584095.1 Annona squamosa
AGAATCCATAAGAGATGTGGCGGTGATTTTTAATGGCACCGGCTGCCAGCCTGACATGCCAACCCTCGCTTTTTCCCGGGCTTGGGACCGGCAGTAAGATAGAAACTCTTACTGGCAAGGTTACCCTGCTTACTCCTAACTTCTTATTTTTTTCTCCTCATGTGCATCTTCAATCATTATCTTCTGTTCTTCATCCAAAAATATTTGCAGTTATTCTCTTCATAGTTGGCATTTCCTTCTATTTTTGTGACATTATTTCCACATATTCTTTTCTTCTTCTCCTATTCCATCTCTTATTCCTCCAACTGAATTTTTCCTAAATTAAAGAGTGATCACAAGATTTCAGTTGTTCCATGAATGTGATGGACCCATGTGGAACTGATTTTTGGGGTGTGTTTGGGAATGACACATGCACAAAAAAAGTTGTCCATTCAAAACTTTTTTCTCTCCACTTCTTTCCTATTTTCCAATCATTTCTTCACATCTTTCTATACAATTATTCCATTTTTCAATTATTTTTTTACATCTTTTTATATAACTATTTTATCTATTTTAACTTTAGTCTCTTTAGTTCTGATCGTCACCCCCATCATGTTACATCACCATCTCCCATTTTTAAAAACTTTTTCACCATGTTTCTCTCACTTCCCAAACACACCTTTGTTTTTTTTTTTTTTTTTTTTAATAAAATTTTTTTTAACACACCCTTGGTTTTGAGTTCAGGTGAATCTGTTGTTGTTATTACTATTTGTTCAAAATTGTTAACCAACAGTTTGGTTCCGGCGCCCTTGGAATTATGGAATTGCATTTCAAAGTTGCATAGGACGCTGTGAATGTGTTCTATGTGGGTTGGAAATTGGACCTTTCTTTTATTGTGAATATTTATGCTGGAGGGAGTGTTTGACTGCTGACGCCTCTGATTTTGTGTTAATCAAGGTCTTCTCATGTATAGTTGAGCAAACCAATTCCGTGCATCAATAACCTCCATGCTGCCGTCATGGAAAATACATTTGCAGGTTTTCATCAGCAATTTTAGTATGTTGGACAAGGGATTTTTCCGTGATACTGAATCATTGCTTAAGGTCCCTTTTTTTTGTTTGTGTTAAAGTGGAGCTGACCCCACATACGTAGGAAACAGCTGATGATGATGTTTCATGCTAAAGTGGCTTCAGTCCACAATTTTAGATAGAACTTTTATGTTATATCTTTTTTCTGGTATTTCTTCCAAAAATAATTCTCTTTTATATGCTTATAAATGCACATGGTTGATACAAACATAATTTACAGGCAGAGTCCCTTAATGTTCCTGCATCTGTTGACCGACTACTTTCTGAATATTCAAAGAGGTTTCATGAAGTCAAAACCCCTCGGAAGTTGCTGTGGAAGAAGAATCTTGGAACAGTGAAGGTTGGACTTCCTTGATTGACCACAAATCTATTTGGCTATTATTTTTAGAGTTTTAGAAAGATGCCAAATAATCTACATCAGCTACTATATTCATGCATGGATATAACGGAATAATATCATGATGAAAGGATTTCTCTGATTGAGTTAACCTACTGTGATGCTGCTATTTCAGTTGGAGTTGCAGTTTGAAGATCGTATTGTCCAGTTTACAGTATCCCCAGTGCATGCTGCAATCATCATGCAATTTCAAGAGAAAACAAGGTAAGGACAATCCTTATATATATTAATTCCTTTGCATCTCCTAATAACATGTGTCGAAATTTTCTATTTTCAGTTGGACTTCTAGCAACCTTGCTGCAGCAATTGGGGTGCCGGTGGATGTGCTGAATCGAAGGATAAGCTTTTGGATAAGCAAAGTATGTAGATAGTTCCTTTTCTTTCTGTGATATATGCCGGATCTGTTTCTAACTATTGCAGATGCTGTCAAATGTTGCTTTTGGTAGAAAAAGCTTGTTCACTATCAGGTCACACTGTGATCTATCTTTTGGTTCTGTTTTGGGTGGTCAATTTTCCAAGATTAGTTAGGGTTCTTTTACAGTTGTAGAGTAGTTTTGAAAGAGATTACTGCCATGCCGCTTTTGTATGTAAACTCCCTAGTGCGAGAAATGCAGAGGAAGTGCCACAGCAGCTAAAGCGCCTTCCCTAGCTCAAGTGTTGATCCATTTCCACCTGCCAAGTCCTGGCAAGGAGTGCATCCTAACATTGATTTGAGAATTGGTTATGATTGTGTTGTCTTGCAGTTTTGTAGACAACTATCTACATGGGAAATAGGGGTGTGAGTATTTAATTTAAAAAAAGCAAGCTGTATCTATCAATACAGATTTATATCTGCCCATATGGGCTCACATCAGTCTAGGTGGTCTACGTCATTTCAGCAGCATTAATTGTCACAGCTCAATCTGTGAGAGGCATGATCTGAAATCCTAACGAAACCTTTTTGTTTTGGGTTTTGAGTACTGATGGCTATAGATGCAAGAACCCTAAATTCCAATTGCCAGGGCAAGGGACAATTCTAGTGGGTTGGCCCAGTAGGGAGGGCTGAAGGTAGCTCATCGCATTGCTTGATAGGCAAGAGGCCCAGAAACCCCGCTCGGCAAAGGCCAAGAGCGTGAGCTGTCTTAAGTGGGGGAGGAAGCTATTATTTTCTTTGAACTGCATTCTTAAGTCCTTCCACATCATTTTGACACATGTTGAGTAGTAGTTTAGAAATATAAAAAACTACTCTTTTTTTTTTTTTTTTTTAAAATCCTTAGGTCAGTTTTAAATATTTATTTGAGTTTGAAAGAAGAAAAAGTAAGGATTTAAAACTAAAGAATTCTATTCCTCATTAAGATTTGAGACAAATTGCATTCTCTTGGAATCTCGTTTCTATTCTGGTTTTCTGTTTCACAATTGACAAATGTTGGATGATTGTCGCTTACGGTTGCCTTTTTAATTGTTTCACACAGGGGATCCTTTCAGAATCCGTGGGGACAGAGCCTGATGATCGTGTTTTCACCATTGTGGATGACATGGCTGATGCAACTGGCAGAGGTTACAGCAGCAGGTGCTGTGAGGAACTAGTGGCTGATGAAGAGTGTGAGAGGGCTGTCACCTCTGTTGAGGAGCAGCTGGCAAAAGAAATGACTGTCTATGAGGTCTAACTCCAACAGACTCTTGCTTCTCTATCTATATACAACATTCAAGTCATAGAATTTGTTCTCTTATTTCGATGATGTCTTTAATTATGAGCTGAATGTATCTAACCTCCAATTGTTGGCAGAAATTTATCTTTGGGATGCTAACTAACTTTGGTAGTATGGCGCTGGATCGGATTCACAACACTTTGAAGGTGAACTTGGCAGCAGAACTTGTGAAGTCCAATATTCAGATTTTTGCTAGAAGAAAAGCATTTGATACAATTTATTTTACAGTTAGTGATTGGTGCAATTTTCATATGCATGCTGTAGATGTTTTGTGTTGCTGAACCACCATATGATAAATCACTTCAACAGCTGCAAAGCTTCCTATCTGGTCTGGTATCAGAAGAGAAGTTAGAACTCAGAGATGGTGTGTACTTCCTGAAGAAGTAGCGAGAAAAGCAGCATGGATGTATGCATCTAGTGTATGCAAAATTTAAGGAAACAATCCGCACTTTCTATGAGATTTGTTGCCACAAAGGGTCGTGGCTTGGATGCAAACTGATTTTTTTTGTGCTGGTGGATGGATTCATCAAAGTTCATCATCTCCTTGGTCGACAGATGACTGATATTTCAGCAACAGGCAGCGGCAAAGTCGAAGCATGGTATTTCCAATTTTGCTTCTTCAATTCAATATTTCAATTTGTGAGACTCTTCACTGGATTCCATTCTTGTAATAACATCACTGACTGCTGCATACATCCCAATTCCTGCGACGCTTGGTAAATTTTTGTTTAGTTATGGCTAGGGTCAGTTCACTTGTGCATATTACTCTGTCCAGTACTATATACAAATGATGAAGTGATGAACAGTGTCGATGAAGACTAAAGAGCAAGAGCTGAATGAGCACAGATGGAAGAAGGGGAAGGGTTGGATATACAATTTTGTTGTTGTTTTTTATTGGGTTGGATATACAATTTTGTTGCAATTAGATAAAAGAATGGATGGGTTGTAATTATTTAGATGGATTGATGAATGAACTGATGTTGGAATTGAAGGACTGAATTGTTTTTTTTTTGTTGTTGTTGTTATTAATTTTAATGAGTTCGAAGAAGAATCTCCTGTATCTTCTTCCTTCTAATCTCTATCTAGAGATTCTAAAGTAATATCTAGTTCCAGAAATCCTAAATATTACTTTATTCATTCTATCTACAAATGCTCTAACTTGTCTGATATAATTTTCATCATATTGTTGTAGCTTATATGCATTTTGCCATGAATACATGCCTATCTTAGATAATCTTACAAACGTCTATTTCAATTTTCATTCGTTATTTTCTGAAAGTGAATTCAATGTTTATTTTAAGTTTTTAAAATACACACTCAAGAGTCAAATTTAGCCGCCATTCTGGGGTTGCCCTAGTGGTAAGGGCGCTGGCGTGAGCTTGGGAGGTTACGGGTTTGAAACTCATCCCCGGTGTAGGAGCATTTCATCTCCCTTTTGATAAATTGGGAGCGTGTGGTCTTCCTTTTGAATACTTGTAGAAATTTTTGAGCTTCATTATAAGATTAAAAAAATGAGATTCGACGTAAGTACACCAATCCAAAAAAAAAGAAGTGAAATTTAGTTTAATCGGGCTTCTTTAGTCACGTTTTGCCTGTGAAGTAAGGTTTAACTGCTTTTAAAAAGAACTTGGACGAGTACTGTTGCAGTCCACGCGCGAGATGAATAAGATTTGTAAATATAAGTCCCTTGCTTATGTTAGTTTAGTTTAAGAGTTTATTTGACCCCGTGTTTTTGAAATAGAAAGTCTATAGGCTTTTACCAAAAGTTTGGTTGAGTTTTACCGTACGTGGCGTTTGTTTTGACGTAAAAAACCAAAAAAAAAAAAAAAAAAAGCGTTTTTGCAGACGGCCCCATGTCAGCTACGGACATAAACAGGGGGCATTTTGCTGGCAAGCCCCTCTGCCACCCGACAGGAAAAATTGCTGGCAGGCCCTGATAGGTAGGGGTGCAACTTGGTCCGGGTAGGTTCGGGTAGAGGTCGATCCTACCTTTATCCTATTTTTAAAAATTCCTACCCTATCCTATTTGAGGCCGGGTCGGTTCTAGATATACCCTACCTATTTTTATAAGTGCGGGTCGGTTCCGGTTTCGGTTCCAAACCGGTTCCACTAAAAAAGTATTAGCATACTACCAAAGCTAACTGTTTGTAAAGCTAGAATTTGGACAGTTAAAAAATTGTAAGTAGGAATGAACAATCTATCAAATTAATTCCAAATAGTTGCAACATATTCATATTGTTCATTTCTCAAACAGCCCAACAATACTTTAAGATCATCACATAACACAGCACTAACAAGAGAAAAAATCAGTGAAAATAAAATATAGCACAGAAAAACAAAAGAACATTGCTCATTTAACTTTCAAAATTTAAGTTTGCCCTTTAACGAATTCAAATGAAATTGGAAATAATCCAACCTCAAAAGGTGGAATTGGCAAAAATTGGCAAACCATTGGGGAAAATGAAATGAGACATATTGAACACAAAAATTCGAATGTTTCATAATGAATGAGAGAATTCTTTCCTTCTTAAAAAAGAAAGAATGCATGAATGGCAGAGAGATTCGTGAAAGAAGAAAATCATTAGAAATAGAAAAGCTAGAGTTTTGAAGGACAGACGACGTACTAGATGATGGTGCACAAGCCTTTCTCTATGATGACATGTCATCTCTTTAGCGCATGAATTAGGAACGAATGGAACGCTGCATAAGAGCTATTGGAGGCTCAAATTAGGAATTAGGGATTTTTTAGGGCAGCGGTCGAGGGAGAGGGAGAGGGAGAGGGAGAGGGAGGGAGGGGGAGAGAGAGAAAGATGAGCCACCAGCGCCGAGGGAGAAAGAGAGGGGAGAGGTGACGCCGGAGTACGGGACGGTGGGAGAGGAGAGAGACAGCCGGACAGGAGAGCAGCGATGCGTTGAGGAAGAGGGAGGGAGGGAGGAAGGGAGGGAGAGAGAGAGGGAGAGGGAGAGGGAGAGGGAGAGAGGAGCCACCAGCGCCGAGGGAGAGAGAGGGGGAAAGGGAGAGAGGAGCCGCCAGCGCCTAGGGAGAGAGAGAGGGGAGAGTCGACGCCGGAGTATGGGACGACGGGAGATGAGAGGCCAGGCAGCGATGCGCAGACTTGGTGCCGAGGGAGAGGGAGCGGGAGGGAGAGAGGGAGAGAGAGAGAGGAGCCGCTGACGCCAAGGGGGAGATCGAAAGAGAGAGACGGAAGAGGCGATGGCGCGGGAGAGCTGAGAAGCGCAGGAGAGTGGGAGAGCGGGAGAGGTGGGAGAGGAGAGAGGCGCGGGGTAGATTTTTAGGTTATATATTATAATAATATATAATAAGGGTCGATTCCGAGTACCCAGCACCGGAACTGACCCTACCCAAATTTTGAGCGAGTAATTTAAACCCGGAACCAAACCGACCATGTGGGTAGGTTTTTTAGAACCGAACCTACCGTAAATAGGGTACCCAGCGGGTCGACCCGCGAGTACCCGGACCAAGTTGCACCCCTAACTTCGAGTCTAAAGGCATAGCAAATAGATAGCTTAACACCTAATCGGACAGGCGAGAAACTTATGATATGAGATTGTCGGACGGGAGAGGCAACAAGGAGCAGTTAATGCCGATGCGTAATAAGGAGGTAGCCGAAGCAAATGTGGAAGAAAAGAAGGCAACTACAAGGGGTTGATGTCAAACCGTTGAAGCAAATGTTGCCATTGATCTAACTCGAAGCCTTAGACTTGCTACATATGGGGAAGAAATGGGGTAAGGGAGCTAGCTAAGGCCAATGCAAGGGGAACACGGACAACAGCGGTCAACATCAAACTGCCAAAGTAGATGTTGTAGTTAATCAAGTTTAGAGCCTTAGACTCGCGAGGTATGGAGAAGAGATGGATAGTCAGAGCTGATTAGGATAGGATAAGCAAGATACGATTTGACAGGAGGCAAAAGAGGATTGCACACTGGCTGCCATTTTGGGTTTTTATTAGGACTTACATATGATGACAACTAAAATTACAATAAAATACATTCACGGCTTGAGTTTTTTGCATTTTAAACCCTTTAACTTTTTCTATTTCCATTTTAAACTCTAAACTTAGTTGGTTTGAATTTTAAACCTTAAAAATCTTTTTTTTTTTGCGTTTTAAATACTGACCCATAATAGTGTTTAAAACTGCCATTAACCTATGTGAAATGTCATAAATACCTTCATATGTTAAGAGAAAAGAGATGAGAAAGCAACAACAGTTACTACCAATAGGACATAACATCGTGGGGAAAAGGACTTAAAAATAAAATAAGGGTGTGTTTGGTTGGATACAAAAAATATCGACCAAAATTTTCAATCTAAAACTTTTTACTTTCATAACTATCATATTTTTTAATTATTTTTTCACATTTTACTATATGAATAACTTTACTTTTCAATCATTTCCATATAACTACCCATATAATTAACCTATTTATTTTAATTTTATTTTCTTTACACATTATCATTACTTCTATTATATCACATGATTTTTTATTAACTTACAACTTTTACCTGAAAAGAAAAGTTTTATCTTCATCCAAACAAGACCTAAATTTTGCAAATAATGGCTAATGCTGAACAAAACTCACGCAAATGAAATGACATAAACCCACCTCTGCCGAACAGATGGATTCTATGAAAAATCAGAGTCCTCAATGACAAACGCTTGCCATTAATTAAAAAATAGCTGAGATGCCGTCAAAACCTGCTACCTCTTGGTTTATCTGGGAGTGCTATCCAGCAGAAATCTAAACCAGAGGCAATAATTGATTCCCGACAAATTCCAACGGCAACAAACCCACTTCAGATCTCCTCTATTCCGTATCGGCTGCATGGAGCGATTCCAAGCAAAATTTTCGAAAGAAACAACTAATCAACAAATTCCAACGGCAACAAACCCACTTCAGATCTCCTCTATTCCGCATCGGCTGCATGGAGCGATTCCATGCAAAAATTTCGAAAGAAACAACTAATCAAAAAAGATGGAGCAAGGATATTGGTGTGCAATTGGCTTGGGCTCCATGGAAAATACTTTGTCATGGCCGATTGGATTTGCAGGGCTCGGTATCACTCATGGAGGCGATAAAGCCGGTTGCGGCTGAAATTGCAGAGGTGTTAGTCAGCTTCTCATGGCAACCATCCATCTTGAGTTTGGGGGAGACCAGGAATCTGCTCACGTTCATGAATGGCGGGTTTTTCTGAAGTTATAAAAAAATGGAGAAAGGTGCTAGAATTTGCATTGGCTTTTGAGCTGACCACAAGAAGATGGTCGTGGAATCGGTGTTGCTTGATTGGGGAGCAACTGTGGTGGATTTCAGTTTTTTTTTAGAGCTTTCGATTAGATCTATTCACACCATTGTTGCCAAATTGAATTTTTGGAGAGTGGCGTGCTTGTTAGATTCAATGGCTGTTAAATCGAGCAAACGTTGCTGGTTTCAGACTGTTAATTAGACAGTAGAGATTGCGCTCATGCTTGGTCGGAGGTTGCCACGGATTGGAATTTGGAATGACTGAATTAGTTACTGCTTGGTTCTCCTCGGTGGGCAACTACTACTCAGTAGTTTTAACAACTGTAAATGGAAGGATTGAGGAGGTGGCATGATAGCTAAATGCAGCTTTAAGATTAATGGAGGTTCTGTTAATGTTGGAAGATGGGTGCCGAAAAATGGGAGTTGTTACTTGTGGTTGAAATTAAGAAGGAAAGAGGAGTGGCTGGAATTTATAATTTGACGGTTGCGCTTAATTTGCAGGGGATGAACTGCTAGAAAACTGGGGCTAGTTGGTGCTTGCTAAAATTCAAGGGTCTGCATTTTTCTGAGTTTGAAAAGGTTGCCTGTGGATATGGCTTTTTCATGGTGGGTAGTCAGCTGCTGGACTGCCGAATTTAATGGAGCTTAGTCATTGGATTTCTACTCTGGCTGCCATGATGGGGAGGTTGCGGTAGTTGAAGTTGAAGACTCTAATTTTGTTGCTGGTTGGGCAGTTGAACTAGCAGCCATGGCTTACCTTGGTATGAGCAAGGATCTTCTCCCATTGCCAGTTCTTCTTGCTGTCCCGGTCACTACATCATAAATCCAACGGTATCCATCATTTGGCTGGTGGAAGATTATTTGTTCATGTTAAAATTATCAATATGCAAATAGTCTTGCTACACGTGTTGTAATGGCAATTTTAAACATGGTTAGCAAATAAGGAAAGAAACGAAGTTTTCAAAATTTAAAATGAGAATAGCCAAAGTTCAAGGTTTGAAAAGCAAATAGGTAAAGTTAGAAGAATTCAAATGCAAAAACCCTCACAGCTCTCACACCATAGAGGGAATTTGCTATAAGCATTTCCATACCAAAGGGATTTGTAAATATTCTCACATTAGGGGGAAATTATAAATTTTACCTAAATAGCCAATGGGACTGAACATTAGTGGGTGGAATAAAATCCCTCAACTTTCCCACCCAAGTTTACTCTTACATTTTTTTAAAAATATTTTTTATCACTCTTCTTTCTACTATTTGTAAAAGAAACATTAATCCTAATTTATTTATAAAATAAAATGTACCTCTAACTCTATTTATGTGAGAGGGGTGATGATATGAGTTAATTTTTTATAAATATATTAATTTAGGTATATTTAATTTATAATTTAAGTTTGACATATTTTCTGGGTAATGTGGGGAATTAAAAATGAAAATATATAACCAATTAGTGAAGTTTAAATTATAGATGGAATACACCTAAATTCATATGTTAATAAAAAAAAACTAAAAATACAAAGGATACAATTTGTAAGTAGAGTTCAGGATGATTTAGGTTAAAATTTTAGTTCAACATGTATTGGTGTGTTTGGGAAAATATGAAAGTAAAAATAGAAAGCAAGAATGAAAAAAAAAAATTTAAGTGAGATAATAATATATCATTGTGACGATAATGTTAAAAGTAGATGAAAGAAGTATGTACACCATTCATGCTCCCAAAAACACATTGGTCCTTGGCATAGAGGTTCTGTGCTATCTCTCAGTGAGGAATGCATATACTATTCTAATTTATTTTTATTAATAATTAAGAGTAAATAAAATAATTTAAAATAGAGAGAATAATTGAATGGAAAATATAAAAATTGATAAAATAAAAAGATAATAATAAAAAGCAATTTAGTAATTAATATGTCAAATCATATTAATAGTTGTAGGGTGAGATGGGGGTGAGAAGTGGTAATTTTTTCTCTTTTATATGTTCTTAGACGAACCTAAATGCATAGTAATAACAAGTCATGTAAGCAAAAAATAATTATCCACATTTTGATTATTTTCTAAAAATATCGAAATATATAATATATTTCTAAAAGAAATTCTAATATTTTAAAATAAGATAAAAATAAAGAATATAAATATAAACATAGATATAAATGAAAATAGTATAATCCATCTATAATATTATTGTGACATAACAAATATGTATTTAAATATAAATACAAATATTGTACATGCATAAACATGAAAATATTATTTAGATGAATTATATGTAAGGGTTATACTTTTATGAAATCCTTCTTCTATGTAATTTTCTTAATTTTTAATACCTTGATAGCTAATAAAAAATTTACTCAATAGATTATATTTAGTATTATTTATATTATTATAAATTTTTTTCATTTGGTTAACATTACTATATATGTATTTTTGACATCTAAAATGTCACTCCTAGGTAGATAAATGATTTTACAAAATGTTATTACGTTCTAATATATATATGTAAATAAATTTAAATATATTTTTAATTTACACATAAATATATTTATCTTTGAGCAAATATGACCTATACACATATTTGATTCGGATGAAACTTAATCTCTTTTTCTTACAAAAAATAAAACTTGATATCTTAATTAAATAAATAATGTTAAATATAATAAATAGATTAAATTTTGCATTAATCATCAACATCTTCAAAATAGATGAAATTATATAGAGTGTGTTTGAGAATGAATAAAACTTTTGGTGAAAAGTTTTAAAGAATAAAAATTGTCAAATAATGTAATACGATAGGCGTAATGATGAAGAGTAAAGAGGATAAAGTTAAAATAGATAGGTTAGTTGTATAGATACTTGTGTAGAAATAATTGAAAAGTAAAGTAGTTTGTGTTGTAAGATGTAAAAAAAATTAAAAATAAAAATTTTGTAGAGAATGAAAAGTTTTAGATTGAAAAGTTTCATGTGAAAAATTTTTATTATTGCCAAACACCCCGTAGAGTCACAAGAAACAAGAGCCTATATGTTATATACTTTATTTTAAATATAAATTAAAAAATTAGGTTTGAGTTCTTTAGGTTCAAAGTTGCTTGAATCTTAATCCTAATTTTATTGATAAACTTCGCATTCAAGCTTTAAAAAAAAGTCTTAGAACTATTTTTTATTCAATTTGGCGAGTGATGAGGGTAATTTTGATACATTTAAACCTTTAAAAAAAAAAAAAAAAAAAAGATAGGCAACTGGTATCTGAAGCCGTTCGGAGCTTGAAGCCACGGTGATGAACTGAGCGTCAGAAGCGACGACCTGTGGATGTCGTTCCCGACTGCATGACTTGTGATGTAGTCTGTGTGCGCCCTCGCGGACATGATGCACCGTTGACGGAGGCTGGAGGTGACCAGCGGCCGAACAAGACCCCCTCTATCAGATACCGATGCTCTTCTCTCCAGCTAGGCAATCACCCGGATGGTCAAGAAGCAATACACGACGAAGCTACAGCCAAGGTTCATGGGGCAGCCCCCAGCCGGGAGAGCTGCCAGGACTGCGGGAACCAAGCGAAGAAGAACTGCTCTCACATGAGATGCAGGACGTGCGGTAAGAGCCGCGGATTCCAATGCGCCACCCACGTCAAGAGCACTTGGGTCCCTGCCGCACGAAGACAGGAACGCCAACAGCAGCTCGCCGCTGCTATACAGCAACGACAACCTTCTCAAAGAACTGCTCTTGGATTGCAAGGCGGTGGAGAGCATCCCAAAAGACAGAGAGAACCCCCCGTCCGCTCGTTTGCCTGCGTCTTCTTCAGGACTGGAATTATCTGGGCCTTTCCCAGCTGAAGTGAATTCCGCAGCCGTCTTCCGCTGCGTCCACGTCCGCGGATTAGAGGATCCTGAAGACCAGTTCGCGTATCAAACAGCTGTGAACATCGGAAGGCATTCTCCACAACCAAGGACCCGACTCCCAACAATACAGCGGCGCCGGCGGAGGCGGCGAATCCTCCTCCTCTCCCTCCCGGAATCTCCTCCCCGCCGCTCTCCCTTCAGCTCTTCCTTCCACCGCGACGGGCGCAGCCGCCGCCGCCGCCGCGCAACTGCTGGATCCGTCTTCGTTCTACCCAGCTCCCCTCGACGCTTTCATGGTTGGGAAACGAAAAAAGGGCCTGATTGGTTCCGTACAACGTCATTGTCAGAAGAGGATAAGCTTTCTGGAACGGCGAAGACGCGCCAAGCTTGCTCTTCCCAGTCTCTTCCCTCCGCCTCTTCCCATGCGACGACGAATTCCGACGGCAGTTAGCGGGAAGGGCCTCTTTCCAGGCGGCCGCGCCTTTCCCATCAATCTCGACCGTTGGATTGCTTCGTTTATTAATTGGGAGGAGCAGCACGCCGGATTCCATGCAGAACCCAATCTCCTTGGAAGGAGAGCCATAGAGAGAGCAAGGCGTTCCTAGGGAGAGGATTGCAGCGGAATTTGGAGCTTTGACGGAGAGGACGATACAGAAGAAGCCGCAGAGCTTCTGATCTTCCAGTGAACGACCCCGCATTGCATAAACTTGGGAACTAGAGTTTTGGAATTGGACGAAGAAGGGGCGTATAAAACCAGAAAAACAAAAGACGAAGCTTGGGAAGCGAGAGACGGAGAAGGCCCAAGTTGCCGAGCCGGCGGGGCTGCATAATAGCTTCGGGTTTTCGAAGCGTTTCGAGAGTAAGTTTGAGATTGGAGAAAAGGTCGGGCGAGGGTATTTTGGTTATACTCGTGCTGCCACATTGAAGAAAGGAGAGAGATGGGGAAGACAGCCAGGAGCGGCATGTGGCGGAGGAGCTCCTCCAGCTTCAGAGGCGTAACAGAGATAGCCCGCAAGAATAGGAATAGTTGCAGCTGCTGAATGACGGCATTTGGACGGAGAAGTGACACGTATTACTTCGAGAATAAGGGTGAGTGCGAGAATATATAAAATTTGCCAGGTGTATTTGTTAATGAGTTAAAGTTGTAAAGTTAAAATTTTTTTATCTAAAATTTCTCACTTTCTATAATTATTTTATTTTTAATTATTTCTTCATATTTTTTTATACAATTATCCTACTTTTCAATTATTTCTACACAATTATCCACACAACTAACTTATCTATTTTAACTTTATTCTATTTACTCTTCATCGTTACCCTTACCATATCACATCATTTGACAATTTCTATTCTCTGTAATTTTTCATCAAAAGTTTTATTTATTTCCAAACGCACTCTTTATAAAAAATTTTGAAGAGTAAAAGTTGTGAAATGATGTGATATGATAGGAGTAATGATGAGTAGTAAAGATAATAAAGTTAAAATAGATAGGTTAATTGTGAGGGTAGTTATGTAGAAATGATTGAAAAATAGGATAACCGTATAGGAAAATGTGAAAAAATAATTAAAAAATATGATAATTATGAATAGTAAAAAGTTTTAGATTGAAAAGTTTTAACTTGACAGTTTTTAACCATTGTCAAATATACCATTAGCAAAAAGCCTCAGAGTCGCGCAACACGTACACGCGAAACAGTAGAGTTGCTTGAAACTCAAGCGGCCTGAGATTACCGATGAGAAATAAACACGTGGAACAAAGTGACCAATTTTGTAGCTCAAAACCAAAACCAGTAGCTCTTGCTTAGCCGCGGAATGAGTTTCACGCTGAACTTCATGCCTAAGGGTGTGTTTGGTAATTTACAAAAAATGTCAAGTTAAAACTTTTCAATATAAAACTTATCACTCTCTATAACAATCATATTTTTTAATCATTTTTTCACATTTTCTTATACAACTACCCTACTTTTCAATCATTTCTACACAATTATCCACACAACTAACCTATCTATTTTAACTTTATCTTCTTTAGTACTCATTATTACCTCCATCATATCACATCATTTGACAACTTTTACTCTATTAAAAGTTTTATACATTACCAAACACACCGTAAGCTTTATTACTTTGCATGGAACCACGAGGCACTACTTTACCGACGCGGGACCGCCCACGCTACCTTACTTGGCATCCCTAGAAATTCGCCCGGGAGCCTTACTACGCAGTGGTCTGTTGGTATCAAAGTCCCGGGGAACTCTCACACCTCCACTTGAAACCAGTGTTGTCAGAACCGAACCGGTGATCGAACCGGTTAAGTAGCTGGTTTGGTTCGAACCGGTTTAACCGGTTTGAACCGGTAACTACATTATTGCATATTTACGATGTAATAAATATTAAAATTTTAAATTATATTAATAAATATTTATATTCTCCTTATAAATAAACTAAAATTAGAACATA
>JAXCLR010000081.1:54364027-54459013 GCA_035584095.1 Annona squamosa
ATATGGATGTATGTATGGGCTCCGCTTCTATCTAACTTAGTTACATAGAAGCCGTTTCATATAACCTTATCAAATTTTAAGAAATTGATTTTTGATGAAAAAATCAATCTATTTATTGTATTTAACACCATTTGTTTAGCGAGGAGATCAATTTTTATCGAAATTAAGTATGTGTATGGGCCACATTTGCTTAAAAATATGTATATTCGTTTATAAATTATGAAAAATGCTTAGATCCATTCACACATGTATTAGAATGTAACGATACTTTATAAGGTCATTTATCTACATATTATTGATATTTTAAATAGTTTAGATGTTAAAAAAATTACTTTAAAGTTAGTATTTTAATATCGAACCATTTTATTACGTTTATTTTATACGTTTATAGATAAAACCCATATGTAATGAAATCAAAACAATAAAAAGATTTTCAGGATACTAAAAATGATGTTAAACACAATGGATGAAGTATATTTTTCATCAACTATCAAAATTTTAAAAATGAAGGAGATTTTATAGAAGCGATACCCTATATATATATGACTCCGCTTCTATGTAACTCATTACATAGAAGTGGACTTATGTAATCCCTTAAAACTTTATGATACTATTCTTTGATAGAAAATCTAATCTATTCATTGTATTTAACATTATTTACTTATCCAAGAGATTAAGTTTCCTCCCAATCAAGCATGTTTACGGGTTACATAATGTAAACTATGAAAAAGGCTAAAATATCAATTTTAAAGTAATATTTTCGACATCTAAACCGTCAAGAATATCATTTCTATATAAAGTATTATTACATTATAATGTGTATAAATAGATCTAAACGTTTTTCATAATTTACACATGAATATATATATTTGAACAAATGTGACTCTTAAACATAATTGATCATGATGAAACTTGGTCTCCTAAATAAAAAAATAATGTTAAATACAATGAATGGATTGGATTTTCTATTAAAGATTAAAATATTAGATTTTGAAGGTGTAAAAGCAGTTCCATGTTATCCCTTCAAATTTTAAGATATTGATTATTGATGGAAAATCTAATCCATTCATTATATTTAACAACATTTATTTTGCTATGAGACCAAGCTTTATATAAATCAAGTAAATGCATGAGCCACATTTGCTCAAAAATATATATTCATGTGTAAATTATAAAAAATGCTTAGATCCATTTACACATGTATTAGAATATAACAATAATTTATAGGATCATTTATCCACATATTATTGATATTTTAGATGGTTTAGATGTTAAAAAAATACTTTAAAATTAATATTTTAATATTGAACCATTTTGTTATATTGATTTTATACTTTTATAGATGGAACTCGTATACAGTGAAATTAAAAAAATAAAAGAATTTACGGGATACTAGAAATGATGTTAAACACAATGGGTGGGGTGATTTTCCATCAATTATCAAGATTTTAAAAATGAAAGGGATTACAAAGAAAGGGGGTTTCATAGAAGCAAGACTGATATATACATGGGAGCTGTTCCTGTGCAGCACAATTGCACTAAAACAGTGGTACACTTACACAAAAATGGGTCTCGCACGTATTAAAATGCAATAAATCTTTATATAATCATTTATTCATATATAAATTTTATAGAAAATGATTTATATGTTAAAAAAAACTACTTTAAAGTTGTTATTTATATTGACCTATTTATTACGTTAAATTTGTGCCATTTTCAAATGAGGTTTATACACATATCCGATTGGGATGAAAATTTATATGGTAATAGAATATATTATTATAAATACAATGGGATGTGTAGATTATGATTTTATCATCATATGGAGCCCGTTTTAGCGCCACTGCGCTTGAATATTTTCCTATATATATAAGAGTTGTTTTAGTGTAGCACGACTATACCTGAACAACGGTGCATTTGCCCAAAAATAGGCCCCACATATATTAGAACAATCAATTATTTATATATAAATTTTATAGAAAATAGTTTATATGTTGAAAAAAATACCTTAAAGCAGTGTTTTGAAAACCGGACCGAACCGGGCGGTCGGACCGGTCGGACCGTGAACCGGTCACGTCCCGGTTCGGTACTGTTACCGGTCCAACCGCGGTTTGACCACCGGTTCAATCCGGTTGAACCGGAAAAACCGGGAACCGGTCACAAAACCGGTTCAGTGACCGGTCCAGTTTTAAAAACATTGCCTTAAAGTTGTTATTTACATCAAATTATTTTATTACATTGAATTTGTACTATTTTCAGATAAGGTTCATATACATATTTGATTGAGATGAAAATTAATATGGTAATAGAATATATGATTCTAAATACAAATGAGTAGAGTAGATTATAATTTTATGATCAAGTAAGGCTCATTTTGTAGTTGTGCTGCGCCTAAATACTTTTTTTTCTCTATCTTTATATATATCTGATCATGTGCAAACGGACTACACCGTAATTACGTTGCAGTCCACTGTAAAATAGGCCCCACATATATTAGATTGTAATGAAACTTTATGCAATTATTTATCTATATAAAAATCATACTTTAGATGGTTTAAATGTTGAAAATACCACTTTAAACTAGATATTTACGTTAAACTATTTCGTTATATTGATTTTGCTCCATTTTAAGATGAAGACCATACACATGTTGGATTTGAATGAAAATTGGTATGCTAATAAAGTAAATAATTCTAAATGCAATGGATAAAGTGGATTTTCCATTGATGATTGAGTGGAGCCCATAGTGCATGGATTGCATGGCGTAGTTGCAAGCACTAGAACATTCCCCCTCCACACACATATATAGGCTCTGTATATACTTAAATATATTAATATTTTATATGATTATTTATCTATATATAAATTTTATAGTAAATGGTTTACATGTTGAAAAAACAACTTTAAAGTTGTTATTTACATCAAAATATTTTATTATGTTGAATTTGTACCATTTTTAGATAGGGTCCATACACATATCCAATTAGGATGAAAATTAATATGATAATAGAATATATAATTTTAAATATAATGGGTGAAATAGATTATAATTTTATGATCATGTGGGGCCCATTTTGAGGCAATCGCATTGTAATTGTTGTACAATGAAATTGCACCTGCATATTTCTCTCTCTCTCTCTCTATATATATATATATGTCTGGATTTTATTCCTCATTATATATCTGAACTTCTATGTAAAGACGCTTCTCCGGGCTTGCTTCTATATAACTGCGTTACATGAAAGCAGTTCCAAGTAATCCCCTCAAAATTTAAGATTTTGATATTTGATTGAAAATCCAATTCATTCATTATAATTAACATAATTTGTTTAGTTACGAGATCAACTTTTATTCAAATCCATTATGTAAATAGGACACATTTGCTTAAAAATAGGTACATTCATATATAAAATAGGAAAAATGCTCTATTCATATATGTATTGGAATATAAAAATATTTTATAGAGTTATTTATCCATATATTAATGATATTTTATATGGTGTGGGTTCTCGAAGAACTTGCAAAACAGTGTTGTGGATCTGTCCAAGCTATTTTTTTTTATAATAATATAAATCAAACCCTAAACACAAATTTTTCATTCACTATATAAATATTAAAGACGGAGAGAATTCTTAAAAATGCGGTAAGCATCGTCCTAATTAATTGTCTTTAGGCTTGCGCGGCCCACCTTCCTTGTTGGAGGAGACAACTCTGTGGACCCAGAGACGGCCGCTAGGTTTTTTTACAAGAAAATAGGGAATTTTATTACAAGATTTTAAAAAGTTGAACATTATTTTGAAGATTAACTGAGAAAATATATTATTATATAAATATACCCTTTCAAATTCCAATCTCACGAGCGTGTTGTGTTGTGTTGTGTTGTGAGTGGTCGAGTTGTGCTTGTGACGACGAATTTGTTGGCGTGGATTTTTCTAAAGGGCCCGACCCGTCCCCGCGGGACCTAAGCTTGAGCGGACGGCTGAAATTCCCGCGAAGCTTCAGCCACGAAGGGAGTGTAGTTAGGAGTTACGAGCAGCATTTTCGTCTTCTCCGAAGGAGAGGGAGAGAGAGAGAGAGCGAGAGACAGAGAGGATAATATGTCTTCCCCCAAAAACGCCAACCAAACGTTCAAGGTTTCTCTTACTCACAACATGCTCTCTCTCTCTCTCTCTCTCTCTCTCTCTCTTTCTCTCTCTCTCTGCCTACACGCACGACCGTAATGTTTACCTTCATCTACTCAATCTTATTACCATCTCGCCTTAAGAGCTGCAGTGCAGTGCTCTGCGAACACTACGCCAGTCTTCACTGTATTTTCAAAATTTGCTTTTTTCCGTTCTAGATACGTTTTTTTTTTCCTGTAATACTACTCTAGCCCTCATGCTGTAGTGGATCAATTCCACTCCACTCTGCTCCATTAGCATTGTCGGCCACCAACATCACATGGACTGAGTCTTCCTCAAATTCTGAACAAAATTAGATACTACGACTCCTAATCATTTTTATTAACTTTTCATGTTTTATCGAAACTAAATGAAAATTTTTGGGTAAAATAGAATAATATGCTCCCATTAGTGCTAAAAATCGTTCATATACTCACTATGATAAATGGTTATCATCTTTCGTTATATTGTGCACAACATATATTGAATGGCTATGATATTGCATTATTCTTTTCAATGTAGAATTAATCATACAGTAATTTTACTGTCCAAACCACCGAACAGTCCCTATTTGAAATTCTATGCTAGTGAGTACTCTTAGGGAACTTCTGGCAGCTGCGTCCACAAGTGGGATTTTGTAGTGCGTTCTTTCTACTCCTAGCAAGGATGCCACTAAGTCTTAATTGAGTTTACATGCTGAGGAAGAATCCCTTCACTTGACACTCATGTTTCAGCAAATAATTAGGCTGTCTATTCTTCTCTGTTATATTGTAACTGTTGGGCACGATGTTGCTTGACAAGAAGACTGCAACCTGCCAGCCAAATTCCACTAGCTCAAACTTGTCATTTTCATATGATAAAGCTCGGCTCCTTTTCAAATCTGTTGTCTGCATGGGATGAAGCTCAACTGTTCTGTTCACAGAATATCTTGTCATTTCTTTAATGTTAAAAGTTAAAACCATTTGTTATTATAGGCTAACGTACTGCATTACTGTTATTTCTCAGGATTCCTGACTTTTGTATCGTTGTCTGATTGGCAGCTAATCTTGGGATCATCATCAATGTCTCGTCGAAACATTTTAACTGAGATGGGTTATGAATTTACAGTGATGGTCTGTTACCAAAACTGCTGCTTTTCAGATGATTAGCATTTTACTTGTCTAACTGCTCTTGGGTCCTGTTTTCAGACTGCAGATATAGATGAAAAAGGTATTCGCAGGGAAATACCAGAGGAGTTGGTGATGGTTTTGGCTAAGGCAAAGGTAGCTGGCTGTTTTCTTACTTATATGACTATCCTTTTGAAAAATTTCTTATCCTTTCAGCAAAATTATATTGTTCTTTTTTCACTTTGATTTTCAAACTCTTCTCTATCTGCTCATTTACATTTGCATATGTGCTTTTATTGTTCATGACCAGCATCAGAACTTGCTTCCCATGTGCATAATGTCACCTACATGGATTCTGTTGTGACATTTTTGTTTCTATCTAAATAAATTCATGCTTTTCACTGGTGCATTTTTCACTATCTATTCTAGGAATGCAATCAACCTCCTTTTTTCTTTCCCTTATTTTATGACCTATTGATTCCAACTAGTTACTGTTTATTTATTTATTTTTGATAAACAATTTCTTATTATTTAGAATTACTAAAATTTTATCTTTTCTTATTTGACTATCCATCCATCTTAGTAGCTGTGTCTCCATTTTTGTTACGTTATTCTGAGTATATGTTGATCTTTTCTACCTCATAAAGCACAACTGGCCGTATCATTGTCTTATAACATTTTTCTCTGAAACACCACATCATCTCTTCTACCCAGTTTAAATTCTGCTTACAATTTCTTTGTAAATCCTTCCACCTTCTTTAGCTCGGGAACATCGTCATCCTCAACATGATATAAAGTAATTGTCATTCATTTGCAGCTGGCATCCATTTGATAGAAATTATTCAAGTGTGGAATATCACTTATTTTTGTCAAATGTTTTTTGGGTCTTTCCCAAACATTCTTAGATGCCATACTTTGATTTTTGCAATATAGGCGGAGGATAATTTTGTTTAATACTGCTTACTGGGTTTTCAATTTGTTTACAGGCAGATGCCATCATCTCCAGGCTTCAAACTGTTGATTACGTGAATCTTGCTGAGCCAACATTATTGATCACGGCTGATCAAGTACATTAATTCTTTTTTTGTTATCTAAATTGCAAAATTGTCTTTCTTGCCAATTTATGCACATGCATTACATTAAAGCATTTAAAGTTTATAAATGTTTGGGTTTGGAATTGCAATACTTGACACAAAAATGATTTGAATGAATCCCAACTTAGATGGCTTGTAACATGAAAACTTTATGAATCAATCTTAAAAGAAATACTTGCTGATCTAAACTAAAAGCCGCCAAAAATCTATGCTTGAAACTTCAAGATGCAGGGGCATTCAAGGACTTTCAAGTCTAATTAGGACCAAAAGGCCCATGAGTTGCCCAACGGCTATTAAGTTGTTGGAAAGCTATTAGTTATTAGGGTCTTTGCATATTAAGAGTTTTAAAGATTTTAGATCCTTTTCTGACTGTTTTGAGTATTTTGAAAGGGAGAATGTCAAATCTAAATATTCTGTTTCTTCTTCTGCAGTTGATTTCACTTTTTTGTTTTTTTGGTTGTTTGTATTCCTTTATATGCTGGTTCAACTTCCTTTTAAAACATTAGGTAGGTTTTACCACATCAGGTTACTGCATATACATTGGGTTGGCTCAGTTTTAGTTTTGAGCTCATAACTGATTTATTTGTTGACTCTTAGTTAAATCTTGATTCAGTGAGGAAACTGGTGACTTTGTGTTGACCCTGACATAAACCTCAACTTGTCAATTTCAAGTTATAATAATGGCTATTTGTTTTAATAATTTGGTGTTAGTATAGTACTTTATTCTAATATAAAATTAAGATATGATATGTTAGTCCTGATCTTAAGCCTTTTGTTTGGCCAAGGTTTTCAAAAGTTGAGAATAAGGTTATTGACCATAATAAGATGCATTTTGGTAGAAATTGGTTTGTTTTCTGTGTCCGACAGTCTGTTGACCACTTGCAGGGTTTGGTAGTTGTTATTGCTGAGTTTTCTTTTACTCTAGGTCATTCTACCCAAGCAGGTTTGATGAGTTTATGTAGGTAGTGTTGCCTATTTTTCCGCGAGTGTACAGGTCGCACAAGTAATATAAATAACTTAGTGGAATTATTGTTCCCAGAGAGACTTGAGTGCTAAATATTCACTAATTACTAAAAATTAAAAATTAGAATTTATTTAAATGAATAAAAACTAAGATGTATAAAGTGAAAGAGAAAAACGAGAAAAGACAAGTTGGTGTCAACATGAGTAAACTACGGGGGAAACTCTTACCGATGGATAAATCTAGGGTTATAACTTCACTTTCTTATCTCCATGATTTTATTTCAATTTCTTGATTTATTTTATTAATATGGATTATTAGTCACAATATTATTTATACTTCTCTTTCGATGACTGCGCAAATCTAACCCATTAATTTTTACTTCTAATGCAATCTGTAAGAAATTAAAATAACAAGTAGCATCAATTATATCTCTAATATCGACTACACATGGCTAATAGATATTTTTATTTATATTAGCAAATCTAACACATCCCACAAGACAATCCCATCTCAAGGTTATGTATAAATCATGCGCTACTTAACCTTCTTGTCCAATTTCATATTATCTCTTCAAGCATCATACAAAATTCCCAAATCAATTTATAAGGTGACCAATCTCGTAGAAACATTAAAAATAGGTTAAGTAAATAATCCCATATTAATAATATAAAATCAAAGAAAAACTATAATTTAATTATGGTTCAAAAACAACATCCATTGTAATCCTAGAATGAGGTTTTACTCCATACATAGTTATATTGGACACAAGGCTAAAATAAAAATTAAAAGTAATATCCATTTGAGATAAAAAGAAAATCAAAAATAAAAAAGAAGAAAAATCTACTCCTTTAGCTTGATCTCTTCCATGCTTGAGGTCTCCATCCCATTGCAAGTTCCACCTTCTCTCCCTCTTTGAATTGTGTTTGAATGCCTGGTCATAGCACCTATTTTTAGTTCTGCAAAACCTGCTTCTTGTGGACGTCCAACTCAAGCTTACGCACACAATTTGTTGCTGCCATGAATTTGCAAAATATTACGCAGTCTTTATTAATTTTTACGCACCAAGTCCAAACTGTGTTACCATGATGGATAGGTGGTTACAGATGGATGGTTGTTATTTGCCAACTGAAAGCTGCTTGTACAGAAAATTTCTGACCGCACATATCATGTGCTACTGTTGAATGTGGACAGCTTGGTAATAATCTATGGCTTGGACAGTTTTAGAAATCAGCCACCTCTCTTAATATATTTCTGGATGGCCATGAGAGAATTGACAAGCTGGATTTTTCTGGCCTTTTTTTTTTTTTAAAGCCCTGGACAGTTGAGATTGGATGATTGATGGGCAGCTAAAAATTTTGGACAGCTTTGGACGGTCCTGATCTTTCTTGGGTGGCTGAATTTTTGTGATGCTTGATTGGTGCAGATTAATCGGCCTGGATGTTTAAAATTTTGCCACAGATAATTATTGGTGGGAATGCTCGGTCCAACGAAACAGATAATTTAACTATTTATTTCTTATTAAATATCTGCCCACCTAATTTTTAATTTGCTTAATAAATATTCATCAATTATTTGTATTGCAACGAATATGTTTTTAAAAAAATCATAAAATCATTTAGATAACTTGAAATAAATATTTAATGTCTAAATGTTGCAAAAACATATTTTAAAAAAAATTTCACATTATACTCAATTAATTACCCGCCAAATTGGTTCAAAATACCCACAAAATATTTTATAATTACCAACTATCAGGTAGCTAGTGCATGTGTCTAAGGTCAACTGCTAAATGTTGATAGATGCATATTTCTGTAATAAGAAAAAATCTCATATTGGTCCTGAATTCTGGTGGGGACTTATCAGCAACTTAAATAGCTGTTCTCTGAATCCGATCTTCTTTGTAGTCTAATTCTATCATGTAACATGTGTTTGTGAACTTTTGAGATAATACTCTTAAATAAGCAGAAATAGATTTTTGCTTCTAAAGAAATTTAGTGGATAATTTTGTCTTTTCTTTTCTTTTCAAACCATTCTTTGGCTGTAAATGACTTTGTGATGTTATCTCTCGGTAATAAAATTCATTAATGTGGAGGTGGTTGTCCATGGAGGAATAATTCGAGAAAAGCCATGCAGTAAGGATGAAGCACGCGAATTTATTAAAGGTGCACCTGATCTCTCTTTTTCCATTTGTATGTAGTGATAGGTCTACTCAGTCTATTGGCAGCACCTAACTGCACCCAATGGATTTGGGTAAGATGTACCAGTAACTGATCAAGTTTTTGTTTGACACCTAGATTGCCTGGTGTGCTGATAGTGAATAATCAACAGGCTTGCCAGATGAATTATCCAATCTAGCCCAGTATCCAAACACTGGCAGGAAATAAAATTAATAGACTTTGCCTTTCGATATGATTCAACGTGGCCCAATATGCAGGATACTAACAGAAAATAATGTACATGTTTATGGTGACAGTCCCATCCAACAAATTGCATGGAGTCATTCCACGAAACTGGTTGCTTTTTATTTTTAGATTTTTTAATAAATTTAAGCCAAGAGAAATATTTTTGATTGTTGATGAGTATTGATGTTGATTTGGATTTTATAAAAGATAAATTGGAGATAGAAAAGCTACTGGTTGCATGGAATCATAACCTGTGTTATATACGCATATAGAGATCAATGGTAGGAATAATTTATTGTCATGGTCTTGTAGGCTATTCTGGAGGACATGCAGCAACTGTGGGATCTGTTCTTGTTACAAATTTGAAAACAGGAACTAGAAAAGGAGCATGCGATAAAGCTGAGGTTTTTCCACAATATTTCTTTTACTTGCAAGCAAAAGTAACAATTCGGAATTTGATATTTTGATATTGATTTTTCAGTTCTACTTTAGTGTTGACTTGCCAATTGGTTAGGCTATTGCTTTCATGGGAAAGGCTTTGGACTTGTTAAACCTTCTTGAACTAGCCAAGCTTTGTTTTGCATTCTTTGGGCATTCATGTAACCTCTGCTAAATTGTTCCAGTGCACTTAGTTTAATGTTAGTTTAATTAATGGATATGATTGCCATCGTACAATATCACAATTGATTCATCTGATCGGAGCCTTACTGATGTGTAAAATTTTAGGGTGGGAAGTGTGATTTTGGAAGGAAGTGGCCACCGATTTTTTGTCAAAAAATTGGAAAATCAATGTAGTTAACTGGTCTTCAACAGAGATTCAAGGTTGTTTGCTTATATAAAGCACCCATTACATTCCAAAAATGGATCTCCAATTTGGCGTTTGTTTGAATTTCTGTTCTAGATAGCCTAATCCAGCCATATGGACTCTGTTTTGGAAATTTCTCAAACAGCTTACATTCAAGAGAAAAATGTAACAGGCTTCACAAAATCAGTGTGGAAAATTGAAATTCATGCGACCAGCTGTTTTCATGCATGCATTCCAGTAATTTAACAGATGGGAGAACTTATTTATCAGTGACTAAATTTCGTTTAGAACCAACTCTGCCACTTTAGTCAACTTATTTGGTGATTGAATCATCCAATTAAAGAGCACAAAGAGCCTTGGCTCTCAACCACGAATTGATAGAGCTGTACCTATTCTCTTGGTTGTATCGAATGATCATCAAGAAAATGAAGAATGGGGGACTGATTCACCTACCTACTGAAGAGGAATGCCACTCCTAATCCAATTTACTTGTGCAACAAACTCAGTATAAACACTTAATTGTCCAGAAAATCAGAAGCCCACAAAACTAGGAGCTACAGAACCCCTCTCTCATTGCTTTCTTCCTCTTACAGGCATTTGTTAGGGATAAAGAGGTCAAAATTAGTTAGGGTGGCCATTTTGGGAAGTTTCTACGAAGAAGGGATGAAGGTTTGTAAGCTAGTTCTACTGCTGTAGTCAAATGAGGCTCCCTTTTGTAGTTATTGCAATGATCACCTATGGCTAAACTGTTTAGTAACAGCCATAGACATGAAATTTTTAAGCATCAGGGAAGCCGGAAGAGAAAAAAAATAATAATAAAAAGACATGGGGTGTCTACAGGAAGGATTCTTAATGATTCTAATTAATATACAATTTTATTTCACGCCATACCTTTTCTAGGGGAAGTTTCCATTACTTTGTTTTCAGTGTGTGTTTGGACAGATGTAAAAATTAAAGTGGAAACTTGGGAACAGTAAAAAATTTTAAAAATTGAGAGAAATGTGATATAACAAGGGTAATATTTGAGAATAAAGAGAATAAAGTTAAAATAGATAGAATAGTTACATGGAAAGATATGAAAATGATTGAAATGTAAAGGTAATAATATAAAAAAATATGATAGTTAGGCAATTAACATGTCAAACTATATAAAAATGCGTGTGGGAAAAAGTGACTAATCTTTTTTTTTTTTAATAACTTTTACAAGTTCCCAGACAGACCCTTAGTCATTTTTTCCCACATGAAGATCCACAATGATGAATCACTAGGGGAACTTTTCAAAATTTTCTCTACTGTTGGAATCAAGTTTATGAAATTAAATAAAATTGAAGAAATTCAAACACTCGTTACAAATTCAAGATTGGTTTCAAGTCGGGCTTGGCTTTCCTTTCAACCCTTACACAATCTATTTAAAAATGGTTTTGATTTTAATCCTAATTGAAGCGAAAATTTTGAAAAGCTTTACCCTTGAATTTTTAAAAGTAGGTTCAGTTAGTTTCTAGCTCAATGCAACCTATGTTGTGGCCCTTTCCTATTGCTACTGCTAATTCTTGATGACTTAGAAAGCTTTCTTGTTTAAAATGAATGACTTAAGGGGATTACATCTCTATCTTTCTATTCCACAGATGTGCCTACATCCCTACCCAAATCTCTTCAGTGCTTAATAATTGTTCGAGGAATCAACTAGAATGAGTAACCCAGCATCCAGCATCGTGCGGAAGGAATGAGAGTCAAACTGAACTGACTGGGTGATCCCCTCTATGGATGACAACACACTCCCAAGGGTTCCAACAATGGTCTCTTGTCTGGCATCAGGAGCAAAATGGTAACTGCCTGGGAATTAGCAAATCACGAGGAAAGACACATCTTCTCTCCTTCAAATATCATACAACCTACAGAAATCTCCATCAATTAGACTAAAAGCCATTATACAAGCTAAGAATATATTAGACTATAGCCTCTCATTATAAACAGTGCTCTACAATCAACATACAGTTCATGCATTCTTTACACTCAACATATGGCTCATGCAAGGAATGAATGCTGCATTCTTAACACCATCTTGTACTCTCTTACACTCTCCAAGGCCATCTAAGGCATAGCCAACAAAAGTTTCCTCTCTTCCTCTTTGAGTCCTATGCGTCAGCTATTTATCATGAACATTTTGAGTGATTTGTTATTATTGGTTGGTCATGGTCATGAATCAGTGGTTAAATTGGATAGTTTAATGAAAAAGAAACCCTCTGTCCATACTGTCATATTTTTGAGTTATTCTAGCATGAGTTCTGGTCATCCTTCTTGTTAACAACAGTTAGTAGAAATTTTGTAAGCTTTTTTTTGGTAAAAGTACAATGCAAAGAGATTATGTTTATATATTTTTATTTCTGCATGTGTGTGTGTGTGTTAACACATGCATTTTCCCTTTATTTTTCATCTGTCCATTAGACTACCATAGGTTGAGTGAGGCTATCCTGACACTTGAGATGGTGTTAAATCTGTACCACGATACCTACAATGCTTTGATGGGCAAATTTGACTAGTTAACACAATTGCCGTTGGGTGAATATTAATGCAACAATCAATGAAGCTTGCAGTTAATTTTGCATCTGGCTAATGTAAAAAGAATGTTTTTCTGCAAACATTTATCTTGTATCCTTTAAATTTGTATACACATGCACGGTTGCCATTTACTGTCGTTAACAAAGGGAACTGCTAGAATTCTATGTTCAAATGGATATGTCACATGATCTAGTAAGGATGGGTTCTTCTCCACTTCTTTTAAAACAAACTGGTTAGTTCCAATTACCGATTGTTCATTATGGGTGACCGAATGCCACAAGGATAGCACAACATGAAGTCTTGGGGAGTTGGGCTTCCTAAACTGAAGTTGTTTCCTAATTATGGTGAAGGAGAAGATTTCCCCTTTATGACAAATTTTCTCTTGTAAGGTAAGAAGATCACCCTTTATTCTTGCTCTGATTGGGATTCTGTGCCAGTGGGCTAATACAAGACATGGACAATTGAGCTTAGAGAGACTTTGGATTGTAGCAATTTGAAAGGTTTTGGATTATTTGGATCTGAGAGGGGCTATAAAATGGTTTTGGATAGCTAGATTTTAGAAATGCAACATAATGTAAAAGGCATAGCAGAAGCAGATGTGTTGTATACGAAATGGGTCCGAACTGCTGATCGATCAGATAATGTTTTTGAATAGTTCTCGACTCATATTGCACCTTTATGTGCCATTTTTTTTTTTTTATTGCCATTACATTAAGATGCCACTCTGAGGGCTTACTGTTTCATCACTTCTCCTGAAAGATAACGATTAATATTGTGCACATTTCTTGGACTGTCCATGCCACTACAACCCTTGTGGTATCTGATGGATTTTGTTTCATGCATTTTTGCTTGCAAGTGTTTCCATGCCTTACCCCCTAGCTACAGATTTTTCTTCTAGTTACTATTGATTAAGACAAATTAATGATAATACTGCTTCTTCACATTTCCTTCTGAAGCTTGTACAGTCATGAATGACAATAAATGCCTTGCAGGTTTATTTCCATGAAATTCCAGATGAAATAATTGAGAACTTGGTAAGACTGCCACTAGTTTACTGGAATTTGTATCACTATTAATCTGTGCAAGATGGACCGACGGGTTCCTTCATTTATCCCATTTTGCTGACAATGAAGCTCTCCATTTTCTGCTTCAGATAGAGGAAGGAATGGTGCTTAATGTTGCTGGTGGCTTGTTACTGGAGCATCCACTAACATTGCCATTTGTGGAAGCAGTGGTTCGTGGTTCTTGCCCAGCGCAATTTTGTTGATGTGGTCGTTTCTCTCTGCTCGCTAACAATGCCAATAGTAATCTGGTTGTGCAGGTAGGAACGACTGATAGTGTCATGGGACTCCCCAAGGCACTTACGGAGAAGCTAATTCAAGAAGTATTATAAAATTTGATGCCGTTACCCAACAATGCTAGGTTTTCCCCTCTCTCAATCAGCCTTCGCTTCCTGTATTAATTATCATTTATTCATTTTGTCAGGTCTTAACTAATTATCAAGCTCAACTTTCTATCTTAGTGTCCATTTGGATAGTTTACAGGAAACGAACACGATTCTATCTTGGTATCCATTTCTCTAGTTTATAGAAAACGAACACGATACATTCGAATCCTATTTAGCATGAATGGTGATGCCATTCTCTCTCTACTTTTTTTTTTTTTTTTTCCCGATGGTCTCTCTTTATCTCTTATACACGCGCGCACTGTGTGAACCACCAAGTCATTTAGGTTTTAGATATTTTCACCGTAATGTAGGTGTGTTTGATAATTGATAGAAAGTTAAAATTTTTCAATTTAAAACTTTTCACTTTACACAATTATTATATTTTTTAATCATTTTAGACGTTTTCCTATTCAACTACCCTACTTTTCAATCATTTCTACACAACTATCCATATAATTAACCTATCTATTTTAATTTTATCCTTTTTACTACTTATCATTATTTCTATCATATCACATCATTTGATAACTTTTAATCTTGAAAACTTTTCATCAAGTTTTATTCGTTATCAAACACACCCGTAAAGTACATGTCATCCCGTGAAGGTAGACTGGACAGAGGGGCCACCCCTTTACTTCCATCACATCGCACATTGACACCTCAGCTCTTCCTTGTATTTGGCAGGAATCCCTTACATGGCCCTCTCTTGTGTGACCACTTTTCTTTTAATACAATGGGCACACTATCCCACATCCTTTTCTCATCCTTATTTTGAACTGTAACTGATATGGTGCCACCCTTGATCCATTTAAATGGTAAACGTTCATTGACAAGGCACCTAAAAAAGATCCATACCTAATAATGCTCCTAAAATACCTACATGTCGTTGTGTGTATCATCTAGGGATGCAAGTGGGTTAGGTTAAACCCTTGATCCATTTAACCCAATCCACTATAAATCGGGTTGGGTTTCTAATAAAATATATTTCACTGAATAAAATTTGTTTCATAAAAGTCATCTTATGCGGCAAAATATGTTTCATTACAAATAACATATTTTAAAAGAAAAATTGTTGCATATGATAACTGTATAAACTTTTCTTGTTGTGTACCTTGCTACACATAGACATTTGAAATGGTTCCATAAATAATTATTGGCCATACTTATTCCAAAACTGAGGAATATTGTGTATATTAACACAAAAAATACACACACACAGAGATGGCCTTCGATCCTATGTTTCTCGCTTGGAAAAAGGATTTTTTTTTTAAAATTTTATTTTTTATATACAAGCTGTATCTTCCACTTTTTGAAAATTTCAACAATATTTTAAATTTATTTAATATATTATTCATATGTTTCTCGCTTGGAAAAAGGATTTTTAAAATTTTTATTTTTATATACAAGCTGTATCTTCCACTTTTTGAAAATTTCGACAATATTTTAAATTTATTTAATATATTATTCATATGTTTCTCGCTTGGAAAAAGGATTTTTAAATTTTTTATTTTTATATACAAGCTGTATCTTCCACTTTTTGAAAATTTTGACAATATTTTAAATTTATTTAATATATTATTTATATTTTTTGAAAATGCGCATTTGGAGAGTGAATACATATGTACTCTCCAAATATTCATTTTTAAAAATACAGATAAAGTGTCAAAAAGTTTAAAAATTCAAATTTTACCAGAAAAAAGATATAGCATGCCCATTTTATTTTTTTAAAAAAAATTTTAAAAATCTTTTTTTGGCTGCTCCCATTTGCTACATTTCCTGGTGGTGGGACGCGGAGGATCCGAGGCATATATATGCACAATTGCACGCTTGCATTTGAGTGGAAGGGATCTCGATCCGGTGAACTTAGCTTCAGTGCACTTGGGGTGCATTAACTCTTTTTTAAAAATTTTTTGAATTTTTTTATACAAATGTTAGTCTAAGTGTATTTAACATATTTATCAATTTTTATCATTTTTGGAGTATTTTAGATATTTATTTTTTATTTTTGAAAATCAGTGGCATTTTTTTTATACAAGTGTTAAATTACTAAAATGCTATTGATTTTCAAATATCAAAAATAAATATATAAAATATTCAAAAAATGGTAAAAAATTGATACACATGTTAAATACACTTAGATTAACACTTGTATAAAAATTTTCAAAAAAATATAAAAATAGGTTAAAATGGCTTCAGTGCACCTCGATGTACAAGATTGGAATTTGAGTAGAAGATGCATGCAATATCTCTCGATATAACTGTGAAGCACTGCATATATATATATATATACATACACGCGCGCGCTCGATGCAGTTCATCCACTGTGAGACCCATTTGATCATGAATGAAGAATTTACTCCAGTAATTATATTTAGAATTATTCACTTTATTAGCGTATCAATTTTTATCCAAATTCGACATGTGTATGTGTCCTGTCGTTAAATAGTACAAAATCAATGTAATAAAATAGTTTAATGTAAATATCCAGTTTAAAGTGGTATTTTCACTATCTAAACTATCTAAAGTATTATTTTTATATTGATATATTATTATATAAAGTTTCATTACATTTTAATATGTGTGGGACTCATTTTACAGCGGACTGCACCGTAATTATGGTGCAAGTCTGCACGTGATTGATTATCTCTCTCTATTTTTTTCTCTCTCTTTATATGTATATATAAACACACACACATACACTGATTCTATATAACCGAACTCATGTAACCTTAAGATTCTGATCTTTGATTAAAAATCTAATTCATTCATTATGTTTAACATTATTTATTTATCTAGAAGATAAAGTTCATCCCAATCAAGTATTTTTATGAGCTATATTTGTTAGAATATATATATATATATATATTCATGTGTAAATTATGAAAAATGCTAAAATTAGTTTTAAAGTATATTTTTGACATCTAAATCGTTCAAAATATCATTTCTATGTGAATAAATGATTCTATAATATTTTCACATTCTAATACTTGTGTAAATAGATCTAAGTATTTTTCATAATTTACACATAAATATCTATATTTTTGAACGAATGTGGCTCGTAAACGTACTTGATTATGATGAAATTTGATCTTTTAGATAAACAAATGATATTAAATACAACATATAGATTAGATTTTCTATTAAAAATCAAAATTTTAGATAGAAGCGGGACCGCGTATATATATTATTTGTATATATATAGAAGTAATCAAGTGCACCGTAGTAGCGCTGAAATAGCCCCACATGATGATCAAATTATAATCTGTTCCACCCATTGTATTTAGAATAATGTATTTTATTAGCTATTAATTTTCACCCCAATCGGATATGTGTATGGACTTTATTTAAAAATGATATAAATTCAATATAATAAAATAATTTGATATAAATAACAACTTTAAAATAGTTTTTTTTAACATCTAAATCATCTAAAGTATGATTTATATATAGCTCAATAATTATATAAATTTTCATTATATTTTAATTTGTACAGGACTCGTTTTTCGGGCAATTGCACCATTGTTCCGTGCAGGTGGGCTGCACCAGAAAAATTCTCTCTAGATGAGTATTTCAATTCAACATAAGTCAACCTGGTCTGCACCACCAGTAGTTCGAAATTCGAATAGCTAAATTCAGGCATGGCTCCAATAATTTGTTCGAACTTAGAATCATCCCGTAAAAGTCTCCTGGTTAAAATAGTAATATTTGGGTTTAGGTTAAGGTGGCCCATCGTATAAATGACAAGCAAGCAGTCCTAGTGATCGAGGTGATGTCCTACTTCTGCTAGGAGTCATGTGACACTTTAGTTCATTGAGATTTTTTTTTATGATATAATAATAATAAAATAAATTTTTTGTTGCAAATATACTCATTTAGTTTCGAAAATTATTAATAACCTCATACAGTTTAATTATAATTACAAATATATCTACGCCGCTGTGATACTACATCACAATGCTCACTTGATATAAGTATATTTGCATATATATATAAATAGTGTGGGTAAATTTTAAAAATTATAAAAAGAAAAATAAAAAAATATGCGTACATTTTCTATATATCTACAAATCCCACATCATGGCGGTGTCATAACAATATAGGCATATTATCTGTACTTTCTAAAACTAAGTGAGTATATTTAAAATTATCATTACATTATATCGATATACTTGTAAATAATACTAAGATTTATTACATGTAAATAATACTAAGATTTATTACATGTAAACAATACTAAGATTTATTACATAAGTTATTTTTCTGCATATTTTATTGCGAACAATAATTTTAATCATAAAAAAATTATTAAAATACGATAACTTCTCATGTAATGTAACACGCTACACAAAGACATTGAAATGGGTCCATAAATAAGTCAACATTATGATGATATATAAGTCGTTTTCCACCTATATAAGATCAGCTACACTACTTTTGCGTCGCTGGTGAGGATCATGAACTAAATTTTTAGTAATGTTTAATATTTTCACATTTTATTTAATTATTTCTATCTATATATTTTTTAAAATTTTCTTATTCTATTTCGTATTATCTTTTATTTGAATAAATTCAGCCTCCTAGCTGTGTGACTTCCGGTCTCCGTATAATATAATCGTTTTATTTTCCTTCATTTTATTATTTCTTGACTTTCTACTTTGTCCACATACATATTTTACATATAAATGAACTCGGATGCTACATATGTGTATACTTGCATCTAACTAGCTAGAAGATGCATTTTAATCAAAAAACAAAAAACTAGAAGATGCATGCAATGACCACTCGGTATATATATATGAAGCGCTGCACGCATTTGTATTTCCATAGCAGATCCAAGCTTCAAGCTTCTTTCTACGGAAGTATACTAGCTAAGAAAATGTAGTCTAGTAGTCTAGTATTAATGTTCACGGTTAACCCATCAGTCCACTCGTCTAACTCATTTGTAAATGGGTTTACGTTGAAATTTTTAAATAAATGAATTATAATACGCCAACCCGTTTAACCATTTAAATAGATTAGGATTAAGATTTTATAACCTGTTCAACCCCCGTTTAATCTGTTTAACCCATTTAACTTGTTTAACTTATTAAGTTATATATATAAATGTAGATCTTTTAGTTATGTTCTCTCTTTAAGTCTTTCTCCTGCCACATAATTTTTATTTTCGCGCTGCTATCCTAATTGCATTTTTCTGCTATTGCCCCTATTTTCATTCATCTGTGCCAAAAATACTATTTCATCTCTCCCTGCGAGATCACCGTCTACTAGAGTCTAGACCTTATGGTCGTCTGCCATACAAGTGATTAACAACCTGCCAACTCGTTTATTAAATGAGTTGTAAATGAGTTAGAGTTGAGATTTTTAAAATAAATTAATAAACAACTTTAGGTTGAGATATTTTAAATGGATTAGGATTAGAATTATCTTCAAAACTGTCCAACCCGATCCATTAACCCCCTCATCCGGGAGTCTGAGGGTAATTAAATTGCCGGCAGGCTTTTATGTAAAGGGGTTAAATAAAAGTGATTTTGTGTGACCTCCTTTATTTTTGAAATTTTGATGTTTGATGAAAAATACAATCCATTCATTGTATTTAACATCATTAGTTTAACCAAGAGACCAAGTTTCATCCAAATCCAATATTGCATAGGCTACATTCGCTTAAAAATTAATATATTCATGTGTAAATTAGAAAAAATGCTTAGATTCATTCATATATGTATTGGAATATAGCAATACTTTATAGAATTATTTATCCACATACTCATGATATTTTAGGTGGTTTAGATGTTGAAACTACTACTTTAGATTGATATTTTAGCATTAAACTATTTTATTATATTAATTTTACACATCTATAGATAAGACTCATATATAATAAAATGAAACAAATGAGAGAGTTTCATGATAATATAAGTAATGCTAAATATATTGAATGGAGTGGATTTTCCATCAACCATATAGATGTTAAAAATGAAGGAAGTTAGTTTAGAGGGTTCACATAAGAGCTCCCGTATAAATGGGTGAATGCCTGTAAAGGTTTCACACACATCCGGCAATATATCAACCATTGCCAGGCATTCCTTAGGCCTTTTTTGGAGATTCACTTCAACTTACAGTTACGTTATGGTAATGGTATATATATTTTTACTACAGAGTGTTTGGACAGATGTAAAAGTTGAAATGGAAACTTGAGAATAGAAAAAAATTTAAAATGTGAGAGAAATGCTATATCATAGGGGTAATAATAAAAAAATAAAGTTAAAATAGATAGAATAGTTGAATGGAAAGATATGAAAATAGTTGAAACGTAAGCGTACTAATAGTAAAAATATGGTAATTAGGCACTTAACATATCAAATTATATCAAAAGATGTGTGAGAAGAAGTGACAACTCTTTATTATTATTATTATTATTATTATTTTACTTTTACAAGTTCCAATATGGACCCTAAGTCACCTTTTTTTCCACGTGAAGATCCAAAATGATGAATCACTAGGGAAATTTTTCAAAATCTTCTCTACTCTTGGAATCAATTTATGACAATCTAAAATTAATTTCTGCATTTTTAATGTCAATTTATAATAAATTAAATAAAATTAAAGAAATTCAAACACATGTTGCAAATTCAGATTGGCTTCAAGTTGGGCTTGGTTTTCCGTTCAACCCTTACACAATCTATTTAAAAATGGGAGTTGATTTTAATCCTAATTGAAACAAAATTTTGAAAAGCTGTAGCCTTGAATTTTTAAAGGTGGTTCACTAAGTTTCTAGCTCAATGCAACCTATGCTGTGGCCCTTTCGTGTTGCTGTTGCTAATTGTTGATGATTTAGAAAGCTTTCTTGTTTTAAATGAATAATGACTCAAGGGGATTGCATTTGTATCTTTCTACTCCACAGATGTGCCAACGTCCCTACCCAAATCTCTTCAGTGTTTAATAATTGTTTGAGGAATCCACTAGAATGAGGAATCCAGCATCCAGCATCATGTGGAAGGAATGAGAGTCAAACTGGGTGATCCTCTCTATGGATGACAAAACACTCCCAAGGGTTCCAACAATCGTCTCTTGTCTGGCATCAGGAGCAAAATGTCACCGCCTGGGAATTAGCAAATCATGAGGAAAGACATCTTTTATCCTTCAAATATCATACAACCTACACAAATATCCATCCATTAGAATAAAGGCCTCCATACTGGCTAAGAATATATGAGGCTATAGCCGCTCATTATACACAGGGCTTTACAATCAATATAAAATTCATGCATTCTTTACACTCAACATATAGCTCATGCAAGGAATGGATGCCGCATTCTTAACACCATCTAGTACTCTCTTACACTCCCCAAGGCCATCCATCCTAAGGCACAGTCAACAAAAGTTCCCTCTCTTCCTCTTTGAGTCCTATTCCTCTATTTGTCATGAACATTTTGAGTGAGTTGTTATTATTAATTGGTCATGATCAAGAATCAGTGGTTAAGTTGGATGGTTTAATGAAAAAGAAACCTTCCGTCCTTACTGTCATATTTTGAGTTACTCTAGCACGAGTTTTGGTCATCCTTCTTGTTAACAACAGGTAGTAGAGACTTTGTAAGCTTTTTATTTTATTTTATTTTTTTTTTTGTAAAAGTACAATGCGAAGAGATTATGTTTATATCTTGTTATTTCTGCATGTGAGGGTTTGTCAACACATGCATTTTTTTCTTTATTTTTCATGTGTCCATTAGACTACCATAGGTTGAGTGAGGCTATCCTGACACTTGCGTTGGTGTTAGTATCTGTACGACAATACCTACAATGCTTTGATGGATTAATCTGACTAGTTAACACAATTGCCGTTGGGTGAATATTGATGCAACAATCAATGAAGCTTGCAGTTAATTTTGCATGTGGCTAATGCAAAAGGAATGCTTTTCTGCGAACATTTATCTTGTATCCTTTAAATTTGTATACACATGCACGGTTGCCATTTACTGTTGTTAACAAAGGGAAATGCTAGAATTTTATGTTCAAATGGATATGTCACATGATCTAGTAAGGATGGGTTCTTCTCCACTGCTTATAAAACAAACTGGTTAGTTCCAATTATTGATTGCTCATCCTGGGTGACCAATGGTGACGATCACTTCAAATGCTCAAAAGCATAGCAAAACACGAAGCCTTGGGGAGTTGGGCTTCCCAAACTGAAGTTGGTTCCTAATTATGGCGAAGGAGAAGATTTCCCCTTCATGGCAAATTTTCTCTTCTAAGGTAAGGAGATCACCCTTTCCTGTTGCTCTAATTGGGATTTTGTGTCATGGATGAATGTAAGACTTGGACAATTGAGCTTTGAGAGACTTTTGATCGTAGCTATTTGAAAGAAGGTTTAGAATGATTAGGTGTCACGCCTTGGCCAATAGTCGTAGGTGCCTTCTGGGCTCACCCCAAAAGGTGCCTCGACTATTCAACCAGACCTTCGCTTATAACCCAAACCCCCTCCTTTATTCTAAAAGATGTGGGATGTTACATCCACCCCTTTTGACGCTGAAACGTCATCGCTGGATGAGTTCTCGTTGGACACACCAATAGGATATCAGGAACCTGGACCTGGCTTTGATACCATTTTGTCATGCTCTAGCCAATAATCACAGGTATTGTCCGCTTTAGGCCTTGCGCCCGCACGGTTTTATCTTTTTGGGCTCACCTCAAAAGACACCTTGATCATTCAACTAGACTTCCACTTATAGCCCAACTTCCTTCCTTCATCTTAACTTATGTGAGATGTTACATTAGGATTTGAGTGGGGCTTTAAAATGGTTTTGGATAGCTGGATTTTAGAAATGCAACATGATATAGAGGGCATAGCAGAAGCAGATGTGTTATATATGAAATGGGTCCAAACTAATGATTGATCAGATAAGGTCTTTGAATAGTTCTCAATTCATATTGCAACTTTGTGTGTCATGCTTTTGTTGATATTACATGCAGATGCCACCCCGAGGGCTTACTGTTTCATCACTTCTCCTAAAGGATAATGGTTAATATTGTGAACATTTCTTGGACCATCCTTTGCCGCTATAACTCTTGCGCTATTTGATGAAATTTGTTTCATGCAACTTTGCTTGCAAGTGTTTCCATGCCTTACCCCGTACCCACAGATTATTCTTCTAGTTACTATTGATTAAGACAAAGTATGATAATATTGGTTCTTCGAAAGCTTGTACAGTCATGAATGACAATAAATGCCTTGCAGATTTATTTCCATGAAATTCCAAGGCACTTAAGGAGAAGCTAATTCAAGAAGCATTATAAAATTATATGTCGACACCCAAGCAATGCTAGGTGTTTGCCCCCACTCTCGATCAGCCATCAATTCCTGTATTATGTACCATTTATTCATGTTGCTGAGGTCTAACTAATTATCAAGCTCAACATTCTATCTGAGTGTCCATTTTTCTAGTTTATAGGAAACGAACGCGATATGTTCAGATCCCATTTAGCATCAGTGGCCATGCGGCTGTTCTACTTCTATAAAATATTATTATATTCTAATATATGGTAAATAAATTTATACATTTTTCCTAATTCATAAATAAATATACTCATTTTCCAAACTAACATGTCCCAATATACATTTGATTTGGACAAATTTATCTCATAACTAAATGGTTAAATATAATGAATAAATTAAATTTTATATCAATTATTAATATGCTAAAAACTAAAACAGTTACATAGAGTCAACTTTATATAACTCGATTATAAAAGCAAAGCTGCTTCCGTTAGAAAGCTTTTCTAAGACTTCTTAATGCAAAAAATTTAGAACTTTCAACGGTTCCCCTTAAGCTAGGGTTAAAGGCTGCTTGGTTAAGGTTTATTTCAAACCATAAAAAGTTTTTAAATCGAATCTGCATTTAAAAAAAAGAATATAATAATATATATTAAGAATAAGTAAAGTTGTACTAAAAATAGATAAAATTATATTGAAAATTAAAAAAACTTTTTAGAAATTGAAAAATTATCTTGAAAATGATAATATAAATTCAATTTAAGAATCTTGTATAGTCTATATCAGACCCTTAGTTATTTTAGATTTTATGCAGCCATCGAAGTCCTATTTCGCTACCTTCCTACCATCATAATGTGCAGTCATCGCCAAGACTCAAGACTACTATTTTTTTGTTTACCTATCCTAACGACTCGAAGTCAAAGGAAGAAATAGTCCAGTTGGATACTGGGGTGAAAAATTATCTTCCCTCTCCGCATGAAATTCAAAACAGCGGCTCAGATTCATCCCAAGAAAATCCGACGAGGGGGGAAACTCTTTGTAATGAAATATATAATCCAAACCCATTAGGGATTCGATCCAAGCATCGAAAGATACAGCCAAATAAATTTCGATTCCATAAAAATCAAAGTTCAAACCAACTGAAGGGCTGTTCTCCTTTACTCGCCAAAGAGAATCCTAAAACAAACAAAAACATAACTAGAGAGGAACATCAACATCAGATCCTCAACAACAAACCTCAAACGAAAAGGGGGAAAAAAAAACACAGGACATCCATTTCTTTCAGTCATAAGAAGCGAACTAACGAAACTAAGACCAGCAGCAGTGCTTCTATCTCCCTAATTCTAGGGTAAGAGCAGGCAGCTGTCACTTCCTCCAACTGCCATCCGAAGCACCCCCGCCGCCGCCGCCGCCGTAGCGAGATCCTCCTCCGCCACGGCTGTAACCACCACCACCTCCTCCTCCATAACCATCATTGCCATAACGCCCACCACCACCACCTCCTCCTCCATAGCCATCACCTCCATAACGCCCACCACCACCACCTCCACCGTTGCGGAAACCGCCGCCGCCGCCGCCGCCTCCACCGCGGGTTCCCCTGGACTGGGCCTCGTTGACAGTGATGCTCCTGCCGTCAAGTTTCTGTCCGTTCATTCCTTCAATGGCATCCCTCATTGCCTGCTCGTTGCTGAAAGTCACAAAACCAAACCCCCTCGATCTACCAGTCTCACGGTCGCTGATGATCTGCGCATTTAAATCATTCAATCTCTAGTGATTAAGGCAGTAGTTTCCATCAAAAAAAAAAAAAAAAAAGGCAGTAGCAAGATGACGTCATCATCAGATCAGATCGGATCAGATCTGACCTAGCAAAAGAAAAAAGGGGAAAAATCCTACCTTTGATTCCAGGATTTCTCCGTATTGACTGAAAGCCCTCTCGAGGGCGCGGTCATCGGTAACCCAAGCAAGTCCACCCACAAAGCAACGATATTCAACATCAGCAGACGCCATCACCACCAGCACTAACTAACTATAACAGAAAAAGATAAAGGAACAGAAGGAGATGATCGGAACGGAAGAGGAGAGAGGAGGCGGAGGAGGAGGAGTTGGGAGGAAGAGGGGCACAGGAGGGGGAATAATCTACCACCCCCTTCAACGGAAACCAAAAGGGGCAAAGAGAGCGAAGAGACCTAAAAATCGTGCCATGCGCTGCTTTATAGATCAGCCAAAATATCTCAGCTTATTTGCATTTTTATCCTTCACTTTTCCCCTATATTGTATTTTTCACCGCCTGTTTTTGAAAATAATCGGCAATGCACCAACATTGTACAAAAACTTCCTCATACGAACGCGGCTGAATATTGTAGAACTGTGCTAATCCATACTCTATCGGTAGCATAGAATTTCTTCTAGATTTATAATGCGAAATTATTTTGATTAGAAATTTCTGTATTATAAATATTTAACATAATTTTAAGATGAATATAAAATTGTTAAATAAAAATTATGCTAAATTTTGGAAAAGGAAATATATAATGTGTAAAAGTTTTCAAGTATCTAATTTTTGTAATTTAATTAAATACATATGAATAAATATTAGAGAAGATTTAGATATTAAAAAAACAAAGTTGGAACGTTTCCAACTTCAGATAAAAGTAGAAATGCTTGGTGTAGCCTATTAAGGGGTTTTGATAAAATCTAAATCATCAACCATGTTTAACATATCATATTTAGTTAGGAAATATAACAGTTTTTACCTAAGCATAGTTATAACTACAATTATTTAGCATTACATCATATTTTTTCAAAATTTTAACACACAATGTTATAAATATAATTTTAGTATATGAATAATGTGGATTTCACAAAACCTTCTTAATGAGGCCCAATTGTAGAAGTATATCGAATATCAAAGGAAAAAAGGATTGTACCACATTTCGAGTAATCACAACTCATTACTTGGGTTAGTACTTAATAGATAAATTTTTAACATTTTCCATTCAATTTTCTCTATCTTATTCTATCATTCTTTTTTCTCCCTATGAAGAGTGTATATTTACTCAACTCAAGAAAGATCCCTCCACATTTCTCGCCTCACCTGAATAAGTGTTCATAAAATTTTTTCAAAATATTCGAAGTTCTATAAATAGCTCAAGAATAAAAAAAAATATGTTAAGATAACTCCAAATTTTTTGAAAAAAAAAAGTGGACAATTAACTAGGTTAGGCCCCCAAGAATGTTTAAAAAAATTAAAGGAACATGAGGTTGGTTGGCGGTGATTGCATGGCTAGCTACCCCATGCAACATACTGCAAAAGATCAACACTCATGCAAATATTAGAAATTATTAAAAATAGTTACGATATAATAAAATCCTTGGAGCTGACAGATGGAAAACAATTCATAAGCATGATGATGATGATGATATAATCCGGGTTTGTGCACTATCTAACATTCACGTTCGTTGTTACAAGGTGGACTTAGTTCTGTAAAAGGCATGTAAATCATAAATTATTTTGAAAAAGTTGGTTTAAATAGAACTTCAGGCAAAAGGTGAGGGTAAAAATGCAAATAACTTGGTAATATTAATATCTTTCTTTTCTACGCCCGCCGCTGCCTCAACAGTCAGCACAGCCAGCCCGCTCTTATCTCTTCCAATATGTTTCCCAGCTCTGCTGGCCCCAACTCGGCCGCCTGTGCCTCCCCTCTCCTGCCCTATCCGCTCGTAACAAATTTTTTTTTTTTTCTGTTTTTAAAATTTTTCTTGCATTCACAGCTTTTACACACTGTACTTTTGGTCGCAGGACCCAACCCATGGGGAGGGCTTCTCATGAGGAAAAAAAAAAAACAAAAGTAGTGTTTCGTTTTTTGATAAAATTTGAATTATATATATACAAAATTTCAATCTATTTCATTCATTAGGTGGATTAACCACTAAAACATATGTATATGTCTATCATCTTACAACTAATCAATAAGGAGAGGGGAGTTTGATTCCATCTGCATAAGATTGATTTCCAAGGCTCACTTCACACCCAACAATAAAGCAGTAGCTTCCATTACAATAAGTGTTAGCACACCCCTCCAAACTCATCTTTCCTTGAATCTCTGATAACAGCAACAAAACTCATGTACTCTTTCCTAATGTTCCTTTTATTGTCGATGTTTACCTTAAAAATTTGTCTTCACTTGCTTTTGATCCATCTAGTTACCAAGGTGCAGTCAAGAGAGCAAGATTCCATTATGCATTTTGCCCTCCTATGCTAGTCCAAATAGGAGACACACCAAGCATTGATGTCCTTGAGGGCTGGCGGGGTACCCTCCTACAAGAGTTGATTCCAAATATGCAAAACATGCTAGCAGAAAAGGATAAAGAAAGCAAGGTCAACATCACCCTTTATTCTAGCCATATGCCCGAAGACGCATTGCACTGACCTAAGGTCGCCTCATGAAAATTTGCCGTCGAATAACTTTGTACTCTCTATCCAAACCAAATCACACAAAACAAACACCCTTTATTATAGTCAAATGCCTGAAGATGCATCGCACCGACCTAAGGTTGTCTCATGAAAATTTGCTGTCAAATAACTTTGTACTCTCGACCCAAACCAAATCACACAAAACAAACATGATAAATATCCTCTGCTTAATTCCTACAGAAAAAACAAGAATAATCAAGTGGAACACTACGTCTATTGAGATTTTGAGTTATTGGCAAAACATCTTTGAAGAAGCACTAATCAAAAACAAGCACTTTACTCAGAAGTTTGGTTCTCCACATGGCTTTGTAGATGGAAATATATATATAGGGTGGGCAACATCCCTATCATTATTGCCATTCCCATTCTGTTTCATTAGAACTTTGTAGATTGATTTTACCACATAGAAACCATCAAGCTCATTTTCCCAAAACCATGTACATTCCTCACCACCGCTTTTTAGCGGAACAATGCTAATTACCCTCTAATACTCCTACAGCTACCACTATCTAATCCTGCTTCCATATTCTGGTTTGGTCATTGATGAAGTGATTAACCGTGAAATCTTCAGAGATAGTTTGAAGGAAAGGATCCACATTGTGTAGATTAACATCAACCACTTGTCACTAAAGAAATGCACCTTTTGATTATTTCCAACATAACATTTGTAAAAGAATTAATTGCTTTCTCCTTGTACTTTTACAAATCACCTTATGTTCTTAAATCGATTCATAATCATGAGTTGACTCATATATAAAGTTAACAGCAGGGTTTTTGACATTCATTAATAGCAGAGACTAACATGCTGAAAGGGTGAACTTATAAAATTTAAAAAGCAAATACGTGAAACTAATAGATTAAAAGCAAATACACATACTTAGAAGGTCAAAACGCAAAAAATTGCTAAAATGACATACTAAAGTAGGAGAGTGGATTCCCAAGGGAAGATTTTTCTTGCAACTATAACATTTACTCCTAATTTCAAATATATTTATTATATTTCAAAAAAATTTCTTATATTTATAATATTTCATGTTAAATTTCAATCATATCTATATAATCAAAATAACCAATGATTACCCTATTGAAAAGAATAATTTTATCCCTTTCGAAATTTTCATAATCAAAACGGTTTGTTGAATCACTTGATATCATAAATTAATAATTTATAAACATTAATTGAAACATATATGAGCTTGAATTGTTTTAATGAAGAAAATATGGAGGGATAAAATTATCTTTTTAATATAGTTAATGTTTTTAAACTGCATGGATCTAATAGGAATTTAAGCTAAAAGTATAATAGAAATTATGGATGATATTGTGGGTTCAAAAGTAATTTTAACGGTTTTTTTTTTCTTTTAAATAAATTTTACACTACAATATTTCCTGGAAGCCACGTTCCTCTCCCTGCATGCAAATAGCAGTTGGTCCGTCTCTTTGACGGTGTTGGCAGTGGCTATCAAGAGCAACAATTGCCACCCGTGGTGTCTGTTTTTATTCGGAGATCACGCCTTTACATTTGCTCTTGCTGTAAGGAAGATGTTCGATGGAATGTGTGATCGGAGAGCGCTGGGACGAATGATGAAGGTTTTCTAGTCAAATGAACAGGAGAAGCAATATAACCTTGTATGAATTGAAACAGGGTACAGAAAAAAATCTGTAATTTCAATGTAAAAATTTCCCTTTTGTTAAAAAAAGAAAAAAAAATTAATGAATTCCTCATTTTGCTGCAGGAGGCGCTTGCAAAATCCCTAGCCTACACAAGCGTGGTCACTTCGCCGGTACTGGTACTGGTGTGTGTTCTTCGAATGACATGCCATTTCTAATCAACACTCAGGCTTGGACATCGTATGATGCAAATTGCAGATGACGCCAGCCCAATTCCGGGGCAGGGGCAGGGGCAGTGGCAGTGGCAGCTGCTTCAGCGTCAGCTCCAGCTTCATCGGCGCCGTCGGCAATCTACCAGCAAGCAACAGCCGCAGCGAAACCTATTAAGGACGTTGTTCTAAGTAGTATGTGTCCAAGCTAACCGTCAACTATGAACACAGTACCTAAGTAACTGCATGAGAGAGAGAAATTCGAAGTAGCACAGATTCTTTTCTTTCTCCTGCCAAACGAATTAAGGACATTGCAAGTTTCCCAACTTTCCTTTCCCTTGCAGTTGAAAAAAGATTCTCTCTCTCTCTCTCTCTCTCTCTCTCTCTCTCTCTCGTATATTATGCGTCACTTTCCTCCTCCGTGTATATCTTCCTTCGGTCATTGTGCCTATCCCAATTCCCTTCCTAATTCTTTTCACTCTTCTGCAAGAAAGGGATTCCTTGCAACCTTTTCCTTACCTGTTATTATCATGTGGCTATCAAATTTTTTTTTTCCCCTTTTCCCAGCCCTCCATTCTTTGTATCTTTTGGATGCCATATATAGTCTTCTCCAGCTCCCTGTGATAAATATTAGTAAGAGGAAAAGAAGAGCTTGGAGGTTGTATGAGAATGGCCGAAGGCGCTGACTCTCTCGAGTATACTCCCACTTGGATAGTTGCTGTTGTCTGCTGTGTCATAGTCGCCATCTCTCTCATTGTCGAACGTTTGCTTCACTACATTGGGAAGGTTCCCTCTCTCACTCTATCCATCCATCTGTCGTTTATCTATCCACAGCTTTCCCTTCATAACAAGAGTTAAATCATCTTGCAAAATCCCAATTTGGTCCCAGAGAATTTCAATTTAACTTTCAACATCTTTTGTTTTCTTCTTAATGATATCACTAGGTGTTCAAATGTGCCGGTAAGATGTGGATTTATAGTTTACATGCGCTGATAAGATGGACTATCTATTGTAATTTACCAAAGAGGAAAACAGTTAAGGGAAGGTCTCTTCTCGTCAAATCAAAAGCTCATAAATCAAGTAGGCCATACATATAGAATCAGTGATAAGGCACTTCTTTATTGTTATCATTATCTTTATTAACTGGATTTTACCAAATATATCAATTACGTTTGACCCTTGTCCCAAATATACCTATAATGTTTTCAAAATCCCAAATATACCAATTACATTTGCTTTTAATATCAAAAATGCTTATTCCGTCAAAAAACATTAGTTAAATTTTTATAAATACCTAAAATACCTTTTGTTGTAAAATAAGAAATAATGAAATGAAACAGAAAGGGAATGAAATTAAAACTCTCTAAATTTAGAATTCATGGGCAATTAGGGCATCAATGAGCTATGACATTCAATATTTTCAATTCCATCCTAAATTCAGAAGGCATATTAGGAATTTCACATACTTGTTAAGTGAATGCAAACGTAGTGGGTATATTTAGGATTAGGGTCAAACGTAGTGAGTATATTTGGGAAAAGCTCTTACCTTAAAAAGAAAAGATAGATTTTTGCAGTTGTTGTGAATGGTGTTATAGCACTTGCAATGTCCCACAGAAAGTGGAAATTTATTGGAACGTGAAAATATTGGAATTTCAAAAGTTGGTGAAAGAAATACACAGCAGATAGGGCTAACATGAATACGTGGTCTCAAGAATGATGAATAGAGTGAGATTGAACCAACAAAAAATATGAGTGGACTGGTTGCTTTCAGATTTTTCCTAGTAGGGCTTCATCTTTGGTCCACTTGCTGTTGGAGGACACTACAAAAGTTCAGATGATATAGAAAGTGAAGTTTTATATGCTTTGTAATGATGCAATATTATGCACCAAAAAAATCTGATTGACCAGCAGAATGTTTTAGTGGGTAACTACATCATGATGAGAAGAAGGTATTACACAAGTCGTGCACTGTTCTAAATCATCTTGCAGTTAAGCTGAAAAGTGCAAGCTTGATGTTAATTAGATTTCAACCAATAAACAAAAAACTGAAAAGAGGCATAATGAAAATTTTGGGCGAAAGGGTAAGATAGAGTGACGAACATGTAAAAATAGAATCGAACAAATTGTTACATCAAATAAAGTAGGTCTCCAAATGCAATAATAAAGTAGGTCTCAAAATGTGTTTCAAAATTATCCATCGAACATTTGTAGGGAATCATTCCACTTTAAACAAACCCCTGGATTATTAATATAAATTTATTTATATATATAATGAATTTATCATCTAATCCTTTCTGCAATTTTTTGTAGGATGTGCACCTCCCTTATATGCTGTTTTCTTGTTTACATTTCAGTTTTTGAAACATAATCAGCAATTTGCACTTTTTGAGGCCTTACAAAAGCTAAAAGAAGGTCATACTTCTAGTTATCTACTTTTCTTACTGTTTTTACGTCGTTTTATTTAATTGATGGATAAGTATGTTAGTAAGCATGATTTGGCCACTCAATGACAACTTTTTGCTAAGTTTTTCATCATCATTTATCTTTTTTATCTTTTCGTTTTAGTGTTAGCATTGCTGGAATGACCCAAAGGTGACATCATTATTTAAAATTTAAGCTTTCACTAAGCTAGCAGCTGCATATGAAATCAAATTGCTTTATTAGTTTATTGGTTTCAATTACAAAAGTAAAAATGTTTCTACATAGGAAGTATCTCTTAATCCTTTTGTAAATCTGCCACTTTTCGTCTGGAAAAAATGATGCATATGCTTGCATGATACATGAGGCCAGTACTCTATTTATGAGTTAAAAAAGAGAGATTTCTTACTAAAACAGAGAAATTTCTTGCAACTTTTCTACTTGGGATAGGCATGAATCTTAATTAAACTGAAGAATCCTTGATAAATCAGAGTTGGATCCGTCCAACACCACCGATGCTATCAAACCCAGAAAAGATGATGTCCAAAATCACATTATAGATGTTAATACAATATTATACTTCTTATCAGCAAACTAAATCTCTAAGTCTTACCTTTAAATGTACCAAATTAAATTGATAAAGTAAAGGGTCATTTTTAGATTTAACAAAAATTTCAGATATATTCCTTAAAAAAAATCAGATATATTAACATTTTATTAAAAATATCATGCATACGTACACATTTAAGATGCTTGACTTAGATGGAGTCATAGTGTCATCACATATACCGACACATGTAAGGTGCTTAATTTAGATGGTGTCAGAATAGTCCAGTACCATAGAGATGTCTCCCATTTACTAAAATCCCGAAATTATTCATGAAATATCTTAAATCAAGTTCTAACCTTCATTTTCCCAAAACAAACGTGTCTGCACTCCTCCATGAAAGCTTCTACCATCCATACCCCCATCTCCTTCCCTTTCTCACCACCATTAGTCATTGCCACTGCCATGGGCCCGGCATCTCCTATTGTTTACCCAAATGTGAAAACCCCAGTCTTAAAATTTCTGTCCTCAGGACAACTATTCCTAGACTCAATGGAATCCTTGGCTCTGCAGTCCCATCTACCTATAGCACCAAACTCAGTTGCTGGTTACTATCTCCCACATGTGCTGAACTTTTAGTTTGTTGAGAAATTGAATCCTTTAATGATATGCAGAGGCCAACAGTTGACCACAACAAATGTGGGATTTTTGTGGGCGTGGAGTGAAAGCTAACCATACATCTAATTTCGTAGTAGACCCAAACTTATTCTTAAGAGCAGCCAGCACTTCATTCGTTGTATAGATATACTTTTTTTTACATCAAGGTTCAAGCACAGGTTACCCCTCCTACCATTTAGCAGCATCATTTCATTAGCCAAATTCATGTAGCCTGACACCTACCTTTCGGGTGGACTTGCTCCCTAACCTTTTCCCCCAGCTTCCTTCCAATCCTGGTAGGTCAGTTCGTGATGATTCGTAGAGTACAGTGCTTTTGACTAGTAGCTCATGAAGGAGAAGCTAATGTCTGAAAACTGAATGGGATATATCTAGTTGCTGAAATCTCACAAATACAGCTTATCTATAACCTCTAATGAAGTCCAACTTAATTGATGATGCGGTAAATCCCTAATATGATAATAATTGTTAATAAGACATCTTAGTCATCATATTCATTGATATTTTTTCAGGTGTCTTTGTATACTTGTAAAAGGAAGATGAAAAGGTTTGCCCTCACATTGACATTCATTTACCTGACTTTTCTTCAACAATCTCTATTTTCTTTATCATCAACAACTTATGAGTCATTGACTGTAATTTTTTCATCATCAGCCATATCTATCTTGTCTCTGTTTACTTTATTGCTAAAATCATCGCTTCTTGTATTTCTCTTTTTGGAAGTTCCATTTCCCTTTTTTCTTTTTGAGTATGTATCATCCTAATTTGCAGTCTAGAATATTTTGGTACATCAAGGCTTGATGTGAGAATTGGGGCGGACCATACCAGGTGAAGGTTTGCCCAACTCTGACCCTACTTTTCAAAAATTGAGTTTAACCTTTTTTTATACTGGGTCGGGACAAGGTCAGTTTGACATTTACTTTTTTTTTAATAGGTTCCGGGACAAGTTTTGGGTTGGTATCAGATCGGTTTTAAGATAGCGGATCAGGTCAAAAATGTTGGTCAAATAAGATAATTTTAAGAATTTATATACCTATCAAACATGAATATACATCTATACTAAATTTAAATATTATAAATATTATATGCTTCAATATTTCACTAATTATTAAAAAACACACAATTAAGAAAACAAAACATTTGAAAATATAGTATAAATTTATTAAAATAGGTTAATATACAATTACACATAAGTGTTATATATGTACAAATTCTTTTTATTGATTCTTATATTGCTTTCTTGATAAATTGATTCTTCTATTGTTGATAGAGTTGATTATAAAAAAGTGAGAATTTTGAAAGAAAATAATAATAATAATAATATTTAAACATAGGCTTATAATTTTTAATAAATTAATATATGCGATGCAGGTCGGGACATGGTCGAGCCACCCCAACCCTATTTTAAAATTCGGGGCAAAATTTTTGACCCCATTCCTATATTGGGTCAAAAATATATTGGTTTTACCTTGCCAAATACTGGTCATGGGTCGACCCACCCCAATTCCCACCCCTACATCAAGCAGCTCCTCCATTCAATTTAATTGTCTTCTCAAATTTAGTTTGTTGTAGGCCTGATAACTTTCCAATTCCATGTTTCACTTATTTATTTATTTTGTTGAATCAAGTGTTCAAGGCATCTCTTATTGTTGAAATAACCATTGGCAGAGAATCATAACGAATATGGCTGATTTACAAGAACAAATGCATGTAAAAGACAAAGTTGTTAGAAGTAATATACATGTTATTGCTAAGCGATTCAATCCATCAATTAGTCAATGGAATGCCAGTTCTGCAGCTTCTGTAGCTTGTTTAATTTCTGAATTTTCTTGCTTCTTTATCGTGCATTGGAGTTATTTTTAACTAATCGACTAAAATTATGTGATGCAGAGTTGATGCTTCTTGGCTTTATTTCTCTCCTTTTAACTGTATTTCAAAGCCTGATCAGTGATATGTGCATGCCAAAGAATTTTTCATATCACATGCTCCCATGCAAGAGGATGACGAACTCTCGTCCTGGAGAAGAGGCTCATTATCATGATTCTTTTATTGGATCTGCATGGAAAGGGCGGCAACTCTTATCTGAGGGCAATAATTCCAATCATTGTGCAAAGCAGGTGATATATAGTTTAAATAATGATTTTCTTAATGACAATATTTTAAATCATCATCATCATAAGCTATTTCCCACCTATGTGGGGTCAGCTAATGATGATATTTTAAATCATCTAATAGAAAGAAAATAATGCTTGATGTTATTAACTAATAACCATGCTTGTTACAGTTGTACATAAGTTTATGTTCAGTTGTTGCACATGAATATAGAATTTCTGAACATGTAAACTCCTTAATTTTACCTTTCGTCTCTGGTTAATTTGGTCTACCGAAGAGTTAAGCTTTGGAAGGATGTGTTTTAGAATTAAATAGACATAATTTAGTGGATGACAAACCAATATTAATTGCCTTAATGTATTCATAATCTTTGTAACCTATGTATCCACCCATGGTCTTTATCCTCTTGACACATTCATAATAATATTGATGTATCTATTAGTAGCTGTTCTTTTTCACATTTGCCATATTAATTTCTTAGATATTTCATCGTTATTTAAAAGTAATAAAAACCATTTGAAAAATATATGACTCAATAAAAATATTATGATTCTCTTAAATGCTAAAATTCATGAGTAAGAGTTATTCAAACACATCAGCAAAAATTCAGTAACTCAAAAATTCATGTATTTTAATGCTTCTCAAAAGTACACATTGACCATGCACTTGTTCTGGTCTAAAGACATGTAAAAAGATGAACTTATGGTAAGTGATTTATGGGATATGCTTGAGTGTACCATTGTACCCTACTTAGGGTGCACTATGATAAAAATGGGGTTTATCTTGATAATGAAATGAAAATCCAAGTTGTCATATTGTTTAACATCATTTGTTTTATTAAGTGACTGAATACTATTTCAATCAGAGTCTAGTATGGGCAATGCTTGCTTAAAAATGTATACAATCATGCATAATTATGAAAACACTTAGATCCATTAAAATATGCATTAGAATGCAAAATACTACTTTATAGAATCATTGATCCACTTAGGATTGATGTTTCGGATGGTTTAGGTCTTGAAAATACAACTTTGACATTAGTATATAAGCAACAAATTTTTGTTATGTTGATTTTGTACTATTTTCTTATGGGACAAATGCACATATTTTATATTGACAAAACTTGGTCTCTTAGTTAAATTAATCATCCAAAATAAAATGATTTGAAGGAGTGGATTGGGATTTCATTGTTAAGGTAGGCCTCAATTAATCGTAGTTCATAGTACACCCTAGAGCACCCTAGTATATCCTGTTATTTATTGTTTAACTAGTTCTACTCTCTAATGAGGGTTAGTTGCGGAAAGGAAATGGAAAAAGAAGTCGGGGGGATGATGTTGACCATAAAATGTAAAAAATTAAATACACAGTAATTATTTGAAACAATGATGGCAAAAGAATAGAATTTTTATGGTAGATATATGTTAAACCATACTCTGGCCAGTGTAACTTTTCATCCATTTCTTTCACAACCAGACATCGCGTGAAGACTTTTTTTGAGCATTACTCCTAATATATAATTATTAACTCAACAAGTGCAGACCTGGTATTGTTATTATAAATGTTGCACACAAAGTATGTTAAAGACTGTCTTTTAGTGAATGACAGCAGCAGCTACAATATGATGATGGTGTCTATTACTTTGTACTGAGATTTTTATATGCCTTACTATGAATTGTCTAATTGTTGATGTACTTATCATGATCATAATTTTGAACTTTACAGTAGATAAGAGAGAAGAAGAGAACAGAAAAGAAAAGGAAAGGAATAATGAGAAAACGAAATGGAGGAACAAAATAAATTAAACTTGACATTCGCTTTTAAACAAGTTACCCCCCCAACTCTGCTTTTACCACCAGTTGCTGATTTCTATAACCATCTATCATAACTTCCAATTCTGCCTCTACCAATCGATTCTCACAATTAGCACTACTGCCTTTTGCTCTTGCTACTACTTGCACCATGACTATATTTCTGGCGAATCATGTGGCAGATCCCCTTTCTTCTTCCTTCTCTCTTCAATTTCATCTGTGTTGTAGGAAAACAACATTTTGGCAAGTTTAATAATAATACAGCAAGATCTTCCTGGCGAAACGAGTTCTCATAATATTTGGCAACTTTCAGCCATCAAAGAATAAAAATATTAGTTTTTAGATATTGCGTAAAATGTCCTTCCATAAAGAACTTCACAAGCCTTTTGTCTGTTCAGAGCCATTGTTAATTGCATTCGGGCCTTAAGGAACAGAGAATTCACAGACCAAGTTCTAGAAGAATCAATATGGAGCCTCATATTTTCTCAGTCATAAAACTGTTTTGCTGACCCCTACTTTTAAGACCTAGTTAGACTATAGCATTTAATAAGATCAAAATGTCACAAAGCGGACAACCTTTAGTGTGCGACTTCTATAAAGATGTATTCATGAAAAATTCAAGTGGCTAGTCCACAAGGAGCACCCTAAGCGCCAATTGCGATTTAGCATCCCAAAAGGGACTTGTCAAATGAATCATATGGTAAACAAAATTAGTTTCTAATCTAAAATATAAAGAATTTTGCACTCTCAGTTCTATAAAAGATTTTTGAAAATGACTAATAAATCGTTCCCGGGGGAATATGCAAAGAAATTCTTCTATTCATCAATAATATCTTTTTACATAATAGCATGATTTAACTAATTGCTTTATTCTTCATATACTACAGATTGAAGGAAATACAAAGTATTTGCCAATTCTAATTTGATGCGCCTACATGAAATACAGTCCAAATGACATGATCCACTATGATCAGCAAATAAATTGAGCTTCCTCAGTATTTACACAGTATTGAACCTGTCTATCATGAACTTTGATTTGATGGCTGATAATGGAGCATTAACCGTTATATATGACACATTGAAGGAAAAATACTGATTCTAACGTAATGTTTCTGCATGAAAGAAATGATCTTATTTGTCATAGAAGGCGATCAATTTCATTTTATTTAAGTCATTACTTAGTTTCTGTGTAACCAAGCTTCCTGTGCATTACTTGTTTTAAAGCTTTTCTAGGGAGTTTAGAATGATAAGTTGATGAGATGAATGAATCTGTGCAATGTTTGTGCTTTACAATATTTTGAATTAAAAATCATTATATCATTGTCCTTTGTATACTTGCTATTTGCAGGGGAAAGTACCATTATTATCTCTTGAAGCACTACATCACCTTCATATTTTTATCTTTGTATTGGCTGTTGTTCATGTAATATTTTGCGCCACGACAATGGTTCTAGGTGGACTGAAGGTAAACAGTAAACCTTATATGAAGCATAAATATAACTCGTTTAAATCTATTATGTCCAGTTTTGGTTTTTTCCCCCTGTGAGATAGGTATATAGATGAAGTCAATTTTTATTTATTTGTTTATCTAGATACGCCGATGGAAATCTTGGGAGAATGCAATTTTGCATGAGCATTCAAAGAATAAACATGGTAAAAAGAACTTTTTTCACCTCTTCTTTTATCAGGTTATGGTTTGTAAAAATTTTGTCAGGGTTACTGTACTAAAGAGGAAATTTGATAAACTTTTTACGAATACAGCTGAGACTGGTCAAGTTCATCATCCGCATCTTGCTTTCATTAATGAACGTGTTGAAGGATATTGGATGCAATCAGCTACAATAAGCTGGGTGGTGAGTACTTGTATTTGATGGCTTTAAGTTAACCATTGATAAATCATAACTGAGATGGAGATCAAATAACCTGTTGCAGTAGAATATTGTACTTTTAATAAAAAGAAAATTTTTATCCTCATTAAAGTAATATGCCATGCAAAATGATTAACAATTTTTTCAAGCTTGATTAAAAATATATCTATGCATCTTTAATTTTATTATGTAGTAGTTTGCAGTTTTTCATATTCCCATGTGTCAAAGCATAAGTAAAAGTTTTTGTTTGATATTCTGTTTTTTCTGATATTATGAAATGAGCTAAATTTAAATCATGTAAAGCTATATATTGCATAAATAAAAATAAAATATATGAATAATTTGATTCTCAAGGCTATGTATGATATAAAGAAGACCTAAAAGATATGAATAATTTTATTCTCAAAGCTATATATAATATAAATAAATAAGATTAAAAGATAAGAATAATTTGATTCTTATGATAGTATGATGCCATTCTTTGAATTTTAATTTTTAATACTAAATTTCTGTTCATTCAGTCTATATAAATTAAGAAATGTTTCAAAATTTTGAAATTCTAAATAAAATTATAAAAATGTACATATCATGATTTGACTTTGTCGAAGCACTTTTCCTGATTAAAGAGGTACTAAAAAGAGGAAGGGAGAGTATGAGATAAAGAAATGAAATAATGTGACTGGGTATTGATTAAAAGAAAAAAAAACCAGACAAAGTTAAAATAAATGACCTTTTTATCTGGGATAAGATTGAAAAAATATTGATAGGTGTTGAGGTAGTTAAAATGCCAAACCAATTAAAAGGGGTGGAAAGGGAAAAAGATCATCATTATCATCATAAGCTGTTTCCATGTCAGGTCAACTAAAAAGGAAAGAATCTATGCTTTTCCATTGCCAAGTGGAGCTAAAACTGGAATCAATTATGCATATTCTCTTATAATCATTGGCTATTGTGAATTATATATCTGAAGTTCTCAGTTCCCTTGAAGAAAAATTTTCTGTTGCTAAATGGAGCCTAATAACTGGAATCAATTGTAACCATTGGTTATTGTGAATTATATGGGAAGTTATTAGTTCCCTCGAAGGAAAATTTTCCATTACCAAATGGAGCCTAATAGCTGGAATCAATTGTGTAAATGCTATTATATAATCATTGACTATGGTGAATTATAAGGAGTTTTTTTGCATTTAGATCATGTAAGTTTACATATTTGCATTTGGGACCCTAAAGATTTGTATTTTTGCACTTTAAATCCTGAACATTTTGGTTTTGTTGTGTTTTGAACTCTCTGTTAATGCAAACCCAGCAATCAAATGCAAAGACACAAACGTCAAGATCTAAAATACAAATGTACAACTTATAGGGTCTAAAAATGCAAAAAACTAGAATTATATATGTGAAGTTGTAATTTCCATTGCACATGATCAATCATTTTATTCTCATCATCATTAAATTTGTCTGCCATTTTATTCTCATCATCATTAAGTATTGTCTCCCACTTTCTATGTGCATGAATTGTGTTGTGGTTCACTGCTCTTGTCTATCTTTTTTCATAGTAAGTCAAAATGTGCTTATATCTTTTCAGATATGCTTTATGGTTTTGTATTCAGTATTTATAATCCAATTACTTAGATAACCACCTTTTCCGAACTGGTGCTGTTCTTTATCTCCTTGTACATGATGAGATCTTCTTGGTCTACTTTTTTATTTTATGACTTATCTCAAATATACCCACTGTGTTTGATCAATATGTCAAATATACCCACTGTGTTTTTATGCAATTGCAATCCCAAGTGTACCTATTCCGTTACTTGCCGTTAGGTAAATTAGCAGCCATCCAGTCAACTTGAGGTTAAAATTTCATAAATGGCTGAAATGCCATGATGCAAAAGTGACAATTTCTGGATTCTTTACTGCCAGGCAAAGTGATGTCCCCAAATCCACCATGCCTGCTGCTTCCATCATTTTATCTCTCTCGAAATCAGCAATTATGGCGAAATGCTTTTCTCCCTACCTGACAGTATGTGGGGAAAATAAAAAAGTGAAGGCTGATGGAATTAAGATTACCGTGATTACTGGCTGGTGAATTTTCATAGCAGCCGGAAGCTACTTGGTTGATCAATGGTCAACGATGACATTGTGGCTGCAATGGTGGCTTGTTGATCAGGGTTGAGAATGATATGCAGGGCACAAGTCACAGGTTGCTGTCGGATATTGTTGGCCAATTGAATGGTTGAGACGATAATGGATTGATGAACCTGGTGGTTGGTGGAATGGGGCAATTGACCAATGCTGTGGGTTGCTGCAATCATGGCAGAAGGCTGCCGCAGGTCATTGTAGTGGGAAAATAGTGCAAGTGAGATGGAGGACAACCACAGATTGTAGGCTGTTGCAAATGATTGCTGGCCGGAGGAGATGAAAGGGAAATGGGAATGGAATGAGGGCAATGGCATGTTTGGAAATCTAACATAAGATTAAGCCCTCATTTGCTGGGCATTTCGGCAAATGCACATATTAGCTAACAGCTGTTAGTCACATCTGTGACGGAATGGGTACGGTAGCGATTACAGTCAAATGTCATAGGTATATTTAGGATTTTGAAAGTATAGTGAGTATGTTTGAGATATTAGTAAGTACATTTGGAATAAGCTCTTTATTTTAAATTCAGAATTTCTGAAGTCTTTCGCTTTAGTTTGATCCTCTTTAATTGCCATGACGATCTCATCATTCTCATTTTGCTGTTCTTGAGCTCCTTGTATGGGATTCTTGGTCTACTTCTTATATTAACTTAAGAATTTCTAGTGTCTTTCACTTTAGTTTGATCCTCTTTAATTGCTATGATCATATCATTATTCTCATTTTCTATGTGTTTATCTTATGAATTGTTATTTTTATTCCGACAGCTATCCAATGGCCAATTGAAACTCAGAAGCATTTAGCAAGATCTTCTTCTGAGTTAAATTACATGACTAATCCTATTTGATCCTTTTGCTTTTTCGAAATAAAGTTCTATGGTATTTTTAGCAAAAAATTTCTTATCATTTCCATTGTCACTAAAGCTTCATTTTATGAGCTTAATTTTGGTTAAGCAAATTAAAAGATCTTTAAATTTAGGTGCATCTTTCCATTTCTTTAGCTTTGAGTCTGTTCCTTAGAGTCATCAATTAAGATTATGTCGCATGGTAATACTCTACTTAGCATAAATCATGGCTGTCTTGTTATAAATGTATAATTAGCTCACTGAATATCAGCTTAACCATTTCTTTGATTCTTTTATCTTCTAACGTTCTCAGCAATAAATGTGTTGAATATTATTTTCTCTTTCATTTTGGATTGATCTTTTTGGGAATCTTTTAGCATTTCTTTGTTGCATTTTCACACCAGAATTCTTTGTTTATGTTCTGGAATTTTGTTGTAGATGTCATTCTTCAAACAATTCTATGCATCAGTGACAAAGTCCGATTACGCTGCATTGAGATTGGGATTTATCATGGTAAGAATGAGGATGTATATGCAAAGTTCACTCTGTTTTTTTTTTCTTTTTTGGTCATTTTCAAATATCATGTTCTTTAAAATTATTTGTATTTCTAAATGTGGATTTCCCTTATTACAGAAACACTGCAAAACAAATCCAAAGTTTGATTTCCACAAGTACATGATGAGGGTACTGGAAACTGATTTTAAGAAAGTCGTTGGCATAACGTAAGTCCTCGCCCTTCTGGAGTTCTTGTTGCTTTTGATTGGACGTGCATTCATTCATATTTCTTGATATTGACGCCATCTGCAGTTGGTATCTCTGGCTCTTCGTTGTGGTATTTCTGTTGGTTGATATCTATGGTATGCACAACTTTCTATCCAGCCCTTCCATTGTTCATGCATATTTGAATTTTTGGATTTGCATCACTGAAAGTGATAACACTGAAACGTCTAATCTAATTTTTTCTTTGCATGAATTTATGGTTCATTCAGGATGGCATACATATTTTTGGCTATCCTTTTTGCCTTTAATTGTGAGTATTAAGAACTTGGTTTCAAGGATTTCATTTGTTGTTTTAGATGCACGCAATTTGAATGCAACCCAAGTGTCATCCCACGATGGCATATCCTCTCGTGTGACAAAAAGCGCCACGAGTCTTAAAGCCCCTATGCTTAAATTATTATTATTTTTTAAAATGTAAACCTATTTTGGTAAAACTTGGATTATAAATTACATATTTCTAACTTAGCATGTTTATAAAAAAAATTAAAAAATAGGTTAAATCGCCAGATGCAATTGAGGCCCAACTGTGGCCGGCTGCAGGTGATAATGGGTCTTTACAGTAAGCTTTGTATTTGTAGGCATATCTGCAAAGTGGACGTGTTCGAAAAATCCTATATTAGCTAAAGTTTAAAATTTTTAAGAGATATTATCATATGTAATTTAGGCCTAACTAATCCTATATGTAGAAAGTAATCTCAACTCATTAATATTCTAAAAATCTTACTCCCACGAGAGTGATATTTCTATTGGATAAGGGTATGGATTTATATATGGGTTCCAATGTTGTTAGTCCAGCAATGAATTTTTTCTAACCAAATTTAAAAAAAAAAAAAAGAAAGAAAGAAAGAAAGAGAGAAATCCTACCACGGGTGGAAAAAATTCAAAATGGCCCATCTCCCAAAACATTAATGGGGAAAAAAATCTTGATTATTTTGAGGCACACCCCAGATTTTGATCATGCTACGTTTTAGGATCATGATTATTTTTAGGAGGTTTATAAGTAGGTTTAAGTTTAAATATAATGCCATGCGTTTTAAAATTGTAAAGATGAGTTGTCAAGTCAAAGTGAACAATATTGTGTTGTGAGACTCAAAGCTCACAGGAGTAATGGTCGCTTTTTCTAAGTTTGTGTGTGACAAAGACCGCATGGAACCTGAACCGTAGGATATCCCAATTTAGCAACTTAATTATATATTTATATCATTTATTGGGGAGTGATTCCTTACATATATTTTGACCGTGCAAATGCTTGCTTTCTTTTTTACTTCTCATATGATTTTCAATATAAGTCTTATTTTATTCATTTGTATATATTTTTTGATAAAGTCATTCATATGTATTTACTTATGATGCCAAAAATATTTCAAGAATTTGGGACAGTTGCATCCCGCCTCTAATTTTTTATTTTTAAAATCTTTTCTAAACATCAGCCATTTATTTTGTTTAATTTCATTTGCTTTATCATATTATCAAAATTGCTTTCATTGAAAATTGATATTTTGTAGAAAAAAAATAGCGCTTCTTCAGAGTAAAGATCTGTTGATTGTTTTTCAAAAATGTGTATTATGTATAAAGTATCTAAAAGTTTCCAATTAATGTGATTTTTTGAATTATAAAAACATGTTTAATAGATGAGATTTGAAATATATATTTTAAAGTCAAAAAAAGAAAGATCATGGGCATCCACATACGACCCGCGATTTTTTTTTAAAAAATGTATAGTATGTATGAAGCATCTAAAAGTTACCAATAAATATGATTTTTGAAATATGAAAACATGTTAAATAGATGAGATTTGAAATATATATATACACACACACGCACATACCGAAAAAAGAAAGATCATGAGCATCTACATACGACCGGCTGTATGAATCATTGCTCGAAAGTGTTTACGTATTAAATGATTATTTTCAAATTTTAACAATTTCGTATATTTAACCTCAAATAATGTTAAATATTTATAATATAACTTCCGGTTGAAGTGATTTTGACATCATAACTATATATGCGTTAGTTCATAGATTTACATGCTTTAGATATAAAAGACTATTTGTATAGACCACTACCAACAAATGTTTGTAAGAATTGCTTTAGAGTGATAAAACTTAAAAGCTTATACTAAAGTTTCTGAAATGAGGAAGATTAATGTAATACGATAAGGTTGATTAGTTGTATAAATAACTTGTGTAACAACTGATTAAACAGTAGGTAAGTTGTATATGAGGACGCAGAGAAATTATTAAAAAATAAGACAGTTCAGAGACTAAAAAATTTTGATTTAAAAACTTTTATATATATCTGAACACCCCTAATTTAAATAATCTACCCTTGTGTGCTACTCATGTTGCTTTTTTGGAGAAAACCAAGAGTTCATCCTACGGACGACACCCAACAGTCGCATCCAAACTGCGTGCTTCAGGATAGATGGCAGAAAAAAAGCTCTAAACCCCTGTTTATGTTACGTTATACATGGAATTGCAGCTTCTACTTCTTGTGGGTACCAAATTAGAACATATCATTACTGTTATGGCTCAAGATGTAGCAGAGCGTAAGGATGCTCCACCGAAGCTATCTGATGAACATTTCTGGTTTGACAAGCCACATATTGTCCTCTACTTAATCCATTTCATCTTGTTCCAAAATTCATTTGAGATTGCCTTCTTTTTCTGGGTTTTGGTGAGTAATATACTGTTGTGCATTTCATTTTGTATGACCTACTGGTTGGTTACTTTCACTAATTTGTGTTTTATTTTCCAGTCCACCTATGGGCTGCATTCCTGCATGATGGAAAAAATAGGTTACGTCGTCACCAGGCTTTTAATCGGGTAGGTTGTTGAGCTCAAGTGACCAACTTGTTAATAGCTCGACATCAACTTGTATCCTCTATTTTTTTTTTTTTTTTTTTTTATGGAATGGAGCGGTCTGCCTCATGATAAGTATTTCTGGCTACCACATATTGCAGTGTGCTTATCCAAGTATTATGCAGCTATAGTACTCTTCCTCTCTATGCGATTGTTACTCAAGTAAGCATTCAGAAAACGGGAGTTCCATTTAGCAAAGGAATAAGGTGCATGACCTAACCTAACAGCGTATTTCCTGTTGAATGAAGATGGGCAGCAGGTTCAAACGAGAAATATTTGATGTTGCGCTCCAAGACACCATACATGGCTGGGCAGAAGATGCAAGACAAAAGAAAAGGACATCATCATCATCATGGGGGATCCGTGGCCGGAAAAGCAAGCATGATTCATCATCATCATCTGCGGGTGCAGTGCAGATGCAAACAATGACTGTGGAAGCAGTTGACAGCGCTCACATTGCTCATCATACAATTGATTTGAGCAGCATCACAACTGTGAATGACCACTTGGACTCGTATGTATCTGAGATTTGAATCTTTCATTAGAGACTCATCCATTTTGTTCCACTTCTTCCAGGTATCAATGCAACATTAACAAAAATCTGCCAACCAAGTCTCAAATAATTCACCACTGCTGGCCAAAACTCGATAAAGCATTTCCATGTTTGCTGTTCTTAAGAAGATATGTAGGTGCGTGTTTGTTTAGAGGAGAGTGAAAAAGTGAGAATGAGAATGTAAAAGTAAACACCCAACAAACCTACTTCTTCTTTTTTTTACATTTTGAACCCTTATATTTTAATCATTTTCTCATATACTTCCATACAGCTACCATATCAATTTTTTCTTTATTCTTACTTTACCCCTATCATATACATTTCCCTCCCATTCTCCATTCTCCCTTTTTCTTCCCCTCCAAACAAATACACCTGTAATTAATATGAACTTAATCCAATGATACTCTCCCCACCCATCTCATTCTTGAAGAATCATTTACAAATAGGTGAATGCAATTGACAAAGGGGACAGCAGATGCCTATTATCATCAAACGGGATATGGGTGAAATATACCAGCCCATGTAATTAGAATGCAGAGTCACCATCAGCAACTAAATATAGCAAACATCAATAATGCATCTGATGTAAGAAAAGAATTGAACAAAATTCATATGCATGTATTGCTGGATGATTTCCAGTTTGTTGAGTTTTCAACTTTGCTAATGACAAGCCTATTCTCATCTTTTATACTTAAAAGGACAATCTAACAATCTGACATCCCTAGGCAATGCGGTTGGCTTGTTCTACACTTGAGAAACCAAGCATCTACAATTGTTGGGCTTTGATTAAACACTATGATTTCAAAATAAAAATGGAATAGAAACCCTACAAAATTTTGTGCAACCCAATGTTCAGGTCAGAAGATATGGAGATAAGAAGTGGCAGGGAGTGGTGCCATACGGCTTTGAAGACCCGTTTCTGGTGTGCTTTCACTGACTGAGAAGGGCCGTGACCATTAAATCGGATATCAAATATATGGATCGTAGGATCTGCTGAGCCAGAGGTGATGTACAAGCCATCAGGAGACCATGCCTGGTTTATCAGTGCTGATTGTGACTCGCTGCTTTCCTGTTTCCAACCAAATCCATGAATCTCTGTTTGCCTTAGCCTGATGTCAAACAGTCGAAGCTGCTTCCCAGGAGCCCTGTAAAGATAAACTTTAGTCAGCTGATGTATTCTGCATCTAGTTGGAATTGAGAAAATTTAAAACATAAAAAATAAAAAAATTTGAGAACAACCAGTCACAGCAGGTGGAGCTAGCAATAGCATTTATAACAGCAAGGTATAAATAGACTAAATCCTGAACTGAAACAACTTGTGCAGGCTGTAGTGCCTATAGCATTTCTTAAGGAGAAAAATGATGCAGCAACTCTTTTTAAGGAGAAACATCATTCAGCAACTATTTTTAAGGACAAGATCAAGCAGCAATGTGGTTAAAGGAGTTAGAATGAATCGCCCAATGGAAAATTTTGGAAAATTAGTCCTTGAATTAGAAGAAATCACCATTTAGGAAAGATTTGAAAATTAGTTTCTGAATTAGAAAAAAAATCACAACCAGGGATTGATTGAAAAATTAGGAATTCCAGAACCAAGACGAAGACTGCAGGCTCCATGCTTCTGTGTTCTTTATGGGCATGTTCAGGATCGTAAGCAAATAGTAGGAAACATAGAAGAAGCAATTTCTCTTGATTTCTATTCACATAAATTTATGGAGGCTTTGAGCTACTAAATTTGTTCTGCCAACTCATGCAGAAATTTTTATAAGAAATGAAAATATAAATGAATGACTTGTATTTTTAAATTATATGTAGCCCTTATAATTGGCAAGAGAATCCAATTCCCCCATTAAAAAAAATTCTAATGTAGTATACAGTAATCAGAGGATGCTAGCATGGTAAAGAAACAAATACAATCCGATGCTAGAAGTTGACTAAGACCATCAATTTGTACTAATTGAGCTACCTTGAATTTGGATCAATAGGAGGAAAGGGGAATGTTTGACGTTAAAATGAACACTTGGACATTTCTCCAACTTCATTTGGCATTAGGTACATAGGCAGGGGTAGACTTCTTGTAGATGTGACGTAGCACTTTTTGCACATCAATTCCACTGTTGGCATGCTTAGCACGTATTAACAACTTGAAGAGGAACCTCAGTGGGAAAGTTCTTAAATTAGATGGTGATGCATGCAACATATGAGCAGATTTGAGCCATGCTTAGGACGGTTGACTCATTAGACACAATAGCATGTTGATTGATGCATGGCAAATAGCAGTTCAATGTTAAGGGTGATTTGACAATAGTAGCTGCAAGTCTCTGAAAGTATGGAGGCATGAAAAGCATCAAAGCATGTGACATACAAAGAGGTGTGGCATTTACAGATGGGAGCATGCGATGTTTCATGGAACTATTTTGCATGAGTACCCATGTAGTGGCATAGTTTTCTTATATGGTATTGTAACATGTGTGTTTTTTTACCATTAACATTGATGAGTGTACCAATCACGTATTTGATTTGAGAAGGACGATTATAAAAATGCTTCCTTCTCTTGAACACCTTTTCCATATTTTTTTCCCCAAATTTATGGAAAATGACAAATGCTTCCCTTCTTCAAAAATATTCAGGCAAAGAAACAATGGTAGTGCAATTGTTACAATAAATAAGAACTCAGTTTATTTTCAATAAACCCAGTATGATATAAGCTTCCTTAGCTACTAATATTCTGGATTCAGCACAAAACAAGCTCTCCAATTTTGTGGGTGGAGATATTCCTCAACAGATGCCCAAATAGGTGCTTGGAATGCATACCACTGAAGAAAGCTTCAGACTTTCATGGCAAGCACAAAAGCCACAGAATTATATCCATCAAGAAGAATGATAAACAATAAGTTTTTTCATTTTACAATTCAACAAACTCATTTACAAATAACGATGATGATAGTGATAATACAACAATAACATAAGCAGAAAAAGATCAAAATTCGAATACTCACCCTGTTTGCACCATGAATAAGTTGAAGTCGGATGGATTGGGTAGAACACTCATGCACTTACTTTCAATTTGATGTTTGTAATTTGATCTCCCCGCTAACAAATCATACCCAACAATTCGTTTGTCTGCACCAACAGATATCACTATCTGCTTTTCCTGCATTCCAGCAACTCCCATAACAGCTGAGGAATGTAAATTACGGTGCAAGGCCTTAGGTTTCCATGAACTTTCACCTTCTTTCTCTCTCCAGAGTACAACAGCATGGTCACTCCCACCAGTCGTGAAACAAAGCTCTGGCCAGGGCATGAAAACAATGTTGTTTATAATACCTTTGATGTGAGGTTTATCTTCCAGATAGGTAACTCTTCTCTGTGGATATAGACATGGAATCAGTTGACGTTCTCTTGAAAAACATGACAGAGTGACAAACAAAGAAGCGTTAAATACTCAAGACAAAAGACTACTAACTTCCTAGTGTAATATTATTTTAAGATCTTCCAGTAAGAGTTTTAGGGTGGGCATGTCAGGCTGACAGCTAGTGCTATAAAAATCACTGTCATGTCTTTTATGGATTCTGGAACTACATTAAAAGTCATTAATGCTAAGGCATTCCGTGTAAGCGACGCGCTACAGCAAAGCTCGGTTGTAATGAGAAATTAGCAAGGGTTGCGAGGGCGTTGTTATGGAAGCGACGCGCTACATCGTAGCCGGAATGTAGTGAGAAATGGGCAAGGGTTACAAGGGGCATCTCCCCAGAAGCGACACGCCACAACAACGTCTAGTTGCAGTGAGAAGTAGGCAAAGGTTCTCATGCCTTTATGAACAAGGTTTAGAGAAGAATGTGGTGCCAAAACACAAGGTTCGTTTTGCCTCATGAAATGTTGGGACTCTCTTCGGTAAAAGTATAGAAATAGTAAATGCTATGAGAAGAATTAATGTAACATGTCTTTAAGAGACTAGGTGGAAAGAAGAGAAGATTAAAGAGGTAAATGGATTCAAATTATGACATATAGGAAAAGATGGTAATACAAATGATGTAGGGATAATAGTGGAAAATAAATTCATAAAGAAAGGTGTAGATGTCAATCGAGTAAGTGATAGAATTATTCAAATAAAACTCGTATTAGGTGTAGAGGTCATAAATGTGATTAGTGCTCATGCATCACAGGTTAGATAATAGAATTAAAAAACAAATTTGGGATGACATAGATAGCATAATGCAAAAGATACCTAACGGAAAAAAAAGTTGGGATAGGTGGAAATTTAAATGCACATGTAAGATATGAGAGAATTCATGGAGGTTTCGGCTTTAGAATAAGGAATGGAAAATGGAATATTATTTTAGATTTTGCTATACCATATGATTTGGTTATCGCAAATATCTTATTTCAAAAATGAGATGAATACTTGATAACTTTCAAGAATGAGATCAATGAGATCAATTCAAATCCCTTTGTATAAAATTATAAAGTTATCCCAGGTGAGAGTTTAGCTATGCAACATAGCTTACTAGTGATGGATATATATACAAAAAAAAGTAAAAAAAAAAAAAAAAAAAAAAAAAAAAAAAAAAAAAAAAAAAAAAAAAAAAAACTAAAAGCAACATAATTCCAAAAATTAAATGGTGGAATTTAAAGGGAAACAATATGAAACTTTTTAGTAAAAAATGATAGAAGAAAGAAAATTGGACATACAAGAAGAAAGAATCAATATGGGAAAAAATGACGACTAGCAGAAAAGAAGTTGGACAAAGCATTATAGGGATATATAAAAATTCTAGATCCTTACATAGGGAAACTTGGTGGTGGAACAAAAATGTTCAAAAAACTATAAATGATAAACAAGAAAAGTTTAAAAAAAAAAAAGAGTAACAAAAATTATACAAACTTACAACAATACAAGTAATTAAAAAAAACTACTAAAAAAATTATTAGCAATGCTAAACGCAAAGCTTATGACAACTTATATGACATATTAGGAACTAAACAAAGTGAAAGGGATATATTTAAGTTGGCTAAATTAAGAGAAAATAAAGCAAAGATTTAGGACATGTTAAATGTATTAAAAGTGGAGACCAAAGAGTTCTAGTTAAAGATGATAAAATTAAAGAAAGATTAAAAAAACTGATTTTTATAGTCTACTAAATGATACCTCATCGAAACATTTAAGATTAGATGTTAGTTTAAATAGAGAAGAAAATAGGAATATCAGTTATTTCCAAAAAATTCAAATATCTAAAGTAAAAAAAGCTCTAAAAAAATGAAAATAAGAAATTATCGGAGAATAAAACTAATGAGTCACACTATGAAGTTATGAGAAAAAGTAATTAAACATGGACTAAGACGGAAAACTAATGTATCTGAAAATTATTTTGATTTTATGCCAGGAAGATCAACCGGTGAAACTATTTCTTACTTAGACAACTATTTGAGAAGTATAGGGAGAAGAAAAAAACTTATATGTGATTTTTATTGATTTAGAAAAAGCATATAATCAAATACCAAGAAAGTTAATATGACAAGTGGTGAAAAATAAAAGAATTAATAACAAATACATTGATGTTATTAAAGATATATATTAGGAGGCTGTAAAAAATGTGATGACCATTAGTGGAGATACTAATATTTTTCAAGTTAAAATAGGTTTACATCGAGGCTTAGCCTTGAATCCTTACCTGTTTACTTTATTAATAAATGAAATTACTAGACATTTACGAGAAAAAGTACCCTGGTGTATGTTATTTGCAAATAACATTGTCTAATATATGAAACTAGAGAATGACTAAATTTGAAATTTAATTGGTAGGTAGATGCCTTAGAGTCTAATGGTTTTAAAATTAGTCGCACAGCAAATGAATATATAAAATGCAATTTTAATTATTGTGAGAACCTACCAATTAAGATTTTAAATCAAATAGTAACAAGAACTAATCACTTCCGATACTTATGATCAATAATTCAAGAGAACTGAGAAATTGAAAAAGATATAATACATAGAATTCAAGTAGAATATAAGAAATCACGAAGTGCGTCAGGAATTTTATGTGATCGTCAAGTCCCAATCAAATTAAAAGAAAATTTTTATAAGACTGTCATTAGACCCGTTATGCTTTATGGGACAGAATGTTGGGCTATTAAAGAACAACATACACATAAAATGAACGTAAGTGATAAAATAAGAAAAAATAGATTAAGATGATTTAATTATATTAAACGAAGGCCTGAAATGGCACCGGCTAAGATGACAGAGTCTATCCAAGTAGAAAGTGGCAGGAGAATGAGAGAAAAATCAAAAAAAAAAGGATAGAAATAATTAAACAAGATTTGAAAATATTACAAATTACTAAAAATTTATTCTCTAATCGCTAAAAATGACACGACAGAATCTATACAGCCGACCTCACTTAGGTGAGAAATGAATTATGATGATGATGATGATTGTTCAGGCTTTTGGGAGGACAGGCCTTAGTGCAATGGTAAGAGGTGTTGTCGTTGCGACCAAAGGTTAACAAGTTTAAGTTACTGAAAACAACCTCCATGACCCTACCTGCACTCTGCACCATGAGGGAGCTTTGTGCACTAGGTTAGACCTTTACGTGCAATCATTATTTATTTGAATATCCCTTGTCTTTTTCTCGTTTGTTCTCAAATGCTAATTTTTAGGCACAATAGACTTGCAAATGTTGGAGCCTGCTTCAACTGCGCAGCTAATTTCATTGTCGTATGGATTGGCAAAGGGAGCCTTCTTTAGCTCCACAACTAATTTCATGTTCGTAAGGGTTAGCAAACGGGGCCTGCTTTAGCTCAACAACAAATTTCACATACATATGATTTAGCAAAGGCTAGGGTCTCCTCCCGCTTAGTTGATGCACTCAGGTACCAATTATTTTGGCATGAGAGTTTTTTGGTGATTCTCTAATTGTTCCTATTCTTTTTATTTCATTCTTTTCTCAACTAGTAGGTCCAATTATTGGGAAAAGGCATAAGAGTCATATCCCATATGGTTGCCCATAAATCAAGCAATTTATGGGATGCCGGGTGCTTGTATTCATGCCCTTTTGTTGATTTTTAAAACTTTAAAAAAACAAACAAATTCAAATAATTACCAAATTCCACAAGGGGCAAGATCTAGGTGGGGCCTGTACATTTATTTAAAAAATAAATAAACAAAATTTTTGGGCTGCCTGCAAGTTGCCCAATTTTTAAGTATGCGATCATTGCGCAAGGCGTAATAGGATGTCTTGAACCAACATCTATGTACCATTTTTAAGTCAAACATTCTTCAGTTAGAACATAAACACCATAGAAGAATCTCCACTACTATGTTATCCACCCTATTCTGTTTTCTTCTTAATGAGATCATCCAACTATCCAACAGTGCTCTGGTATGTTAGGGTAGGCTTAATACAGATTTAGTGTGCATTGTTTATGCAGAATGGTCCTCTAGCATTCTTTCCTAATATTTTCAAAATATATGACAATGTCTAGGATCTCTACTGCTTTTGTTTCAAGGGCAGAGGATTGTATCCTTATCATTGTCCTATTCAGATCACCTTCTAAAGCAAATACTGTCAGTGGAAAGTTGGATCATTGAAAGTTGAAATTAAGATAACTCAATGCGCATACTCAACCAGATCCATTAATGATATGTTGTGGAGCTTTTCCCCCTCAATCCATGATGCAGTCCACGCTAAGAAACTATTTACAAAATTTTCAGTGGTCCAATACTAGAGTTTTTTCTCAGCTAGTTGCCAATCAACAACAATTTATAATTGCTTCCATTCAAAAACATCAGTTTGTGACGTTCAATGGAAGTTTATGACTTGTGTCCAATGGGCTCCAAGCAAACCAAGAATTTGCAGTCATAAATTGCAAAAGAATGATAGCTTCTCATCTTACAGTGCTTGTTCTATATCATTCTTGTGCTTGATGGCACTCAAGATTCAGGAACAGTTAATGTGTTGTGAAGCTCCTCTATAATGATTTCCATCAAGTATAACAAGAGATTCACATTGGAATTCCTCCTAACATTGTAATTGATCGTGGATCACTATAGCTTGCTGTTGACAGTCCTCAGCTTTCCCACATGGAAACAATAGATTACACAGACTACAAGGGTATAATGTCCTATGGTACTGGCATTTGAGGCAAAACTGGCTCACATCAGACCTGGGCATCTTACAAGGATGGTTCACCCCTATGATAGGGAATAGGAGAGATCCCATCGATATCCTAGTCATCAATGAAACATCAAAAATTGGAGTGTGGCTATGAAGCCTTGAGCAATCCCATGTCAAAACAGAAGGTTGGCAGGTTCTGTGTTATTAACATGGTAAGCAAGCCCTAAGTCCAATCTCCATAAAATATGCTTAGTATGATCTGAAAGGAAAAAAAATACACTTCAAATCATGGATTCTCAAAACTACAGGTAATATGCCCAGTGCAGACATCAAACTTGATACCAGCATATAATCAGTTTGAATTCAATGGCCTATGGGTACTTCATCCATGTGCCCTGAAAGTGGATGCATGCATGGGTTTGTTGCACCCGCACTCATCACAAATTGGTGACATTTTAAGGTAATTTGTTGCACTGTTAAAAGCTTCAGTATGAATTGGGTGACAGAATCCAAGACTTACAACGCATAAATTGTTTTTCTTTTGTCAATTTTTATTCTCATCTTTAATTACTGATGGCCCTTCAATGAAAGATGAAGAATAAAAGTGAAATAGACGAAAATAATTTTAATACATGGACAAAGAACCTGTTTCTTACTTCTTTTGAATTGATGTTCAAAATTGAAACCTGGGAATCACCCCCATCAGCAGTGTAAATGGAGTACAAGCTATCTCCATCAGGGTGCCAAGCAATGTCCTCAGGCCATCTCCTTTCCTTTAAGGAGTCACAATTTGTGTTACTCAGCAACAATGCATTAGATCTACAATCATGAAATCAAACTTTTAATTTGAAAATTGATACCTTTCACAATAAGATCTTATCAATCTTCTTTTCAAATCAATATAACTATGAAATGTTAAAATACAAACACCATGATCCATCATTAGCTCAAGTAATCATCCAAAAAATATTCAAACACTTTCCCCAGGATCTCATCAGCCCTCAGCAGCTCGAATACAAAAGCCACTTCTCAATTTCCGTTACCTGTTGTCAACCTTCAAAACTTCACCAGGCAATCTGGCCTGGGAAATGATGTCAACACTGGGCATGTGTCATAAGTAATAAATAAAGTAACAGAAAATTGAAAGAGAGTGGGGAATGATGGTCATCCTATTAGGTATGTTGGAATCAATGACTAACATGACAAAAATACTATTTTAGAAACACAATAAATCTATCATCAAACTAAAAGATAATAACATAACCACAGAGAAATCACAAAAAATTGTAAAAGCTTAGCTGACTGCCATTAACTGCTGTCCTATATCTAAGGATTTGTGCTTGGCAATCATCACACTTGCAATTTCGCCAATAACTGGAATGATCAACTTAATCACCTCAATCAACACAATGTCAACATCCAGACAAGGTTTACTTAGAGTAGGATAATCCAATAAGATTCACAAACCTGAGTCATTAAATTTTCTTTGGGTGTGTTTGGAAAATGATGAAAAGTTTTTGATGTAAAAGTTTCTAAAATGTAAGAAAATGATGTGATATGGTAAGAATAATGACGATGAGTAAAGAGAATAAAATTAAAATAGATAGGTTAGTTGTATGAGTAGTTGTGTAGAAATGATCGAAAAGTAGAAAGTTGTACAAGAAAAAGTGAATAAATGTTTAAAAAATAGAGTAGTTGTGGAAAGTGAAAAGTTTTAGTTTGAAATGTTTTGAGTGTTACCAAACACTCCCTTTGTCACTACTGGAATTTCCTATGTAGTTGAACCAATTTTTTGGCAATCCACTTCTAGAAAAACTCAGACATAGAAGGGATGACCCGGTGCATAGAGCCCTCACACACTGCAGGGTCCAAGGGAGGACCATCCATGTACACAACCTTACCTTTGTTTTTTTAAGAAGACTCTTTCCTGTGACTCCAACCCATAACCACTTGCAAAGGCAACAACTCTTAGCATTGTGCTAAGGCTTAGAAAACTTAGATATGAGTCCTAAAATAATCAATACGAAGTTTGAATCCGTAATAGAAACAACATTCGTTTCAACATATGCAAACAACATGGAACTCCACTTTGATAAAACCCATTCATAGGTTAGCTCAATATCAAACAACCTGTTCTGCCAGTTTTACCTTTTAAATAATGAAATTTCAATGTTATTTGGCTCAATGAAATTGACATTGAGGTTCACAGATTAATAGCAAAGGAACTAAAATTCTGTCATTCAAGACTCCAAACAATTTTAGAATTGCTAATTTTTTATGTTCGAACTTTTTCCAGAATTGCGATCAGCCAAAATCCTCATTATCACCATTGTCCTAATTGTATTCTTCCCAGAATTGCTCACACATCAGTTCAGAGAGCAGAGCAAGTCCTTACCCTAATCCTGCACATTAGCATAAACAGCTTTTTGCAAGCAACCTTCAACATAATGATATTGTCCCATCATGATAGTTAGTACTTCAAAAAAGAAGCGTAGATCTCAAGATAAGAGATCAGAATACAACTTTACTTCAGACTCTAAATAAAGTAAGAACCACGTCCTGGCTATAAACTCAATTAACTTGAATGCACAACATATTTTACTTTTATACCAAATTTGAATCCAGCAACCACATTAAGCATGAATATTTAGTGTGACCCTATCGCAAAACTAAAAGTGCAATTCAGCCTAGCCAATGGGGGTTGCTGTCATTGCCAATCCCAGCTTTAGGAAGAGTTTGAGGGTCATGCTAGAAGGCAGGTGTAAAACTTCCATCCAATCTTAATTATTGACCCATAATGACATTCTATAACATCTTAAGATTGTGCTACAAGCCTAGATTATCTATCTTAACCTGAAAAGCGTGAAAAGTAAGAAAGGACAACAAGTGATTCCCATTTCCCTCACCGAAGAGATTAATTTAATTTTGCATATTTGTTTCTCCAGAGGTTCTATATTGGCTGATGCAGGAAGGCTCTCTCCGCCCAACGGGAGATTTGATTTGGGATTTATTGTAATTAAACAATATTTTTACAACATGATGTTGGGTGAGAACCCTTAAACCAACCTAAAAAAAAAAGAGAGAAAAAGAAGTACTGGGGAAGACTTTGAACAAAAGGGAAATTGTCCAAAAAAAGAAGGAAATGGGAGACACCGTTTGGCAATAGGGAAAAGTGATGAAAAAAGAGATAAAGTGAAATAAAAAAATAATCAGAAATATAGGTAATAATGAGAAAAAAAAAAAGTTAGACACTTAGGAAGTTAAGGTGTCAACTTGAAAAATTTTCCACTTCTTTCCTCATTACCAAACGTACCTTAGATTATATTAGAGAATAATTAAATAAAGCAGAAAAACTCGCACAAATGATCATGAGCTTACTGCTTACCATGTTTAAGCCACATTGAAAAACCTTGAGAGAGTGAATAAATGCATAGAACATGCAATTCACATTGTGCCGAGAAATCAGTTGCTAAAGCTATAAGCCTAACAAGGTAATTAAGAGAGAAATAAGCAAGATGAATGTTTTGACACGAGAAAAGAGTAATACAAAGTTCTGAGAGGGTTATTGAAGTAGGCTTCAGAAAATGATAAGACTTCCACGTAGATCTTCTTGATACTATCAAGGATACGTATGAAGAGGTTATAACAAATTTAAGGCCATGTGTAGAACGGGCAATTTCCTATTACAATAAATTTACATCAAAGGTCAAAATTAAGCTCATATTCAAGCTACTTTGCAACAAACAACACCATATTCAAGTTGCTCACATCTGCTAAAAAATAATGGATACATTGTGCATCAACTGAAAACAGGGAAAGAATGCAAAAGCTTGCCATAGGCAGAACAATAGATCAATTTTTGAAGGACGGAATAGTAGAAACTGGTAAGCAGAACAGCTAAGCATGTATCTCAAACCATGACGTACTGTCGATTCTTGATGGAGGTTGCAACTATCTGATATCAATCATGGGACAGCCCTTTTTTTTCTTTGCAAAACTATTGAATCTTCTTGCTGCATGAATAATGTTTTTCTTCTATAAACTTCTGGTTTTCTTCCACGGAAGTGTGAAAAATATATTTAATTGAAGTAATCCCAAATGGCTTTGGAACATTAATTATGTTTCCTATTGTTGTATTTGGCTCTCATATTTGCCAGCTTCTTTCTCTGCTATTTTTGGCTTAGATAAATCAGGAACTGACACTAAAGCTAACCAAATTAAAAAGAATATAATATTAGTACAATCAGTTTAAAATACAAAAGAATGGGGGGAAGGAACCAACCCTTTGGCCTGTATCTGCCACAAGTTTACAACTCCATCCAGCGCACTGCAAAATGGCAGAAAAAGTACCAATAAGAAAGCATTCACTAATTATCCATGAAGAGTTAAATAAAGTTGTATCATATTTTTGAGGATAATCTCCAATAACTTACAATTAAAAATACAAATTGGGATGCAAAAAATATTTGTTAAGAAACCAAGCAAATACAAAGTTGAGATAAACAGCAAATGTTTGATAATACAGGTTTGAATCGAAGTCATCCAGCACAATAGTTTCCTTAATTGCATAAACAATACCTAGCATCAATGTTATCAGAACTGAATCAGTGATTGAACCAGCGCATTAACAGGTTCAGTACAAACTGGTTTGTGCCATGACATGATTAACATATTGTTCTAATATTAAATGCATTTTTAATGACACTAACATTAACATCTATATCTTATGATACTTTTATATGTTATGAATTGAGTAAAATAATGTTAACTTCAAAAATAGAGAGAACTTATAACAATTTTAAATTTAATGAACTAAATATATTTTTATTTTCATTTAAAACCAGACGCAAGATAAATTCTAAATATATAAAATTAGACATAAATTCTGTAGAACTACTGATACCCGTCTTTTGCAGATACTAAACAGAAGCCTATTTTAATTCTTTGTTATTGTATGATACTATTGTAGATGAATTTACAAGAAACAACCACTATACAGATGATCTACAAGCTAAAAAAGAAGTTTTCTTTTCTTCTTTTCTGAAAAAAAAAAAAAAAAAAACAGATTTTAATTCTAGATTTTTCAAATTCGGAAGTGTAGGAAGTTTAACTTCCAAACATATCCATGAATTTTGTAAACTGATTAGCTATCAGGATGACTCAGATGAACCACAACTTCGTTAGGTTCAGGCAGTGGCAGTCTATTGCTTGAACCATAGTAGCAACTTGGACCGGCAGGAGTCCAGTTCCCAGTTAGACTGGTCAACCTGGCTGGTCTGCTTCAAACAACACCAATCACCATCTTACAGAAACAAAAATTTAAGGTAGTGGAATGATTTTCACACAAACTGTCAATCCTAGAAAATAGTAAAGGGGAAATGAAGAGAAATAAGTAGTCCTACATTTAGAACCTTTTCTTCCATATACTATAAATTAGCAGTTTAAGAGATAAATGCAGTAGAGTCACTTGTGGACACTGGCCCAATCAGACTCAACCAATTAGAACGAGAGATTCCATTGACATGCCCTAGTGCTAGAATAAAGCAGAATGGCCCAGCAGTATTCATGTAGCTGACCTCATTTTCACCACTTGTTGCCTGGAGTTTTGAATGAAAAAGGAGGAAATAGTGACAAAAAATCAACAAGCAGTGACACACTCCTTGGTTTCAACATGAAAAACAAGAAAGATTAGACCTCAACCGAACGCTTAACGACAAAACTACATAACACCCTACAGTTGAATCCAACCTAAAGAAGAATCAGTAATGGAAAGCATCACCAAAAACTTAAGAAAAATATGATTTGTCCAGGAATCAGGAAAAGAATAAAAAATACATTGCAACAGATTTCTGAACAAGAGGACAGGCCAATAAGCCCCATCTGAAAATAGTTATGATGAAAGAAGACAGAAACACTTTCTGGGAAACCAATTGCCATGCCATATGAAGGATATAAAATGACAATTGCAGAGAAGGCAGCGGTAACAGCAGCAGCCAAAATGATGGCTGCATACTTCTTATTCAGAATGAAGCAGGACAAATGAGAGTTACTGCAACATTAGAACCAGCAGCAGAACTATCCGCTCCACATTTGATCTCTATCAAAAGTAAATGGATAGAAGCTATAGCTCACATGCAACACAACAAATGGAAGTGTTGCAAACTATAAGATACTGGACTTAAATGGAAATCTCCAAGCCAATTTTCATTTACAACATATCCATCTTCAAAGCAGCCATCAAACATGACCATCTTCACCTTTATGAAACTTCTTGATGAAATGGTGCCATCATCCAAGGCCAAAAAAGGTCTCAATAGATACTCAGGAGAAAAAGGGTCTGTTTGCCACTGCCACAATGCCATGGTGTTTACACTGTCGAATGTGATTTTGAGCTGTGAGAAAAAGCAACATTTTCTAGCTTCCACTAATTGGCACATTTTGCATATAATTTTCGTGTTCTGCAGGAATAAGCTCAGTGCAAACTGTATCAAAGCAACTACAGAAGTGGGGGAATCTTTCCAAGCTCCATCTAGCGACAGAAAACCTAAAAAAGTGGGATTTCCCGAAGTTGTCCAGAGAGAAGTGAGATCACAGTCTGGGACGAGACAAATCGAAGAAGAGTTCGTCGATGTCAGGAGTCTAAGAAGCCAAGACAGTGGTGTTGTCTATATAGGGCACCCAGATTTGAAGTAGAAGACAAATGGAGGATATGGAGCTGATGATAGATGAAATGCAGACGCTGCAGATAAAGGGAGAAGGCTGTAAAATGATAGATCCCACAGGTGAGCCAGTAGCATTATGCTCAATCTAGGCATCCAAGGCTACAAATGAGAACTATTTAAAAGCACCATAAAAAGCCAAAAGGCAAGGTGAGTTTTGTGGAGGAAGAGGAGAACCTATATTTATTAAGGTTTGAGAAGGAAAACGATCTCCAGATGCTATTAGCATGACGGCCATGGTTGTTTGACTGGCAGCTTATCCTTCTCAGGGAGGTGAATACACCGATAGGGATAGAAGATATAGCATTATTTAATACTCCGATTTGGTTACAGGTAGATGAGAACCCTTATCGATCAGAAGGTTTTGGGGAGAATGGTAGCAGAAACTTTTGGTGGCTATTCAAAGATGTTGATGTTGCTCACAGAAAAATGTCCGAGGCAAAAAGTAGAAGTGGATGTTCTCAGGCCATTGAGAAGGGGTATTTTTGTTCAGGGTCCAGCTCAACGGAGAAGATGGGTCTGTTTTCACTATAACAAGCTCCCGACCTTTTGCTATCTTTGTGGGATTATGGGACATAATTACAAAGAGTGCAATGATCATAAAGTAGGACAAGTAGGTGTAAAAGAAGAGGAAATGCCTTTTGGAGGTTATTTAAGGATGATATGAAGCTATTGGGAACGAGCGGAGAAGACAACAGGAACCAAAAGGTGAACAGTCAAGTATTTAGCAGGATAGAACAATCAGATTCAATGCCAGGGCATTAGAGATGGTGAAGACGCCTTCGGAATCAAATCAGCAGGCCAGAACATTTAGAAGAAAAAAGAGAGAGCAGCAGGAATAGACAACAAGAGGATCCTAAGGAATTAAGAGAACAGCAAAATAAACAAGACATGGTTCTGGTTGACAAAGAGGGTAACAAAGGACATATAAAGGGAATGGAGGAGGGCAACAATTTGGGTGAAAAGTGGGAAGAAAAAACAGTTGAAGAAAGATCAACCTGGAGAAATGAGATTGTAGAAGGGGAGCCAGCAAAATTGCAAGAGTATGTTACAAAGGAGAAAGGAGAAGAGGTGGAGGTGTCAAGAATAGGGGGAGGAAATCGGCTATGGGAAGGTTGTTTTGGTTGGTGTGTGTGTGTGTGTGTGTGTGGAGCCAAGCGATTTAGGGGTTAAAAGAGTAAGAGAGAAAGAGAAGCTTGCTCAGGAAGCAGGAAATCAAGCAGGAGGAAAGAGATGGAAAAGAAATGGAGAGGAAGAAAGAGAGTGTTATAATGGCAGTGGCTGAAAATGCTTCTCAGCTCCGCCAAGGATAAATGGCTCTATTAGCTTGGAACTGCTGCGAACCCAGGATCTTCTTGAGCTAATCAGGAAGTAAGACCCATGATAGTGTTTTTGGTAAAGATAGAGGAGAGCAGAGGAGCTGGATGTTCTGAAAAAGAGACTGTTTTGAAAATTGTTTTGTAGTCAATAGCAAAGGGAGAAGAGGGGATTTAGCTCTACTGTGGCACAACAACTGGGATATAAGAGTCCAATCCTTCTCGGAGCACCATATAGATGCAGAGATTACTGGTGACAGGGGAATTAGATGGAGAATGACAGGTTTCTATGGGCACCATGACGTAGCTAGAAGGAGAGAGCACTGGAATTTGTTAAAAAGGCTTAAGCTAAACTTAGATCTGCCATTGATAGTGTGGGGGGAATTTTAATGAAGTAACTAGTGTTTCAGAATATATGAGTTGCAGTATTTGGGGTGTGTTTGGGAAGTTGTAAAAGTAGTCAAATCAGTAGAAAATAATGTGATATTGTAGAGGTAATGATGAGTAATAAAGAGAATAAATTTAAAATAAATAGGTTAATTGTATTGGTAGTTGTGTAGAAATGATTGAAAAGTAGGGTTGTTGTATAGAAATATGTGTAAAAAATAATTAAAAAAAGAGTAGTTATGGAGAGTGAAAAGTTTTAGATTGAAAAGTTTTAATTTGACAACTTTTTCAAATTAACAAACACACCCTTGATCAGATGCACAGATGGAAAACTTCAGAGAGACTTGATACCTGCCAACTAATCGATTTGGGCTATGTGGGAAATAGAATGACCAGGAAAAATAATTGGTGGGTGGGTGGGTGGTGTGCTCGATTGGATAGGGGTCTGGCAACATCAGATTGGGTAGAGTTATTTCCATTTGCAAAAATTTTTAACCTGTCAACAGCTGCTTCTGATCATTGCCCTGTCCTGCTCAAGCTTGACACTATGGCAAATGGTAAAAAAGCCCCAAATCCTTTTAGATATGAACTTCACTAGGCTAAATATCCGGAAGCAAGTGAAATTGTTCAAAAGAGTTTGGAGAGACAGCCACACTAATGTTTGGTCTCCTTTCAAGGAAATTAACAGGAAAATATATAAATGTGGCAGGGAGTTATGGAATTGCAATGACAGGGTCAGAGGGAATTTAAGGCAATCTTAAAGCATTAAGTTACAGCATTTGAAAAATCTATATCTATCAGATGGAAGGGACGACCAGATCAGAAAAGCGGAGGGTATCATTAACACACTACTAGAGGATGAAAAGAGAGTTTGGAAACAGAGATGGAAGGTTAACTGGCTACAAAATAGGCATCAAAATACAGCTTATTTTCATAGAATTGCATCTGATAGGAAGCGCAAGAACATTTGGACAGACTTGACAATGAGGATGGTTCAATAATTGAAGGAAAGCAGCATTTGGAGGATCTGGTTTGGAAGAATTTCAACAATCTTTTCAAGTCAACAGCAAACTAGGCCTACAAGAGAGATCACAAGTCATTTAGCAAAGAAGATTACCCATCAGGATAACCAGATGCTTATTAGTAAACTGAGAAGAGAAGTATGAAAAGCAATAAAAGAAATGGATCCCGCTAAAGTGCCAGGATTGGACAGAATGCCGGCTGGATTCTTTCAGAAAAATTGGGATATTGTTAGAGAGAAAATATTCCAGACATGCAACTCTTTCTTGGAGACAAAGTCAAGACATTGACAAGCTCAGAATTTGAAAGAGGTAAATCAAACAACCAAATTGCTTATTCCGAAAAAAGAGTGGAGCCATCAAACTATCAAACTTCCTCCTGATTAGCCTTTGTAATGTTTTCTACAAGATTATTTTCAAAATTCTGGTTAATTGTCTCAATGGCTGTCTTGCAAATGCAATATCTGAGAAACAAAGTGCCTTTGTTCCCAAGAGTACTCTTTTGTCCTACGAAGCAAATCATGTGTTAAGAAGCGTATCAAGGGGTCAAAAAAAAGAGATGGCGGTGAAAATTGATGTCTGAAGCCGATGACCATGTGGAATGACAACACCTATGCGATGTAATGAAGAGAATGAGCTTTGCTGAAAAATGGTTCATTGGATGTGGAGATGCATATCATCAGTGTCATACAGCGTGATGGTTAATGGAAATAAAACAAGACTCATTTTACCTCAAAGAGCCTCAGGCAAGGAGACCCCCTATCACCTAACCTATTTCTTTTTTGTGCAGAGGGGCTCTCATCCCTTCTGGGAAGGGTGTACTCAGAGGGCAAAATTCATGGTCTTAAAATAAGTAGAGAAGGACCGACCATCACACACCTATTATTCGCAAACTCTAGTTTCTTTTCTTGAGGACTTCCAGCGAAGAGGTGGATAATATGAAACGGATTCTGCAGCCGTATGAAGCTGTTTCGGGACAGATGGTTAATATGCCAAAAACTGCTATCTTCTTTAGTAAAAAGACAAGAACGAAGGTCAAGAGAGAAGTGGAGAATCAGATTGGCACCACTGGCAATCAGATGGAGATCTACTTGGGGATGCATATTTGGGCGGGTAGAAACAGAGGAAAACTTTTCATAGCTGCAAGGAGAGAGTATGGCAAAAGGATGGAAATCTAAACTCATCTCCAGTGGAGGGAAAGAGGTGTTAACTAAAGCAGTTGCCCAGGCCCACTCAAATTATACCATGAACCTCTTCCTTCTTCCCAAGAGGCTGTGTGAAGAACAAAATGCCATAATGAGCAAATTTTGGTGGGGGGAGGGCAACGGAAGAAGGAAGATTAGTTGGAAGGCAAGGAAGACAATGTGTAATCCAAAGTATGAGGCAGGATTGAGTTATAGGGAATTATCAACTTTCAATTTGGCCTTAATGGCTAAACAAGCTTGGTGGTTGGTAAATGGAATCCAATTCTTATATTTCAAGGCTATCAAGAGTAAATATTTTCCATCCAGGAATTTCTGGGATGGAAAAGCTTCAAAGCTGTGCTCCCTCACATGGCGGTGCACAGTCAAGGCAAGAGAGGTTCTAAAGATGGGTTGGAAATGCCACATAGGAAATGGGCAGCATGTCAAATTCTTCGAAGACTGGTGGGCTAAAGACAAAGTGAAGAAAGCTGGACCTCTCCCTCAAGATATTGATGAAGTTGTGGTAGTAAAGAGGTTTATAAAGTCAGAGGACTGATGCTGGAATGAAGATCTGATCAGAATGGTAGCCAGTGATGCTGGATTGGAAGTTATTAAGATGATTCCACTTCCTATGATTCAAGAAGAACATGGCATGTATTTGGGGCTAGAACAAAATGGTGAGTTCTCAGTAAAATCAGCTTACCGAGCCATCCATTTGGTAAACAGGAAGTTGATCAAGTCATTGAAGACAGTGTGGAAACTCAAAATGCCTAGGAAAATTTAGATTTTTGCATGGAAGATGATTGTCAATGCTCTCCCTACACGTGAAAATATGGTGAACAGTGGTATACAATTGGAGGTTATGTGCCTAATGTGTAACTTGGCTGGAGAGGTGGAGAATACCTATCATTTTTTTCTGGTCATGTAGACGCTTGCAGAATATTTTTCAAAATCCGATCTTCTCTCCAGCTGTGCTCAGGAACAGAAATGATGTGGTGGGAATTGTTCAGGCCCTGGCAAATCAAAGAAACAAGTTTCCGGTTGTGTTTTATATTTGTATTTGCTGGAGGCTATGGTACTTAAGAAATAGCTTGATGCATCAACAATATCCTCTGGACACAAGAGATGTCCTTAGATGGTGTAGCATTTTAATTCATCATTTCCAAGCTGCCAAGATTATTCAGCAGGGGAAATTAAACTTATGGGAGAGCCAGGCGCGGTGGAAAAAAAACCTATGACAGGTATTATAAAACTCTATGTGGATTCTGGCTTCAATTCAAGAGACAATCTAATGGGACTTGAAGCAGTCCTCCAAGATTGGAAAGACTACTTTGTTGCGGGTAAATGCTGGTAAGAGGAAGGTTGTGCTGAGCCGCATTGAAACCAAGGCCCTTTTTATTGGGAATCAAATGGGTAGCAGAGATGGGAATCAGGTTTATAAAGGTAGAGAGTGATTCTCTGATCCTCATATATCTTCTTTTGGGAAATGATAAGACCACCTCTTGCTTGAAATATGTACTTGATGAAATCAAATCCTTTTGCCACAACTTCACCCTGATCAAATTCACTCATGTGCTGAAAAATGGTAATGAAGCTGCTCATGAATTGGCTAGGCACACTCTTCAGCAAAGGGGATTAGAACAATGGTGGAAAGATAGACCTCCGAACTGCATCAGTGGAGCTTTAAAGAAGGATTTGGAGTGATGTAATATTGCACAGAGAGGCTCCCTCACGCCTATTCCTTGTTTTTTGTTTGGGGGATGGATTTGTGTTTTTGTTGGGGGATGCTGAGCTTATTTGTTTTTTCTTCCTCTTTTAGTTTGTAACCAATGACATCCAAACAAAAAAAAAAAAAAAGCTCAGTGCCAACCAAAAAGATTTGCAAAACATGCACACGTGCAGCGTTTAACCCTCCTAAATGCAGGGCCAAACAGGCCCGAGTCAAACGACATTAATGAAATGGCTGCCACAGCTACAACTGATATGACTAAACCTTCATTCACACAGAGTTTTACACCTGCCTTTGCTGCCAAGAATAACCCCCCAAAACTAATAAGAAAGTGCTATTTCAAAGCTTTCCAAATCAATCTTTTCTGGAAAAATCAAGCATAAAAAGGCAGAGAAACATAAAAGGAACTAACACTCCCCCAAACACCTATTTGAAGTTATCATGGTGATTTCCCCAAAAGCCCATAATTGTTGGGAAACCGCACAGACCAGTGAAGCCTAACACCCCTGGCTGGCCGCCATGTAAAGCTTGCTGAACCCAACTAGTTAGCAAAATGTTCTGAAGTTGAAGGGATGAACTAGATAGCAAAAAATAGTAAATGTACAAAGTTGGTGTCCAAATTCTGTCATGCACAAGAATCTGGTCAAAGCAGGAAGCATGAATTGGGAAAACCAGCTACAGGACAAACGCAGGAGAGAACATCAGACTGTCATCACTCGAAAAAGTAAAATAATGCCAACTACTGAAATAATAAACTGTCATAGAGTTCAGTGAATCAGTCTACTTAAGTGCCGACAGTGCTTGTGGGAAATCAACAAACAAACAGGCAGATGGGCAGAATGGTCTTGCATGAAAGAAGAACTGCAAATAGTTTGGTACAAAGGCACACCTACCTTGTTGCAAACAGTTGATCATTGACTGGATTTAGTTCGAGGCACCGTAGTTTTCGCTTGTGCCGGCCAGGTATGTGAACACCAGGTTGGACATTTATCATAAATGGTGATGAGGAACTACGTATCATTGGAATCAAATTCCTGTGTTCCTTCTGTTCTGCAGTAATAAGAAATAAATACAATTGTATCACCTTTCCTATATTCAACCAATTCCAAAGAGCCAGACGAACATGATTAAAACATGGCCAACATGATGTCAATAAGATGGAATAAAGCATACATTATTGCATAAGTAAATATTACCAAATTTCCTTTTAGTCCCTTTATCCTTGGCGGTAAAGTATTGTTGCTCAGGAAAGGTTTTGCGGGGGATGTCTCTTTTTAGTTTTCCTTCATTCTCAGCAAGAAGAGATGCCTTTGGCCTACTGACAGGATCAATTGGTGTTTTCACAGCAGTATCCGCTGATTTTGTGGGTGCTACAGCTTTTGTACTAGTCTCTGACAACTTTGGAGGTTGTGCAATCTTGGGATTCACAGCAGGAATAAGAAGCTGAGGTCTAGATTGCGTCTGCTTCTTTGACTGGCCTTGATCATTCTGAACAGAACTTGTCGGCTTAGAGTCCATGGTGGAATGTTGAGTGCTATTGTCTACAGCATTATTCTGTCCTATTGTGCCGTGCCCAGAACGAAGCCTAGCTAGCTGAGATTCCGAATCATGCAACCTCCTCTCTGCTTCTGATAGCTACTCTTTGCCAACAAACTCATATTGGTTAGTTTCTAAAACTAGTAGAAGAAGCTACAGGAGAAGAAAGGAGGAAAGGGAAGAAAAAAAACACTAGTATTCAAGGAATGTAGCTTATCCACAAGAAACAGGAGGAATTTGGCAGGCAGCCGTCCTCATGATAATTGTTCCATACTGAATCCACAGCATTAAGGCTTCATTTGGCTGTACAATCCACACTGGGAAGCACAGTTTCGCCACTGCTTTTGAAAACCCTCATTGGATGGATATGTGCTGTTGCAAACAATCCTATGATCTAAATAGCATATAAAAGTATAGTCTATGAAGCAATTTGAAATTTTTTTCCCTAATACTGCTCTACCCAACTGGCAAGACATCTTTATCCAAAAAATAATAATAATAATAAAATCAAACTGGCAAGACATTGAGCATGCCGCCCAGCCAAATGAAGCCTAATAAAACCAAAAAAGGCCAGTTTCCGTATTTGCAGATGAATGGGACTGCTTCAGAATCAGTGCAGATATGAATTTGTTTCCCAGATCCACCTGTCCTGCCATTAAGCTAATTGAGAAAACTAGAAGAAGAGAAGCAATAATCAATACTTGTAATCATGAGCCTATTCATCTAGGTAATATTTTGGAAGATATCCATTGGTACTTCTTTGAGTACGCGCAGCTTGAGATGGACTTGGAAGCGAAGAAGGGTAACAAACATGTCTAGAAACCATTGAAGCATAGCATTATATCATCCTCTTCCCCATATTTATCCCCTTTCTTTAACGCTGTTTGCTGAAGGGAATCGATTTTCTCTTTTAGATGATCAAGAATGATATCCTCCACTATTTCACTACTACCAGTAGCTACTCCCTGTGAATGTGAATGGCGAGGGTGATGGTGCTGATGAGAGGCAAGCGGGGAAAGAAAAAAACCTTGGCTTTGTAATCAGCTATCCGCTTCTTAAGATGGTGTATGAGAGCCAAGAGAGCCTCTTCATCCTCGGAAGCGACGGACGTGCTTGCTTCTTCTTCTTTCTCCTCTTCCTCCACCTTAACCTTTTTTGGAAGCGTTTCCTCTTCTTCCTCCATCTTCACCTTTTTTAGAATTGGCGGATTCATTCTCTATCGCTTCGCGTCTCTCTTTTAGATTGATTGCAATAAACCTCTCTCTCTCTCTCTATGAAGACAAAAAGGAATGAATAATCTCGAAGAAGATGACGAGGCGGAAGCAGATGAGGATTTAGAAGAAGGCGAGGAGGTTTGTATCAGTGCGCAAATGCTGGAGTAATTAATTAGCTAGTTGCTGCTGCTGCTGCTGGGCTGGTGTCATCGCATTGCATATTTCCGTTGCATTCAATAGCATTGCATGATGCCCTGTTTTGTTCGCGATTTTTGTGTTTTAGGTTTGTTGGGAAGCAGCAATTACATTAATGGTTCGTCGCCGTCGCAGTTGCGGCTGCTGTTGATGTGCTGGCTTCGCAATCGCACGTGAGTGAGCGAGATCGTCGTCAGAGATGCGATCCGATGCCGCCTCGTATCGACTCGTATCTGCCTGTCTATCTACGATCTATCTATGTCGATTTTTCGCGGCAGCCGCGGCAGCAGCAATAGGATCCCCGGGTCTCCCTTCCTCTCCTTCTCTCCACTCTCCACAAATACAGTCCGATCCTCACCTTCTGCTATTTCTCAACTGCGTGCACCCTTTCTGCTAAATTTTTCTTATCGAAGTTCCGTATTAACCTTTAATGTCTTGATGATTGATAAAATTTAATTAATTTATTATATTTAATATCATTTATTTAGATAAGAAACTAAATTTGATTCAAAATAATATGTTCATACGCTTCATGGGCTAAAAATAAATCTATTTATATATAAGTTAAAGAAAATATTTAAATTTATTTACATATGTATTAAAATATAATAATGCTTTATAGTATTATTTATCCATATAATAATGATATTTTAAATTATTTGGATGTTGAAAATATTAATTAGAATTTTATTTTTAGTATTAAATTAGTCTATTGTATTAATTTCATGCATTTACACACAAAGCTTATATACAATGATATTAAACAAATAAGAAAGTTTTCATAATAATATAAATTATGCTAAATATAGTATAAGGAGTGGATTTTACATTAATTATTAAGACATTAAAAATAGAAAAAATTACATAATAAATCCACTCTCTCTATTGTATATTTTATAAATATTTAGCATGATAAATATGAATATATTAGAAATCATAAATAAACATGTGATTGATATAAAATTTAATTTATTTATTATATTTAATATCATTTATTTAGATAAGAAAATAAATTTGATCAAAAATAATATGTTCATATGCTACATGGGCTCAAAAATAAATCTATTTATATATAAGTTAAAAAAAATATTTAAATTTATTCACATATGTATTAAAATATAATAATGCTTTATAGTATTATTTATCCATATAATAATGATATTTTAAATTATTCGGATGTTAAAAATATTACTTAGAATTTGATTTTTAGTATTAAATTATTTTATTGTATTAATTTCATGTGTAAAGATTGATCGAGGAGAGATTCATTCGTTATCTTGTCTTAAAAAATTTTAACTCTCGGATAATTTCTTCGATTATTGGATTCATCCTAGGAGATAATAGATTTGTTCTTCTATTTGTTTCATATTACATAGGATTACTCCTAATGCTCCTACACTTCTCTATGAGCAATATAATCATATAATTGTGGAGTAATATCATATTGGGTGACAATATGTTGGATTAAGGTCTTTTCTTATCTTATTTCTTGATATGGTAATGGCATAATTATAGTTTTTTGGAAGATTAACTATCTCCTCACTCTAATTCTACAAGAATTGTTTCATTATTATTAATAATTAAAAAAGGACGATGTATAGGTCTACAAGAATTGTTTCATTATTATTTATAATTTAAAGAGGACGATGTACAGGTAACTCTGATAATTTAGTTTCTATTGTGAATACAAGAACATGATTTCCAATCTGATAATTAGCATGCCAAAATATTAATCTAAGAATATTACATTCTAACCATTCATCCTATGTAAAAGGAATATAGACATTTAAAACAAAAACTTACATAGATAGCATCACTATTTTCAAAGGAAAACGCTATTGAAGACTCTTGAGCACTCATTTTTTCACACACTTAGAAATTTTGGAGGCTCGAAGACTCTTTGATGCCCCTTATAAACTTCTCACACTTATTTATAGAACTAAAAAGGAAGCGGATTTTACAAGGAATTAAGTCTGGGGCGGACTTGAGATGGAGATAAGTCCGGGGTCTCGTCTATCGGGTAGCATGTCCTGGATAATGATGGAGTCGTGCGACCCAATGAAGGAATCTCTTTTATAAAGTCGTTGCTTTAGCATCTGCAAATAGTGTTGCTTGTCCTTTGTTATCTTGAATAGTAAGATTCGTTTCTTCTTTTCAATAGTAGAGTCTTGTCAACTAGAAAGGGATTGCGATGAGACGTCCATTTGATCGGTATCGACTTGACTGAAAAATAATAGCTCGAATGCTATTGACCTTTGCTCCTCTCAAATAACTCTGGAAAATCTTCCTTAATAAGTCCTAAAGCCTTCTCGAGGGCGTCTTTGATAGCCTCGGACCTTGTTGGCATTTGCAAAATAGAATTTTATTTAAACTTTTCTTTCTGTTGCCATTCATTCTGTCGTTGCCAACAGCATTGATCTACTATATTTTCATAAGAGAATTTAGGCCACCATTTGGTGTAGGAGGAATAAGTTATGTAGGGTTGTGTGATTGACTTAATATAAAATGAGAAATCCTAGCGTATAATCCATGGAATGTTTTTTCCACTATAAATTTAATTAAAGCAACTACATTCTCCAATACTGCTAGTGAGAATACTTTTAATAAATCTTCTGGTAAAATGTCTGGGTTAATACTTTTAATAAATCTTCTGGTAAAATGTCTGGGTTAATTCCCCATAAATTTCAAAATTTGTCTAAAAACCAATTTAGAAGAGGTTGATTCGGGTTTTCTAAAATAAATCTTATCCACTAAGAAAGTGAAAAGAAATAATTATGTCTAAATAATATCCTTGTCATCCTTCCTAATAATCCCAATAATTATACCTTAACATAGTGAGTTTAAACTTAGTTTTTTTCAGAAATAGTCACTGGCTCAGGGAAGGAGAATAATGCATTTGGATTGTGTGAAAACCATTGTTATAAATGAATAATTCTCTTAATATGTAGTTCTGGCTCAGGGAAAGAGAATAATGCATTTGGATTGTGAGAAAACCATTGTTCTAAAGAAATAATTCTCTTAATATGTAGTTTTGATTCTAATACTCAATCATCTCTAGGAGGCTTAGTAACATGTTCTATGGATATCGAAAATGCAATAAAATTCTTTCATAATAATTTATATCTTTCCTTGGTGCATGAGAGATGAATCATTCGTCCTTAGGGAAATATTTTCTATAAATATAGTGGTTATTTCTCAAATAATTTTCTCTCCCTTTTCCCCTGAAGAGATTTGGTACGGGAGTTGTTTTCTTCTAATAATTTTTATATCTTGTTTATTCAAATTTAGTATAAATTTATCTGCATAAAATACAAAATTATAATTCTAAGGTATAGTGGATGAGGAGGCTGAGGCCTTATCTGTCGGGCTCCTGAGAGGAACCGGTGGTTGAGTTAGTTGTGAGGATTGAGTTGGTTGTGATATACGAAGGCAATTCCTGCAAGAATTCTCTTAACAAATAGTTAGGGAGAGCATTATTTTTCCTTTAATATACTTTATCTAGAAATTAAAAGGTGATAGCATAGCTTGCCAACGGGCAAACATGTGATGTGATATAAATGTTTTTATATCCTTTTGAATAATTTGTTTGGCTGTTTTACAATCTACTCTTAAGAAGAATTTTTTGTTTAATAAATCTTACTAAAATTTATCGATGCATAATACTATGACTAACATCTCTTTTTTAATTGTAAGATATTTTTGTCTTATTTCATTCCATAATCCTAAAATATATCTTATTAAATATTCATTATCTTGATCCTTTTGTTTTAATATGCCTCCATAACCTATATCTGATGCATTTGTTTCAACAATTTTAAATAAATTTGGGTTAGCTAGATGTAAGCATGGTAAATATCTAACTTGTCTCTTAATATTTTGTACCGTCTTCGTATGTTCAATTGTCTAAGGGGGCGAATTTTTTTTTAATCTTTGTAGTAATATTTTCCTATCTTGTGCCACTTTCTTATAGAATTCTGCTTAATTTAGATACCCTAAAAAATTTTTTAGTTTTTTTTATCTTTAATTTTGTCAGGGAATTTATCAACAAAAACTATAGCTCTATTTATGGGTTGAATGATATTTTTTTTTATATTAAATCTTAAGAAAGATATCTCTGTTTGAAATAATTTCATTTTTCTTTCTGATAAAACTAATGTATTGTGATGAATTATATTTTTAAAAGTTTTCAAATGTTTCCAGTGCTATTGAATAGAATCAGAGTAATAACATATCATCTATATAAACAATAATGAATTTGAAGTAGGGATTGAATATATCATTCATTATATTTTGAAATTCAGATGATGCATTCTTTAGTTTAAAAGGCATGACATTCCACTCGTGTCTGAAAGGCACCATAAATGTTGTCTTATATTTATCTTTTTCAGCTATGTGGATTTACTAATAGCCTGATTTAAAATTAAACTTTGAAAATATTTTTGCTTTTATAATTCTTTGTAATAGATCTTTTTTATTAGGAAGGGAATATCTTATCCATTTTAAAACTTTATTTAGTGGTTTATAATTTATCATTAACTTAGGGGCTCCTCGCTCAATTTCAACTGCATTATTTACATAAAAAGCTGGATAACTTCAAGGTGATTTACTTGATCTTATTAATTGTTGTCTAACAAAATATGTATTTCTTATTTGCAATATTTTAATAATTTTAGATTCGTTTATATAGGTTTTGCTTTGGTTGGAATTTTCCCTTCGTTCAATTCTTCTATATATAGTAGTTTAATTATATTCTTCTTTATATTTCAGAAGGCATTAGGAAGCTCAGAGCATACTTTCTAGGATAGTTTTTTAGGAAAATTCTCTATAGTTGTCTTGAGGGGCTTTTGTATTTGATGTTTAATATGTTTCATGGTATTTTGTTTTCGTAAATAGCATAAGAAATTCTTCTTATATAATAATATTTCCTTTAATTATGCTAATAACAACATTTTTAGTGATTTTATAAATGAGAATATAATTTCTTTGTCTTGAATAGTAGTATGTATACTTTTATTTGTTATTATAAATGGCTCGATCATTTGAAGAAATGGTGTTCCTAATATATTTTTTTTGCATATTTTTAATTAAGATAAATGGAGTTTGAAAGCATGCATTTTTATTGCAAATATGGGCTTTTGATAATTTATACTTGATAGTCATACTTGTACCGTCAACTGTGGCTATAAACGAATTTTTATCTCTTCAAGTTTCTTTTTAATATTAGCCATATTTGAGGGAGAAGATAATTTTGGATGTCGTATAGAGGTTTCTTTATTTTCAGGTAAATCCTGAATAATGTTCAAAGGTTTTTTAAAAAATGATAAATTTAGTTTAATAGATTTTGACCCTTTAATAATTTCTGGTTTTGTTATCTTTTCTTTTCCTTTTGCTTTTTCTAGTTGTTTTTCTATATTTATTAATTTATGATTTGAAAAATTATTTTGTTCGATTAATTGTGATAAATCTTTTAAATGTACTGACAATTCTTTATAACTAGATTTTTTATATGACTTTTGAATGATAAGTCCATGTATTTCTTTTTTTGATCGATTCATTCTCCTCTTATGTTGTATTTTCGTTATGGGTGGAGTGGAAGATGGTGACAGAATTAATGATTCGAAGTTTTAGAGATAGATATGTATTGCAACATATTTACAAATAATAATATTTGTTCATCATATCATTGAAAGAAAGAAATATTTTGTTGAATATGTGTATAGTATAAAATCTGTTTTTTATAATTGCCTTTAACTCGGATGAAGTATACATTTTTGAAATCCATTCTCTCTTTTCTTTTTTTTATCAATTTTGTAATCTTGTAATAAGGAGTATAAGCAGCAGATTTTACATTAATTATTTAGACATTAAAAATAGAAGAAATTACATAATAAATCCACTATCTCTATTGTATATTTTATAAATATTTAACATGATAAATATGAATATATTAGAAATCATAAATAAACATGAGATTGATATAAAATTTAATTAATTTATTATATCTAATACCACTTATTTAGATAAGAAAATAAATTTGATCCAAAATAATATGTTCATAAGCTACATGGGCTCAAAAATAAATCTATTTATACATAAGTTAAAGAAAATATTTAAATTTATTTACATATGTATTAAAATATAATAATGCTTTATAGTATTATTTATCCACATAATAATAATATTTTAAACTGTTCGGATGTTGAAAATTTTACTTAAAATTTGATTTTTAGTATTAAATTATTCTATTGTATCAATTTCATGCATTTGCACACAAGGCTTATATACAATGATATTAAACAAATAAGAAAGTTTTCATAATAATTTAAATTATGCTAAATATAGTATAAGGAGTGGATTTTACATTAATTATTAAGGCATTAAAAATAGAAGAAATTACATAATAAATCCACTCTCTCTATTGTATATTTTATAAATATTTAGCATGATAAATATGAATATATTAGAAATCATAAATAAAAATATGATTGATATAAAATTTAATTAATTTATTATATTTAATATTATTTATTTAGATAAGAAAATAAATTTGATCCAAAATAATATGTTCATACGCTATATGGGCTCAAAAATAAATCTATTTATATATAAGTTAAAGAAAATATTTAAATTTATTCATATATGTATTAAATATAATAATGCTTTATAGTATTATTTATCCATATAATAATAATAATATTTTAAACGGTTTGGATGTTAAAACTATTACTTAGAATTTGATTTTTACTATTAAATTATTCTATTATATTAATTTCATGCATTTACATACAAGGCTTATATACAATGATATTAAACAAACAAATTTTTTTTTATAATAATATAAATTATGCTAAATATAGTATAAGAAGTGAATTTTACATTAATTATTAAGACATTAAAATAGAAGAAATTACGTAATAAATCCACTCTCTCTATTGCATATTTTATAAATATTTAGCATGATAAATATGAATATACTAGAAATCGTAAATAAACATGTAATATGTACAAGTTATCAGAAAATCTAAATTTGTTAGCATTGCAATTAAATACAGTATATATTATAGATATATCATTTATGATTTAGATATTAAAAAAATTCCTGTGCCCCATTGTGTATAAACATTTATTTTGGCTAACGTCAAAATTCAGGAGAATCGCATTTTCTTTGGATAATTGCCCCGCGACGTCGTTTACGCAGGCCGCGAACGAAGCGCGAACAAAAAAAGCAAGAGGAGGAGAAAGCGAGCAGAGGAAAATGCAGAGCTGCTGTTGCAGTGCAGGCGTGGGAGTGAGAAGCGGCGGTGCTACTGCCACTTCCCGCCGCCTCCTCCTCCTCCTATCATCCAATTCTAATAATGCTGCCTGTTACTCTTCTTCTTCTTCTTCTGCTGCTGCTGTTTCTCTTTCCTGCTGCATCGCCCGCCCTTGTTCTCACGACAGCATTTCCACATTTGCCATCTCCTCCTTCCTCGTTCTCCAACCAAGAAAAAAGCACCACCACCTATCAATTCACAACCGCCGGTTCAGTTTACCTTCTTCCGCATTCTCCTCCTCCGCTGCAGCATCGGCATCGTTTCAGAATCATTCCAAACGGCTGTTCTGTGCTACCTCCGATGCTTCTCTTTCTCCTCCAGAGCAAGGGCGAGGGGAAACCACAACCATTGTCGAATCTCCTCCTCCTCCATCACAACCGGATCCTATAAAGGCTGCTGCTGATGCATTGGACATTAGGGTTGGGCGGATCCTCAAAGCCTACAGGCATCCTGAGGCTGACTCCCTCTACGTCGAAGAGGTGGATATTGGCGAAGCTGAACCCAGGACAATATGCAGCGGCCTCGTTAACTACGTCCATATTGACCAGCTTCAGGTGGTAATTGGTGTTTTTATCGAATCGAAATATTGACATTTGAAGAAATGAAACTTGTGATGTTGTCCGAGGAGGACTTTGTTGGAGAATGTTGTGCTTCTAACGACTGGAACTGGGCGATCAATTCAATTGACAAATATATGGCAGATGCCTGATTGGTTAAATCTGAAACAAGTATAATTGACGAATTTTGTCTTCTCGGGCAGAATGGGGTGTTCACTACAAGAAAGAACTGTGGTATTGACCGTCTGGTTCCATTTGCTGCAGTACATGCTTGCATACGGAAACAATATAAAAAATCTCGAGTAAAGGAGTACAAATACTTTTGCATGTAGTCAAGGAAAGGATGCTATCATGACTATTTACTATCAAAAGGAATTGCCCTGATGAGTCTTGATTTCTTCTGATCAGCACTTCAATTTTAATGTTGCATTAAGACCATCACTTAATGTTGTGTGGCAACCTATTTCCATTTTAGGCGCTAAAGAGAAAACAAAAGTGAGCTTTACAGCTTAGCAAGTACTTGAAGTTCTTTTAAATCTAATTTCTTTTTAGTCATTGATATAAACTTCAATGTCATAGACCCTTGCACATTTCATGCAATTGTTTTGACATGTTCAAGCAAAATATCCATTGTCAATAGTAGTATATCATGTACCCAAAATTTGTATCTGTCATGCATCTCTGTCTATATGGGGTCTTTCTGATTTTATTTTTGTTGCTGCGGGCGTGCTACACCTCATTGAGCCTTTTAACCAATCCTGTAGTCCTAGACTCAATGATAACACTAGCACTAACCTTAGTTCTGACTTCATGCTTTCACATCAGGCCCTTCTAAGCAAGCGCATATGCTTATGCATTGGTATTTCCTTGTTCCTGTATTGTTTATGCTCGTTCCTCATCCAGCAGAAATTAACCTAGCTCCGTGTCATCTCCTATAAGTGGATGCTGAAGTCGTTGCAGGCTATAATGTTGAATATGCATGGAGTGAAATCCTTAACAGTTCACTGTTTGTGAAAGCCAATGTCCTGGGCTCCTGGAGACTCATTCTGGGGTTGGTTAAGCAAACTCCCTCCTTGGATGAGCATGGGGTTTAGTCAAGTAGAGCAGAGTTGTGCTACTTGATGCTCTAATAGAAAACAAATCAGAAGGACCATGTTGCTTCAGCAGAATATGTGTTAGAAAGGTCAATCCCTCCCCTAAAAAAGAAAGAGGGCTTGTACATTTAATGATAATCAATTCAATATCATTCTTTAAAAGCGCCCACTTTAGATAAGCTTTTTCAGTTTTTTATGCATAGATATAAATTTTGAAATCACAAATGCATATAAAGTTACTTGTAAAAGGCCTCTCTTGCATTTTTGCTCTTCAGCTTTTTGTCTGCCCAACTTTCAATTTAATGCCAATTGGGTGTTTCTACCATGATCTCCTTGCCATGTTTTAACTTTCTATTCTACACAGGGCCTATTTATGCATTTCAAGATCATCTTTCTAATAATCTTCTGCCCACTTCTTATCAGATTTTTATAGAAATTGTGTATTCCTCTACTGTTTAGTTAAATCCAGCTGGTGCTTACTTGATAGTTTGATGGCTCCCTTGGTAGATCTTCTTCTCATTTAAAACTTTTCTATCTACAATTGTCACTAAAGTTTTGGTATTAAATTTTTGGTGTTTGTGTTGCTGATAGAGAAAATTAGGGTTATCCAAGGAAGAGGTGCATGTGTACGTTTTACTGGATTATGTATCTTGTGATGCTTAATCTGTCAATAATTCAGTTCTTTGCACTGTTCGTTTACCTTTTTGGAAATTTTCTTGGTTAATAAGTGGGTATATATGACTAGTCTAGCATCTCGTTGGAGATATCTATCTGACATCTTTCGTGAAATAATTTTGAAGATTCAATAAATGGCAAGTCATGGCACATTATGGACCAATTGCTTGAGCTTACAAACTAATGGGTGTTTGCCAGGTGGTGTGATCTATGGCTGCTGAATCTTATAGTCATCCTCCAATTTGAGAGTTGAGACCATGCATACATTGTGAAATCATCTACATTTTTATGGTGGAAATTGTACATCTTTCTTTACTAGAAGGGAATGTTCTTGACATATATCATCGCTTGAGCTTATGAAGTAATGGGTGGTTGCCAGATGGTGTAATTTATGGCTGTTTAATCTTATGGCCATTCTCCAATTTGAGACCAATTCACACATTGTGAAATCATCTACTTTGTTAGGATGGACACTGTACTATCTTTCCTTACTAGAATGGAACCATATGTATCTTTTCTCAGTGATCTAATGCTCTTGACATATATTATTGCTTGAGCTTATGGAGCAATGAATGATTGCTAGGTGGTGTGATATAGTGTTGCTTAATCTTATGATCATTCTCCAATTTGAGTCCAATACACACAAATCATCTACTTTCTTTCTTATGATGGAAACTGTATAATCTTTCCTTAATAGAAAGAGAACCATATGTATCTCCTCTCAGTAGACAAAATCTACTACCTCTGTTTAAGAGAGTAATCCGTTTCCTTTTTCTTTATTCATTAAAGTGTCACTGTAACCTGATTTGGTTCATGAATTTTATTTGATGCAAAATGCATGTTGAATGTAGGATGCACGTGTGGTTGTCCTTTCTAATCTTAAGCCAAGGAACATGCGTGGCATCAAGTCAAATGGCATGCTTATGGCTGCTTCTGATGCATCACATGAGAATGTCGAGCTTCTTTTGCCACCTGAAGGTTCAATTCCTGGTGAAAGAATTTGGTTCGGTGCAGAATTTGAAAAGGAAAATCAGCCAGATCCTGCTACTCCTAATCAGGTATGGACATGAAGCTTTTTGCTTGCGTTCCTTATTAAATTGTCCCAAGTTCACATTGTAGCTTCATTCATTTCATAGTAAAATTCTGCCTTCGGCTTTCCCTTTAAAATTCTGGGGTTATTGTAGATTGCCTCCAGTGCTCCTGTTAACGGCATTGCCTGTCAATGAGAGATGATTGTCTTTTGTGAGAAATATTGCTATCGTTCTTTGAATTATGAGTTCACAATGCAATGGGCCACATGCATCATATTCCACATTCCATGTTTAAATATCACATTCATCCATGTGCCATGATATTCAAATAGCCACGTTTTCAGATCAAGTCCCTCATTGAGCAGCATATGCCACAACCTTAGTTGTCTCACCTATCAATTCAACCTAACATGTCACAATGCACTGAAATGGAGCACGGGCTGCCATTATTCATCAATGCCTCCTGGACTGCCCTCATGGCCTTTTTCAGTCTGTCTTACAACTCTTACCAACAGTTACTGTCATGATGTGGCACAATACACATGCGTATCTGGGTATTGGGTGATTTTACTGATTTGGAAATGATATCATAATGTTTTGAATGCTACGTCAACTTAAATTCACCTTATGTGGCCATTCACTTCATAGTTGGTGTCTGCATTGGTTATCTTGCTTTTCTGTAATTTTATTGTGTGTGGTTATGTTGTCTCTGTCAATGGTTTGTCAGGTCTGAGATTAATTCCATGAAGCGATTGTGAAAATTTAACTTTTATAAAGTCAAACCTTTAAATTAGAAATGCGTAGGCCTTTTTCTTGCCGGCAGTATTTCTTCTGAATATTGTTTTCTGGCCAAAACCAGCATGTTTATGAAATATTCACGTGGAAGCCCTCTAAAGGCACTGTTAAATTCAGCGTGTAAATTAACCTTTTGTACAGGGTCATTCTCTAATGCAGAAGGGGACATTCGGGAATTGAGGAGGAGGTGAAATTTTGGGATGGGAGCGGGAGAGAATATTTTGAGAATTGTATGATTGATATGAAATAATAGGGATAAATTTGGAAAATCAGGGTCATTAGGTTGTCAAAGCAACTTCTGTTGCTCCTGTTAGCATAATTTATGATTGACAATGGCATAATATTTTGGGGTGCCCTCCCTTTTGGGCCTTGATTTAGCTTCTCTCTGTTCCGTACTTTTTTGACTAGAATGAGCACTGCAGGTTCAGAAGAAAAAGATCTGGGAATCTGTGCAACCTCATTTAAAAACTACAGAATCTTGCGTAGCTGTTCTTGGAACGCATCCTATGCAGACCTCAGCTGGTGTGGTAGTTTCTAGATCTTTGAAGAATGCTAACATATCCTAAACAAGCTATATTTTTGGCATTGTGTCGGCCAAGTGGGTAGCACGATAGGTTGGCTACCGGCCTCTTGATCCTTCTTTTTCTCTCAAGACAGAAGTTGCTACTCATCCAAAAGAAGCTCAGAAGCCAAAACCGAGTTTCTCTTGAGTTCTAATGCGGTGATGTTAATTGATAACTCAGTGCGATTTGTTGCTTGTTTTCCAATTAGTGAGTTGTCTACTTAAGAAAGTAGCTTTACCATAACTCTTGTTCTTTTCTTCATTTTTTTTTTCCCATAGTGATAACTCGTTCTTTGGAACCTAATGTTCAAGATGATGTGATTCGATGGGATGAGAAGATTGGATAGGGCCAGGTTGTTATATATTGAAAATAAAAATTATATTCGAAAGAAAAACAGAATTCAAAGTAAGAATTAATCAAAAAAAAAAAATAGTAAGAGAAGTAAGGTTATTACGTATTAAGGCTTGATCTTCTCAGACCGGTCTAAAATCCCCAAAATATATTTTTTTGTTTTATTTTTTAAATGAGTGAATTTTTTATATACCCATGAATTTTACTTGTAATTTCATTTATGCCTATGAATTTTTAAAAATTTTTCTCATCCTCTTGAATTTTTGTTGTAATTTTATTTATACATACGCTATTAGAATTCGTTAAAGGAACCGTTAACTTTTTAGGAAATGACAAATGTGTTTATCCCTAATTATGATTTTATAGCTAATTCATATAATGAATTTTTAGTAATTCTACAATAGTAAAATCATATATTATATGAATATGAATTTTTAATTTTAAGCAAAATAACTTTAAATTATATCATAATTTGAGCATATTTGTCATTCTATTATAGGACTAATGGCCAATTTAACGGATCTTTAACGGTGTAAATATAAGTTAAATTAAGATGAAGATTCGTGGATATAAGAGGAAATTTTGAAAATTCATAGGTATAAATGGAATTAGAGATAAAGTTAGTGAATATATATAAAATTTACTGTATGTTAATCTAATTATATTTAATTTATATATTAAGTTTTATCATTTTTGAATATGTATATATATATAATTTTAAATAACTTAAATACCCTTATATTTAAAAATTCAAAATAATTATATACGTATATCTAAAAATGGTAAAACTTAGTTTCTAAATTAAATATGATTAAATTAAATTTTAAAAACTTAAATACTTCTATATTTACAAATTCAAAATGAATATATATACATATTTAAAAATAACAAAACTTGATTTACCAATTTAATATAATTAAATTAACCATCGCCAGGTGTGGAATGAAGCTTTCGTTCCTACTAGCGTGTGTTCGGATCTCAAGTGGGGATTTCGAACCAAATCTCTATGGGGGCATGTGTGTAGTCCTTTTTATTTGGTTAGGAGCCGGTCGTCTCCTCCGTTGATACTTGGGAGCTTGTCATCTTCCTTTGGAAATATTGTTAGAATTGTCTTAGAATTTTGAATGTGATATGAATTGAAATATATTATAAATATACTTTATAAAAAAAAACTAAATTAACATATTTATATAAAAAATATACTTTTGGACAGCCAAAAAGAAAATTTATTACATATTAAAAGTAAGAGATCGAAGAAAATTTCGGAGAACAGAAATTTTCATCCCATACCATCCAATGGAATTATCTCTAACAGACGAAGTCAACAACGTTCATGATAATTAAAAGATATTGAAGTACAAAAATATGTTCATTGATCCTCAAAAGATTACAAAAAGGCCATGCATTTCTTGCATTCATGCACTGGGTGATAGGTGTCAAAGGCTCCTCAATAGGACATCTGCTTGTTGATTGGATTGCACTTCATTCGTTGCGCACGCTATGAAGAAAAACGCTATTATGAGTTATAACGCCATTCAACTCTTGAAAAAGTAAGCGAGAAATCAGGAGAATGTAACGTCATTTGTCATTATCAAGGAAATCATTTTTTATTTTTTAAAATTTAAATAATTTCTCTTATACCTATAACAAATGCACATAATTCTTAATATATCCATAATATTTCATAAATTTCTTTTATATCCACAACATTTCACCATAAATTCCTTCCATATGCACGCCGTTATAACCAACATTATCTACCCTATTAAAAAAATAATTTTGCTCTTTTAAAATTTTTTAATTAAAATAATTTGACCTTAACATGACTCAAATGATAATAATAAATCATTAATATAAAATATTAAAGAACTTGAAAGTCATATTAAGAATGATTTATTTTAATCAAAAAAATTTAAAAGGACAAAATCATCTTTTCTCACTTTAATGGCGTAGTTAGGAGAAATTTAATATGAAATATTATAGATATAAAAAAATTTATGAAATATTGTGGATATATTAGAAATTATATGCATTTGTTATGGGCATAAGAGGAATTATTCCTTTTGAAATTATAAAAAATATATACACTAAAATCTAAAAATGGCTTGTGAACTAAATATATATATCAACACCACGTACAAATAAAATGAAAAAAAAAAAAAAAAAAGCAGCAACACGACGTTATAGGTTGAAGCGCGATACATGTCTCATGTAAGCATCGAATCATTACCATTCTATAGTTTATACCACCCTTCCACTAATTTGAGAAGCAACATGGCCCCTCACCCGACTCCGCATTCTGTCCAACCCCTCAAACATTTCCAGTGAAGAGAAATGTAATTCCTTTCAAACAGACGATGCTCCCGTTTCCAACTTTCATCACACACAAGCACACCGCTGCTACATTCAGCTGCCAGCTTTTCAACTTTTTAGAACCACTAAGAAGCGGTTAATGACTTGTTTTAAACCAAAATCTCTCAGCTTTGTATTTATAAACCTGTAATGTGCTTCTATCCCCACCTGAAAAGACCAGGTTCATGAAGTAATCCTCACACACACACATGAAGAAAAAGAAAAAGGAAAGAAACTACAGTCAATCCATGCTTCTCTGACACAAATGAAGAAAAAGAACAAAGAGAGAAACTACAGTCGATCCACAAACGAGTAAACAGAAACAAGAAACACAGAGTCTAGACAAGGATGGACACAACAATCATATTTGGTTTCCTGCAGGTTGAGTGTGGTATGCCCGCCGCCTCAGCTGGGATTCTGGTGTTGGCTGCTGCAGGAATATTCTTGTAGGATCATTTGGATCAACATATCTGCAGACAATCAAACAAAAGAATTCATCCCATCCCATTAGGCCACTACCATGTGGATTTGAAGAAGAATATAAAATGTGACACCCCCTGGGGAAAAAAAGCAGTAAAGAATCCATTTATTGGTGTTTGTGCTGTGACTACTCTACTCACGCATGCTGAATCATTTCATCCACTGGTGTTTGAGCCGCTTGTAGAGGATCCACACGCGGTGCAGCTGCAGCTTCAACATTTGAATGCTGATTATACTGCCTCACAGCACCCAACAAATTGAAAAATAGGGGCACAAATGTCCCACATCCACCTTCTTTGAACAGAATCTTGAAGGAATGAGTAGAATACAATGCCCGGTGCTGATCCTCTGGAACCACCTGACATTTTCACAACATAATCAATGTCAGGGTTGCTGAGTTTTTATTTTTTTAATAAAAACAAATGTTTTAAAATAGTAATAATAATAATAATAATGCTTTTCTGTACTTACAGGCTCAACAAAACCAGATATATTGTTGCAAAAGAATATTGGCTGGTCAAACTTTTCGCCATGAATATAAAGCTGCAAATAAAAAAAGAGAACCAACCACAAAAGTATAAATAATTCACATGGATGAAGAGGAAACTAAAAGAACCATGACAGCAAACTAGACTCCATTCATCTATAGCGAAACTCATCACCTCAGCATCACCCACAATTTTGGAATCTGACAGTTCAAGCATATTTGTAAGGGCACTGATTATATGCTACCCAGGAGCATACAACTGGCGCCCTATCTGTAGCACAGGATGCAGCAAGAATTTTGTTGCCCAACAAATGTAACAAGAGAATACTACACATATAAACTGATCCTATTGATTAATGGAAGAATAAACAAGCAAACAAGAGGAAGAATGGGAATGGCCATATCAACGCATTAGCTTCAGTTTGCATTACCAGAGCATATAGTCAATATCTTGAAATGTCAAAAATAGGGATGGAAGTTCCCCAAAGTTCCCCACAGGGCATCACTCAACTACTCAATCCGGAGCCTTTTTGGTGCATTCTATGAAACAATCCATCCACTCACGACTGGGATCATGATAAGAGGCAATATCCATCTTTGCGGTATCATTGAGCATCATTCCTCTGTCCATCTCACGAAGTTAAACCACGAATAGGAAGTTATGGTGAATTTTAAAAGGATATTAACTTCAAGGACATTGGCGAATTATTTCAAATTAGAGAAACATGATCTCAATAACAAGATTTATTAGTAACAAATAAACATTGTCAAACTACAGGGGCAAACATGAATTAGTTTATATACTAAAATTTAGCATTTTTGGAATTTTGTAGATGCATTTTTTAATTTAAAAAATCAACAGTTTTCACCCCCATTTAACGTTAAATGTGGGCAAAAGTTATTTTTTTTTTTTTAAAAAAAATATAAAAAATATACATACAAAAATCTAAAAAATGGTAACTTTTGGTATATCTAAAGATGTGTGTAGGCCAACATAAAAAAATAAATAGAAAAACAGAAAATAGGAAAAAAAGGCTCAAAACACCTATATATACATACAAATATATTGAGGCTTAGTAGATATATATGTATTGAATCATTACTCTTTTTTTAATATTTAACTGAGAGCATAAAAAATCATCTTGATTAAAATTCGCATTGGTATATACCAATGAAAGCTTTGTAGATGTACAGTCTCATGTTTTAGTAATAAATTAACATGAACCACATAAAATATCGATTAAGGCGATAAATGCCCTCAAACATATGAAAATAGGATAATGATCCTAGATTTTGTTCTGCAGCTATATTATGAGATACGATGGTAGGGACTAAAGATCGAACATTAAATTGATCAAAGTTGGAACTAATCCAAAATCTGAATCTTCTTTGTGCCCAAGACCTGAGGCAATATCGATTTGGTTCTGTCCTTGCCATAATATTCGTTTCTTCCTTCCGAATTAAGGCATTAGCAAGTCCGGTAGAAGAATGGATAAGCAATGAGACATATTTCTCAGACAATCATCACCAAAGGCAAGTATAGAAGAATACAGAAGAAGGAAACAGGATCATGGATACAAATGCAACCCAGGATGACAGGTGGAAGAATGTACCAGCGGCATGTCAAAAGCAACAAAGGTTCCTACTGGTTTATTTGCAACGAACACCATGCGTATATTTGATAAGTAGATGTTGCCCTTGGCTTTCACGTTGCCCCCATCAGCTCTGGTGAAAAGAACGAAATAAAGACAGAAACAGGCAAGAGAACATAACCATTAGATTGTGGGGCACGAGGGAATAGCAAAGCAAAATTGCATAGAAAATTGTTGGGCTCTATCCATGCATCATAGTTTGAAGGTTAATTTGTATTGGTGTCTTTTTAACAAAAGAGTATTGGTGCCTTTGGATTGAATTCGATGATATTGCACCAATTACCCTTTTTTTGGTAGTTTTTTTAAGAGTAGGGTCATTGACCAAATACGTAGAGAATACAGTATCTATTACTGATCATCTCTGAATTGAATCCAATTGAATTGAATTGAATTGGGGAATAATAATAATAATAATAATAATAGAGGGAGGGAGGGAGGATATGGAAAGGAAAAGGAAGGGAGGCGGACCCACCCGGGGACTTTATCGATGTGGAACTCGACGCCATCTCGAGCCAAGACGAACATCTCGTTGGAGAAGGGGACGGGCATCCCGTTTGCGAACAGTTGAGGGTTCAAAGCCATCTCCCTCGCGAGCAAGCGAGATTTTCTATGTTTTTTCTTTCTTCCTACTTCAACGTCGCTCTTTCTTCTTCCTTGTTCGAAGGGCAAGGGCGGGAAGCAATTCGCGAAGAAAAAGAGGAGGAAGAAGATGGTGCTAGAAAGAAATGGAAGAGCGGGCAACGGACGACCGACTGCCCCTGTTCTTCTCGAAGCGCCCTACGCGTTTCGCAACTAGCACCCGCAAGCAAAATTTTGACTGCTCTTTCTTTACTTTTTTTTTTTTTTTTTTTTTTAAGGTGTTTTCTTTTCTTTTCTTTTCTTTTTTTTAAGGAGGCTATTTGGGTATGTTAGGCGACCAAAAAAAATAACTTTAGGAATTAAATTTTTTTATTATCAATCATTATCTTATTTTTAATTAATTATTTATATTTTTCTATATAATTACTTTATTTTTCAATTATTTTCAAATATTTACTTGTACAACTAATATATTTACTTTATTTTTATTAAATAGAAATAATTAACTTAGTGTCAAAAGATAGTTGCTTTCGATTTTATTTTTTCCTTGTATTTTACAATTTTGGTCATCGGTGATTTGTTATCGCCCGTGAATTGATTATTATTTTAAGTAGAAATTGTGTGTATAAACTATAAACAAAGATAAGATCCATTCTTTAATCTTAGGTATTTCTAATGACAGGCTACAAACTCTTATTCGCGCGAATCTAGCTTTGCAAATTCAATGAACAAGAGAGGAAAGAATGTAAATCAGATCCAAACAATTGACAAATTCATATCTGCGTTTATATTCGTATCGATCTCTTAATAGGTTCCTCAGCATGTCCAACAGAATACAAGATCTAGAATGGGAAAAATAGACTCCACCAAAATAAGGTAAACTTCATATATACTCACATAATTTCATCGATATTGCAGATATACCTATGTAGTTTCATAAATTGCATATTACCCATATAGTTTCACCGAAATCGCGTATTATCCCTCACGCCATTAACTGCGGTTACTATTTGCCGTTATATTTTTTGAAAAATGACGAAAATGCCCTCATCCATAGTTTTACAAAATTGCATATCACCCCATGAAGATGAAGGCATTTTCGCCATTTTTGAAAATATAACGGCAGATATTAACGGCGTGGGGGTAATACGCAATTTCGGTGAAACTATGTGGGGGTAATATGCAATTTATGAAACTACGTGGGTATATTAGCAATATCGATGAAACCATATGGGTATATATGAAATTTACCCTTTGAATAATTTTGTAATCATTTGGTATTAAATAAAAAATGGGGTGTCAGAAAAAATAGGCATGCGAAATATTTAGCGCACATTTATTAACCATCAAAATTAATTGGGCAGAATTTTATTAACAATTAACATCTATAACTTGTATATTTTGCAGGACTAATTATTGCCCACCTATAATTCGCGTTGGTGAATTTTCAATCATCCAGTGGGGCCCACCATGAAACCCACATTATCATGAATACATATGTTGTCCACGATTTTCAAGACTGTCCAAACAGAAGGACCTAAATTTCAGAAATTGTCAAATTTCCAGCCGTCCAATTCAATTAGAGTTACAGCGGCCCACCAGAAAATCAGGCCGTCCAAAATTTCAACATCTATCCTTCTAAATAGCAACTGCATTCACGGCCGTCCAACATGCAATGTTCAGGATTTTATTTGAACGAGTGCACGTAACTCATGTTGAGGGGTCAAATTGAAAGAATAAGATCCAATCTCAGCTGTCCAAAGCTGCAATAAAACAGCCAGAAATTCATCCATGGATTAAAACCGTCCAATCAGAAGCAATAAGATCTTGATGGCTGCCCTCACAAGTTTAGGAGGCGGTGTAGATTTCTTTCAAACGCTTATATTCATATGCAATTTAGTCTCAGCCATGTTCAAAACGAATTAGGAACGTGAGTTGAAGTTGGACGGCCACAAGCACAGGTTTTGCAACACTATAAATAGGTGTTAAGACTAGAGAATTGATAACACAGTTTTGAAAGAGCAGCAATTTTTAGAATTCACAAGGCACGATTTTAAAGGAAGGCAAGAAGAGGTGGAGACTTTAAGCGTGGAAGCAAAGATCAAGTTAAAGGAGTAGATTTTTCTTCTCTTTTGTTTTTGATTTTTTGCTTACTTGAGATGGATATTAATTTTAACTTTAATTTTAGCCTCGAGTCCAATGTAACTATGTGTGGCTAAAAACCTCATTCTAGGGTTGCAATGGATCTTATTTTTGAACCACGATTAAATTACAGTTTGCCTTTAGTTTTATGATATTAATATTGAATTATTTATTTAATCTTTTCTTAATGCTTCTAAGAGATTGACCACCTTATAGATTGATTTGAAAATTTTGTATGATGTTTGAAAAAGATAACATGAAATTGGACTAAAATATTAAATAGCATATAATTTATACATAATCTTTAGATAGAATTGTCTCGTCGGATGTGTGAAATTTGCTCATATGGATAGACATACCTATTGGCCATGTGTAGTCGATATTAGGGATATAACGAATGCTGCTTGTTATTTTAAATTTTCATGGTTTATATTGAAACTTAAATCAATGGGTTAGATTTATGTATCCATCAAAAGAGAAGTATAAATAATATTGTCGTCGACTAGTAATCTATATTAATAAAATAAATCAAAAAATTATAATAAAATCATGGGAATAAACAAGTGAAGTTGTAACCCTAGATCCATCCATCAGTAAGAGTTTTTCATTTAATTTACTCCTGTTCCCACCCATTTATCTTTTTTCATTATTTTCTTTCATCTTTTCTCATCCACTTTATCTTAATTTTCAGTTAAACTCATCTAATTAAATTTTAAATTTTAGTTTTTAATAATTAGCAAATATTTTTAGCATTCAATTCTCTATAGGAAATATAACTTGTGTGATTCGTACACTTGCGAAAAAATAGGCAACACTACTCCGGCTTCCATTGCTATGTTGTCTTCCCCTATACTTCACTACCTTTTTAGATTTCTTTTGGCCGAATTTTTTGAAAATGTGGCTGATTTTTCATCCAACGACTTAAGCATTTGAATAGCCAAAATTTTCAGATCTTAATACAGCTGCATTTGCTAAAAGTTTTTTTGCCAATAGCTATCAAAATTAAATGTAAATGATGGTGGACCATGCCCATAGAAAGGGGCATTTAGCCCTTATGCACGCAACATGAGTTGGGTTGTGTGTGTGCAACATGAGAATGAGTAGTGAGTGTTGTGAGTTGGTGTGTCTTGTGAGAAGAGTAGAGTAAGGTGAGAGGGGTATACTTGTGAGTGAATTGTGGTTTTGTTTTAGTGTTGTATAAGTGGGAGCTTACAAGTTTAAAGTAAGGATGTTAAAATTATTTTTGGGTGTATTATTTTTGTTGTAATATTTTATAAATAATATTTTAGAGCATCCCATTTTTTAACAAGTGCTATCATAGCCAAAGGTCAGAGACCTTAGTTTGTGGAGGCTACGTCAGCTACAAAAGAGTACGAGAAGATTCTGCATGTGTGCAGTTTGGGATTGTGGAACTTATGGTCAGGGATCAAAGTTACTTGGAGAGTGTTGAGCATTACCAAGTCACAATGGCGGATTTATCTACTTTAGCAGTCCTAGAAACAACTGAAGAGGTGGAACCAATCACATACGGGGAAGCATCGTAATCTAAAATGGAAAAGGGCTATGGAAGAAGAAATTCAAGCCCTAAAGCAAAATGAAATATGGGTCTTGATACCAAAATTGAGAGATATAAAACCCATATCATGCAAATGAGTATATAAGTTAAAAAAGCAGCCTAACGGATCAATCGAAAAATATAAAGCTTAGCTAGTAGCATGTGAGTTTTCTCAAAAGTATAGGCTAGATTATGACGAGACATTTAGCCAAATGGTAAAGATTACAATAGTTTGTGTATTACTTGCACTTGTAGCCAGCAAATCATGGAAGCTCTGATAGATAGATGCCAAGAATGCATTTCTCCATGGTAAATTAGATCAAGAAATATATATGATGCAGCCTAAAGGATTCAAGAGCACAACCCATCTAGAGTATGTGTGCAAGTTGAAAAAGGCCTTATATGGACTAAAGCAAGCACCAAGAGCATGGTATGATATGATAGCCAAATTCTTATTACAAAGTAGTTATTTTGTTGCACTAGCTAACTCAAGACTATTTATGCAAAATAAAAATGGAAAACTAGCAATAGTGCTAGTATATATGAATGATCTCATCATCACATGTGATGATGAAAAAGAGATCAACCAAATGAAGGTCAATCTCTCAGTTCGCTTCCTGATGAAAGACTTTGAAGAGTTAAAACACTTTCTTGGGCTAGAAGTTGAGCATACAAAAGAAGGACTATTCTTACGTTAGCAAAGATATGCTCAAGATTTGCTCAAGATTTGCTAGAGAAGTATGAGATGTTTGACTACAAACCCATCTTTACACCTATAGAGCCTAATGCCAAGTTATGCTCTCTGGAAGGCCAAGAGTTCGCAAATTCGACGACGTATTGGCAACTAGTGGGTAGTTTAATCTACCTAACTCTTATACAACCAGATATAACATTTGTTGTTAATTTAGCATGTTGCTTTATGAAGAAATCGAGGAAGCCACATTTAGAATAGTTCGACGGATCTTGAGGTATGTCAAAGGAACTATCAATTTTGGTCTATGTATAAAAGGAATTCAACACGCAAGGTAGCAAGGTACTGTGATACTAATTATGCTGGAGACTATGACACAAGATGAACAACTACTGGATATATATTTGGTCTTCGATCAACGGTGGTCTCATGGTGCGGCTAGAGACAATTGACTATGTCTCTATCAATTACTAAAGCCGAATATAGAGCATCAACTATGGCAATACAAGAAACTAAATAGCTGATGCAACTTATGAAGGATCTACACCAACCTGTTGATTACTCAATGATCCTATATTGCGATAATGAATCTGCAATACACTTAGCAGAGAAGTCGATATTTCACACAAGAACTAAGCACGTCGAAGTACATTATCACTTCATTCAAGAGAAAGTGCTATGCAAAGAAATGGAGATGGAACACATCAACATAAAAGGTCAAGTTGTAGATATGTTTACCAAAGAGCTAACCAGAGCAAAATTCGAAAAGTTAAGATATCAATTTGGTGTGGTTGCAAGAGCAGAGCTAAAAAAGAATGTTGGTGTTGAGGGGAAGAACTAAAATATCAAGCACCCCCATTTTAGGTTTCTTCCGGTCAAATTTTTTGAAAATGCGGCAGATTTTTCTGCCACCGACTTAAGCATTTGAATAGTCAAATTTTCTAGGTCTTAATACAGCCACATTTGCTGAAATTTTTTTAGCTAATAGCTGTCAAAATTGAACGCAAATGGCAGTAGACCATGCCTATATAAAGGGGCATTTAGCCCTCATGCATGCAACGTGAGGTGGGTTGTGTGTGTGCAACGTGAGAGTGAGAAGTGAGTGTTGTGAGAAAAGTAGAGTAAGGTGAGAGTGGTATGCTTGTAGGTGAATTGTGGGTTGTTTTAATGTTGTATAAGTGAGAGCTTACATGTTTAGAGTGAACGTGTTAAAATTATTTATGAGTGTATTATTTTTGTTGTAATATTTTATAAATGATATTTTAGAGCATCCCATTTTTCAACATACCAATCCACGCCCCTGCCTAGGCATATCACATGTCATTTGTCATCAAGATTGAACATGATAAAGAAGATTGGTGGCAATGATCAGATCATTAGTTTTTGCATCATTGAAAATCGAGAAGATAGTAAATAGTAGACACAATATGCTTGGATGAGAAGCGTTGCAATTTACTAATCGGCTTTGATTCTAGCTTGCCCACAATGAGCTCAGCTGCTGGATTCTATGTTCATGGCGACGCTAAGAGAGAGAGCGAGAGAGAGTTCGGAAGATGGAGAGCAGATGGCAATCATACATCAGGAGGAGAGTTGTAAGTCAATTGCATGATAGCTAACTAGATTTTCGGGAGAACTCTTCAACATAGTTGTACACAACAGATATGGGCGCGCCCACTATAGTTGTGAGTCAATTGCATGATGGTTAACTAGATTTTTAGGAGTACTCTTCAGCACAGTTGAACACAATAGATATGAGACTTAGTTTGGTAAAAGTATAAAATAAATATATTTATGCATCTTGATAAAATCTTCTTTTATAGATAATATGCACCAATATTATTAATTTTATTAATAATCACTTTTTATAGAGCAACAAATTAGTACTTGTTTCCCACTTTTTTTTTTTTTTTTCTCTCCCAACTTGGAAGCTGGATTGTTCCTCCACCACAGTTGTGGATTGGAATAAGTGTATTTATCTTGAAATCATCATCACCCATCATTCCTCTTAATTGGGCTAACATGTTTGTCATCCAACACCTTACTTATGCAGTAGTGGTTTGTTGGATTTACGGCCTACTAAATTAGAAAGGAGAATGTTGTTGGTTCGTACCTGTTTATTGATTTTGATTGTGCCTTTTTAATGATATGAATTGTAATTGAAAATTTTTTTAGTTAATCATATAATTAAGATTATTCTGATTTACTTTTTTATTTTTGCTTTTTAGGTATTTAAATCTTCAAAGATCAAATCAAAACAACAACAGGGTTTAATGTTGGCAAAAATATAATCAACAATATGAAAATAAGCACACCATTATCTAGCTTCTAAAATTATGATCATAATCTCAATTATTTTATCACTTTTTATATCTGAATTTTAAAACTTTTATCTTATCAATCCCTAACATATCTTACTCAACAAATTAACAACATTCTAACACAATAACATTTCTATTTTTTCATCAATAGCTCTACTGACTACTGTACAGTAATGCTGATACATGGGCAGCATAATTGACATCTATCTTCGATTGACTGCGTGGGAGAGAATA